>JAWWEW010000112.1:41814242-41951387 GCA_035583185.1 Anabacerthia variegaticeps | reverse complement strand
AACTGTAATTCTGACTTACAATATCTCTCGTGGTAGGTCCATTTCTCCTGCCAGTTTGCTTTTAAACCAGCACAAACGGGAACACCCCTTTCAGCACGTTTTTCCCTGCTACCCTGCCTGCTGCTTCTCTTGCATCACATACTTCATAGAATTTAGTGGTTGCTCTTATGGTTTAAAAAAGCCCACCCTGTGAAATGAGGTATCCATACATCCATAGGCCTCCCCAGCTCTCTGTCTAGTTAGCCAAATGAATTGGATCACCTCATCTGCCACACCAGTGTCTGTAAGGGGAAAAGTGGGGACAGTCCAGCAGTTCAGGATGGAGACATGGTGAGGTGTGAACAGCCCCTTTCAGCAGCAGCAGACTTGTCAGGGGAAGCAACACCAGCTACATGCTCACTTGGCAGTTAGAGATGATACTGTCCTTCTGGTTTCTTCCCCTTGCTGGGCTAGTTGTTCTATGGGATCTTTCATCTGCTCTAAGTAGAATCAACTGGGATTGTTAAAAAGGGGTTTAGTCTAATCTCACTAATTTTTTGGATGACTAATATGGCCACTGTATCTCTTGGATCTGAACTGGGGCCTGTGTACTTGTATTAAGCTACTTGAATGTTCAGATTTCACATCCTGGAAAACACTCACGTGAGCAAATAAGTAGTGCAGTAATGCACAGTAATTCTCAAACAAGAGCTATGGACTTTGAAAGAAGTGCAGCGGGCAGATACTGTTTGTGTATTAAGTCATAGCCTCTGTTTTTGGGAGCCACTGCCACTTTTTCTACCTCTTCCCATTCTAGAAACTGATCAATTAAAAGAAAAATACGTGAAATACTATTTGCAAAGATTATAAAGTATGGGGAAAAACGATAGATATGGGATAGGCATGCTAAAATTATTTCTTTCGCTTATGTATGTACCTGAATACACTTTTTAAGCCGCATGAGACATGATGACAAAAGACTTCTTAGAGGTGAATGTACCAACAAGATGCTTATAACAAATTGCAAATGGTGAAGTTTTGTTTCCTGACTCTTCTTTTTTGCTTTTGAAGTTTTGAGGATTTTTTTGTTTTGGTTTGGTTTTTTTTTGGGTTTTTTTTCCTTTTTTTTTGTTTTTTTGCAAGCATATATATAACAGATCAATTCAGTCAGCTCCTCTTGATTGATGATCATTTATGATTAATGTATTCTTGGATTTTTTCCCAATCTAGCACAACTAAAAGAGCAACGTAAACATCATTGCTGCTGAGTGTGCACTTGCTGTGTGTGAATTGTGGAACTGTGTGTCTGCACTGACAATAGTTCTGGAATAGAAGGCTGTTTGCAACATTATTTTAAAAAACCTATGCGTTAACTATTGAAAGAAATGTCTTATTTTGTCACCATCAAGCTTTCCTTTTGGGAACTAAAATTGAGTGATCATAGACTTAGATGCTATCTTGAATTTAAATAATCATTGCAAACGGTTTTTGATGTTTTATTTTCGTAGTCTGTGGCAGATAGTGCAGAAAAGTGAGATTTTTTTCTGAGGCATGATCAATTTAGCAGGAAATACTGGATATTGTTTGTTACTCCCTGCTGCCATCCTTAGAGTTGCTTATTCCTTGCTTTCAGAGCTACTGGAGCACTTGAGATTTTACCTACCAGTCCCAGTACATCCTACTTCTTCCCTTACCTCCCCCCACCCTTTCTTGCCATTCACCCTTGTACATTTACACAGTTTTGTGAATCGTGAGGACTGAGTGGTCTTAGAAAAAACAGTAAAGCCTTTTAATAGCTCCTCTGCAGTGTTTCCTTTGTATTCATGTTCTTTCTGGTGTAGGAGACCTTCCCCTTGCTTCTGCTGTTTCTGTGGAGAGGTGTCAGTCAAGTCAGAGCCAGATTCTTTTTGCTTTCTGCTGCTTGGGCATTTCTCAGGAGCTGCCAATCCCCCTTCTGTCTGTGGTGGCCTTTGTGGGGATCTTTGGTTGCTTCTTTTGGTGCGGAAGGCTTAGGTAGAAATAGCCTTTGGCAAGAGATTTTTTTCTTACTCACCCACACTTCGTCTGAGCGGAGGTGCGTGTTATTGCATCATTTTACTGTAGGTCTGACCATCACTTCAGCTCTAACAGTGTTTCTTCGTTGTACAGCTGAAGAAAATGAGGGTGATGTATCTTTTGGGATTTGTGGGTTTTGTGGGTTTCTTGTGTCCTGTTTCTGGTGGTATACTACGTTGCCAATTTTGTAAGGCAAGTAATGTTTAATTCTCTGCTTTTTTGGTAGGTGATAAGGTTGTCTACTTAGTTTTGACCCTTATTACTAGAGTGGATGAACTTTCTAGGCAAAAGGTTTATTAGAGGTCACCTGTAGGTGGATAGCTGAATCTTCACAGACTTGTAAGAGTATTTTGGTTTGGGTTTTATAATGCCATTAGGGTCAGGTTATATGATGGCAAGCACTTAGAGGAAAAAAAATAAAAATTCTGAAATACTGAAATGCAGTCTAAAACTGTATAGTATTTGCGGGCTAATCAATTAATGCAATTAATCAATTAATTAGTGTACCAATGTGGGTCTTTGGGCAATAAGTCATGCTTTTACTTTTAGGTTATCTTCAAATTTTCACTAGTTCCCTAAAATATATTTATATGCAAATCTTCATATTTGGTAGTTTACCTATACTTAAAAACTTACTGCTTGAGTATCCCTACCAGCCTTCCGTGGGAGTTTCTCTTGCTCCTTGACTCTTGTCTGTTGAATAAGTTTGTTGTGCCCAGAAATTAAGTTGAACCAGAGCTTCCATTTGATCCCAATTGCTGTACAAATAAGTCTTCAGCTGCAAAGCTGGATTGGACCTTCCTCAGAGAGTGTGTATGCTTATTTTCCAGAAACTTCAGATAAAGCATTATTTTCATTAAATTGATTCTAGGTTTAGAAAACGTCATGTTTTATAGTTGTTTTAGTGCATCAAGTAGTGCCTGAAAACTCCAAATATGTACTCGGACTAAGTAACGGTAAATTTTACAGAGAAATACGGCATTAAGTGATTTAATTTGGTCTGGAGACTACAGCTTATAGTAGCTGGCATTTTCAAAATGTTTCAAGTGTATTCACTCAGAGTATATCTAAACACATTTCCTATATATGAAGCCATCAAAGTATAGTCTTGATTTTCGAGGTTTGAGAATTTAAAATTGCCTTCTTGTATGCATGAGAGGGAGGTGTGTCTATTTCCCCCTGCTGGAAGTTTCTGGTTTTGTTTTGAATACTCAAACAAATGAAAGGAATATACCTGTGACAGCAATTTACTTACACTGCATAAGGGAGTAAGAATGAAAATGAAATCATCTTTGCTGTAATAGTTTCAGACATTATGCTTAACAGCGGTAATCAAATATTGTAAAGTATATGGATTTTCAATGTTTTTTTCTATTTATTTATGCTTTGTTTCTTGCAGTGCTTGGAAATGTCTGCTGTAGCAATGCCAAGCAAGTTGGTAGTTCAAGGAAACCAGTGTTTGTTTATGGGATATTTCTGGCTTGTCTTTTCTGTAAGATGTGGCATGCTGGGCACTTTCAGAGGATACTTTATCTCAGTTTTGTACAAAATGCTTTTGCTGACAAGCGAAGAAGTGCATGGCCCATAATGTAATTACATTAAATTGCTACAGTGCTTACCTGGCGCATAGGAAAGCTGGATTCATTTACTGCAGCAAGAGAGACTTGGAGTCGTATTTCTGAAGACCTCTTGGAAGGCAGTGAGTGTTGGATCAGAAAGCAAGTGACAACATGCTGGATGCTGAACTCCTCTGCAGGTTCTCCTGATTTAGAAGGAACTGGTGCTTCAGAGCCTGCTTAGTTAGTGTGAGAGCTAATTAAAAGATTGTAAACTGAACTGGAGTGGGGGGAAGGGGAACATATTAAGTACAGAGAGAGATACTAAGCAGTAGTAAAGAAGTTTGGGCTTTGACTGCATCAGTGGCTTGATCATCTCTCTGACTCTCTCGGCTTTGAGTCCTTTTCTTAGGTAACTAAGTTTTGTAAGGAGCCTTCATGCTTGGTTTAGGGTCTGAATTGTAGCAGGCAGTAAACTGTTTCAGTGCTAAGTGCTGCTCTACGCAACATCAAAGTGCCTCTGTGTGTCTGGTCCCAAGTACATGATCAGAACAGAAGTATACAAAGTGCTGAGAGGAGAGTCGTCTTGCAGCAAGAGCACCATTTCAAAATCATCTACTGATTTGACTGATCTGTACTGCTGGATGCAGCCTTGTATTAGGCCAGCTGGCTCAATGATGCTCTTTGAAGATCCTGCCAGTATTCACTTTCCTCTTAGAAAATCACCAGTAGAAGAAAATCTGTGTGCAGTTGCCCTTGGCCATTATCTTAAAAACAAGTCTTGAAACAGATATTAAGCCTTAGCATGTATTTTGTCCCATGAAGACACATTTGTCAATTATTCTGAGTGTCCAGCTGTCCAGGTAGCACGTAGCTCCCAGCCATCTCCTGTGCCCAAATATTGCATGCTGTTCAGCATCTGGGTTTGTGAGGGGAATGGCTGCTAGTGGAAGCACACCGAGCTCCCACTTAAGACATTTCCTACCACAAGAGCTTTGCAGAGATCTGTGTTGACTTGCCACTTTTAAGGCCTCTGTGATATCTTAATATATCTAAGGATGTTTCGTGTTGGTAAGTTGTTCTCTTGTTGATAGGAAGCCAGTGTAGGATTGAAATATCTTCTATAATGAGACCTACTATGTAGCAGTTAAATGTCAAATCCGTGATACTTGAAACTATAATTAAAAGATAAAAAAAAAAGTATTGTGAGACAGAAATAGGAAAAACAGTACTGGTTTTAAGTGGGTTTTTATAAAGAAGGAATACCTAGGGACTTGGAATGGTTTAAAATCGGTTTTGGTGCCAAATGAAGTAACAATTGACAAAATGCTAATTGCTTAGCAATGCTCCTAAGGAATATAGTTTTCAATGCAAACAAATATACCAAAACTATAAGGTTTGGAAGATCTAAGTAATAGCAATAAAATTCTCCAGTAATGTACATCTGTGTATAATTACAACTTTCTAAATTCAAATTGACTACTCATAAATTTCTTGTGGAATATGATCATGTCTTGTCATAGATGTGTAGAAATGCTATAAAAATGTTTGAATACTGCTTTAAATTTGGCCACCTCATTCTTTCTCTGCACCAGTCAGAGTAGCTACAAATGTGTAAATAATCATTTCCTGAAAGAATTTTTTGAGTCTAGTTCTGAAAACTGATGTTGCATCTTTGATATATCTCAAATTCAGTCTGCAGGGTCATCTTAATGGAGCGGGTGAGTTGAACAGGAAAAGTGAGTGGTAATAGCAAGGTTTGTAAGCAGATGTAAGCTTTCTGAGGCATGGAGAATTTACTGTATCCTGAAAGAAAAAGATGTTGCATTCAGTAATTAATCAGCCTGAAAAACCATGCATTTCACCCTCAGTTTATTCAATTTAGCATTAACGAATTATGGTTATTGCTGCAAGGAATGTTTTAGCAAATTGTTAACTGAATGTACATCACTTTAATTTCTGAGCTTTTGGATGATCAAAGGTATTAGAAATTACATTTAATGTACATTTCTTTATTATGTCTAAAGTATTAGTAAAATGATGTTGTAATATTTGCCCCTGAATGGAGTTGAAAGGTTGCAATTTTGTTTCTTTGCGTGTCATCTAGTACTGAATCAGGAGTTAGTGGGAAGCAGGGGCATGATGTCTAAAATTAATGTATGCCAAATCCCTGCAACACATGCATTATAGTTGATGTGGACTTATTTTCTTGCTTATATATGTGTACTTTCCTAACAAAACAACTGCATGAACAATGATCACAAATGTATTGTTCTAGTGGTGTTCCATTTGCATCTAACATTTGGTCAGTGTCTATGCTAGCTGATCAGTTACCTCTTAATAAGTTCAGCATAGTTGTCAAGGTGCTAGTGTCCATGTACAAAGTTGTAGCTTGATGTTGCAGCTTTTGTGGTATGCCAGGAAAATGGTATTTTAAAGTATCAAGTATGAATAGTATTTTTATATAGAAAAATACATTAGCTTTTTCTTTTTAATTTTTATTCATTTAATCTCCCTCTTGTCCTCTCATGATTAAAGAGCTGTGCCTCCTTTTAAGCAGTTTCAGTTGCTTTCAATTTCCCCTCAAGCTTAGCTTTCTGTATGAATGAGTTTTGTCAGCACCAGCATTGTTATCTTCTACCAAGAAGATTACTCATCAAAAGCAAGTGGCTTTTTAAGATCACATTAGAATTTGGGATTTTGTTTCACTCCAAAGAAGCTGAAAAAGCAACTCTGCCCTGTGATGATGACAACATAGTAATGTCGTTTGTCCGTATGATTCATTCCTGTGCTGCACTGAATTAACATGCTGAAGCAATTTGCAATCAGAGATGTAAAGACAGTGGTTACATTTATGTCTATGATTTTGATACCTATTTTATCTCTTTTTGTGCTCTCAAGTTCTCTTTAAATGGTATATAACATGTTGTCTGCCCCTAAAAGGTATGGGTTTCCCTCATGTACTTTCTAGATGCTTTATTGGGTTACAGTTAGTGCTTACAACAGAACGTGAGTTTTAGCTGAGTAGCTTATATTGGAAAAGGACCACAAAGCCCTAATCTAGGGCACCAAGGCTCAAGGTTAATATCCTGCCATACCCCATACTCTCTTATCACAATACTGTTTTATAGGGAGTCCTAGGAAGCAAATTGAACATCCAGCAATATGTGGTGGGAACTTCCATCCTGGCAGCTTGTCTCACCTCAGAACATATGAAGGCTGTACCAAATAGTTTCCTAAAAGTGTCAGTTTTATAAGAATACCAAATGGCATTTAGCCATAAGATTTCTAAATATATTTTGCCTTTGGTAGTTTGTTTATTTTATAAAAAAACCCACAACAACAACAAAATCCAAAGCGAAATAGCTTGGTAAATAATTATACTTAATGGCACATGCTCCTCTGCCTTCCCATTAATTCTTCTAGCTGAGTTTTCTCTCAAAGACTAAGAGGGAGAGAATGAGGAAGTGGTCAATAGTTTTTGTTTAATTATAGGAGAAATCCCTGTAATATTATTTTATTTGTTTTACAGATGTTTTGCATTTATTTTTCAACTTAGGTGTTTTTTAGACTCATTACAGTAATTTGGAATAGTGAAGAGCTTTGCTGAATTTTGCAAAATTTGGTGGTGTTCTTTTTTTTCCAGTTACAGTTGGTACTTGCACTTAAGTGTTTCTGTAGTGCTATTGTCTTTAAAATGGTGCACAAAGTCAAATAACTAGTGAAATACAACTTTCTAGAAACACAGAAAGCTTCTGTTTCAGCGTGCTGGTGGGCCTTAGTACATGGTGTACATAATTTCCCTCATCAGTATGAGTCACAAGCATCTTGTTGAAATGTGTTATATGGTTTGGAGAGTGTGTTTTTGTTATTGTGAGGGGGGGGTTTGTTCTTTTTGCCTGTTTTAAATCTTTCTTTAAGCAAAGTTATTGACCTCCAGAAGGATCAGTGGCCTAAAGCATGTACCAACAACATGGTGAAATTTAGTGTAAGAACCTGGACAAATTCCTTTTCTCTATGCTATGAAAAGCATGCATTGGTAGCACTCAATTTTTAACTATTTAGTGCTTAGGTGGCTATATTTCTCTGGAGGGAGAAAAAGGATAGGCATTTAGTTTCTTATTTCAATATTTTGGAAATCTGTTGCCTTTTTTTCTCAACTTATTTTCAAGTATTAGTGCCTATGTAGTGTAGGACACTTAAGCTGAATTTACATTGGAAAACTCAGAGATGCCTGGGGTCATGCTGAAATGGTATAACTTGTGGTTGGAAGTGTTCCCCAACATAAGCTTTGCCTGTTCCAGCTACTTGCTGTTCCACCAAAAAATTGCCAAATGTGGCTTAGGAACTGGGGTGGCAGAGACAGTTTACAGTATGTAGTTCATACATCATCTCCCTCTTCTGGAGACTGACAGATCCCCATAAGAGATACAAACTGCTCTGCACTGCTTGGCTTCAGAGCCTGCTAATGTTTTTATGTGCACTTTTTGATTAGTATAGGCACAGTATTGTATCTTCTTCCATGATGTAGTAAAGGTCTTGTCTTTAGCAGGGTTTTTCAAATACAACCAGTATTATAAATGGGACTCCTTCAGAGCAGATGTAGAAAAGGAAACTGAATTTCCTTTGGCAAGTGTGCAAGAACAACAGAAGCTGATGGCACTTAAATCAGTTGGCTAAGTGTAGTGTGCAAATCGACATACAGTTGCTAAAAAAAAAAGTTTAAAAAAATTACCCTCTTCTCCACTTCTTCCAAATGCATAATGGAATAATCTAGCTTGAAATTTTCTATTTTTGTGGTAATGAACATACAAAAGTGTGGTTGTTTCCTTGGAGGTAGATTAAACTGGTTTTTTCCCTCCCCTTTCTAAATGGTTATCATCAACATCCTTAGAATCACAGAGGAGTTGCCTGTGAAGCCCAGAATAAATTGCCCTGAAATGAACACATGAAAATATTTCAGAAGTCTCTTTCCAATAGCAAGGCTGCCATTTTGGATATAGCTGTTAGATAACATGACTGCTCTTTTTGGTTAACTTTTCTACTTAGGCTGTTTCTTGTTAGAGTATGGCTTTCTTTGGGTTTTGTTTATTCTTTTTACCTGTGTAGGTAATTTGAATATTATTGATTACTTTCTCTTAAAATTCTAGCTCTCTTGAACCCCCTTGAGTTTAAAATCCACAGAATTTTGTTATTACTGCTTTATTTGAAAACACAAAATTAAATTAAGGATATTATTTTAAAGATTATGTACTTTTTTCAGGAGGACCCAAATGATATCGATCCCAAAAGGAAAGAAGTGCGTGGCAATGATGGGGAGGACAAAGCACAGAGCGTGGAGACACTTCCTCCAGGTATTGCAGTAACATTTGCTATGAAAGATCCATAGTCATGAAACGTTTAACATTGAAAGACATAAAACACAGCAGTTGTTCTGATTCCAATAATTCTTTGTAGTTTGAAAGTGCTGGGATTATTTTACCAACAAGTACTTCTCTGTTTTCACAGCTTTACCTTCCTTAAATCTTACCTGCTTCACTGCTCCTTTGGGTTTAAAGCCCTAGAGAGCGTGGTTATTTTCTAGTACATTTGTATTGTCCTTCAGTAGGTTTGAGGCACTGTAAAAGCCCCTGGTACAAAATCAGTCCATTTCTCTCAATGGGTCATGCTGACAGGCAACAGACAAGTCACCTTGGGACTGTTACTTTGACTGAAGATTCAGCCAAGGTTTATACTTATTTTTTTCCTAGCTTTTGATGTGGCAGATTTTTCTGACTGTGCTGATGGTGTACCTCATTTTTCTCATATTTGCTCAGTATTTGTCACATGCTGGCAAATAATAGAACAACATGATTTTTGTTTTATTTGAGTGAAATCCTTGTACCTTGGGGATGAAATAGAAAGTTAAGTGTTAAGGAATCTTCATTGATATGACTGTTTCCATAAAATGGCTTTGCTGCTTAACTGTTTCAAATCAATGAGATTTAATATATAGCTACAGTTGACATACTGAGGAATATAGCAAAATGTAAATAGCATTTGAAAATTTTACATTATTGAAAAGGTTGACTGTGCAAGAAGACCAACTACTGATCAGATAGCTTCACAGGACATTTTACTCCACTTCTATTAATCCTAATGTTTTTCTTACAAATTTTTCTTGACCAAACATTTGAAATACTATGAGGTCTTGCAGAAAGAACTAACCATTTGGAACTTCCATCCCCAGTAACGTGTGAGGTATGATTTTTGTTCTAGTCATAGACTCTCCAGGTACAGTATAAGCTGTTTGCTATTGATGGCTTTTTTCCTGTATCCTTTGGCCTACCTTGTCTTAGCTGCAGGCGGGAGAGGGAAAACAAGAGTAGTTATTTATGTGTACTTTTTTGGCAAAGCCTTTACTTTGTGTATGTATGGGGAAATCCCAAAGAGTTGAAGAGCCTGGCTTGTTTAACTTGGTTACTGGCAGACCTTTTCAAGTATTTTTTCTGCTTAACAGAACTCTCTACAAATATTGTTACTGGGGTTAGGTCAGCCAATTTTGCACCTTCCAGCTGCTTTCCTTATTTCCCCTTTTTGGATGTTTATGTATTTTGGGCCAAACCCTATATTTTTCCTCTAAGACCTTCCTTTCCCAATGGCCCTGAGTAGCCAGTTTGCCTACTTAAAGAAATGTCACAGGTTGAAAGGGAGAGCTGTCAGAATCTGGAAGAGTTGAGACTAGAAGTAAGATGAAGTATAAAATAGAGCAGGTCAGGGCTTTTTTTATTTCATATATTGATTAGAAGTCTCTTACAGCTTGATGTAACAGGCTGGAAAATTGTTACTGTGAAGTAGTACAAGAGTCTGAAATCAAACATCAGAGACTACACAGGCAGAATTATGCACTCTTAAATCGCTATTTTCTTTTTCAATTCATATAGGCAAACTTTTGAATCCTTATGGCAGTGAGGCTTGGTATTCACATTTCTGCATATACTTGGCATTGTTTTAAAATGATCAAATTTTATGAGGGATCTGTTTCAAAACCTCCTTGCTTTTTTCACTGAGCTTAGGAGACCTATAGTTTATGTTTCATCATGATGCAGTGTAGCATGTTTCAGAACTTCATGGAATTAAGGAAATGTCTATTTTTTTTTATCTTTAGAATGTCTTTATATAAAGATTAAACTTGTCAGTTTTTTACCTATTGTATGTCTGAGTGTATTCTTCGTCTTTGGATGACATTTTTATATGCTGCAAAGGCATATTTTTTTGTTTCATGAAAAGCTCTTGTAGTTAAAGACCGGCCCTGAACTGTCTGTATGGAATAACTAAAGCAAAACTGCATAACAAGTTGACTGTATTGACAGGAGTTTCAGCAGTTCCTCAAATGCTCTCTTTCTGTTAGTTAGTGAAGATCTGGAACCCCTTAATGCATGTAAGTCAAAATAATCGTATTTATATTGAGGATCCTACTGCTTTTAAGCCGTATTCAGTCAGAGGGAGTGCAAGCTCTTTAGGGGATTTTGTATCCATCTATTCCTACTCTTTGTTGTGTACTGCTTGATTGCTTACAGATTTATCTGATATGCTTTTTTTCTCTTCTATATCCCTTCAAGCTGCTTCTGCTGTTATCTGACCTATCTCTAATAGATCTGATTCCTATTGCACACAGTTTACAGGGGCTTCTGCTGGAGTCAGAGCCAGGTGTTTCCGTCTTTTTGGCTCCTGGAACCAAATTCACTACTTCCATGGGCTGTTATTGCTTTTCAGTAAATTTAGCCCTACGAAGCGATCTCCTTCTCAAGTTTACTTTATGCTTTCTGGACTAATTTTGCATTTGCTAATATTAAAGTATTGGAAAATGGTAAATGATACATTTTAAAATATTTATATCAAACTTCGATGGAAACTGGGACAAAAAGAAGCAGCTTTGCTGGATTTCACCTTTTCCTGGTTTCTACTCAACTTCTCAGGCTTAGAACTGTTTGTAAAATAAATACTTCGTGTCAAAACCAAGTTTAATACTGCACCATATTCTGCTCCAGGTTCTTGGCTGGTTCAGTGATTGGGTTTTTGGAGTTGTTTTTGGCTCTGTTTGACTCTGGTAGCAAACTCTGCAGTTCACTTACTGTTGTTTAAAAGACTAACTTAGTCATGTTAGGTTTTAATATTTGCTTGAATTTGAAGTTAGACATTTACTTAATTTAATTTTGAAATAATGTAGCTGCATTTTCTGATATTCATTCCACCTGACAAAGTCATTGAAATGCAGGAAACTACAGAGCTATCTAACTCCTGAGAAGAATTAAATCAAATGTGCTCTGATTTGTGTACCCTAGGGAAGCATATAACAGAAATAGTACCTGAGATTGGAAGAGGTTTGCCAAACCACTTCAAAATTTAGTTCAAAGATTCAGAAAGACAAGCCTTTGGACAAAAGTAAGGCTGGACAGCAGTTAGCTTTGAATCAGCCTTTCATTTTTCATCAGTTAACTTGAACCATTGTCACTTGTGGGCAGCCCATGGTGCATGTTGTATTTCATAAAGGACACAACCTGTTTAAGAAGAGTGCTTGAGACAGCATCTCCCTAATCACTGATGGGGTGCCCTCTTGTGTTTTAGCTGCTCTTTCCAGTGGATGAAGGCAACTGAAAGAGTGGTTGGGGGGCAGTCCTGAAATGGGCATAGTTTCAAAATCCATTCAAAGTTAGTGTTTGGAATTTGAAAATCTTTTTATATAAATGCATTTTAAGTGTACCTTGTACTTTGTAAAATGCACTAAAAATCTTGATATTTAGGCCAGAAAAGCAGTGACGTGATATGTCCTGTACTTCAGAAAATATTAATCAAATGTTTCAGATTGAAACTCTATTATAAATTAGAAGCAAGGGTGATAATATAGTTTAGTTACTAAGGAGGTTGCAAAAGCTTTGGGAGATGCTGAGGGAAATAATTGTATGGGGAGATGATCTTGTAATCTGATGTTTCTTCTGGTTTCTTCAATCAAGCTGTTCTTGCCTTTTTCTTGGTTTTGTTGCAAGTGAGGTTTGGTGTAATTTTTGTAAATAACTGTGTTGGGTTATTTGTAGTGTGTTAGCTGGCTGAGGTGTAAAATTGTTTTCCAAGTAAGTTCCTGGAAATATTTTGAAGAAAGAACTTGAATAGCTAAGCAAGCTCTTGTCAGTCTGTGGGCTAACACCACCAGCTAGAAAGTTTCCTTTATAGAGTTCTTTCAGTAATGGGAATTGGAAAAACTATATTTCTCTCTCCAGTTATTTTCTTACCATTTCCCTTCTAGACTGCTTCACCAAGTGTCTATTAAGTGTTCTGCGGTCTGTTTTTCTTTAACTCTCTAGTTCTGGCTTCTGTGTGGGTGTGCACACGCATGTTTTAACTTTTTTAGGATGGTAATTCAGATACAAAAAATAGTTGCTTAGTATTGACTAATGACTAGCTAATTCTTAAACCAGTATGTGCACTTTCTCCTGTTGTCTTGGAATTTACTTAAGAACAAACCAAACAACCCCAAACCACCTCCCTCTCAACCTTGCTACTTCAACCTTCACTACTGTGCAATAACCAAGTCACACCTTGGGTCCAAGTTGCTTTTGTAGATGAGCTCCTTGAAGGATCCTGAGTTTATAGAGAATGTTTAATCAAGTTGCTGTTTTTTGTCTGGTTAAACAATGGACAATTATTTTGTTTAATGATGGAAAATGTTTTCTCATCATCAGAATCTAGCAGGAAGTAATGCGCTATAGCTGGGGCATAGCTTGTGGATAGAAAGCTGTAAATGAGGCCTGCCTTATTTCCTTGCTATGCTGGTTGAGAGACCAAGCAAAGGCAAACCTTGGAAAATCTGAGCAACCTCTAACTCTTTTTACTAGCTGGTGGAGTAAAATATTCCCTGTATGCATCTCCGTTCAATTTACGATATACCTGTGCTATGGTATTTTCCTAAAAGCTGCACTTGAGTGGAGTGACATCTCTGCAACCTGCTACTTGTTGCACTTAACCTCAAAAACCTCATATGTTAATTATGAAAACAATATTAAATCTTCTCGTCTGTAATAAATGGTGACCTCAAAAGACAGCTTTTGCTTGTATCATTTTTTTTTTTTTTTATGCCAACAGCATGCTGGTTCACCACCACTTGCACAAGATTCTCCTACACATCCATATTTAAATGAAGAATGTCTGTATTGCATTAGAATTGAGCTCTGATTTTGAGTCAAATATGGTATAAATTTGCTAATAGGTGGCATAGGTCTGTCTGCCAGTAGTAAAAAGAGTAAATGTTCAGCTAGAGTTAATAAATGGTTGTTTTGAGATACTTGGTAAATATCATATTGTTATGATGAACATACCGCTGAAAATGGTGGGAGTCCTGACATTTTCTTCATGGTGGCTGGATGTTAATCTACCTTTCTGTGTTAGTGTCACAACCAGTCACATAATAACAATCTGTGTTAAAGAGGGATTACTCTGAATCAGTTCTGATTGTCAAGGGACTTGCAGTTATGTCATACTGGAGAGTGATCTGGTGCTTTGCCTACATGAAATGCTGTTCTTTGAGAATAATGTTGTCTTGTATTTCTAAAAGGTCTGTTTCTCAAATGGTTTGATTATAACTGGCTATGTTTTTACTTATGTAATGAATGAGACAGTAAACCAAATTATCTTTGAAGTCTGGACTGGGTCTTTAAAAACAAATGTTTTTAAGATAATATTAAAGCCAGATCATCTGCCATCTTACTGCGTGTTGATATGTGGATGTTTGGGTTTTCTTAAGACAGAACTATGGGATTAAAAAAAAACAAGAGAGGAAGTGGGAAAGATGAAGCATTGTCTGGTGATTACTTGTATAAACTGAGATCTTTAAAACTGTTCAATTTTATATTAATTTTCAGGATATTCTAGAGGAATTTAATATACAAAAGTGACTTTGGATGTTACACTTTTAACCATACTGTTGAAGGTTAATTACTTTGTTGCAAAATTAAAAAGTATTTCATCAGTTATGTTTGGGTTGCTGAATGCTGTTCCTTAAATTGCGAAGATTAAACTGGCTCTTTTCCTGTTTTTCTATTGTAGGCAAAGTTCGGTGGCAGGACTTTGATCAAGACGCCTACGTTGGCGCTACTGTGGTGCGATCTGGTCAGGATCCCTACGCCCGCAATAAGTTCAATCAGGTAGAAAGTGACAAACTGCGAATGGACCGAAGCATTCCTGACACTAGGCATGATCAGTAAGTGCCATGTTTGACTTGGATTAACCTTTCTGTATTTATTGCTTTTGAGCTGCAGGTGGTTTATTTGAAGTAGGAGCTCTGCAGCCTTAGAAAGGACAGAGCAATAAACTCTGTGATGCTTGGGTTAAAGAAGAAGAAATGTTATTCAAGTTCTTCTGTTTCCATGACTTCCATCAGTGTCTATTATATATCCAAAGTGGTGCCTCATTTCAGTCTCCTTTTGTTCCTGTTTATCTGATGGCTTTTCTTCGTTTCTACATTTGTGAGTCTCTTTCAATGTGATCATGATCAAACAGTGGAGCAGGTTTCCCAGAGAGGGTGTGAAGTCTCCAGGCTTATGGATATGCAAAGCCCAATGAAGAGCCTGCTTTGAGCAGGGAGTTTGGATTGAAAGATCTCCAGGGGCTACTTTCAATTTCAGTTGCTCTGTGATTCTGTTCTTATAAGTATGTGATGATTGTCAACTCCAAACCTAAAGGAATCAATTTATGCTCATCCTGGTGAACATAGGACAGAATTATACTTCAGATGCTTAAGAACTGCTATGTCAAGCTGTTTGTGCAGATTCAGGAAATAGTACGCTTTGCAGTAAGGAAAAATATTCTTTACTACCAGTTAGAGAAGACTTTCATTTTAAAAAGAGTTTAATAACTTGCACTAGTCTTGTTTAAGCGGAATTGATTAATATTGAAAGAGTAATGTTGCTCATTAGGACTTTGTAACTTAAAATGCAAAAGTAGGTTTGACTTAGTTTTAAAAACTAAGCAAGCATAATTGGAAAACATAATATTAGCCAACTGCATATAGTTAATTTGCCTAACTAATTCTGCAGTTAGTATGAATGTACATTCACAGGTTTGTAGGTAAAAGCTGGAGGAGAGACCGGAAGGAGAAAGAGGAAAAAGCAGGTGCCTGGGTTTTTCCCGTAAATTTTTTCAGTCAGGTATGGCATAGTGGAGGAGATTTGTATAAAAACTCAGACACTTACTGTGTCATTTTTAAAATCCCTTGTATAATAGCATGAGTTTAGGTTTCTTTAAGCAAACTATTTGTAGATAGACTAAAGCAAGTCTTGTATATTTTGCTGTTAGTTGTGTGGAAAAATAGGAAGAATCTGGTGTTTTACTTGTTGCTTGAAAGCAGTGAAAAGCATGATGCCCATGGTTTACTGAGGAGTTTAAGAGGACTTTTGAGTTTTCTTCATAGCATACAGGTTTTTTTTTTTCCACAAGGAAAGTATTCTAACTTTTTAGACCAGATATTCTTTTTCCATGATATCAAAGCTCAACTACCAGCTTCTTTAGATTTTTTAATAACCTTTGCATGTGAAGGTGTCTAACAGATAAAGGCTGAAGAACTTAAATAAGAGCTGACATGAGACAAATTATATTGCAATGGCCATTGTTTGCTTTAACTGTCAGTCTTGGAATTATATTCTGACCTGCTTAAGTTTTTTCAGTAAATGAAGCTGGAAAAGAACCCTGCAATGGAGAGAAAGATTTCTGGAGAAAGGCTGTATATGAACTGGAATTATTACTTAGACTTTGCCATGGAGCAGATCTAAGTGCCCATCAGACTGTAAATAATCATCTTTTAAAAGAAAAAAGACAACCAAACAGAAGCAATAATTCATACAAACTGTCCATCAAAAAGTTCCCTGCCGTGGTGCAATTCATTTTCCTTCTATTTTGGCAAGAACTTTCACTGCAGAAGTTGTAAAAGCCACATGAAATACTTGCTTGGAAACTGTGCAATGGCAAGAACAAGAACAATAGCCATAGGAAGACTATCTGAGCATGTGACATTTGGAAGTGTTATTTTCAACAAAATTGGTGGCAGCTGGGTTGAGATTGAGGTCTCTTGTGGTGCTGCTGCAATCTTTTTCTTTAAGAAAAGAAACCCAGATGAGGAAATACTTTGTTTCTGCTTAAGCAACTTGTTATGAATTGCGTTGATGTGTCTAAGGCTGTTTGACTTTGAAACTACACAGTAATACTATTTAACCACTGAAATCATCTGTTGAGAAGCAGTTTATCAGGATCCCGCATTAGATATGTAGATGTGTGCGTAATTATGCATCTCTTAATACTATATTATTCAGTCTTTTTTGCATCATACAAACTTTTACTAGCATCAAGATCAAAGATTTTCACTTGCTTTTTGTGAAAACCTGCTAGCAGTACTAGAAAACACTTTTCAATTCACTTGTTTAATCTGCTTGCCTTCATTTTAAGCAAAAGGAAGAAGTGAGAAACATGCAGATACAACATAAGAAAGAAAGCTGAGAGAAGAACTCTGAGCAGGAATGGAGATTCTCACTCCAGATGATGCTCACAACTGCTACTTTCAAAAACATTGGGAAACCTCTGGGTTTCCTTTTATTGCAGTCTGTTTATGATGTGTAGCTGAGAGCTATCCCTGTCTTGGTAGATTTTGGAGCTCCAGAAAGTGACAAGTGACTGTCACGATTGTAATAGCAAAATTGCAGAGCTATTCCCCTGTCAATGTAAAACGGTCTCCCAAGTGGGATGAAGGATGAAATACTCCATGTTTTTTTCTGTACCAATGTCCACCATGCATGCTTTGGACCACTGGTTTCTAATCGCATCTCTTAACTGATGTGCCATGATGATTCTTGAGAATTGCAGGTAAGTACTTCACCTGCTGTGTTTTCTTTTTCATTTGGCACCTGTTAGAAGCTTCTGACCTTACACTCAAGTCCTATTCTTAAGTAAAGAAGAAAGAAACTTTCATGTCTCTTTGGTACCAGTTGAAGTGAATATTCTCCTTGCACTGGTTAAAATGGATATTTTTGTCAAAAAGTAGTTTTGAACACATCGCCGAGGTTTCAGGAGGAATTGTTAATGATATGAACTAATCCAAATCTCTGGGGGAAAGAATGTACTTTTCATGTTGGAACTGATTTTAATGACCTATGCCAAACATTGAAGGTCTAGACTGAGGTTTTGTGTTCAAGTTCTGTTTCTACTAAAGGTATTTTCTCGTTCTGCATGTAAAATTTAAGTGCTGCAGCTTGAGGAAACAGTCTGATCTTCATGCCAAAAATAATGACATTGGTTCTTCAGTTTGAGTTTTGACTGTGGCCCTGTTGACACAACAGAATAGAAGGACTGATACTGAGTTGGTTAAAGAAGGGATATTTGAAGACCTGAGAACAAAAGTAGTCAGTGAAGTGTTCCTCCAGTTTTATTTCGAAGTTTTAAAGTCTTAATTTCACCCTCAGAAATATGCAGTAGTGCTCTTCTCTTGAGTTTTCCTAAAATTGAGAGGCTTCATCGCCTTGAGTAATTCTCCCTAATATGCACTCTGGCTCAAGTGCTCTCTTCTGCAAAGAGATCAATATAAGTTTAATGTGACTTTCTAATTATTCTAATGCAACTGCTTCATGTGATAACTACAGGCACAGTAGCCTTGTCCTCTGTGGGCAATTTGAAAGTTAGCAGAAAAAAGAATATCTTTTTTGGCTTTGGAGTATAATAATTGCATGACTTTTAGATGTCTAGATAAATTGCCAGAAGCTCACACTAGCGAAACTCTTAATTCTTTTATTTCTCAGGAACGTATAGGCTTTTGTGATTTATTGCTTCGATGCTGGGTGCTAGCAACAAAGCCATCTTGTACACCCACCACAAAGCTAGACATGGCCTTGCTAATCTGACACAGCCAATTGGTGGGTTGGCGTGGGCTTTGTTTTCACTCAGAGCAAGTGAGGTCACTGCAGCAGGATAATGTTTTGTTTCATGGCAAGCACCAACGTGTGTGACATTATGGGTGTGTTGTATCGAAAACATCGCTTGGGATTTTGTAGGGAGGGCAAAGGCAAAAAGTGCATTGCTGCTCGCTCTTGGATTCCAAGAAGTTGAAGGTTGTGTGGTTTGTGGTGCATATTGCAGATGCTTAATCAGGTGTGGAAGTGGGCTTTTATACAGGCAGAGGTCTAGTTTTAGAAGTGTAGGTGGCAAACTTCCCTTAAAAGCTGGTTTTATTAATACTGCACAGAGTAAAAAAAATGCATGCTGAATTTGCTACAGATGTGTGCTAGCTGGGTTTATCCCCTCTGAAGTGAACTAGGCCTTTTAAAGCTACCCTTAATATTAGTTAAAGGATGTGGAAGAAAAATACCACTTGTGTATGTCACTGTGTGAATGGCAGTCAGTATTGTAACCTGTCAGAATGTAATGCTTTCAGCATAAACTTGATATACATTGTTTTCTAGACCTGTTAGTTTCTAATACAATGAGAGCAGTGTCTTTTTTAGGTTTATTTTATTAGATTAAATAGCTAAGTATATGTAGTCCTGCATGAAGTATTTTGGGACTTGCTTCTTTTTGCCTATTATATTATTTTTAGGCTTCTAGAGGTGATGAAAAAGAAATTGACATAGAGAGAATATTTCATTATGGTTTGGAAGGATGCGGTTCTCTGTTTAGTTGGCTGAGCATTGTCAGAGCTATCTTTGTTTTCAAATTCCAAATGTTGTGCTCCTTAGAAGTTCTCATTAGAATAGATAACTGGTTTTACCTATGAATAAGTTGCTACAGGAGCTTTTAAAATTTAAAAAAGGGAGAAGTGGACTCATGCCATTCTAAAGAAGAAACATATGGTAGCCTGTGAACCTGTGCATTTTCAATGAAAATGTGCTTATTTTCTTGGAGGTATCGAATGCTTTTAAGGTAAACAAAGTAGTCTGGTTTCATTCTCAGTTGCACAGAGATATTTGTGACATACTGCAGTGATGATGGTCTGGTGGCTTTTCTGAACCTGCCCTTATTTGACACTGAGTTCTTAGTCTTTTGTGTACTTAGACAACTACCAAAAGTATCAAAAGACAAGTTGATTATAATCTCACTTGAAAACAAGGTATTTTGTTGTTCCTGGGCATCGTGTACCTGGGTTTATTAGATAAATGCATCGCAATAAAGCCTGTCTGCTAAGCCCAGGATGTAAAAATTCTGTTGAAATGACAAGGTATTATTTCTTCCAGGTGTCAACGGAAACAATGGCGGATAGATTTGCCAGCCACTAGTGTGGTGATCACCTTTCATAATGAGGCAAGATCTGCTTTGCTTCGGACTGTTGTCAGGTATGCATAAGAGAGCTTAATTTTTCTCTAAAGGCCATTCATTTGAGTCAGGTAATGGCTTATGATAAGGAGGGAAAGTAACAACCCGTTATGCTCTTCTGAACTATTTGCAGCGGAAAAGATGAGTCTTCAGTTCTGAAATAGTGATGTTATAGAAAATTGCTCACCTTAACTACAGATGAATAAAAGTATGGAACCAATTACCAGGTGATGTTTGGAGGTTGAATGTTTCAAGAAAAAGTCAGGGTAGATGGATTGTCAGGTGATATTTGACACAAAAATATCTGCAAAACTTCCATGTTGCACATTGTCTAATGCACTGATTTCTGGGGGCTGGAATAGTGAGGGTGGGAGAAGTGGGGAGGGAAGGAATGCACAAAATTTTACATGTACACCTCTTCATTCTTTCTGTAAGAATAAGTTAATATCTGTTGTTGAAGGTAGCATCCCAGGCTAAGTTGTAGTGTGGCTTAACAAAGTAACTCCTTTTATGACAATATTATTGAAAACTAAGACTGCTTAGTATTGAATGCTTTTTTTTTTTTCTGTTTCAGTGTCCTTAAAAAAAGTCCATCACATCTTATTAAGGAAATCATACTGGTGGATGACTACAGTAACGATCGTAAGTACTTTCATAGGTTCCTAACTTAATGTGCTTATTCTGATAAGACTTTCTGTAGATGCCAGTAGATGACTTGATTGAGAATAGGGTACGTGAATAGGAGTTGACAGGGACTGATCCAAAGCCAGGCCTTAATTCTTCCATATCTGTCATTTTGGAAATGTGAAGAGTTTCCATGAATAGTTCAGGTATATTTTATTACTTCATGTTAGCTGAAGGACCAGAGTTTATCATTACAAAGAGCCTTTCCGTAGTATGTTATCTTCAGTAAACATAAAACCCATAGTTCCTGCAACAAATGTTTTTGTAGTGATGTTTTAAACGAATACTGGTCTCCATCAGTCTTTTGAAAAATTTCTTACTGAATCTAAAAGAATTCAATGTTTTGTAAATGTAGGTTATCATGTTAGGAACTTGAACAATAGAAACAGACCTCTGAGTAATATTTTTTAAAGGAAGCTAATGTCTATATTTGCATTACTTGTTTTTAGCTAGTTTAGGACAGGTTTATGCCTTAATGTTGGTTAAAAAGTGAGCTTTCTTAAACAAAAAGAAAACAGTTTATTTAATCCTATAGAAGTTTGTTTTTTTCTATGCAATGTAGAAACTGTCTAAAGTAAGCCAAGAGAATATAGTTAAATAAAAATATTTCAAGACTAAAATTAAGTTAGCTTTAAATAACATAATGTAGTAATTTCTTAGCCTGATAACTTTTTTCTGGTGGGGTGAGTATGTTGGTTTTTTTAAGCATATATCTTACGTTTACTATTGATGAGCACAAGCATTTTCACCTACAAAGCTTTTGTTTTTCTTTGAAGAAAGCCCCTCTTCTGGTGTACAGTATTGGATATCAAATGAATTCTCATCACTTGATTCTCTTTGTTTTTCTGTTTGTTTTAAAATTTATTATTATTTTATTTTTTAAAGCTGAGGATGGCGCTCTCTTGGGAAAAATTGAAAAAGTGCGGGTTCTTCGAAATGACCGCCGAGAAGGTAGGTTTAATCTGGGGGGTAAGTAAGATACAAATTTCACTGTGCTGCCTTAGCTGTTGGTGTTCATCTGGTCTTTTAAAGAAACATTCTACTTTATAAATCTACCAGTGAAATGAGTAAAAAAAATGTATTTATGCAGGTAAAACCAGTAATTCTGATTGTTGCCCTATTGTTGTGTGCACAATTGCCCATTGTTGGCTTTGACAGTGAAAGCTTCCTTTGGGAATTGTGTTTAATCTTCAGCCTTTTCTTTCTCTTCCTGCACTGAATCTTCAGTTAAACTGTTCCCATTGTGCACAAAGCCTCACTGTAAATTGTCTATGTTTGAAATGATCTAGCTTAAAAATAGCCCTCTGGTTCCCTTTTTAGATATAATTTTAAGGATTTATTTGGTGGATAGCCTGACAAACAGTTTGTTTTGGCAGACTTGAGAGGGTTGGAGCAGCCAGGAGGGCTGGGACCAAGTATGCCAGTTTTGCTGAAGCCAGTGTGCCCTGTAAAAAATTTGTCTTACGTTTTTGTTTTCTTCTTTGTTGCTGTGTGAATTCTGGTCTCAGATCACTGAGCTCTTCAGTCAGCAGTTTCCTGGCTGTGGAGCTTAAAGTATTTGATACAGGCAACTGTTATTCTACAGCTGCTTGAAATAACAACTGAGATTTGACAGTTGAAATAGCTGACTGAATTAGCAGATATGTGCTTGTTAATTTTTATAAGTACTGTATCTTCTAGACTGCCAGCCTGGCCTGAGGAGGAGCTAGAATCATGAGATTGTCAGGAACTGGAAAAGACATGCACAATACCTATGTTGTCCCATAATTCAAGTTATTGCAATAACTGATGGATTTTTAGTCTTTAAATATTCTCTTTGCAATATACTTTGTGAGCAAAGGCTTATTAGGGAAGCAGGTCTTTTATGACTTGCTATTGTTGCCAGGTTCTGAGTAAGTTACTCTCATTTCTCAGTACAGCACTTAAAGATGGAAATAGTAGGAATGGAAAAAACAGAATGAAGTAACACCTTTCTGATGTTTGTTTTTTAGTAATTATAAATACTGACTTTGTAATGCATATATAGATTCATACTTAAAAATGTGCATCAGTATATCTGAAAATGAAATACAGTTTGACAAATCTATTATTATGTCAGAAAAGAAGAAATGTTTGCAGATGGAAGGCAGAGTGCTAGTTTACTTTGTATTTTTGTGAGATTAACTATTCACATACAAATTGAAATTTAAGGGAATTGGTAAAACCAACCAGTGTGTAGAATGCCAAGAGTGACACAGGAGTATGAACAACAGAGGAAAGCAGTGTGTTTTAAAACAAAAGTTAAAGTAAAGGGATGGTGTTGGTGGAGGGGATGTCTTTAACTGCCTTTCAATCAGAAATACATGTTAATAGATTTTAGTCTCATCTGTAGGATCACAGAATGTTATGGGAATAGGTGTGTTCTGGAGGGTGTGGTAGTCTGCAGAGTCAATGTTCAGTGGAACTTTTTCAGCTCTATCTCTTGTAAGCCTGAATGTGATTGTGGAGGGCTCAATGACCCCGGCGGTAATCTCCATTTTTTTTGGCCACTGAATCTAAAATTAGAAACATTGTTCCATGTTTTCTACAGAATTAGAGCAAGAGAGTAGGTTCTACAACAATGTAAGTTATAAATAAAAGCTGTGGAAGAAGGAATTGAGACGTAAAAAGAAAGGAAAAATATATAGTGCCAGAGGAATGGTTTTATATGGAAAAACTGAACAGAACGGATTCAAAGGCTGGAATTAGAGAAACAGCCTAAAATCAGTGAAGTACAGCTAGCTGCCAGTGTGCCACAGATAAGGTGTAAAAGGTACTGTCAGAGAGCCTTAGCACAGCACATATCTACAACAGTGAAGTGCTCACACTTGAAGTAAGAGACGGTAAAAGGATCTCGATGCGGCTGTTACTGAATGTTGGGCAAAGCAAACACACTTCTCCTCTTAAGCTTGTCATATTCTGTTTGGCATAGTGATATTTTTCATGCTTATTTTGTAAAGGGTAAGAAACAGGCTTGATTCTTTTACAGTGTTTCAGTTAGGTGGCAAAAGATGCCCAAGCAAACCAGAACAGATTTGGTGGGAGACAATGTAGAAATAAAAAGAATTAAAAAAAAAAAAAGGTAATGACAAAATAGTGGGAAGAAAATTTGCAAATGAATGGGAGGAAGCTTGCTATGTGTGTATATATAACAAGGAACTTTAAGGAGCGGTGAGGTCATCCAGTGAAAAAATAGTAAAAGGGAAGGAAGGAACAAAGGAAGGAAAGGAGCAGGGTAAATCAGTGAGGGTATCTGTGTAATTAAGATGTAGAGAAGAGAAGAACCTTTTGGTTCTATCAGAAGTCTTTTCCTAAAGAAATCTTTCCAAAAAAACTAATCCCCAAACAAACTACAGAGCAGAAGAATTACCATAAACACAGAGGGAAGACAGTTGAAGCAGGTGGGAGTAAGGCTTTCGGAGGTAAACTAAAGAAACACGGTTATTTCTGGAAGAAGTTCATGGGAAGAATGAACAGAGTATGGTAAGAACTAAGATGGGAGGTGGCAAAAAGTTGAGGAGGATGGTGCTTTCCTTAGTTGTATAGTAGAACTGTCAGAGACATGTTTGTTTTCAGGTCTGATCTTGAGTAACATTTATCAGTATCAATACCATTTACAGTAAAGTAGACCCATCTGTGCTGCTGTATCACTTGCTTTGAAAAGGTACTTCGATTCTTCCGCTTAAATTAGATCAAAACCTGTAGGGTGCTGTAGATTGAACACTTGCAGACTGTTTGGTATGAAGTAATTTCACTGAATTGTTAACTAGCGTCTGATTTTGATAATAAAGCTTTTGTGCTGGCCTGAGTTAGAGTAATCGAGCTAATTACTAACTTGGAATGCTATAGTTTCTCACTACTGCTGATTGTTTTCCTCAGGAAGTACTTAAAACTTTTTGTCTTTACTTTTTAGGCTTGATGCGCTCCCGTGTCAGAGGGGCAGATGCAGCACAAGCAAAAGTGCTGACCTTCCTGGATAGTCATTGTGAGTGCAATGAACACTGGCTGGAACCGCTTTTGGAAAGAGTAGCTGAGGTTAGTAAAGAGTTTTAAAGTAATTTCCTGAAGAAATAGCTTTTAAATTTTAAAGCCATCTGGTTTATACTAGATTAATTTTATGCATTTTTCTAAGGAAGCTTTTTCTCTGACTTGAGATGATGGAGGTGACTTGAGTGTTCTGTTATTAAAACATATTTTATGTTCATTTAATCTGTGAACGCAGGAACATAAAATCTGAATATTTATTATTATCCTTGCAAGCTATTCAAATATATGCTTCCTTGGTTCTTTGGGGACCGCCTCAGTAAGCTGAAAATCTTTAGAGCGAAGTATAGTTCTCCTCAACCAATATCATCTTGGTGTAATTCAGTTTACCTGAGTCTTTATGCCTCATTAAGATTCAGTGTGATAATAGGAGAGAGGGTGAGCTGTGAAACTAAAATTCTCATGGAAATTAGCAGAAAGTACAGGCTCTTAGCTTCTATGAAAATGGTGCTTAGTCTGTATCCTGGAAAAGTAATTGAGAGGACTGAGAGAGAAAGTATACTGTTTTCTCCAGGGGTTGGTTATACTTGTTAACTTCCTCTGGAGGAACTCAGCTGAAGTGGAAAGTGGATGGACTGTGATCCCAAAAAGCACTGAGAAACACTCAAGTCAACAGGGTTTTTATTCTTTCTTAATTGCATTCCCTTTCTGGAAAGCTAGTCTTCCAGGAAAGGCTTGGTTCCAAAAGTCTCCTAATGAAAATGGTTTTGCTAAGCTACTCTGTTTCGTTAACACCCAGATCTTCTCTTATCCTCCCTGTGTTTTCCTTTGCATTTCCCCCACAAAAACTGAAAGGGGGAAGGAAGAAAGTAAACCCCATATACTCAGTATGACAATGAAGAAGCTATCAATTGATGACTGATTTTCTTTATTCTGTTTGTGTTCTATGATGCTTTTTAGAATCATAAAATCATTTAAGTAGGAAAAGACACTTTAGATCTCTGAGTCCAGCTGTTATCCTAGCGCTGGTAAGCCCACCACTAAATCATGTTCTTAAGTGCCACATCTACACATCCTTTAAATACCTCCAGGGATGGTGACTCCACCACTTCCTTGGGTAGCCTGCTTCAGTGCTTGACAATCCTTTTAGTAAAGAAACATTTCCTAATATCTAATCTAAACCTCCCCTGATGCAATTTGAGGCCATTCCCTCTTGTGTTACGGCTTGTTACTTGTAAGAAGAGACTGACCTCCACCTGTCTACACCCTTCTTTCAGGTAGTTGTAGAGACCAGTAAGGTCTCCCCATAGTCTCCTTTCTCCAGGTTAAACTGGTCCACCTCCCTCAGCTGTTCCTTATAAGACTTTTGCTCTGGGCCTTACTGCAGATCTGTTGCCCTTCTCTGAACACTCTCCAGCACCTCAATGCCTTTCTTGAATTGAGGGGGCCAGAACATGGACATGAGATTCAAGGTGCAGCCTCACCAGTGCCAAGTACAGAGGATCCATCACTGCCCTGGTACTGCTGGCCACACTGTTGCTGATAGAGGCCAGGATGCCACTGGCCTTCTTGGCCACCTGGGTACACTGCTGGCTCGTGTTCAGCCACTGTTGATCAGTCCCTCCAGGTCCTTTTCCACCAGGCAACTTTCTGGATGTGCATCCCCAAACTTCTAGCATTTCTTGCAGTTGTTGTGACCCAAGCACAGAACCCAGGACCTTGCCAAAACCTCATACAATTGGATTCAGCCCATTATATTTACTAGGTACTCCAGAAATACTGCAAGTTGCCCAAGACACATCAGCAGTTGAAATCCTATTTTGGAGTAGAAATAATGTTAATCAGCTCAAACCTGGACACTGTTAAAGTATGTAAAGCCTACAAAACCCTTGAGCGTTAGTAACATAGCACTTCCTTCTATTTTTGTATCTACCTAAAGTGTTGCCTCAGAAGTGTTGGAGGAATTTCTCTATAATTATTAACTAGGAAAATAAACTTGAAGGCATTAAATATCTCAAAAGGAAGTGCAGAATGCTTGCAGCTAAAGCATTAATGAATTCTAGAATATGGGAACAGTTTTCAGGCCTTTTTGTGTAAATAGTTTGAAGCATATATCTATTCAAGAAATCAGAAGAGAAATGGTAGTTTTGGTCAGCAAAACCCTGCTTTTGCTAAGACAGCTATTTTGTCATTTTCCTGTTTCTCTTGTATATAACTTTTTCCAGGGCATACTCATTTATCTTTCTGCAACTGATATGGTATTTGAAAAGGTGTTACCTTTTCATCATAACAGAACATAAAACTTCTTATTAAATTTCTGGCAATTCTGTGACAGTCCAGTATTGCATATGATATATTTGGTAATGTGTGCCATTGCATAGTTTTCAGCTGTATGTGTGTATTTTTCCATTCTTAAAAGCTTGATATACTGTTAAATTAATACTTGATATGGAGTTCCAGTTAACTGTCATTGCAAAGATTGCCAACCAACAGGTATGGGGATTGATAAAGTAGCTTCTAAGCTTTCTGCTTGTTCAAATAATTAAGGCGCGGATAGTGTTTATATATAGTATGTGATAGTTCTTTGTTATTTTAAACGGATTGACTTTACTCACAGTGAAGACAGTATGTTACTTGATGTTAAGTGGCAGCATTTTCTTGGTAGTCTCAGTGACAAGAATCTGAATAGATGTGTACTTTTCTGCTCTGGCCTCACAGGTAATTTTTCTCAGGTCAGGGCTACTGGTCATTAATACAGTGTTTTCTGATACGCTGCTGCATCTATTATGTATCTGGTGGAAAGTGTATTTTGTTTTCCTTTTTTTCCTTTTGTTCCAGAATTGCCCACTTGGCATTTAATTCTGTTGGAGTTTTGGGAGATTAGTTGTGTGTTAGAATATAAAAATTTATAGCTTCCAAGAAACAGTCTGAATTGAGTCAGTTCTGCAGTACTCTTATCTGATGTGCTGTAACCAGTTTAGAAAGCTGTGCCTCTGACACCTGAGATATCAGGCTTTGCTCTTCAATTAGATGATGATCTATTCCAGAGTTTTTTTCTATAAGATGGTTTCCTGGTTAGGGTATCTTTTCTTTTTTTTTTTTTTTTTTTCATGGGCCATGCTTGCTTAGCATTCCTAGAGGGATTTGTCTCTGCTAGGGATTTTTCTTCAGCAATTTGAGCAAAGGCTTAAAGTAGAAACAACACACAAGATGAATATTTTAGAGTTCAGAACGTCTACAGGTACTTCTGTAACCTGGAGCTGGTATGTCTTCTTTGCTCCTTCCTGAAGAATGGTTTTCTCCCTGATTTCCTAAGGCTATCTTTTATGCCTTTTAGATTTTGTGTGTGTGTGTGTGTGATTAAATGAGGAGACAGTGGAAGTTAACCCTTTAATTCATCAAAAATGTCAGCCTAAGTAATAAATATACACAATCCTGAAAATGGACACTTGTCCAGTGGGGTTTTTCCATTTCAAATTTCTAAACACTTTGATGTTTATTCTTATAATACAGCAGTTATATGAAAAAAATAAATTGAAAGATTCTGGTGTGGAACTGAACTCATCTGTTTTCATAGCACAGTTGTAATTCCTTTATCAATTTTAGGAAGGTGTTTTTAAACAAAAATAATCTTTAAAGGAAGAAATAACTAAGATTAAGAAATGAGATGTCATTTCCTTTTTCATATCTGTCTAAAATTTTTGTGACTGAGTCAACTTTTAAGTGTCACAATGCTAAAAGGAAAATACTTAGATTTTTTTCTTAAGAGTGTTGTGAAGCTTAATCTTTCAAGTGTCTTGAGATTTTTAAGGGGGGAAGCAATGCATGCAGAATCTTGAGGATATTTTCTAATGGTTTATGAGAATAATATGTGAAGTCTAACTCTAGAGCATTCATAACTTCCTTATGAAATATTAAGATGAAATATCTTGCTACAAATTTTCAGGCACTAGAGACTTGCAGTATTCACAGGCTATTTCTTTTCATTATCCTCATGAAGAAGTACATGGTTTTCCAATTGCATCTTCCATTATGAGACGAAAGATTTCTATGTTAAATTATCTTAAAGCAAGGTACTTATTTATCCATGGTGTGATTAAAGGGAGCAGCTACTTTTTAGTGTTTTAAACGACTGAACTCTGTAATTTGAAGACCCACAAGCTCTTTTTACCAGTCTCTGCATTAACAACTTTGTAACTTTGAAAAGCATCTACTTAGGGATGTGCAAATCTTTTGTCCACTTTGCTACTGAGAAAATCTAATTTCAAATCATAGAAGGAACATCATGTTTCCAAGTCAACAATGTGGGGTTTATACATGGAACTGAATGCACACAACCTGGGTATTTGGCTGTCAGGGAAACAACTGGGAGTTGTTCAAATAATATATGAGGTCTAGCAAATAAGTGTTAGTGTGGTGTTGCATGGATATTGATAGAACCTATCAGAACAGAAGCAAAAGCCTGCAGAAATCCCAAATGTATAGAGGTAATGTGCTACCTGCTTACTTGACATGGTGGAGATAAGTGGAAGCCTAAATGAGTTTACCTAATATGACACCGGATAACTTGGGCAAATTTTACCACTAGCTTCAACCCTTCCAAGTAGAACCATTTGAGAAACATAAATTTTTGTCAAAAAATGTTTTT
The DNA here is from genome assembly GCA_035583185.1 of Anabacerthia variegaticeps. Lineage (NCBI taxonomy): Eukaryota > Metazoa > Chordata > Aves > Passeriformes > Furnariidae > Anabacerthia > Anabacerthia variegaticeps. The sequence continues at coordinate 41,922,143 of JAWWEW010000112.1, read as the reverse complement.
AGAAATGGGTATGAATGTATAAGCTGTCTCAAGTTCAGCTAAGGAAAGAGAGAAAGGAAGGGTGGCTTCATTTTTGTATTTTATGCTCATGGGTACCATGAATAACTAAATAGGCTGGATATCGTCTGTCTCATCAGTTAAAGGAGGTTCTTAATTCTATCACTCTACATAGATTGCCTAAAATAAGGGCATGGGTTCACCTGAAGCACTTCACTGATGTAAGAAGGTACACACGTGCAGTACTTTGCAGTGAGGGTGCAATAAATCATAATTGCATCCCAAGTACAACACAGTTAGCAAAACTGTGTTCTTGACATTGCAAACTTGGGCTTGAAGCTACTATTAACAGGAACAGGAGCTAAATATGTGATTGATGGGGGAATAGGACATGATGACCTTTTTTGTTTGTGTTCCTAGTTTGCTTTGGACCAAACTAATTAATACTTAGTAGCAGACCAGATTAGATGTTGTATTACATCACTCATAAAAACAGAAACTTGGCCTGGGTGGTATACCTGTAGTGATACTTAAGGGGAATATAGACATTAAAACTGAGTCTTCAGCTTTTAGCTTAGTCTTCAGCTTGAATTCTCTTGGATTTGCTTGGATACTTCTTTTGGCTGATACAGAATTTTATGACCTTTTGCTCACACAGGCAGAATGACTTAGTAAATGCCATTTATATAACTAGGGTTTATTAAAATCAGCACAGATTGAGTAGTTAAGGTTCAATAAAAGAAAGTGGGTGTTAAATGTCCTTATTGGACCAAGCAAAACATTTGACTAAGAGTTGCTTTTAAGTCTCTTCTTATGAGCTCAAGTCATTCTCATAGTAGTTTGGCTCCAATTTGTTCTGTATAGTACTGATCCACAAGGGGGATACATTGCTGAACCACTCTTTATAATATATGTGTTGTTGTTTGAAGATGTACTTATAAAATAAGTTCTTATCAATTCGTGAGATGGAGACACTTAGGTTGATATGTCTTTTTAACCATAAGAACACTTTCTCTATAACAGCAGTTACCAAAATATCTTGTTTGTTCAAAACATATCTTTTTTTCATATATTGACGGATTTCGTGTTACGCTGTTCTGAAGTTCCCTGCTCTCTGAATGATGCTGAATTTTGCAACTTAAAACTTTATATTTTGAATTTAAGCAGAAGTCATGGAGACAAACTGGCTGAACCATGATACTGCATTTCTAACATTAGATGAGTCTTTTTTTAGAATACTGAGGTCTTGTGATCCTACTTGATGATGCATGTGGAGTTGTTGGACAGATTTTTGTTCTTAAACTATTTTGGCAAAAACATCAGCTAAAATAATTAATGGCTCAGAATAGTATACGAGATCATGGTTGGACAGAGGAGTGCGGTTATCTGTACCACTGGAATCTTGGCTGCTGGGTTCTCTTTCCTATCTGAGTATCTAGTACTGAAGTGTCATTCTTCTAGTGTGAAATGGGTTGGCATTAATCTAAGACTTTTCTGATTGCAGAAAGGCCTAAGTGTCCCTTAAAGGTTGAAATAATAAGGCCATAGTACACTGCATGGCTGGAGACTTGCTGTGGAAAATATGAATTGCCTGGATGCTTTTTTTCTTTGAGCTGGTTTTGAAAGTCAGAGTGGAAGTGCTGTTTGCTCGACTGGTTTTAGAACGCCAAGTTTGCTGCCTTCTTCAAGAGCTAGTCAGAAGAGGGGGATTACTTGAATATAAGGAGCCTAGAATAGAAAAGAGGATTTCCAGTCATATCGTATGGTTTCTGCTTTCTGAAGCACTGCTGAGAAATGCTGTTCACAGCACTGGCTGTTCAGAGCCGTAAGGTGAAATAGAGGGAGAGCTGGGGGAGACCTGCCAATGAAATCCTGCTGAACTGTTCAACATCACATCCTGCCTGAATTTTTATATATTGATTTCATTATTTCAATATTACTCTCTAATATTTATTTTAGGACAAGACCAGAGTTGTATCTCCTATTATTGATGTAATTAATATGGACAACTTCCAGTACGTGGGGGCGTCAGCTGATTTAAAAGGCGGTATGTACCTGTACTGGAATACAGATTTTAAAAAAGGCATCAAGAATCAAAGCTCATAATCACTGCAGTTGTGGAATGGGCAATTAACATATTGTTCTTTCTTTTCACAAATCTAGTTCTAAGTTCTGTAGGTCACTTGTTTCTTGGCTTGGATTTTAATTGGCCTTATTATTCTCTGCTTTAAAACCGTTCATCTTTATTATACTAATTCTTATAAGTTTATGCTGCCTCTACCAGTGTTCAAGACTTGCTCCAATGTTTGTAGGGTTGTGTAAATGTCTCAGAAGCTTATAGCCAGAGCTTGTAATTCTTTTTTTTTTAGCTAAAATAGACTTTATTTGCTCGCTAGTTTAGAAGCCCATCAACAATGCAGTGTCTGAGGTTTTTTTCAAGATGCTGGTTTGCTTAAAAAATTAAACTCTTCTGAATAAGCAGAAAGCTTTGGAATGTGTTTAAAAAAGTAAATGTTTTTTAGCCATGATCTGTAATTGTGAAGAGACTAATATCTGACAATTAAAATTTGTAGTGTTTATATCTTTGCCATTAGAAAATTACCTGTTAAATTGAGTTCAGAAATACTACAGTTTCACTATGTCTAGCTAGTATAAACTATTGGGAGCAAATAATAAAGAGACTTATGAGGCCCTAAATAAAAACAAATACAAAAAATTGCTTCCCTCTCCTTTTCCGGAGAGGGCAACTACACGCTAAAATCCTTCCTTATTACGGGTGTTTTAAACTTCTTTCACTGCTAACAAGAATCTAGTATTTGAAATAGCTGCGCTCTACCCACTTATCTCCTTTTATTGTTTGTAAATAACTGTTCCCACAATGCTTGAAACTGAATTCTCTGCATAAATATGAGATGAGCCATCATATAAAAATTAGAGGGCTCTTCTCAGTGTTTCAGCTTTTTCTGAATGGACTTTGCATGAGGAAGAAAAAAAGTTTCAAGCCTATTCTTTCAGGTTTTGGCCTCTCACTGACCACGAAGTGTTGTTCCATTAAACTAAAATAAAAGCAATATTTGCATAACATTGCATATGCTATGAGTTGATCAGTGATCTGGAGGTGAGAGGTTCTGTCCTAATTAATGTTTTGAAATGACACCTGTGGTGTATATATTCAGAGTATACTAATGTATAGTTCTGTGCTATTGTCTGTGTGCCAGCATTACTAAACTTAAGGCCTTTACCGAATCTATTCATTAAACCTTGAGTACAGAAACCTCCATACTGTGATGTGGCTTTTATTGTTGTCTGCAGTGGAGCAAGAATTCTTTCCTTGAAAGCTTATATTGGTTGCTACTGGGTTCATGCTCTTAAATTCTTCCCAAGTGAAGTGGAAAAAGATTGAGAGATTGTTTCTCTTGTTCCCTCTCTTCACACTATGTCTTTGAAACTATGTCTCTCCATTTATCTATTTCTGTAGTAGTCATTTTCTCTCCCTGTACACAATAGAAATAGATTGGGTTTTTAACTTTTTTAAAGTGCAAAAAGTCTGTGTACTTCTGGATTGAGAAGTGAGAAACTCTTATTTTTTACATTAGTAGAAATTTTGCACCTACCAGCCTTTCAAGGTATTTGAGGGTTGGTTGAAATATGAATAATATATTTCTTGTCAGTTCCCAGAGGACAGATTGCCATGTTGGAGGCATTTGGCATCACAGGATGCTTGCACTGAGGCCAAGTCTAAACATGGAAACCAAACTATGCTTTCAACCTTAGACACAGTGTCTGTGTGGCTGAAGCATGGAGAGTTGTAGCAGCTGGGACAGCATTTGTGCCTGGTCTGTTTTGTAAAGACTTAATCACTCAAGACAAGCAACCTAGCAAATGGTTCCCCTTTTTTTTTTCAAGTAGATGTGTCTGAAAAATTCCCAAGTCAGACCAGTACTAAAACACTTCATGTTGCACCTTTTTTTTTGGGGGGGGGGGAGGTGGGGGATTTGCAAAGTGTTTATGCCACCCTGAGAAATACTGTAAATACTGGAATAAACGGTAGTTAAATGAGGTCTAATAATTTAGAGTATGCCTGTGATGCAGTTTACACTGGATAGAATTTCGTACTGGATATGCACTTGTGTTTAAAAATACTCCTTTTACAGAGTTTTACAGAGTTACTGATACTATCTCATTGAGAGCAGATTTTTCCCAGAGTCTGTGAAAATGGATACAGAAAACCAGGTTTTAATGGGCAGAGAATTAGTACACTTGTTCAGTTTGTGAGAGTGCTGTGTTCCAAAAGAGACCCCTTGTGTTCACTGGCGTATATGGTAACTCTATCTCTCTGCTGCTGCTGGAGAACAGTAGGGTTTTCAAGTTCTCCCAGATGCAAGTAATTTTGCTGGGTATGTGTGATGAAATGCGACTTTTTAACTGCATGGAAATATTGGAACTCATTCTTTGTGCTGGAGACTTTGCAGTACTGTAGTTTGTAGCCATTTTACTGTTTTGCTACTTGGAGTTTTGGAGTACTTTGAAGGTCTTTCATTTTTACACTGCAACACTTCATGAAATACTCAAATATGGAGAGAAAGAGCAGGCATGCGTGCTGTAAAGACTGTTCAGGATAATTTCTCTATTGTGTGTGATAAGTATCTTGTGAGTGACAATGAAAACTGCTTAGTTTTCAACTTTCTACTTCAGGCATTACTATGCACCTTTACAGCTACAGACATATACTTTGTAGGACTGTAATTGTTGTCTGTTTACATCAGCTTTTTTCCCTACTTCCTCACGAAGTAATTGCTTTATGTTAATAATGGAGAAAGAAAACTATTGACATCTGTGCACCAGAAATCTGGAAATCATTCATTATATGACCTCATAGGATCTAAATGCGTTTGGCAGCAGACAGGCTCTACAAGGCTGTGTTTCTAAGGGCTATGGACCTTGTGCAGTTTTTTTTAGATGTTCATGCTTATGGGCATAACCCAGCACAAAAACTACTATCAAAGTGTTTCCTGTAAGAAGTTTGCTTTATACCAGCTCTGTATGATTGCCTAAAGGAGTTAATTTAATGGTTGTTAAGAAGGAAGCTGCTATAGGTGACCTAGTGGTCTTGTCTGTTCTAGTGATCTTAATAGTAATCTGTGCTTAACTCATGACAGAACCAGACCAGCTGTTGCTGTAGGTACACACTTACATGTACATGCATAAGCATAGTAAGATTCTGGTTCTCTAACACTTGCCTTAGGTTTAAAAAATGATGAACTTAAAAGCACAGTGGAAAAGTAGGAAGTTAAATGAATGTTAAGACTATAAATGGGACCTACATAACTTACTGGGACCTTCATGACAGAGAGCTCTTGCCGATAGAGTATCAAGTGTACTGCATAAAGCCTTTGCAAACATAAATATGGGATGAATTAAGAGTGGAAATGCAGTTGTACAGTAAAAACTGTTGGGGAGCATTTGCAACTGCTGGAAGATCTTCATATGATCTTATATTTGATATAAGGATGCCAGTTGTTGACTGGGTTTCTTATTTTGTATAACAGATGATGACAAAGGAAATCAAAGTTATTTGGTAATTGAGATCACTCTTTTTTGGTTGTCCTGCCAATGTCTTTACCTTTCATCTGGCCTCCTACTTGTTTGTTTTCTTCACAGAAGTTTGTACAAGTTTACATTTTTAATTTCCAGTGTTTTCAGACAACATTCTTACTACAAGATAAGTGATAACCACAGTCTTTTTAACATCCTACTTTTTTTTTTTGAAGGCTTTGACTGGAACCTTGTATTCAAGTGGGATTACATGACACCAGAGCAGAGAAGAGCACGACAAGGAAATCCAGTTGCTCCCATAAAGTATGTCTGTACAATCACTTCTTGAATTGCAGTTTGCAACTAAACAAAGTTAGAAATCATCTTCTCTGAGTTTGAAAGAGAATCTTTACTATAGCTTTCATCAATATTGAAATTTCATTCATATTTATGGAGCCTTATGAGAATCTCAGAAATAAATTTTATTTTAAAAACAGTTTAAAACACACTAGTAAATCATTTATCCTTAAGAAAAAGTAGATGTCACTTTGTTTCGAGTTGGTACGTTTTGAGGACAAAAATACAACATCAATTTTAATGTTTTCTTGCTGGCACAAATTGCCACCCTTTACATAAGGAACTTGTGAGCCAAATGGAGATTTTGAAGCTGCCTCAGAAAGCAGTCATAGCACTGTATATGCCATAGAAATGTGTGCAGGCATTTGATGTGATAGATGTAAAATTGGTTGCATTCAAAAGTATTGCCAGTTTTTTCAAGGAGGTATTAACCTTGATGTTCAAAAAATAATTACCCACCAGTTCATGGTTCTGTAAGTATTTGATTTTTCTTGTTTGTTTAGGACACCTATGATAGCTGGTGGGTTATTTGTGATGGACAAATCCTATTTTGAAGAACTAGGAAAGTATGACATGATGATGGATGTTTGGGGTGGAGAAAACTTAGGTATGTATATTATTTACCTTCTGATCAGTCTTGAAAGAAAGCAGGTTTCATCATTGCATTTACTGTCATAGAGTCATTGTTTTCCTGATTTTGTGAAAAGAGGATTAAAAACAGAGTTAAAATTCCATACATGTTATTGGCAAAATCCAGAATGTTTATTTCAAAGAAAGAATTAAAACAAGTTAAGAATTGTTCATTAAGCAGTGAATTTTTTTTGTAATGGAAGTTGCCTGGTAAAAAGATTACAGGCTGTAGGCAATTACTTTCAAAAATGCTGTCTTTTTTGAAAGTCACAGCCTCATCTGAAGTTATTGATTAAAATATAATAATGTTTAAATGCTGACAATTGAAGGCATGTTTTTAAGTTGTTGCTTAAATTCAATCTTGAAAAGTAGAACACACAGCTCCGTGAGTTTCATGTTCTTACATACACCCTAATAAATTAACTTAGCTGACTGAAGAATGACCTGTTTCTTAACCTTGGCAATAGTATATTGCCTGGCATCTAAACTGAGTGAGTTTTGTAGTTTTATACCCCTGCTTTAGTCCTATGAGATAATGATGATTAAGAAGGCATATTTTCTATAATTTCTTATTTTCAGATGTTTAAGTGAGTAGGATTTAGGCAAGAGGGAGGGGCGGCTGAGAGAACTTCTGCTTTAGCCATTTCTCTTTTGACGTGGTGGTTCAATCTGGCATTAATAGAGGTTTTTTGGATATTTGCATTACAGTATTGAACAAAGTTTTTCTCCAGTTAAGACCAGTATATTTGTTTTAAAACAGAAAAGGTTTGGAAGGGCCAGAATTCTACCAGTTCTCAAGATTTCCAGTCTGTCTTTAGTTTTTTGGTTTTTTTTTTGGGTAGAGATGCATCTCAGACGTTCCAAGTAGTGCACTTTAGGAACAGTTCTAATGATAGAACTCTACTACATGTGCGAGCTACAAAATCCTAAAATACCTTGAACTTGTAAAAACTCATGAGTATTCTGAGTTCCTGAAATCTGCATATGCATGAAGCATATGCTTGGCCTACAAGGAAATGTCTGCTGCATGCAGCACACCAAGTACAGAGACGTGGTAACCAAATGTTTAATGCTATTGCAACACACTTAAAGGTTGGAAGAGGCATCCCTACAGTCCTGTCTCTGACCGTCCTGTGCAGTACTTGAAAAATCCCTTCAGGTATTCTGAACAATTACAGTCCATGTGTCTGTTTTCTCACTATTTTGGCTGTATATTGCTAAATTGTATTCATACAAATACAATAATTTTTCAGTTTTTCTAAATGTCCCGCAGAGTCATTGGATACATGTCCTACAGCAATACTCCTATTCACTCTGAAAGCCACTCATCACTAGAGCGCTTAGATATTTCATTAGCTGCAAGTGTGTACTTGAGTAACTGAGTTTTTTCTGAACATTTATCAGCCACTTTTATGCTTTGATAATTGAGGCATTGATAGCAGGAAAGGGCACAAGCAACAGCCCCTCACTCAAGGGTGCAAAAAGCCGTTTATATTGCTCCTGCTGTGTTCTATTCCACTTCCTCCATGGGAAGAAGGAGATAGAGACTTAAGGGTTCCTGAAAAGCAGGCAGAAGGCCGGTAATGACTTTTTTCCTAGCTGCCAGACTAACTGAAGACAAGTAAAAATCACATGGCATACGATTTAATTGGCAATAAGTGGCACATGCACCAGATACTGAAAATCTGTGCTGTATGGTTTAGAATTCAATGTGGACACTTGTCAGGCCTCTTTACTCTCAGGTATATCTCTGGATTGGTGGATCACTGTTACATGCAAATAAACTGCTAAATGGCCTTGCAAAATAATTCTGCACTTTGTATTCATTTTATAAAATTTAGCATTTTTCCTTCAAGCATGTACTGGGTAGCTTTTATGAGATTTTATTTGCATGTTAGTACAGTCTCAATTTGACAAATTTCAAGATGGGCCTGCAGTATTTTGCCTAAAACGGACAAATTACCATGAAGATAGGTGCATTTTCAGACTGTCGATAAACACATGCTTGGTGTACAAAACGTGGATGAAGGTTAGTTCAGTCTTGTCTCAAATTCATAAACTCTAATTCTCAGCATCTTTATGATGGTTTTTGTTAAGCCAAAGAGAATCCAAGTACCATGGGGAATGGGTGGACTCTTGGGTCTAATTTGAAAACCTATGCTTTTCTTATTAATTTTGTTAAAATCAGGGAGTGAGTAAGACATTCCCTGCCTTCTCTACTGATGGCACATAGAACGTAATACATAGAACAAATCTGTTAGAGAGATGTAACACAATCTCATAAAGAATTTTTTACATGCTGCTTATGTCTTTTCAGTTAAAAAACGATTACAATAGTAACATTTCCTCTCCACTGAGTATGACAAAAAAGATCCTTTAAGGGAGTTTCATAGAATAATAGAGTGATTTGGGTTGTAAGGGACCTTGAAGATCACCTAGTTCCAACCCTCCTGCTGTGGACAGGGACACCTTCCACTAGACCAAGTTGCTCTCAAAGCCCCATCCACCCTGGCCTTGGGATTATGGAGCTGTTTTGAGTTTTAGTTGGTGTATATTCTTTTTTCCTTTAAGAATCCGTGCAGACTTTAGAAGCCGTGTTGGTGCAAATCAGAATTAGTTTGCTTCTCCTGTCTGCTAGTCCTTTGCTATCTTTCCCATAGAACTACTTGTCATAATTCTCACTTTTTTTGAGGTGCTTCACAGTTTAAGGTGCTGGAAAGCATACGTGTAAACTTACATTTCTGGGAGTTTATGGAGGGAGAATTAATGATATTAATGTGCACAGTAAAGGAAGCTATGAATAATGAAAAAAAAAAACGCACAAAATATTTGTAACTTACTTCTAAAACAAAAATGCTGTTTCAATACCTACATGCATTTAATGGATGACAGTGACTTTTTGGATTAAACCTTCAGATGAATGATTTAAAGAAATGAGTTTGAGGCATAACGCAGTGACCTTTATTTTTAACCAGACTGTCAGTTCATCTCTTTCAGAGGCATGTGTTTACTAATACTTACATAAGTCTGATCCTATATTTCAAGCATCTAGTCATTGCTTGCTTGTCTAATGCAAAAGCCTTTGTCTTTGATCACATTCTTTGTCTCTTTCACTATGTTGTTCTTCCTGAATGCAGCATCCCTCATGTCGGGCTAATAACTTCATGAACTTTATAGCAGAATGCCATAAATAATGCTTCAAAGCAGTACAAGAAAGTTACTCCTTTGCTTTCACAGTTTAAGCAATATGGGACCAAACTTGAGCTAGATGTGGAAAAGCCTAAAGTCTTCTATCCATGTGTAATTTATTCTTGTAGTAACAAAAGGACTTTTGCTTCTAACTTTTTTTAATAGAAACACCAACCAGTTGCTTACTGTGATTCTCTTTTTTCATTCTCAAAATAAGAGTAGCGATACTGAAGTCACTGCTCTGAAAAATGTACAGAGAGAATGTCATCTTTGTTTTAAAAATTAGTCGTGCATGTTGTCCCATGTAAATTCAACTGGAAAATCAAGACTCTTAAGTTGCTGTCAAGGGCAATATTGCCATTCATATTTTGGAAGATGATCTGTCTATAAATTGGACTATGTTAACTGTCTAATGAATATGCCTCATTGGCCCCTATGCAGCAGAATTTGTCACTGGAGGAAAACAAATAGGAAGTGATCCTTGTAAAAGTAGAGACCATCAAGAAGAAAGGCAGTTAACTTGCACTGTCAACAGCTGAAATCACAGCACCTCATTTATTTATGTTTTTATTTTTATTTTTCTGGACAGACAAGTTTTTTTAAATCTGTGAAAAGACAGTGATTATGAAGAGTCTTGAAACTAAGGCTATCTAGTAACAGCTGCTGGAATAAAGAGGAACTAATCAAAACTTGGAACAGTGCTACTGGAAGGACCCTTCTTACTGCACTTAGTTGGAATGAATGAGGAAAAGTTCTCTGTCAGCACTAGGTGACTTCTGCTGTCAAAGGTCGTAGTTGAGAGAAGTGTATAAGTATTTCTAGACCTTCTTGTCATCACTAGCTGGCTCAGATCACTGGATTGGTTTAGAAGTGTACTGTCCATAACTTTCAATTTACAGAAGTTGTGTTTTAATTTGGTCAATCTTAATGTCAAGATTGATTTGATATAGCTCCTTCCCTGGCTAGTGTTTGGGAGTGTTTGCTTATCTGCTATAATAAGTTAGCAGCTTGTATCTATTGATTTATTATGCCTTGGTTCTTGTCCAGTGTGTTATTCCATCTTCAGCTAAAAAATTTTATTATAAGCTAGATCATTACTTAATCTGTTGAGCGTCCCTACTGTTGTTTACCCTTCATATAAAGCATAGTAATAGTACATGTACACCTACTCTGTCAAATTGCAGTGTGGTTTATGCATGTGGGGAATGCTGGCAACTTCAGATAATAGAAGACTTACAGTTTTGCTTCCAAGTTAATATGATTATTTCTCTGGAGCTTGCAGAATAGTGAATGCTGAGGTGTGCCTTCGTTTGTCCTAGAGTTAACCAGAAAACTGCCTTACTGTTCTTCTCAGCAATAGTCACTAAAAGCTTTCTCTGTAAATAGTATGCTATTATTGTTTTATGATGTTGCTCTTTCATTTGTGTGTTTATTTCAGAGATCTCATTCAGAGTTTGGCAATGTGGTGGGAGCCTAGAAATCATCCCTTGCAGCAGAGTGGGTCATGTATTCCGCAAACAGCATCCTTACACATTTCCCGGTGGGAGTGGTACTGTGTTTGCAAGGTAACTGTTAAGTCTTCAGCTAAATAGCAGTGTTTTGCATTTCTTCAGATGATCAGCAGGTGGCAGTAATTTCATTCTAGGGATCGTATATTTAGAAATGTTTGCAATATTATCTACCATAGAAAAATATTAATTAAAAATAAATTAATGACTTTGAGGCAGCTACATAGATTGAGAGAAGAACCTGAGAGTTGAAAGAGGGGAAACTTCTAGTGGACACAGACTGAGAATCTGTAAAAGAAGGAAATGCTTAGCTTGGCATTTCATCAATATTGAGCACTTTGTGTTTATTTGTTTTTAAAGAAGGCTTTATTTTCAGAATTGTATCAGAAAACTTCATTTTATTGAAACAGTTTCATTGTTCACTAAGAGCCAGAATACACTAATTTATGAATATGCTTTGCTTGCTTTTTGTTAATACAAGATCAGTAAGTGAGATGCAAATGATTATGTAGACTGATACTGGTATTTGTTCCAGTCTGTTGGCAACTTCGTTCTCTCTCATATTTGCCTTTCTTGTGCTATTTTTAAAAATGCTTTTCCTATAGACCTAAGAAACTGCAGTTTTAAGGGCTTGGATTAATATGCTGGTTAGTTTTGCTGTTGGTACAATGCACAGCTATAGCTGAAATACTGAGCCATCTCCTCAGTTTCATTTCTTTAAAGTGAGAGTAGCACTGCTGATTTATGTTCATAGTGTTTTTTAATTAATGTGGATAAAAGTATTACGTGACTGTATGGTGGACATTTTGATCAAGGCTGTATCAGCTGTAGCTGAAGAATAACTGTAGATTTTGGTTTAGAGAATGCTTGATGCTCAGGGGGCTGAAGAAGTACATCTTAGCTAAGGCTTCAGTGGGCTAAGAGCAGGAAATAAAATTGTTTCTTTACCCTTCAAGGGATATGGAGCCTAAACTCTGTTTAACATGAAGCAACACAGAGACTGCAGATGTTCTTAAATTCATAAGAATGTTCTAAGCTGCTGATATTTTTGGACTTGTGATTCACTTTAGGCTGAGGAATCTCCTTAGGGTGTAGTTTTTCTCTTCTATGCTGATTATGCCACCAAGGTGACTTTAATGAATTCAACAGTCTGCTAAAATAAAGTCACTGTTCTCTTTCTTCCAGTAGTTATAGTAGGGGTTTTTTCTTCTCTCCTATACTTTGATATCTGTATGTTATGCTGCAGTGAAAAATGAATAATAGTACTTACAGGAAACCAAAAGCTAGTGATAAAACATCCTCAATACATCACATCTCTATTCCAACATTTTTCATGTGCATCAGGAGGGTAGTACTAATTAAAATGCATTATGTAGGCTTAGGATGCCACTGTTTTGGTTTCACGAGGTTTTGAAATGAGTGTCATAACAAGGAACATAGTTAATAAAATGAGTAAATATATAAATATATTGTGCAATTTTCCCATTACTGCAGCTTTTCCATCTTTGGGGTGTTGCCAGGATGGTGCTTTTCTTGTGATGTTAATAGGTACTTAAAGATAGCTCAGTAAAAAAGTAGGGAATAGGTGAGGCTAAATTGCATGCAAGGATACAGCAGACACCAGAAATGCATCATATTAGCAGGGGTTGAAGATTCTGCATTCATAATGGCATTAAAGCTTTTGGATTTTGTTGTAAAGTCAAATCATCTTTGTAATTTGATCACTCAGATGTCTTCACAATCACTGTGACAAGTTTGGTGTTTTTTTTTTAAAGTCATTTGTGTTCAAAATGACTTTACAAAGAGATCCCACATGTACTTGAATGGTGGAGACCCCTGAAGCCTGCAAACTAGTGCCTGGGGTACTTACCCTTTCCAAATTCCTTTCCAGAGCTGCTTTTCTCTGAAAGTGGTTTATTATTACCTCTGTCCTTATTTGTCCAGCTGTCACAAATTCTGAAATTAAAATTCTTTGTTTAAATGGAATTATTTTTGAATTTATATAGAAGAGTTGTATATTGCTTAAAACCAGGGTTGACAAGTTGTGTATTTGAAAGTTTGCTCCTCAGTCAGCTTTCTTGGATGTCAAATGAATAAAACAGAATGCTTTAAAATCAGTTTTAGGAAGGAGGGAATGCAAAACCTAAGGTAATTGGATATCCTCGTAAGACAGGTATTATCAGATACGTGTAGGACCGTGGTCCAAAGAAACTTGGTGCATGGAATCTGTGCTAGTCTTGCAGTTGGAACTTGTTGGCTTATGCCATCATCTGTCCCTTGTCTGTGTGCAGTTTGCTCTGGACTGCTCTGGGTAAGCATCCTATTTTTAGCTGGCTAGTCAGTATGCACTGCCTTTGGCAGCCAAAACAAATAGGTAATTCCAGATGAGAGACTGGGAGACCCGTTTCATGAGAGGGAAGACCACATCCTGGCTGTGTGGTGTGGGCAGATACAGCTTGCATCTGGCGAGATTTGTTAGACCAGTAGCAGCACTGCCTTAACGTGCCACTTCAGACAAGCCAGTGAGTCTTGCAGACCCCAGTCTGCTCTGTGCAAAGCTCCCTGAGTGCTTGGTGCTTGGTTTCATAAACTGTGGCTCAGCATTAAGTGCACCCTGTACTATGCCTCTCAGCACCCTGCCGCCTTTGGGACCTTACTAGTTTAGGCAGTTCTCAGCACCTACACAGTGCCTGTATTTGTGTCACACTAAGCCTGAACCGTTCACCCCTGAATATGGGGAAGTGTGATGCAGGCACGTGTTCTGGCCTTGAAAGTGCCTTTGGCAAACCAAATAGTTTCTCTCTCACCACCAAAATCTATTTGGCTTATGGGCAGACAACCTGGTTGCTGAGCAACCAAGAGGGGTGAGTACTGAGTGGTTGACACTGTCACAGGCCTGAGAGACTGCAAGCAAAGATAAACTGGCATAGCTTCTAATCTAAACTGAGTGGGACATGCTTACAAAAATTCAAAGTAATTTGGAAGAAAAAAAAAAGTCCTCGAACAAAAAAATTATTCAGGTCTGTCTTGTGACGTTTTTCTCCCCATGTTCTTCTTTCTCAACAACCTGCAAGATTCCTCACTTTATCCTGACTGCTTGTTGTCTTTTGAATTGGAAAAATCGTATTAAACAAGTTTTTGGCTGACTGAGTTTACTCCAGTTGCTTTAGATGATCTTCCTGCCAAATGTAAAATAAGCTTCAGAGCATGGTAGTATCAAGTGAAATAAGATGTAATTTTCTAAGCAAAAATTATGAGCAATAGAAGTAAATTAGTTTTACATGGAAGCCAGTGGATGGAAGAAGCCATTACCCTTTTGCAGTCCAAAAGGAGATTTAAAGACACCAGTTACATAAATACAGAGATATCAGAGATGTGTTTGATTAGAAGTAAAGCATTTTTAAGGGGTAGTGTTTTTGGGTTTTTTCCCACATTTATTGCAATAATCAATCTCTCCTGAATTTTATAGCATTAAAAATGTTTTCTGATTCCTATTTCTCCTCTTTTACCTCAGCTACAGCAGACTTGTAAACTTGAACTTGTCTGGTTTGTGGCTTTAAATGGCATTGCAGCTTGTGTCGTTTTGGAACTTTGAATGCTGTGGTGGTAGGAGTAGGGTGAAGACTGAAAATGTCTTGCTGTGTTAGCATATCTGTTTTCAAAAAAGTAAGAGCCATTATTAAATATTGCCAATTGTTGAAATTTTCTGTATCAAATCAGCTTGCTTTATCCAGGTGAACACTCACTGATTTTGGCTTCTGTTAAGTAATTCTTATTAAAACAAAAAAAAAAAAGCCAAGCAAACACCAACCTAGTGAATTCCATGAAGTTTGCAGAAAAAATTCCAAGATGTGTATTAAGTTCTGGATGAAAACCTGGAGCAGTGATAAATGTGAAAAAGACATAACAATCATTCTAAATGCATTTATTTCAATTATGTTACTCTATAATGCTTTTCTGTTAAGTGTGTCCTTTCTAGGGACTCTTCTGTCCGGCTTGAGGCAGCTGGCTATCTAGGACTAGGCAGGATTAAAATCAATCCAAGGATAAATTACATGGTTTAATTGCACTGAGAGAAAATATAACCCATGTGTTTCATATGATTGTCCCTAGAAATACACGCAGGGCAGCAGAAGTCTGGATGGATGAGTATAAAAATTTCTATTATGCAGCAGTGCCTTCAGCCAGGAATGTACCTTATGGCAAGTAAGTCACAAGTGCATCTTTGCCCTATTTGTTTATTCTTCATGAGACAGCACCTTCTGAGATGGAAGTAGTGCTGGCTCTTGTGTTGTGTCTTTAATGTATATTTCTGTAGTTCTACTGTTCTTGAGTTTTCTGTGTATTCCATAACACATGAAGACAACAACCTGAGTTTGAAAACCCCTTCTTTTTCTCCTCTAGTATTCAAAGCCGAATGGAACTCAGAAAGAGACTTAGCTGCAAGCCCTTCAAGTGGTATCTTGAGAATGTTTATCCTGAGTTACGGTGAGTTTTGGCTGAAACTAGTATGGAGTTCTCTTTTTTAGCCTTCCTAGAAATCTTCAGTTTCTCTTTCTCCTTCCTTGGGTGCAAAGGATATTTTTTAATTTATCTGTGAATGCAATGCCTCATGCACGTTTATTTGCTTTTTTTAATTAGTTCTCTTCTGAAAGAGTAATTTTTCCTTAGTAAGCTGCCTTTTCTTTTTCCACTTCCTGCAACGACAGCTGCAGTAGTTAGAGAACAGTGTCCAAAGGACTTAACTTACCTAGATGTTAGTCTCCTACACAAGCCTTTTGCTCAATAATATATTGCTCTGTATCCTGTTGTCATCCCTTTAAAGCTTTTGCCTTTGCCTAAGCACATGCCTAGTTGAGTAAGGAGACTGAATCTCAGTATGGTATAAGTAATGGGAGTCAGCAGACCAGAGGGCCTTGTATGTTTGGCAAACAAGGCTTAGATGCCTAAGACTCCAAAAAGCTGAGTCTCTTTTCACTGGATAATCACTGACTTTTGGGTGAGGGGGAGAAGAGGGAAGTGAGGGATGACATTGCTAACAGTTTCTCTAACACAGATGCATCCTAACTTGTGAAAAATCCTTGAAGAGAAATGCTTGTTGAAACAATAAAAAGGTTTTGGTTAAATAGCCCGTTAATAATTATGTTGGTCAGAACTGAGTCTATAGACTAGTCTGTTGGTAGTATAGCAGTATAAGATGCTCTGTGTAGCTTGTAAGAATATTTGGCTTTTTTTCCTGGGGCACTTCATGTCAGTGGAGTCAGGTAATTGCTACTGACATATAGGCTTGAGATGTAAAAGTACCAGCTATAACAACCCCAGTAAAACCTGTACAGAATCACACATGCTAAGGAGACAGGATGATGCTGAGGAAGTAAGTTTTCCTTTATTTTCTCTTAAAAATGCCAGAGGATATTTGTTTTTGTTTAATTAGTCAGAAAAAAATGTGTCTTGCAAGCTCTCCTGTAAAATGTGCTACCATAAGCATTACTGAAGTGTAATGTCGTCTTACTCTGTGTCATCCCTCGTGTGCTCATTCTGCTGGGTTGAATTGTTACACTCATATTAGTCTGAAGTTTTTAGAGGCTCTGATATGCCCTTGTTTTATTGTTTGATGCGAACTCATGGGCTCTACCCCACAACTGTACTTTGTTGAATGGGCTTGCCTAGGTATTTCCATACTATGAGTGTAATTTATGTGCAAGTTAAGAAAGTAGATATCAGAAAAACTTTGATTCTTTTTTTTTTTTAATTCCTAACCTCTTTTTTAACATTTTAGTAAAAAGTCTGAGAATAATTTAGAATGTCCTACTTCTGCTACAAGCTACCTTGACTGAAAAGACAAAAGGACTTGATGACCTTAACTGATAGCACTAAGCTTTGAGTCACCTTAAATGATGATAAGTCATCTTTAATTTGATTTTTATGCTGAGTTCATAAGTTTATCCTTGTTCTCTGGTACAAGTCTTTTTGTATTGTGTCCTAAGCTTGCAAGTTTACTTGTGTTTGATCAGTTCATGATCAGGTAATTACTTCCCCTCAAAGGATGATTGAGATTTCCAGATGATAGTAATCACTCATCCTTAAACTCTCATCTTAAAAAAAAATACTCTGAGTAAAAACAAGGAGTTGAAAAAAAAAATTAAAAACAACAACAAACAAAAACGCCTAACTGAGTTAAGCAGATATTTCTGGTTTTGTTTTAGGGTACCTGATCATCAAGATATAGCTTTTGGGGCTTTGCAACAGGGTACCAATTGCCTTGACACTTTGGGCCATTTTGCAGATGGTGTTGTTGGAGTTTATGAATGTCATAATGCCGGGGGAAACCAGGTCTGTATGCCATTAATTTTTGTTTTCCACAGTAAAAGTCTTAAACAAAAAAAAGGAAAGTGAAGCTAAGCTTTTTAACTCAAGCAGTTACTGTGTACTGGTGATAGGAAGATGAACCCAGACAGTAAATCAGTTGTTATAACAGATTGACTAAGTAACTTCTCCTTCAAATATGATTTTGTATTTCCGGGATTAGAATCTGAGCCCAAAGATACATTCAGTATGCATCACGTGCATCACTTCGTTTGTCACCATTAATATTTGCTTTTACACTAAAGGCCAGTAACTTCCTTCCTGGGACTTTTGTACTTGTATAGAAAGCTTTTTTCAATGAAATGGTGTGTTTGGTTTTTTTGTGAGGGGAGATTTTTAATTAAGAAAATATTTGGATTATATTGAGCATATGGCCTAAGGTCAGCAAAATAGAAGAATGCTTTAGTCATTTGCAGTCTGCAATACTGGAGTGTAGAAAAAGTCTGTCATAAATCCCTATTTGGCTCTTCTGGAAAACAGAGGTGTCCAAATGTTCACTCACAGTAAAGGGAGTGTTTCAACAAATCCATTCTAATCCTACTCTTAAACTAATTGCAAATGTGTCAGATGTGTAAATGAGAGCATTAATTATTTCAAAGAATCTGTTTATTCAGCTGTGACTTAGTTATCATTCATGAAATACATGCATAGGTGCTCACTCTTTTGCGTGCTGCTTTGTCACTAAATTCTTTTCAAATTCAACCTGACTATAAATGAAATGTAATATTAATAGTTCAAGTATGTCTTAAAATCAAAGGCTGACCAATTAAAATCTACTCTTGAATGAGTATCAAAAGTTTTCTCTGATTTAAATTAGAAGTGGAAAACCTTGAAATAAGATGAAGCCTAAAATAAAGAAGTTATTTCCTGGAAGATGTATCATGTATGATGGCAATCCATTCAAATCCACATGTGAAATACGCCTGTTTTCCCTGTCATTAAAGAGAATTCATCTGTGAATACTTTTTCAATTAGCTTTATAAAAGTTCACTCATCTTTTCAGAACACCAGAGTGTTTTTTAGGAGAAAGAGTAGATGTGTCAGAAGTGCCTCAGTGCAGAAATCTTAGAATTTTCTGCTGATGTTGTGTGTTTTTTATAGATAACACAATATTACCTTCCCCTTTCAAACTCCCCTCCCCTGTATGTGACCCTCTTCGTTCTTTATAGTTTTTATTGTGACACTGACCTTGACAAACCAACATACACTTGCTCTGAACAAGTACCTTTGAGAGGACATTCAGGCAGCTTAAGAGGCAGAATGGGTCAAACCCAGGTTTTATGTCCAAGCAGAATTCTTATTGTATTGGAAGGAAACAACAGCATGGGAGGAGAGGGATAGGGAACAAACCACGATCTTTAAGTCTGTACTTTGTGTTTTGTACTTTATTCTTATCAAGGTTTTGGGGGGAGTTGGCATTAAGAACACTCAGATGTTATAGGTTGTGGTGACCTTCTACTATAACTTGAAGAGTGTGCCCTGACTTATTTTCAACACAACTTAAAATGCAAAATGAAAATGGGATTTCTGCCCACCTGCCTGTGCCCTCCCCCCCATTAGTAGAACTCAAGGTAGGTGTGCACATCTAAAGGGCTGAATAAATTGTGGTGTATTTGACATATGTAGGGTTGTGACAAGGAGCCTAAGGTAAGGCCAAATGCACTTAGGTGCAAGGAAAAGGTTTCAGGTTAGTTGTTTTCTACTAATTTTATTTTTCTGATTTGGCACGGGTTTTCTCAGATGTCCTAATTTTCAGTGTTTCATAGAGCTATGCTATGCCTGTGCACTGGTCATATGCACTGCTGGCAATTTTTCTTCTCCTCTAATGTAGTGGAACTTGCTTCATCTTATCTCCATTATAGCTAGTCATAGTTCCTGATCACTGAAGAGACTCTAATGGTCTCTGAGTGCAGGATTCTCAGACAGAAGTTTTGTCCCTGGTAGTACTTTCAACCGTCATTTTTCAGAATGAATCTTATAAGGGTTCAGGGCCATTTGTAATCCTTTATAAGATCTGAAAATAACCTGCTTAACTCCTGTAGTTATGGCTAAAAATGCAGCAATTAATACAATATATTAATGATTCTTGTTGACGTCTTACAAACTGGACAGAACTGAGAAGGCAAGTGTTGTCATCTGAGATTAACACATTGATAGTAAAAGGAAAAGTTATCATCTTAAAGGTCTGGAGGACAAATAAAGGGATACGTAGAATTGTCGTGCCTTTGCTTTGTTTTGCATAGTTGTCATTATTCTAGTGCTTGCAGAATATGGTACCTATCCCGTGCCTTGTGACCTATACAGGGGTCATGACTTGTAATTCAAGTTACAGGTTCTGGTAGTTTCCTGAACATCTGTTCCCAAAGAGATTTAATAATTGTTACATATGACAAGTTTAAAAGTAATCATGTGAGCCAA
The DNA here is from genome assembly GCA_035583185.1 of Anabacerthia variegaticeps. NCBI lineage: Eukaryota > Metazoa > Chordata > Aves > Passeriformes > Furnariidae > Anabacerthia > Anabacerthia variegaticeps. The sequence continues at coordinate 41,902,143 of JAWWEW010000112.1, read as the reverse complement.
AAATTCAGTAACGATACCAGAAAACTAAGTTAAAAAAAAAAAAAAGAGGTGGGATTAGTAATTTAATTCATTTCTGAAACAGTGTTCCTTGCAAAATAACAGGGCCAGGCTTGGCCCTGTATATCTAAGGATTTTGTATTATACAACTAAATCCTCTTTAGTTCCTTGAGAGAAGCTAATTGTGCCATTTTAAGTAGTTAAAAGCATGATTTGGATAATTAGCGTGGCTTTAATCAAGTGGCTTCTTTCCTCAAAGAATAGTTGGACAAATAAAGACCACTGGGGAACCTGGAGATCAAATTTGAAGGAGAAGGGCATATGGAGAAAATCTGAACATCAGTGCAGGATCAGGCTCTGTGTAAGAAGATGCTGAGATCAAACAAGCTGGAGAGCAGTTACATAAAGAAGAGCTTTTCTTTGCTCTCTATTTAAGAGTTGCCTATTTAAATGCACTTAATGGAAATTCTGTTGTACATGCCTTGGATAGGAAGGAACATTCTCCCTTTATCCTTGAGTTTAGCTCTCTTGTATATTGCTTTCTAGTGGTCTCAATTGGATGAAGAACTACTGTTTCCCCACTGTGGTCCATATGCTTTGTTCAGTGTGTGAGTAGGGTTGCCAGTGATGCTGCAGACCAATCTTTTAGGGGTTTTGTGTATGTAATTACATTTTTTTAAATTATTTTTTATTTATATATATACACACATATAGACATACAGATATATAAATCCTTTCTACACAGAAGATGTGGAGAAGGTGTAATATACACACATATATACAGACACACACATAAATAAACTTAAATAAATGTTTGGACAAATAGTTTACATCTGAAGCCCGGTGTGACTGCCTGTTGCAGCTGTGTGAAGCCAGCAGAGGGAGCAAACAGCCAGCTCAGCCCTGAGCTGATGTGGGGACACTAAAGCAATTGGAATTACTCTTTGATAAAGGACCTTTTTCCTCTCCTGCTCTATGGGAAGCAATGAACTGTTATAATGCTCATACATAGAAATTTATGGGATTCTAACCTGTGTTGTATATGCAGAGATAGAATGTGCACCTGTTAATATAGACAGTTTTGTACACTTCTTTTTTCTTCCTTTTTGTAGGAATGGGCCTTAACAAAGGACAAGTCAGTGAAACACATGGATTTGTGCCTTACTGTTGTGGACAGAGCACCTGGTTCACTAATAAAACTTCAGGGCTGTAGGGAAAATGACAGCAGACAGGTTAGTATGTCATGGCTGTACTCTGCAAACAGTGGGGAAAGCAAGGTTTGGAATGAGAATGGAAGAACATGCACTGGTGATCATATCTTCTATAGGTTCTACTCTTCACTCTTGTTTTTGTGTGTGTATAAAGTTAGAATGCTTGATATTTAGGCAGGGCAGCAGGAATAAGCTTTCGTGCTCTGCTTTTCATAGCCAGTGACAATCTTTTGTCACTTTTGTCATATAGAAATTCTATCCCAACAGGGGCCTTTATGTAAAGGTTTCACCCAACAGCACTGATGTGTAACAGACTTAAAATGCCACGTCTTGTTTTTTGAAAGAGATTATGCATTCCACAGTGAAATTTTACTCAGTGAAAATTGAAGATCGTGTAGTTTTCAGTTGTGACTAGACTCCTTAAATTCATTTTTATTTATGCAGTATTGTAACTTCATCTGTTTCCCATGCCTGAGGAAAATCACATTTGCAGAGTCATACCATCTTTTTGATCTAGTCGTGTAACAATCCATCTCTTCGTGCTAAGTCATCAGTTCTGATCATCTGCCAGCTTCCTTGCTTCTACATCTCCGTTTTTGCACAGAGATAACTGAAGTGCTGTCCTTGATGAAGGAAGAGTATTCTTGCCACTTTTCAGAAAAGGAAACTAAGAAAGCAAGATTTTTTTTTAATACGGTTTACAGGGCACAGTGTCAGAAGTATTAAAGAAAAACCATTTTTAACATCCTCTTTTAGCACCCTTCATTTGGGGTTTACTCTCTCCTTGAAAATACCTTAGGCAGAGAGCTTTTGACAGCACAGATTGACGTTGTCTTCTGCATAACTGAAAGGTGTCTGACAAATTTATGTCTTTCTGTAAAGTCATCTACAGTGATTGTGCTTCTTGCTTCTCTGTGTTCAGTATTGTAGTGGTATGTGTATGGATTTTATGAGGTTTGTTTTTCTTCAGAATGAAGGTTTTGGGCAGGTAACAGTGTGGGAGAGTGTATCTGAGAAGTTCTAAAGCAGGGGAGGATGGCTTGGTGTATTCTGTGTGTCTTGCAGAGTGTTAGCTGAATGAACACCTGTTTTGGCAAGGCTTGCCATAACTTACGTATTCTTATTCAAGAATCATCTGAACTCCTACTGTTACTGCAGTTTTCACAGCTTTCCCAGGCACAAGCTGGGGAAATTTATGAAGACTTCAAAGACCAGGATGTAGAATTCTTCCTTTTCCTGCCTTTCCAGGTCAATAACTGTATTTTCTCTTCCAGAAATGGGAACAAATTGAAAGCAATTCTAAACTGAGGCACGTTGGCAGCAACCTCTGTCTAGACAGCCGAAATGCCAAAAATGGTGGTCTCACCGTTGAGATCTGCAATCCTTCTTTGTCACAACAGTGGAAATTCACACTGAATCTGCAGCAGTAGAAGGACTTACAAGCAAAATGCTGTTTCAACTGAAAAACGTTGGGCAAAGTTGTGATTGAATTACTGATGTATTTCTTAAAACTTTCCACGGAACTTTATATACCTCAGTATTCCACCTTTATCTGAAAGTAGAGCGCTGAAGCAGACACCAGGGATCCAGGGGACTCGGAGCACTGCAAAGATGGCATTGGGCATCACTCCACACCAAGAACGAATTGTGCTACAAACTTCAAGGTTCCTTTCTGTCTTCAGTTACTACTTGCACAGCAGATAATTAACTCTAGGAACAACTGACGTATGATAAACAAAAGGATCTGAAGAAACACCTGTGGGGAACAGGGCGTGGGAGGGAGGGTGGGAAAAAATACTAGGAGAAGATCATTTGAAAACTCCATTTGCATAGAAGTCATGGTTTGTCATTTCCAGAAACAAGTGTCATTTTGAAGTTGTTTTTTTTTTCTCCTGTGTGTACTTGGTAATTTGAATATGAACTTTTCTATGATGGACTCTAAATATAAATATATGAAAGTATATATATTGCCAGCTCCCAATGATTTATATCAGTTTTCATCATCCTACAATTATCAGCAAAGTGATTGACATATGTATAACCAGAAATTGGATTGGAGTGCTAGGAGAGAGAAACTTTATGAGGGTGCGGATTTTCTGCTGCTGGGTATGATGTCCGTGCTAACACTGGATGCTTTTGCTTTTCAAAGTGGATCTACTTCTTAACACTTCACCCTCGCTGGAGAGATCATGAAACTCAGGAGGAAAAAGAAAATAGAATAAGTCAATGCCTCTGCCCAGATGATTGCTCGGATTGTTTATTCCAACTTGGAAATTCATTACATGTGCTCTGGATAATGTTAAACTTGTACTTGATATTTGTGTTGATCATTTCTGTAGTACTTTGTCTTTAAAATATTTCTTCCTTTGTTATAAAATGGTATAAACCGCACAGATCTTTTGTGCTGCCGTGTTGGTTCAGCACAGTTTTATTCTGGGCCCTAATGAGAGAAATTTGTCTCAAACTCCCCTTTTGAGTTGTAGAAATAAGTTACATCACTGACGACGGCACAAGATCTGAATTTTAATTTGCAAGGATGAGCAGCTATGTAATATCTCTGAATTGCACTTGCTTAATCTCTAGACCTACTACTGGGGAATTTTCTTCCATTTCGTTTCTTTGAATGGAGCTTTTGAGTGGATTCAGGTTTGGCTCTGGGAATCAGCCTGGATACCTGCATAGCCTATGTGTTTTTAACCATAGAATTTTTTGCAGCTTCAGTCCAGCTGATGTCATTTTTATAAAATAATACTGTCAGAGTTAACCCCAACTTTGACATGTCCTTTCTTATGTTTGCATAGACTATATACTTTTTTATTAAAAGCAAATGCTTCAATGAGCTTTTAAAGTGAGAAGGAAAGATAAATATGTACTAATATGTGAGACAGAATTAACAAGAATTAGTGCAGACATGGAGTGCCAGGAAATGGTTCTGGAAAGATGATGGGTCTTAGAAAAATGTAAGGGTTGATCATAAGGAGATTAAAAACTTCTGCTGTACTGTAGAATGCTGGTACAGTCCCCCTCTTTCTTTATCCTGGGAGAAGAATAGTTCCCGATTTTTCATTTTCCTTTGGCTGTACTGTGCATTAGGTGTAGAGATGGTACTCTTCTGGGCAATGTGGCTTTAACTGTGCCAGTCAGTGAGCCCACAGATGCCTTGTGTGTCTGAAGTTATGACTTGCAAGTACCTGCATACCTTTTGGATGGGGGCATTAAATACAGTTTTACCCGTGCATCATCTGACTTTTTTATGAATAATTAATAATTTTTTCTTATTATTCATAATCCACTTTCTCCAAAATTTTCCTGTTTAGAGGCCAGATGGTGGTTAAACTCTTTTCAGCTTTTAGTCTCTCCCTGTAGCCTTTTAACCTAGCTGAGAACTTGAACTTGTTTCATAGACATAGCAATAGGTTCCCTTATGTTTTGGAAATACAAATGCTGAAATACGGACTCAGCAGCAAGTCAATTGTTTCAGGTTTTGAAAAACAGAGTTTAAAAGGGAAAAGAAACAACCCAGTCACTCAGCTTCAACCATGGAGGTATTTCCATTTGCAAGTTTGATCAAAGTAAGGGTAGCACTATCTGAAATCAGCAGTTGCAACTCTGAATATTGACCTGCCTCGTATCTCTGAATCAGAATTGCTTGTTTAAAGAAAAAAAAAAATCCATATTCCATGTTTGAAGTCTTTAATGACAATGGCAATTATAAAGTAGGAATATTTTTTCAGTAATTCCCCACGGATGCTGTGCATAGGGGGTTTAACATAGGAGCTGTGTGTCGCTTTTCTTTGAGAGAACGGACAAGAAGAGGTATCCTTTTGTTATGTTTACATGACAGCGTGCCAAAGTTACTTACTGTGATTTTAGGGGTTTTTAATGTTGAAGAAATTCACCCATTTGAAACATGAATTAAGAGCCCTTGAAGCAAATTGCGATGGAGTCTCCTGAGAACTTTTCTTACCGTCTTCAGAACAAGAATGGTGATACTGTTTATTTTGCAGATTTTCAAAACATAGTTTGGAAACTGTTTTTTTCAGTTGGTTTGAAAAGTCTGCTGTACAGAGCTTGTACTTGTTCATTTTATAGATGGAAACCATCCTTGAAAATTTGTTTAACTTAAATAAAGAAGAACGCTTTATAGATAAATGTGTGTTGGTTGATATAACTGAGTAAAACCAGTAAAAGTCTGCCTGGAGCTTGTAGATTCAAGTAGTTTTCAAACACTTCAGTTCACATGGTTGCTTCATACAGTTCCTGTTCTAAAAGTTTGTATATGTGGGTGCATATTTGTATTTATGAAAAGAGATTTGTTTGTATTTAATATTATGACTATGAGGTAATTATCTTACGTCAGAAGCTGTGTTACCCTGAGGAGTGGGTTACTGCCGACTGTATAGTCACCTGAAAATATTCTGCCAAGGCACTCCCCCTCCTGCCCCTTTAGGCCTAATCTTGGGATTTCCACTGTCCCTCTCTGTGCTGCCAGAGATCACTGTGCCAGCGCCTCCTGCAGCCTACAGGAGGGTTGCAGCTGCAGCTCTCAGTCCATTGGGGTGCCTGCCCTCATCTGCTCATGTTGTCTTCCTGCATTCTGCTTTGCAGGGTGATGATTTAAGTGTCTCTCTGTCGTGTGCTAGATGCTAAATTTTAAATACTTTATATTTAAACAAAAAGTATTTTTTTTCTTTTAAATAAAGGTGTTTGGAGGGGCAAACACTCTACAGGTCTACTTTAGAGAGTTTACAAATGAACCTGCACCAGCACAGCTGGGGAGGGAGCAAATCCTCCATGGGAGGTGATGGTCAGCTGTGAAAGTGTGAGTTTCTCCTGCTGCTCTAGGAGTGAGTGGGGCTGCAGCCAGGGCACGATGCTCAGTCTCAGCAGCACCTTGGCAGAGGTAGGCTGCAAGCTAAAGGGGATAAGGATGGTATGGTGCTCAAAAAATCTCATCTGTGATCTGTCCAGCCTCAGAGATGCCTCAGGTCAGTTTTTGAGGCACATCATTCTTTCCCAGTCTGTGGCATACAGGAACTATGATCTTTGCTCCTGGTCTAACAAACTTAGCTTTACAGTTAGCCCCAAGGACATGGTCAGCTAGCATAACCTGCAGAAGCATCTCCAGGAAAGATTTAAACACTTCTGGTCTTTTAATTGTATGGACAGGAAGATTTTTACCTATCAAGCTCTGGGGAAAGAATGGTGTTGGGTGCAAACTTACTCTCTCTGTGTAGCAGAATTCAGTGACTTTCAAAATCTAAATTAAATCAAGGAAATAGATCTTTAATATTTATGATTGGCAAAAATATAAAGGCCTTGTCAAGCAGATGCAAACAAACAACTTTGCATCTGAAGATTATATCTGAGAATTCAAATGAGAATTCTCCATCTTAAATGCCCTTTGACACCCAGGAGCTGAGAGATGATACTAAAAGATAATTACAACAGGCTTCTGGCAGTAGAAGCTTTTAATACAATCCAATGTTAAATGTAGACGTCTAGGCAGAGACATGAGACAGAGTTTTACATGTTTCCTGGGCCTGCTGTTCTCTGTTAACTTCTTAGTATAGTAGCAGGACTGAAGGAACCATTCAGCAAATGTTGCATTACTGCTGACCAGAACTGTTGCTGCTTTGTCACCCAGGTAAAGTTACCCGAAAAAAATTTTACCATTCATTTTCTGAAATTTCAGGTCACGCTTCTTAGCAGTTTTTTATTGCCTGGGTTTACTCTGCTTGCTTGTCACCATGCATAGAAGCAGATGTGTTTACACCTCTTTTATAAGGGAATGTTTCATCTTTCCTCTTTGTGGATTAACAAAAACATATTTTAAATCCTGAATTTTCAAGGTGATGCCTGTGTGTGTTTGGAAAGGAAGGTGAATACTGGGAGAGATTAAAAGGCTATAATCTGCTTGAGGTAAGGATTGTTGTCTTGTTTAAAGTGGATTCTGTAGAGCATTGTCTAGTTCCTTTCTGGCGTGTTACTGCCATTGCCTTAGCTATTTTAAGTGGTTTAATTTTTGTATACATATACCAACATCTCCCTTGCCTTACTTAGATTCGTTTTAAATGTAGATGTTCTATAAAATTTGCATGACCCTGAGTAACATGTGTGCACCACTTGTGTCCTCATTCATGCTTGAAACATAATGAATAATTTCATAGCAATAACTTGTTATGGAATACTCTAGCAAGGGGCTTGTTCCTGTACAGAATGATTTCAAATGAATAGAAGCCACGGGAAAAAAGTCTGGGATAATAAGCTGTGATTACAGAATGAGCAAAAATGTCAGGGTTGCATCTTTTGTTAGACTGCACATTTTATTTACAGCTTAGCATCCGGTAGCTATTTTAAGATCTGCTAGTAATCAAGCTTAAAAATTGGGAATAAAGTCAATCCACAGATGTTCTCTCTGTACAGCTTTCCAAGAGGTTGTCTGAATGGGTGCAAAATACTCTTGATTTGATTTCTTGCAGCACAGCAGCATGTTGTTGCTCTGTATGCAGGAAGAGGGACCTATTTGATTTCAAGTTCCTATTTCTACCCAGCAGATGTTTTTAATCCAAGGATTTTTTTGAGTTATATTTTTGGGTTTTGGTGTTTTTTTAAAAATTAAAAAGAATCTGGAAGTAGCAAATAGCTATACTTTCTGCCAAGCCTGTATTAATGAGACATCACCTTTGGTAATCTAGTGAAAAGAGGGTTAAAAATTGACTACTGAGCGTCTGCTGTTCTCTGGTAGTATGGTGAGCACCACTTGTGCAGGACAGTTTTCTCAACTTTTATGCCACCTTTCTTCCTGTCCAGCAGGTTGTTCTTGAAGTGAATGTGAGGTAGATTCCTAGGTGGCAACTCCAGGCTCAGCTGAGCCAGACTTTTTGTTGCTGCTGAGAGGGAAAGGAATGCTGATCCTGCCTCTTCCCTTGGACTAATGTCGGTGCCCAATCCATGAGATGAAGTGAATAAAGCAGCAGGAGAAGACTGATTTTTTTTTTTTTTTTTTTTCTGTCTATCATGGAGAGTTGAGGTGAACTTTTGAAGGATCTAGAGAGCTGGAGTTGGCACAGAGGGGCAGGGTTTCATAATCAGAAGCAGGAGAGGGGGGAAGATGTTGAACTTCCCTTCCCCGTAGCACCAGTGGAACATAAAGGCCACTTGTCCACCCTGTGGAGCAGTGGGAGATATCATCTGTTTAGTTATTGCTCCTCCCCGCTTGTCACTGTGAGATTTTGGGTACAATTTCATCACTGTTGTGTGCTCATATGTGAGCTAGCAGCATGTAAAGGGGCATTAGGAATGCCTTGTGGTGAGCCTGTGTAGGTTGTAAGGCGGGCTGGCAGAAAAAGCCAACAAAAAACCAATATGGAAAATGTTACTTTCAGTAGCCGAAAGCCCTTTGAGCTTGGCTTAACTAGACCATAAAATCAAGCCTTAAGTTTTGTGACAGAGACTGAGCTGAGGGATGGTCTATTTTGCTTTTCAGTTGAGATGCCTGTAATAATAATAATTGTTATTACTTACACGAAAACAGCCTCGCTGCTAATATCTGAATCTAAAGCCAGCAACAGCTATAGTGTCAAGAAAGCAGAAACTGGGCAAGAGAGACAAAAACATTTTAAGTTGCATCAAGGTCTTAGTTTCAACATCAAGATAATGTTTGATAGGGACTTTCCTACTAGAAAGATATTTAACACTTTGGTTTGGACAATTTGGAGAAAGAAAGTGCTCCATCTTACATGCAGTTTGTGTGGTATGGAGCACACCAGTACGGTGTTCTGTGCTCTGCCAGCTGGTTCCAGAATTGTATGAAAGCATTGCTGTTACTTTTCCTGTTGAAAGAGTTATTTGAGAGAGGGTGGCATCGTTAGGTCACTGGTGAGGGTCAAAGCTCCTCGTGGTAGGAGATACAAAAGAAAATGACACAGTTTCTGGTATCTTGATGTCTGGGTGGAAAAGATTTTAAAAAAGAAGTGAGATGAAAGAAATAGGTGCAAAGTTGAGAGGGTGTGGAGAAGCAGCTGCAGGGCTGCAGCTTAGGATGTATTTCAAAGTCAATAAATTCATAGTTTAAGGTAAAATGAGATCTAGCTGTCCTGTGCTCCACAGCATAAGCTGTAACATCTTCAGCAGCAATATCTGTGCCAAGTCCTCAGCTTCTGTTTGGATGTGACCCCTGACAAGAGCTCAGATGTAAGACTGGATACAATTTTCAGAAGTTTTTAGGGCATTTAGTTTTCAAAAATAAAATTTAGGCAATTAAACATCTTGAGAAATGAATGGATTTGATAATTAAGAAATCTGACTCTCCAGCTGATCTAATTCTTTTGTCAGCTCTTCCAATACAACTTTGCTTTAATGAATAATTGGTTCCAGGCTTAATGTCTAGCTTTGGCTGCCAGCCATTTTGTCTGCTAATTATATTTAATTCCTTAAAATATTCTTCATGGAATTGGAGCTTCTGGAATATGATTGTCATTTCTTTACTTTTCCCCTTACAGACTGAACCTCTTATGCTAGGTGAGAAGCAGGCTTTTCAGACCATGCATTGCTGCAGCTGTTCCCTGAGCTCTGTCCTCAAGGCAGATGGAGGGATGGTGAAGACAGAAGGTCCTCCTCTCAAGTTCAGTAAAAATAGAATGAGGCCCTTGTGGTTGTTGCTTGTGTAAGAGTACCACTGATGCTTGCCACTCGTGTCGTACTTGGGGCTTTCTGGCAAAGACAGCCAGGCAGGGCTCTGAGTCAGTGATCCTAAGAGGGGGATACATCTTCCTTAGCTTCCAGCAAGGCAAAGTAAATCAATGCTGGGCCTATAAGTTGGTGTTTTGGTTTTTTGTTGTTTTTTTTTTTTTCCTGTGTGAAGTCAGTAAAGAAAACACTGCTAGGTGTCCACAAGCGGTGCTTCCAGGCTGCTGGCCTGAACTGATGCCCTTGAGGGTCTGTGAGTTTGCTCAGGGAACAGCCCAAAAATTAGTTGTCCACCTGGGGATCTCTGTTGTGGTGCTTGTTTTTCAGAGCAGGATTATGTGCTGGACTACATAGAAGTATTTGCACAGGATGCTGGTAAATCTCCAGAAAGAGAGGGAAAATGGGCTAAGGAAGGCAGACATACAAGCCACATGGCACAGAGTGGATGCCATGGCCCACTTTCTTTCCCTGTTAATTTGAAGTTCTTTATCAGCAAGTATCAGGAAATGTCTTGCAACATCTGACTTGAGCTGGAAAGGCATGGTGACTGACAAGAAGAGGTTAGATCGTGAGCAGTAAGGAGTATATGGATAGGGTGTTAATGCATGTCTGTTTCTTGCAAATAGTGAATAAGAAGGTGAAAAAATATGTTTTCAGGTACCAGGTTGAAGACAAAAGTACTTCAGATTGTTGAAAATTACACCATGGGTGTGACAGCCCTTCCAGTGGAAAACAGGACTGTAAAACATGCAAATATGTAAATATGCACCAGGAAGTCTCTAAGTCAGAGACTGATACTTGAGGGGCACAGGGAGGAGATATTACTTGATCTTAATCCCATTCCTTTGGTCTTTCCTTAGGCACTTGCTTATGGGGTTATCTCATGCTTTGGTCCATGCTGGCTTTTACTGTTTCTAGCTGAAGTGTCCTGGGTAGCCCATACCAGAGGCTGGACAAACATGTGGATGCACGGAGCACCTTGGAGGACAGCAGGCTGTGGGAGCAACAGGGCGGCGCTGGGAACGTGCCGAGTGGTGGTGCCAGGTCAGCACACCCAGAAGTAATGACCAAGCACCTGATGCTTAATATGCTGGGTGGAGAATCTCATCTCCAGCTCTCATTTCAAGTTGCCTTTCTTGCTGCAGCTGACTTACACAGTGGTGTACTTTGGCCTCTTGCATAAAATGTGAAAAGGTGTCTGGTTAATTTTCACATTATAATGGAAAATGGCTGCAGAAAGTTTTTAGATTTCAGGCTTTCACATAGAGGAAATACAGGGTTAAAAAATGAGTCTAGAAAAGATTAGGAAAATAATTTTGTATTTTGTTGTGAATAGGGGCTCAAATTCCTTATACCATTTTGTATTCCTATCTAAAACTGCCACAGATATAAACCCGTAAGTATTGGCATTCTCAATGGCCTCTTAGGTAGAAGATGGCATCTCTGACATTTTGATGTCTCTTCATTGTACAGGTCCCTACGGATAGTCTTTGAGAGCTTCTGAAGAAAACAAGTTATACAGAGCTCTGAAAGCATGCCATGGGATTTGCAATTGGCCTGGATACAAAGATCTTTGTGCTGCATAGGAATTTTGACCTTTGCTAGCAGTGCCTGGAGAATGGCTTGTATGAGCTTCTGAATATCCTCACCTGGCAAAAAGTGGGTCTTTGTTTGAGATGGGTCACCCTGGGCTCCATTTCTAGAGACACTATGACAGAAAGGACCAGCAGCTTTTGCCCCAAGAACCCCTGCACTGTGGGATTGGTGGCAACCAGCCCTGTTGTTTTGATAGTGCCAGTGCTATAGTACTTCTGTGATCCATTTTGTATGGACTAAAACATTTTCTGCTAATGAGGTTGAAGACACGCCCAGCCTGTGTGAGCAGGGCTGAGTCTGGCAGAAGTGAGCAATACTCTTGTAGCAAGGACCATCACGTGGCTTTCTGAAAACATTAAAAAAGATGAAAAGCATTCAGTTATTTAGATCTGGCAAAATAAAAGGTCATTTCATGGGGGACACAAAGGTGGGCCCAAATCCGTGTGAGTTCAGTTCAGGTCACCTTTTAGCCTGCCTGCTACACTCTGGCTTTGCCTGAGTGTTTGCACTGGGGGTGGCACTCATGCCAGCCTCGCTCCCTGTGCCTGTACAGGCTGGGACAAGGGTAGCCACAAACGTGTGTTACGCATGTTGTTGAGCTGGCGTTGTCCTGTGTGAGGAGCTCTGTTGGTCTGCTGATGCTTTCTGGTTTGTTGGGAGCAGCAGGGGAGGTTACCTGCCCCTTGCGGGAATGATTTGGGTGGCATTGTACCTACAAAAGAGGCCGTCTGAGTGGAAGGTATTTCCAGAGAAAATGCTTGTCTGTACAGTATGGCTATTTCTGTGTTCACCTAAACATGCCAGCCCACTGCTTTTATATCTGTGGGAAATGTCCTTCCCTTTTCCAGCAGATGAGCTTGGCTTCCCTTGTGGGGAGGATCAGTCACGCATCCTGTTGGCAGCTCTGTTTTCTGTGACTGGGTGCCCTCGAGCACAAGTTTCCTTAGGAAAGCCAGGGATGGCAGCAAGACAAGTTTCCTGCCGGTTCCCCTGTTCCAGTTTCCTCCTTGTGGCAGAACAGAATTTGATTTCCTTTCTTGCTATTATTACGGACTGCAAAGAACAGCTCTTAAATTAGCCCTGAGGAGGTGGAAAGGTAGAGGAAGCTCGCTGCGGGGAGCTTGGTCTGACGCATGTAATAAGCACAGCTCTACCTGATTCGACTGATGAACCCTGTCATATGCACAGCCCTCTCCTCAGTTTGTTTTTGTTGTTTTAATTAACTTTTGGCAGCCATGCCAAACACAACTCCTGCATCTTTTTCCAACCACTGCTGCAATGTTAGAGCAAAAGTTTAAGTTCTTTGGCCATAGCTTGACTTGGAAGGCTCGGGTCCATCCAAGGTGCATCCTGTGAAACTCAAGGCCTGTGTTCACACAATATTCCAAGTGAGGCCACCCCAGAGCAGAGCAGGACAATCCCCTCCCTTGACCGGCTGGTGATACTTTGCCTGATGTCCCCCCCAGACAGGGTTGGCTCTCCTGGCTGCCAGGGCACTGCTGACTCATATTCAACTTGCCATCGACCAGGACCCCCAGGTCCCTTTCTGTGGAAAAGCGTTCTGGAGCCACCTAACTGATAGGGAGGGGAGAGAGGGCAGCACACAAACCTCCTCAGTGCCCTGCAAAGCAGGATTTAGGTCACCTGCCTAGGGAGCAGTTTGTTCTCTGCTGACTGCCTCTATCACACAGCCCTGAGGTGCTGACAGGAGGGAACAGCAACTTTTGAACCCAATTGTAAATCCTCCAGACTCCAGATAAGGTGTTATGCTTTGTTTTCAATGAGGGAAGAGAGCTTTGCAACCACCCATTTAAAAGTGAATCTCTCCTAAGGAGATAGGGATGCTCTTGTGTTCCTGGGTGCTTCAGCTTTGCACAGGATCCTGAAGAACAGCAGCCACATTAAATCTCATCCACTGCTGATTTTCATTATCCACATGAGAAACTAGGTTAAGCTACCTCAGGCAATAAAATTCTGCAGGCTACTGTGAAGCTGTCATTGCTAGAGAAGCTCTGTGAGCTGGCAAAGGGCACTGCTGTCACACAACAATGAACCCAGCCATGTTATAAATAGCTCCTTGTTCAAAAAGAAACTGTAAGGGGAAATTTTTTCTTTGTCTCTTTTTTGTTCCAGTTTTCTCCCTTTTGGGTAGCATAAAAGCAATTTGGTTATTTGTAGCACAAAAGCAGAGCTGATTTGGCCCAGTGGCCATAAAAGCAAGGAGACAACAGGTAGGGAGAGCACGTGGAGAGAAGAGTAAGGTCTGGCTGATCTGACATGTCTGATGGTTAAACCTGATGCACAGGCATGAAGGTTGGGTCCTCACCTACATAGCACCAGGCAGAATTTTCCACCAGCACCAGGGTTTGGGCTGCAGCAGGGCAGCTCCTTTGCTGCCCAGTTTTGTTCAGCACCTGGTGTCCCTTGCTCAGTGGGTACTTGATCATCACTGCTGCAGGCTGCTCTTTTGGGAAGCAGTCAGTGAAGCCTCCATCCCCGTGCCTTGCAAACTGTTCGTGATATGTGATTTACCACTGGCCTGCTGAACCACCCCACTGCTCTATGAATGTTTCCATTGAAATTTGGTGGTGACGTTATTGGACAAATCATGAGAAACAGATCATGTGGTGGCCTGTGGGAAAAGGTTCCTGAGTTTCTTTTGCATATCACATAAACAATAGAAAGGTTTTGCTGGCACCCACTGAGTCCACTTGAGTGTCCGTGCTTGGTGTGTGTGTACGTCCCCCCCAGGCCAGGTATATTTTATTCAATGTAAAAGCAGCTTCTAAAATCACTGTAGTGCACCTTGCCTTGAAATTGGCTGCCGTCATCCCAGACAAGAGAATGCTGCTGGACACGGATGATTTGTTTATCTATTATAGTCTGTTTATTGCACTGGCCAAGACCCCTGTAAGGGCTACAGATGTTTAGCAGCAGGTCTGAGTCCCACTGAAGTACCTTTCAGATACTCGAGAGCTTCTCTAGTCCAGGGTCACACACACCAAGCCCCTGGCTGCAGTAGCAGGTTTTCTTTACTGAAAGTGCAAGTATTTCTCCTGTTTCAGTAAGTTTATTGAATGTGACTTGCCGTATTTAATAGCACTGATTGCTCAGTCTGGCTGCAAACTGTGGGTGATCATCCGTGTTCAGTTTAGTAAATACTTGACATTATCTGGTGTCTAAAAACACAAACTGTGAAACTCTGCAGTGGCACTTTTGAAATTGCCTTTCTGAACAGAGCAGTGCTCTATCTGTTCATTATTAATCATGAGATAAAAGTAAAAAAAAAGGTGATTATTTGAACACAAAAATGCTATGTTGATGTTGAGATATCTCTCTTCCATCCAGTCTCAGAAGGAGCTCTTTGCCAGGTGGTGGTGGGTTGTTGGACACAGTAACAGGGAGGACTGAAAAAAAAATTAATTGGAGAGTCATTGTGAGGAAGAACAGCACACACACACTGGAGGGATACTGACAGACACAGCATTCTACTTTAATTTGTGAGTGTTGGATGGGGATTTTCTTCTGTAGCTGCATAGAGATACAGTTGCTTATATTTAGAGACCAGCTTTTTCAGTCCAAGTGTTTGAGATAACTATGTACATTAATTCATGTGCTTGCCTTTACCTCCAACAGTTTCAATGTTAAAAGGCTTTGGAATACAGATAGACTAGCAGGTAATGAACTTTTCCAATTTCTTAGAGTGATTTGCAATTTATTCTGGTGTGGCTGCCTGCAGATGCTAATCTTATTCACAGCAAATAAATCTCTCCTCCACCTTCCCTTGTAACTTTCCATTTTTGGGCATTACTATCTGGCATTGTTGTACCTGGCTGTTTTTAAATTTTGTGTTCGTTCAGGAGAGATTGAAGAGGTTTGCTTTGCCATTTCCCCAAAGGGTGCGATACAATGCTGCCGTCTTAAATCCTGCCTTGTCGTTCTTGGGGAGTCTGAATCTGGCAGGAGTATCTAACCCTTCTTTTACAGGCTCACAGAATATTCTGAGTTGGAAGGGACCCACAAGGATCGTCAAGTCCAACTCTGAAATGAGTGGTGCATCCAGGGGACTGACCCTGTGACCTTGGCATTATTAGCACCAAATTTTAACCAACAGACCTAATCTCACAGTTAGGTTGCAACCTAGCCCTGAGTCATGGAATTTAAAAAAGGGCATATTTTGGCTTGTTGCACTTTGGTGTGTTCATGCCACAGTTGGTACCAACTGCCATCTGGCCAGTGTGGGGCAAGGGCTGTGCTGCAGGAGGGGAGCCTCTCTGCTCAGCTCTGCTCAGGGGAGGTGATTCCTATCCAAGTTTGTGGATCAACCACTCCCATGAGTCCGAGAACCTGCTTTGCTGCAGCTCTTGCTTCTCAGATAAAGGAAGGACTGCAGGTTCCCAGGTAAAACCTGTAACAGGAAACATATTCTGCAAAAAAAGCCCTGGTAAAATACATGAATCCCATGCCAGTATCTCTGGTGCAGGTGTTTCTGAAGGATCCTGCCCAAGCCCTCACCTGGGGAAGTGGGAACATCAGAGGAGGGAGAGAGGTTTCTGGCTCCTCAGTTCTCATCACTTCTTGCATTTTGATTTCTTAAACCCTCATTACTAAAGACAAAACTGTGGTTGTGCTGTAATTTAAGGAAATGGGAGCATGGAGACAGTCTCTGAAGAGAGTGGAGATGGCTTTGCTTTGCAGGGGTCTGATGAGATGCCATTCATTACTGCATGTAAAGTGCTTTTTCAAGTCTCGAGTGAAGGTGCCTTAAGAGAGCCTGTGCTATGACTTAGTAACAGCCGGGAATGTCCTTCTCTGCAGTGTCTGCAGCTTGGCATTTTTTTCCTCTCTTCCTCTCTAGGGATGGAGGGGCAAGTGGAACAGGATATTAGAAAACACTGCAAAAGGGAATGTTAAGTTTGGCTTAATTAAGAAAGACCACGCTGTTGGAATTATTAATTGCAAACTCTCTTGGGAATCATTTCAGGGAAGATTGAGTTACCACAGACCCTGGCCTGATCTGAATGGACAACAATGTTTTAAATGATAGCACTGAGGTTATGTGTGTGTGTGTGCCTCTGTGTCAATCAGATCCTGGATTTCATAATTTCACAAATTAAATTCCTTCTTGTATTCAATCAGTGTGTTAAAGATGATTTGCATTGCTTATTGCAACTGTGATTATCTGGCCTGATTACAGACAGCATTAGCTCTGGTCATGGCATATCCAGAGGGAGCAAAGTGTGGTGCTGCTGTGGGTATCTCCAATCATGACAGAGACCTCAGGGAAATTCTCACTTGGTTTATGGCACAGTTGAACACCTCAACTGGTGTGTGGCTGGTCTGACTGCAGGGTCTTGTAATCATCTCCTCAGGTCCCTCCTGCTGTGCCTGCCTAGGGAGTGATGCAGGGAGCCACCTGCATGCTGTGCATGGCTCCTCATGTCTGGGGGAGCCCGGACACCCCTCAGGGTGTGTTCATGCTGATCCATCACCCTGATGATGCACATACGTTTCCAGCCTCTGCACTGATTTGGGATGAGCCACCCTGCAGCATGCACTGTGGTTGGATCACTTCATGATCTTGGATGTGACATCTCAAAGCAGAAAATCTGTGGGTTCCTCCCCTGCTATGCAGAAGTGACTGTAGCAGTGCAAAAAATCCACAGGAAAAGAAAAGGGGCCTGCTTCTTGGAAGAGCTGATTGTGTGAAGGGTCCAGACTGTCTTTCAGACCAGCACATTAAGGGTTGTCAATGCAGCTACGTACATGTTGAAAAGAGTTCTGAGATCTTGGCTGTGTTGAGCAGCTTGCCCCTCCCCTTTTTTGATACTAAGCAACTTCAAAAAAATAGTCCCCTCCTGGGAACTAGGACCATAGAGACATTAAATAGCTCAAGGGGCTTGCTACTGGTTGCTTCTGTTAATGTTTTATTTTCCCTGAAAATATGGCTTTCTCTCAGGACAACTTAGGTGAAATTTCTCTGTGTGGAAAACAGAAGATGATATGAAGGAACAGAGCAAATTGGACATGGCAGAGGCCCAGCAGATCACAGTAAGAGGTCAGTGTTTGAGCCACACCTGCACACACCTGGAGGGTGCCGGGCAGCCTGGTCCCCAGTGGAGGCTTTATGGCCACGGGGAAATGAGGGACACAGGCCCAAGGTGTGGGGGGCATCTCTATTGTGGTTGTTGGCAGAGACCCGCTGTATCCCTCCTTACCTGCTCTCCTGTGAGGCTTCTGCTCCCCACATGGATTAAGGGTTAAACCAGGTCCTAGTAACTTGTTGACTTGGACCTGTGAAATACTGGCCATCCACAGGTCATGCACATCTGGTTCTGCCTGCAAATGCCACTTATTTGGCGTGCAGGTCATGGTTTCGGTGGGTACCATTGGTGGTACAGACAAACCTTGCCAGGAAGAGCCAGAGCAGTAAGGGCAAAGGGCTGGTACTGATCAGCAGAGATACCTGAGAGCTAGGACAGCTGCCTGTGTCCTTGTGTCCACCGTGCCCTGGAGGTGGTGGGTATGGTGGGTACAGTGGTCCCCTTTCCTATGCCTGTGTACAGACTACACCGAAAGGCTTTTTAAATTCAGTTCTTTCTGAAGAAAATGCCTTTGTACTCAATGGCTAGATAAAGTTCCTAGGTTTTTGGCTCTAATGGTCTTAGGGTGTGAACCTGTAACTTATCTTGCAGTATATTCTCTATATCACTTCACCTACACACCGAGGGCACAACCAAAGATCTTCCCCATCTATTTCAGAAAAGAACAAGACAGAAAAGCAACCGGTAATATATCTGACTGTATTTCAAAGTTGTTGATTGTAAACAAACTTTGTCGAAGAAATAAAATCACATGACAAGATATCAGAGTGATACTATAAATCCATTTTGTTATTGTTGCCACACTTCACATTTTTGGAACTCAGAATTTAGCTCATGGTGTACAAAACTTGTAAAAATTTATTGCAAGCGTGCCTTTGTGTAGAACGAAACCGGTGTCACAAAAGTAGTTCCCTGTCCTATGCAGAAATACAGTTGTGTGTCTCTTACTGTGAAGAGGTCAGACACCTGCATTTCCTGAAAGACTTGGCTGTTAGAAAATTGCTCTGAGAAGGTTTTAAAAAAGAAAATAAAAAGGGGAAAGAAAAAAAAGAAAGAAAAAGCAATTTGCAGTGTATGGTTTACCTCTGGAATTTATGCTCTCAGCAGGAATCTTTAGAATTATAAAGAATGTGGAACTTTGCAACAGAACTGCAGTTGTTGATGGTGTGAGCACAGCCCAGTGGTCTTGAAAGCCCTTGACCAGCTAAGGCCCATCCTCGTGTTTGGTACCGTCACTGCATTTGATGGAATGTAAGTTGCACACATTGAAAGTAAATGAAAACAAAATGTTGAGGGGGAGATTCCTTTTCCAGAATCCCCATTGTTCCTGTTTCTACTGTGGTGCTTCCATGCTGTGCTGACATGCAGCAGTGCTGTGACTCCAAGGCTGATGACTACTGAACGTGTATAGTATAAGGAAAGGCATGGAGTGAGGCCAGGGATGTAGCTAAAGCAGGGCTTATTTGCTAAAGCAGCTGTGCAGGACTGGTTGTGTTAAACATCGGCCTTTTATTTTCAATTCAAAGGCAGCAGGGAAAGGGGGTGCACATGCTGGAATGATGAGAGTTAGAAGGGATCACCAGGCTCCTCTCCCTCCACATGCCCAGCCTCTGAATTTTCCTCTGCCTCCTCAAACCCGCTGTTCCCCTTGCACTCTTCCTTGTGTCAGACCATGCTGGTTAGCCTCACCTTTACTGGATCAGATTAATCTCTGGCATAAACCTGAGTTTTGTGATCTCTAATCTCACCCCCAAACCATGGGGTCAAGCTACCTTTTTTATTTCAGTACTGAAATGCCAGGCAAACTAGAAGAAAAATCCAGGTTGCAGAAGTAAGTCCAAGACACCTGCAAACTGTTTTCCATCAAATAAGTACCTCGATTTCATAGAGACATGCACATTGTTCAGCAGTCATGTTTTGCATACACCTTGACACAAATTGAGAACACGAAATGTACTTTGACACCAGTGGGTTGAGGTTTTGGACAGCTGAACCTAGTGTACTGTTCTTTGCTTTTCAGTTTCTAGGCTTTTCTTGGGAACTGCTGCAAACAGGTCAAAATGCTCTGAAGTGCAGGGCACGCTGTAAATACCTGAAGTGTGAAAGCATTTGCCAGTTTCTTTATTTTAGAAACCAAGTTGCCAGGGCTGGGAGCAAACTGCATAGGCCTGGCATCTTCCCTTCCTTAGAAAAACTTCTGAGACTAATTGACTGTGAAGTCTGTTTGTCCAAATTACACTTATCTCTCCCCCATTTGCTTATCCAGTCAGGTCTTGCACATTGTGGTCCTACAGCATGGTATGATGGTCCTTTCCCACTAGGTTCTTCATCCAGGTCCCTCAGGCATTCAAGGGTTATTCAGTTACAGCAAATGATGCTTTCATGGGTAAGATTTTTGCACTACATATCATGTGGACCACCTTGACATCTCATACAAGCAATTATTACTTCAGAAAAGTCATACAAAAGGGGTTCACCACTTAAGGCCTTTTTGTGATACCTAAAGGCTGTTCACCACACCCATCAGAGTGGAAGGGTTTAAAAAACCAAACCAAAACACAAAACATCTCCCCAGACCCTGTCTGACAGTAATACAGAGGTGAGGACTGTTACAGCCATCCCAGCTGAAGCAGCAGGTGTGGTGCTGCTGATACCTGTTTTGTGTCCACATGAACCTGACGGGCGGCAATAATGGGGCAAAGCAGGCAACACCCTCACAGTGATTGCAATCAGTACAGGCTTCAAAGACAATACCCTGTTTCATCTGAGATTTGCAAAATGGCAGAAAGGACTGGCAAAGCAATGCTATAAAAGTAAACTGAAGGGCCAACTCTGTTGTCAACTCTTCCAGACTGACCAAGAACCTGCGGGATGATTTGGATGTGCTTTAAATGCATGGAATGAGGAAAGCAAAGGAACGCATAGGGCAGGAAACTTCTCCAGGGCTAGATTTCTGAAGAGACAGAGCTGTCACTCAAAAGGAGACCCTTTTTGCACGAAGCACAGCTGTTCTTAACTGTTCCCCAACAGTGAGATGATGATACAGGGGTGCCTCCAGCTTATAATTCTTCTGGAAACAAAGGTATCTTAGAGAAGAATTGTTACAAGAATGAATATATATCAAGTAGCTCTGGTGACAGGCTTGCATTTGAGCATATGTTGGTGCAATTATCTTGTTAATAGCAGGCCAAATATATACCTGTTTTGAGCTTAGAGTTCCTTGCCTTTGTGAAACATTGTTAACAGTCCTACATTCGAATGTTTTTCTCAACCAGATTGAGATGAGCTCTTGTTTTACAACCAACCAATCCTACATCAGTCCTAGGAAGAAGAAAGTGCCATGGCAAACTCCACAACAGAAATGGATGGAAGGCTTCATATTTCATCTAAGCCTCAGTGACTTTTCTCAATTCAGTAAGTCTTCATCTGAATTGCACACTGATTGCTGGACTATTGTAGAATTTCAGATTTTCCATTTATCTCCTCTAAGTTCCTGTAGACTGGTTGGGCTCCTATGTTTTACTATGTTTTTTCTTACCTTCAGTGCAATTTAGTTTTGCTTCATGATGGCCTGTATGAGGGAACCTGTGCTAAGTCCCACGGCCCTTGTTTCATGGAGGGGAATGATATTTGGCATGCTTTCATTTCTAATTTGGAAAAGTGCATTTTGAACAAGAACCATGTCACTGAAAACACAGAAAATGGCCTTAATCACAGAAGTGCAAACTCCACAGTTTTGTCACCTCACCTTATCTGTGCTGTGCCTTGGTGTCTGATTAGGAAAGGGGAAGCTCCTATTTCAGAAGCTAATGGTGTCTCATGAGTGCTGAAGTTGTTACAGCACTTTGCAATCCTTGCTTGGAAAGTACCGCAGATGCACAGAATTATCAGTGCAGCATAATCCTAGGGGACTAAGGCATGGAAGAATGAGATATTGGAGGCTTCTTTCACTACTCACCAGCTCAAGGCAGACTACTAAATAAATGTTAGAAGGAAAATAACCTCTCCATAAGGAAAAAAAAAAAAAAAAAAGGCCACAGAAATATAGCTGGAGGTAAAGAATGGGAATGCTGTTTTTGAGTTGCTGTCCTTAATGTTAGCCTGGAAACAGCTAAATTAATTTTCCCTCTAGGAATTATGTGAAGAAAACAAAATTGTACTTCTGTAAATTAGGATTCTTGGACTACTTGTAAATGTAGAAGGGTTGGGGATAGAGAATAGAAAGGGAAAATGGAGATGAGATTTCTTTATATTGTGCCCTAGTGTCAGGTGCACAGATGGGCTGAAGTAAAAAGTAGCAGAGTTTCTGCAAGCCCTTGAAGCATTTTTCAACTGAGACAACAGTGTAAACCACTTCACAGTGGCTTCTAAGCTCTAGTGAGTGTTGTATCACACACTGGGAAAAGAAATGTTTTCCAAGAATGGATCGTGGCACGACAGACATTTCTTGAAATTACTGTGCATAGAAGGTGGTCAGTATGTCTTACTGATGGTCTCAGTTCTTTGAAACAAAGTTCGCATACCATAAATAAGTAATTATCACTTTTCAGAAGTACATGTGAATGAAAGTTCAATTCAGCAGGAGAGAAATTAGCTGTGCTGTGCTCCCTTGGCTACTTCAGTGTCAAACTCCTTTTTTTTCTGAGAAATTTCAGAGACATTCCTCTATGACCTGGCTGGGATTTCCACTGTGTTTTATCTACTGCTGAGTTTTATGATCTCTTACCCAGATTGTCTTAAGGCTACAAAAAAGCCCCCCAAACAACCCAAACTATCATTTCACAAGCCATTGCACAATTAGACACACACACACACGCTCTAACTAGCATCCTTGCACTACTTTGAGACTAACTTCCCCTCCCTGCCCCCAGCTTTAACTTAGGGAGACGCTTTAATGTTACAAGCAGGTGGGGAACCAAATCTAAGTAAGCCAGTTTGCAGTAAAGGAAATGCTACAGAGGCTGAGCTGCAGTTTACAAACTTTAGCCATTTGAAAACTTCAATTTCTTCCTTAGTTACATTGCCTTGGTTGTAGTAACAGAGAAAGTGCAAGATGCTTTTTCGACGAGGAGGAATCTTAACTTTCCCCAACCCTATCCACTTCCAGTCAATAAAAGGAAAATATGAAGGGGAAGAGTCAGCTGTAGATCTAGACTATGCTTTGGTGGCTTTTGCTTGTTGGCTTCAAGAGCCAAAATTCAGGCATTTTGTACATATAAATATATATAAATATTTTTGCTTACTTATGGAATGTTTGTGCATGTTTAGGATACCAGCTCATAATGATGAGGGATGGTTAAGGCTAAGAAAATGAAATTCATTGCAAAGCTATAATTTTGTCTTCATTTTTCTCCTTTAAAAAGGAGAGTAAAGCATCTTCCCTGTAATAGTCAGCCACTGTGTAATCCCCCATCAACACCAATTCTAGGGAAAACTACTCAGGACCCAGTCCCTGAGGCAAAAAAAGCTAGGACCTCATGATTTGAGCTCAAGTAAATAATCCACATAATTAACAGCATACATTAGAGAAAAATTAAATATTCCAAGGCCTCAGACCTACATTGACCTGAAAAAGAAAAGGCATTTCCTGTATGGGATGGCCTAGATTCAGGCCTTTAAGCATACATAGTAATATAACAATTGGCCAAGCGCTCCAGATTTATCCCAGGAGCCCACAATATACCAGGAGAGTGCTCTGCCTACTCTTCAGAAATGCCAAGTAGCTCTTGTAAACCACCCTATCTCCACTTGGGGCATGGGTACCCTGCAAAATGCTCCAGCATGGCAGGGGAGTGCAAGGAAGCAGCTACTGTTCATTCAAGCCATCCCATCAGCCATGTTCCAGCCAGACCTTTCCTTACTGCCCCAATTTTTGACTACCATATAAACTCATGGGATATAATGAACTAGTAGTTACTCTTCCTGATCCAATTATGGGCTGGTATTGTCTGAAGCAGGGAGCAATAAGAACACCATTTGCCTCTTGGTACATCTTGAAAATTTCCTGAAAAAGGGAAACTGTGGGCTTATATTGCTAAACATTTGTTTTTCATGCTTCAAGCTAGCTCCTCTATCCATTTGAATACTTACAAGGCTGACAAGGACCAGCAATCACACACAGTCTGAAGAGGGGTGGTCTCAGTTCTTTGCAGGGCTAAGAAGTTTTGAACTCATTCTTGGGTTTCTATACAGCTTGGCATAGCCAAGGACTAGAGTGGTACAAACCCTCTCTCTCCTTTTGAGTGCACAAGGTTTTGTCCTTTCTCCCATGTTTCCTGGGTGGAGACCTTGTAGACTGAGAAGTGAAAAGGGATGCTTAGGAATCCCGCTCTAGTACATTCTGCAGCTGGCAGGTGGAGCAGGGCGTGTGGGAGGGCTCCAGACTGTATCACAAGTAGAGCCACTGTGGAGTTGGCTGTTCCCTTAGTCTCCTTGTGACCAGGTGAGATCTGCCTCTAAGTCTACTCCAAAAAATAAGACTTTGGTGGCAGCAGAAAGCTGTCAGTGCAAGGATACTCTATGGGCTAGTCATTAATTTACTAACCCCTGCTGGATTCTTTCTCTGTTATTATTTACATGCGATGCATTTGCACATTGCATAATGATGAAATCTGAGGAGTTATCAAATTCGTGTTGGTTACCCTCTATTGCCTCTTGCCAGCTAGATATATGTAACCTGGTGAGATATACAATGATTGATCAATCAATCAATCACTCCATTCCTCTTGAATCAAGTCATTTATCAGTAAAACTTTTCAGGCTTGGGGACCTAAAACCAGCTGTTCCTGTAAGCAACATGGCTTCTACCCCGTAAGTTAATGCAATTCTGTTTGCGTTCATCACTGCTAACCTTTAGAAAACAGAGTTTTTTGCTGATTGAGTTGTGGACTGAAATCAATAAAGTGTAGAGGGTAGGGTACTATTTCACCTCAGTATCGATTCTCCCATTTCAATCATACCTCTCTCTCGGCATTGTTTTATGAAGCTCCAGTGGCCTTCAGATTCCACCAGCACCAAAATGTGGCATTTCAGCGTTGGCCACCAGCTCCCAACAATGCTTGCCCTCTACAGTGTTACTAAGAACAGAACTCTTTGGGCTTGCTCTGTTTTAGCAAGGGTTAAGGTCTGGTTACAACTGGACTTCTTTTTGTAAAACACAATGCTACGTTATTTTGCTAAACATATAATCTGCTTAATTACAACTACTGTGACAAGCCCTGAATTCTAACAAAAAGAATTCCTACAGAACACCCCACAGTGATAATGGGAAACACAGGGCTATTAGTGACTTTTTTTCCTGCCAACTGTGTGTCAAATGAAGTTCTAAAGTGGACCAAAAAAGTCTTGACAGTTAGAAAAGAAAAAGAAAGAAACTGTTCCTGAAACCTTAACAGTCCATTACATTTGCTTTTTAAGCAACATTTAAGATACAGTTGAAATCAAGAAAAAATATAGTTGTTATACTCTGATTTCTCACCTGTACACTGACCATGGCAGTAAAGATGTGAGGCAGTATTACATAATGATTTACTCACTGTTAGTACTTACAGTATTAATTACTGTTTGTTTGTGTATAAAATGTTTTGTCCTGGTTAAAAAAGAAAATCAATGTAATGTGTTTTCATTTTAAATTCACTAATGTATTTGGTTTCTTCTAATTTTTCTTTGTACTAACTGGGATCAAATTGCCTTACACTACATTAATAAAAACAGGAAAAAGAAAAAAAAAACACAGAAGAAAAAATCTTGACTGGTCCTCAGTTCCTGGCTGCCTGCCTGTGAAGGCTTTGTTTGTCAATATGCTTGCTTCAGTGTTCGTGTATCTGCCCTGCTCCCTTTATGACACTGGGAGGACAGCAGCGATGCCCTACGGGATGGCAGGCACTCCCAGCCACAGCCCGTGGTGCAGACTTACGTTGCTTGTCCCAGAATTCAATAACTCCTACTAAGGTATAGAGTTTTCTGTAGTACCCATCTAGGACTGCTGAGCTGTGCCAGCTTATGACAAGCTCTTGGCCCAAGAGGAACTTTACAAGATGACCCTGTTCAACAAATACTATTGAGATGACGACTAATTTAAGTCTTGTTTGGGTGTACAGATTCCCACAGGGCATTCACATATGCAATTTTGTGTCAGCTTTTCCAGTGGCACTTTCTGCACAACATGTTTGCATCCAGCTGCTACTAGGAACAAAGTTTCCACCTCTCTAGTGGCATCACTTGGCATTTTTGGATGACAGCAGTGGTGGTGTCACAAGTTCCTTGCTTTGCCGCTCCAGGTGTGGTATCTTCTGCTTACCCTCCAGCCCCTGCCTACGCCACCAAGAACAATGCATCAATGGGAGGGTGAGGTGTCTTCCAAGCCCAGAAGCTCCTTTACAAGTCTCTCACCAAACTGTGCACGGCTGTACCTTGTCACGTGGTAGGCCTCTGACATTTTGTAGAGGATGTAGGCATTATTTATAGCGATGCTGATGGCAAACCAGAATACTTGTTGCCAGGTCTTGTTTGGCTTGTGAGAAATGAAATACCTAAAAAGCCAAGAGAGGAGGGGAAAAGCACTGTTCAGCCAAGCAATTGCAGCTAGGATGCAAGAAATAACCCCAGACCAAGATCCTGCAGGCACAAAGGAGAAGCAGAGCTGGAACTTAGTACCTAGTTCAAGTACCATTTTAAGACTTTTTGTACAATGTATTCAACAGACATTTATGGCTAATTTGCATAATTCTGGAAATTTCTAGTAGTGTCTAAAAGAACAGACTTCCTTGCTCTCAGAAGCTTTTCTGAGCTTGAAAAGGTTGCAAGAAGTTGCTTGCTTTAACAACACTCTCACCTCTGTAGCACTCCACTACTGATAAATATTCCTCGATCTTACCTATGACAAACATCCATGTGATGGGAGCTGTGGGTCTGAATCCCTTCAATTTATAACTAAAAAAAAGCCTCAAGCACGTTACATTACAGTTTTGGGAAGCCTGCTGATGCTTCTCATCATGTTTATTGTGAGCTAAGAATGATTTCTGCTGTTGTCAACAGTAGGTGGGAGGATGTGGGGGTAGAGCCAGAGAGTACAGTGCTGATATGTGGAGCACTACTCCATAAGGCAGAACTAGAAAGGACTGACATCCTTATATTTAGGTTGTGACTAATTCTAAGACTGCCAGAATATTCACTCTTCAGTCATAAGATTTCCCACTTTTCTACTTCCATTTTTTTTAGTAACCATTTAAGTCTACTCTTTGGAATTTATTTCCTCAAATCAGATCCCAACACTGGTCTCCAGCGACCACCTCCTCCTCTTTCATATATTCTACTGAATCCTTGCTGCCTTGCCCAGAACTGGCTTTAAAACTCTATACTGCTTTTTCTCTCTCCTCAATTTTTAGTTCTTAAACTCTTCTGCACCTCATTGCTATTCCCATATACCAACCTTCACCACTGGTAGTCTTACTCATTTCTGTTTCTCCTTGATGCATTAACAGCTAATGGGAATTCAGAAGCCAAAAGTTCTACATTCTGCCCTCTCAGATCACATAGATCAGGTTTACATGCACGATGGTATGTCTTTTTTTCTTCTGGCTCCAGGTGACACAAATATCACCAGGACAGATAATGAAGTAAACATCATCTACTGCTAGGGGTGGAGAGCTGAGCTAGCCTGAGAGATTTGTAGGGATGGTGGACCAATGTTGCCACAAGCATCACCATCACCCTGCTGACTCATCCTCAAAACTCAAACGTCTCAAAAGTCATTTGATAAGGACCCATGTCTCAACATCTTTTTCTGACTGGTGGATGTGCAGATAGAGCAACACTAGCAATGCAGCTCTTGCCCTTGTGCAGATCCACCTTCTGATCTTTGACAAACAGAAGTTTTACCAGAGACTCAGTGAAAGCAGGATTGGGCCCTCAGCTGCAGCTCAACATGGAGAACTCAAACAGTGCAGCAACAGAGAAAGTGTGAAAGGAATAGACACAAGCATGCACATATTCTTACTTACTTGCTGTATTTGTCGTCATATTTGCAGATATAGCTAAGGTGAGCAGCAAAGGCTTCAACTGCCAGTGGGCATGGAATTTCTCCACTTTTTCTCTTAATTATAACTCCTGCATCAATTAGAAACATAAGTCTTAAATTAACATAATAAGTTTAGCAATTAACACATATGGTTTCTATATGCAGTTTTTTGTAAAATAAACCTTATTGACAGTTTTTGCCCTAAAACTGGGAAGTTATCTGTAACAGAGATGCTCATTTGATGTTCTTCCCATGGGTAGTATATTGAGAAAGTGGAAGGGGAAGAAGAGGGATCATTTTTCAGATGGGAATGAAGAGATGTTAGACACAAACATCTTTGCCATACATTCAATAAAAACACACACATTGCTGTAGCCCCACAGTAGCCCATTACAGACGGCATTAGTCTCTCCTCTTTTGGTTCACAATAAGTTCTGGTCATCTCTAGACTGGTGATTTGCTGTTAAATACTTTGAGTTCTGAAGTCCCAAATGAGTCCACTGAAATTAAATCCTATGCTTATCTCCACCCGTGGGGGCCAAGAGCAACATTACCTCCACTTTGCTGGGTGCTAATTAACACAGAGAAGAAAATACAGTAAGAGGGAGGCAACAGGATAAACTCAGTCAAGACAGAGGTGATGCGGGTGGGTGAGTTGAAGGAGCCACGCAGTGTGTTTGAAATGAAAAGCAGCCTGATTCCTGCTGTGGGGAGCCAGAGCTCAGATATACACTTAGGTTGCCCAGTGGAGCTAAGCACACATTTCTCTGCCTGCGAGTGATGCTACCTGCCCTGCCTGGTCAACTGGTTTGGAAATTCAGTTCATCATGGGGGACGATTATCCTGCCTACTGTAGAAGTCTGTGGTAAGGGAACAGGTCACCTGTGGCCACCTACATACCACTCTCTGCATTGACAAAGATGTGGTGCCTAGAACAGGTTACTCCAAAAACAGGCCCCATTCCCTCACATGGTCTATCTTTGACCTGGCCTTATCCAACACTACAGCAGTATTTTTAAGTCCAATGCTCTCCTAAGAAGCTCTCCTCGCTCTTTTCTAATTTGTTGTTCATGTCCTCCTTCCCCCACCCCCAGGGGACGCTCCTTGTAGGGAGGAAGTGTGAGTAAAACCAACTTAAAGTATAGGAGTCTGTTCTCTAAATTTTGGCTTTATGTCCCCACAAGGTTTAATGGTGAGGTCTCCAGGGTATCGTCACTGTCTAGTGAGGATCCCTCCTCTCTCCCCCAAAGCTCAACACTATGTTCTCCAGGTCTAGAGAAGCACAGGCTTGGTTGCATCCTCTCTCAGTATCATTTCAGTACAGGTACAATTCTGGGCTTTCTCATTCCCCAAGCCTTCAAAAAAACTTTCCTTGCTTTCATTTTGCCAACTCTTTTACAGTCATCCCTAAAATGCTACTCACGTTCTGATTACAGACTTCACCATTTCATTCCTTCAGCTGGAAGTCTCATTCCATCCATTATCTCTGCCAAGCCCCCTGTGCTGTCCTAGCTGGCAGACTCTATTTTGAAGCAAGACTTGCAATACATACTAAATGTCATGTTACAGCTGAGCCATGCAGCAATTTATTTGGGTCTTTAAAGTTTGATTTTTCAACAGTGCAAAATGATATCACCTCTAAATTGTTCAATACGCTCTCCTTTCACCTCTGAGGTAAATGAGCTGAGTGTAAATGTAGCCCAAGGGATGGTGGTGGGGAACCAATCAAATACATAAATCCTTCACTGCATTTCTGTAATTATTACAGTGTGTTTTTGATCCTTTCAATAAGTACTACAAAAATCTGACCAGCATGAGGTAAAAAGGACTGATACATCACCAGCCTGCTGCATCAGTGCTGCAAAATCACTTGGCATCCCGACAGGACAGGTCAGGAAAGGGTAAGTATGTTCCTGGTACCAGTGTCTAAAAAAAAAAAAAAAGTCCCCTTTCTTCTCTTGCTTTCCTCTCTTTCTTTGCCTTCTCTTCCTTTGGAAATTTGTATTTTCTTTGCAATTTGATTTGTATCCATAATCCTTAAAAAAATCCATTGCAGTGGCAGCTATATGGGTACCATATACTCCTTCTCACTTTCTGTTATATTCCACACAACATTTCTCTGTTTTGAGAATATAAATAGCTTTATAGGCCCACTACCTTTTAGCCTTTCCTAGCCTTTTTCATAGCCAGAGGCCACCTCCCCAGGGAAGACAACTCCCAGAGCTGGGTCATTGCTAGCTGCAGGTCTCTGTGGCAAGCAGTCCCAAGCCAGCCCCAAGCCAGCTGACTCATTGGCACATCTGATGAGTTGTTTTCCCTCCTGGTCCTCCCCCAGCATTGCTGTGTTCCCATCCCTGGCAGCACTCCAGGGAACACACCGCCTGTGCTGCAGATACAGCCTGCCTTTGCCTCTGTGCTGGAAGCACTGCCAGCGTCCATGCTGTCAGCACAGGAAGGCATCAGATTCTGGTATTTTTTTAAACCTTCTATCCTTTTAATTTAAATTTTTAAACTCTATGCTCATCAAGCAAAGCTTGGGAAATACCACCCCACATGAAACAAGCAGGAAGACAAAGGTTTGTTGAGACATATGTTTGTTTCCTCAAAACACTTATTCTAAACCTATCTGTGATTTTTATAAGCTAGAGTCATGGGGTTTTTTTCAAATGTGAGTCTCATTAATACTAGCACTTGCATCCATTTTGGCAAACACTGAGATTTCATAACAATATAACCAAGGGGACACTGCATGATCCAAGAGCTATATGACTTTGTATGAGGACTTTGATCAGTTCTTGATCAGAATCGCAGGCAGTCAGCTTGTACAATGTCTGATGTTCAAGGTCTTCCCATCGGGGTCCTCCAGCCCCATCCCCACTTGCAGCATACTTGGACTCAACCTCCTGACTGCAGGCTCACACAGGACACATGTAAAGTTGAAATCCTAAGCTCATCCATCCTGAAACGTATTTTTTAACATTATGCTTCTTTCCCCAGACTTTCCAATTCTGGGCCAATATCACAAACTTTTTTTTTCAGGGAACTAGACTGTCACCAGACAATCCTCACTCCGACTTCTCCTGGGCTAAGGGCCACAAAGGGATTTAAACAACTGCTTCATACAATTGTGATGGCTCCACAACATCTCCCATCTTCTCACAAGTCACTTGTGAGATGCCAACACCACTTGCAGCTCTTTACTCCTTGCATATGTGGCCCAAGCTTTGTTTTCTACCCGTAGTTATTGTTTGTTTAGCTTGTAAGTAGAGCTAGTTGGTGAAGAGCACCTGTGAAAGTTTTCAGAAAGAAGATACTTCTTAAAAAGATCTTGGGTTCAATGGTTTTTTGCTAAAGATATTATTCTGGTCATCCTGCTGTGCAGCAGGTGAGGCTGCTGCCCACTCCATCCCGCTACATATGAAAAATAGAAAATATTGTAGTAATTTCTCGAATATACTATTGGAGATGCTGGGGAAGTGGGCACCAGATCTAAAGTGGAAAAACAAAAATGCAGCCTTGTCCCACAGATGAGGAGAATTGGGCCAGCACATAGATCATCTGCTTTAGAATCAGGCTAACTTTTTACTCTCTGGGGATCCCAATCTCTTTTGACTTCTCAGTTCTTCCACAATACAAGCCCAAGTCAAAATTAAGCTCAAGTTAAAGCTTAAGGAAAATTAAAAAACAACTTTTTTCGTTCTAGACAGAAACTACATACTTGATAGCAAAGAAAGCAGGACATTTTTGCAAGACTAAGAGAGTAAGACTTGTCCTTTTATATTCGAGATGATGTATTATGACATGTTGGTTTAAAACATCCATAATAAATAACCTGCTGCATCTAAGAATAGTATTCATAGATCAGCTCTGACAAGTGTACTGTCCTCCTGATGCCTCTGGCTAGAGTGGGATTTGCACTCCAAGTACAGGCAGGATTTACCTTCCTGACTTTCTTCTAAACTGCAATAAATAGCTAATTATTAGCTACATCCACCTCTTTTCTCATCAAAGCATTCTTTTGACCATCTCTTGCCTTCTGTTTTTAAGGTTTTCCCTTCACGGCCTCCTCCAGTCCATAAATATTTACGCTCAACCAAGTGCAAACACACACCGTGCATCATCAGGCAATCCCACTGCCGCCAGCCTCTGTTCAGCTACCCGGAATGAGTTTTAAACCCCTTTGTCCCTACCACCTCTCCCATCTAACACATGTGCTCAGCAGGTCTACGCTACAGGCTTGCCTCAAGGAGCATAGATTCCTTCTCTTCCTCCTCTATATTTACATGCTTCAGAGGAGACTTCGGTGGTCCAGCTTCAAGTTGGCTTACACCAGCTTTGCTGCACTGACTTTAGAGATGCCAAATCAGAGGCAGGCAATCTGGTCCCTTGCCTTCCCACTGAGTCTCCATCTGTTCCCAGGTCTTTGCTAGAGACTCTCTTTCCCCACCATCACTCTTTAAAAAGTCAGTCTCTGTTTTCTGCTCTGATTCACCGTGAACTATGTCAACTGTCCCAGCCAGCATTTGGTGAGCAATGTGTTGGACAGGTCTTGTCTGCCACACACAGAGGTCCTAATCAGTGGATGTTAAACTACCTCACACATACAACCTACAATCCCATCTATGCCAAAACAGACCCATGGTCAATCACAAGCACAACAGCTAACACCTCCATGTGCTCCTTGTAAAGGATGCTACCAGCACAGTCTACTTTTGCGCTCCCTTTTAATGGGGCAGTTAACACTGACATTTACAAACAGAATATTTTCCTAATAATATCTATGAATTATAATCAAACACTCTATGGTTGTCTTTAAAAAACAGGGGCCATGTAGTGATAGCTCTTGTCC
The DNA here is from genome assembly GCA_035583185.1 of Anabacerthia variegaticeps. NCBI lineage: Eukaryota > Metazoa > Chordata > Aves > Passeriformes > Furnariidae > Anabacerthia > Anabacerthia variegaticeps. Next base: position 41,869,677 of record JAWWEW010000112.1, on the reverse strand, counting down.
AGTTAGTGCAGCTGAATAATCTAAATCCAGCAAAGTGCGTAAGAAAAACAGCACAAATCCTGATGGTTAATGCCCCTCATGGGGAACAACACTGTTTCAGGGACTGGCTTTAGCAGAGTCCCCAAAGTGTCATATTTCCTTCACACACATATTTTCAGCATTTATGCTCAGACACCAGTCCATCTGAGTCACCAAGTCCCCACTCCACTGGAGCACCCAGCAGAATTCCTTGGAATGAGGCACACTTTGCTAAGGTAATAAGCCTTCTGGCAAATATTGAACAACACACTAAGTCAGCTTCTCAGCTTGCCATACAGTAATTATCAGCCTTAACTTTGCTTCTCTAGTCTGCACACACATGTGAGAGGCACTTGGGATTCAGAAAATGAGTGTAGAAGATGCCTTTGAATCAGCGGCTTTACATTTAAAGGTTTAGGTTATTCTTATTTGTCTCCAGCAGTTACACATAGATCTGAATAATAAAAATTATAAGAAACTGAAACTAATTTAAGGAGTTAGCTAGTCATATTGCACTTTACAGGAGTTTCCAAACGTTCTTCATACCATCTGTATACTTTCAAAAAGGGAAAGATTTCAGTAGAAAGAAGCTCTCTTGCCATTATTTGAACTATCCAAATTATCTGTTTTGGTTTTTCATCAACTGCTAAAATCAATCTAACATAGAATAGGAAACCTTAATCATATTTACTTCAAGCAAAAAGACTTTTGCTTGTGACTAAGTTTTTACTGGGTAAGATTAATTGTAGGATCTGCTCGGAGTTCTTAGTACATCATTATGTTTATTAATTTTTCTGTAGCAGCAATCCTACAGGATGCTTTGCAAATGAGGCTAGCACAGTCTTATACAATAATCCTCATTTGCCTTCTCTGACCATCAACAAAGATATAATCTTTATCCCTAAAAGGATACTGCCTCCACCAGCTCAGGCAAAGGAGGCTGCATCAGAAGTAGGTTTTTAACCTTTGTATGGGAAAAAAGAATAGCTGTAGGAAGACACAAAAGGGATGTAATCACTACTACTACTGCGTATTTAGGATGGTATGATCAATTACAATCAAGCTCTTTGTTCAGGCTTATTATCAAACTCAGTGACTCATTTTGCCTCGTGACATAAAGCATGTGCACTTTTGAGATGAGAAGTAGGAATATTTCTTACCTTGTTGAACCGGTGAATAGGCGTTGGTCAGAAAACGAAAGTGCCCTTTATTGTACCAGCAGATCAAGGACATGTTTCCCTTCATTCTTATTCTGTACTGCCCTCTGGACTGTGGAGTTTCAGAATTGTTCAGCATGGATGGAGGTAGGCCTGTGCAGTCACTCTTCCTGGTGCTCAGCAACCCACAGCAGTAAATCTCTGCAGTGAACAAACATATTCCCTATCAGCAAGCCATTGCATGGACCCAGGGAGTAAAAACCAGCAGAGCAAGTCTGAATGACCTTAGCAGAGAAAGAACTTGCCCTACAACCTTCTAATCCAACAGATATGTCAGCCAACCAGTTTTCTTCTGTATGTACCAAAGATTTTAGTTTATATTGATGTCTCTTGAAAAAGAGACAAGTGCAGAAAGTCTGCTCTCTTGGTTTAATGTATTGACACCACCTGCACAGTCATGACGAGATAACAAGAAAAATAATTCAGGGTATCTTCCTAGCAATAACATCTACGATCTGCGCAATAGTCTTCACAACATGTTTAAAATTGGCCTGAAAAAAAACCCCAACAGTGATACACATGGGACAAATCAGAATTTATTATCCAAGAGAGTGTTGTTTAAATAAGAGAATAAATTGTGGAGGGAGCAGAGAAGTAGGGAAAGCTATAGCATCTTAGGTGTTAACTGAAATAAATTCTCCTACATGACTCCCATGATGCTTTTAATCATAATATACATAGGTGACAAACTCTGGTTTAATCTGCTGTTTTCACTGTGCTGCCAAAGTTCTTGATTTTCAGCTCACTACTCCTTGCACCTGCATTATCTGGTTTGCTAAGGAAATGCTGCTTAAGCAGTTAAAAATCACTGAAACCACTGGTTGATTTAAAAAATGCATATGCCAGAAGGATGGAGAAGATGGAAATACAAGTTCAGTGAAAACTAATTCTAGGGAAAGGAGATAAACCACATGGTGCCCTAGCTGAGCGAGCACTGATCTTGTCCTGCACAGACATCAGAGACTCTGCAGGCAACACAGTCTGCTGCTCACAGCTTCTTGACCTGTGAGAGAGGCAGTGAATAAAATCTAACACCACAAAAGACACCACAGTGCAGCCAGGTGGGCACAAACAAGATTTAGAAACAACATTAATAACAATGCTTGAATTTGCCATTAGGCTGTGAAATAATAACAGCCTGTTTCTGTTAGTCCAAAAGAAGCAGATCTTCTTGATCAAATTTTTCCAAGGAAATCTTGAATGGAAATTTCCATGGTCTCCCTCAGTTTTATGTTAACCCACTTGAGTGGAAAAAAACAATGGGCATGGAAACAGGTGACATCTGTGCACATCTTGTGGTGATTTAAAGCTCATCTGTCAGCTAAGTCTGCTTGATCAAATTTTCCATCGTGCCAAATTTTGCTTGGTATCCTTACAGAGGAAATACAAAGTCAGAATACAGTGCCTCGCTTCCCTTAAGCATTTTACCTCTGTTCTTGAGCTTTCATTTATGTGGCTCTTCTACCTCTGTCTTTCTGGAATGACCTAAGCCCTTGAGTGCAGGTGCAGCCTTTGTCCTTGGTTCATACAGTGACTGGCATGCTGAATATCCCCTCAAGAGCTCACAGATACTACAGGAATACTAATAAAATAATTGAAAACACTCATTAATTAGTCCAGTTGCTGTGGGCAGATCTGCAAGGAGCCACAGTGCTTCCATCAGAAATTTAAGCCACTGATGTCAGAAGAAGGTCAACCAACACAGCAATGGGGAAACTTCATTCTTAAGGGGGAAACCTGCACTGCACTGTTTATTTCTAATGAATTAATCAGTCCCTGGAAATCAGTAAGTTCCTTCCACAAAAGACAGTGAGAAAAGCCTGATGACAACAGGCTTACAGTCAATATAGAGGCTTTTTTTTTTTAATGTCCTTCTGTTGCTAAGAGGTACCCGAACAGTGTAGGTCACGTACCTGCAAACTTTGCCATTAGCATAGCAAACTTTGAGAAAGCTTTCTTCTAGCCAATATTAAGATCTTCCTGCTCTGATAACATGTGAGCCTGGGAATTTCTTTAGCTGGCTAAAGTTTATGATTCACTGATATGTGATACTTTCTTCAGCAGACTGCAAGGGTATAAAATCAAGCTAATAACTACATTATTGTGCTAGAGTTTCAAAACAGCAACAGCTACCTCTGAAAGCCCATAGGAGTTGTAGCCTTTCCTTTTATTGTAGCAATAAGCCTGCAGAAAGCTTCCAGCAGATGTTTCACTCCTCATACAGAATAATGGGAATGTCTTTCTCTCTCAGGAATACATCATGTAACCTTCCTGCTGTATAGCCTAGAAAAGTGCAGCACTTTTGAAGATTTACTAGCATTTTTCATCATGGATGACACCCTTAATCTGTAGAGTTTTTTAAAACCACTCAGTTACTATAGCAATAGAAGTAATAAAAATTGCGCCCATCTGGCTCAATGAAGGTTTTGTGTGTAATTAAATCAGAATCACAACAGGTGTCTGCCACACACATGGGAGTCAGTGGAGACAGCTTGTCCTCCTCTGGTCTTCTTAAGCTGCAAGTGCAATATAGATGAATACATCTAAAACAGTTCAGCAAAGAAGAGGAAATGTAGATGTAGTCACCCAAAACTCATTCCCAGTCTCCAGTCCCCAGACAGCTTGTGCTGAAGCCTGTTTCACCATATCTTAACTAGTACCATTTGCAAAAGCCATCAGGCTCAAGCTAATTCAGGCAAAAATAGGATTGCAGGATTCTGTAATCATTTATTCTGCATGCAACACTGGGTCAAGGGCAGAAACTGGGGTGACTGATGTGGGAAGGAGAGGTAAGTTTGCTTTAGTCCATGTGCTGGAGGTGCTGGATCCTGCAAAGATTGTGGGAATGACACGGTCACTCATGCTGGCAGCTCTTGCAGCTTTGCCAACACCAGCCCCTCTGCATGACAGAGCCAGCTGTTCCTCCTGGTTCAGAGTGTGAAAAAGGGACTTCCGGGGATCATATGCCTATGGGAAGCATGGGAAGCAGGGCTTTAGGAGGTTCTGTCCTCTATAAAGGACAGCACTAATCCTTAGAGAGGGAAAAAGAGACAAGCACTATGAATGAATGTCACAGCAAATAGCAGTGACAGCTGTCTGCTCACAGAACAGGGAATCTGGGGCATTTCAGTGCAGGTTTCCAGTTCTATTCAGAGGCCAGAGAAAGAAATTCTTTGTATGTTCCCTGAAAAATAAAAAAGAAGTCTATTCAAGTTTTTGATTTTGAAAAATATCAAAGTGTTCTGCCTTATTTTCTGAAGTTTTCTCAGTTCCTGGTATCTTCATAGATTTTTGAATAATGTTCACTGATATCCCTTTATATTACTAGGCACATTATTGTCTAGTGTGGTACAGCGAAGGTGCTACACAGCACGCTCTCAATAAGGAACATTGTGGTTTTAGCATGGGTGGGCTAGGGTTAGAAAAAGTGAATGATGGTTAAGATCCCACAAAAGTTTTCATAGGATCACAGGATCCTATGGATTAAAGCATAATTCAGGTTCAAAAGCAACTTGGGAGGTCTCTAGTCCCAACCCCTGTCAGAGCAGGGTCAGCTCTGAGGCCAGACAGCACTGCTCAGGGCTTTATGCTGTCTGGGCTTGAAAACCTCAAAGGATAGAGACTGCACAACCAGTCTGGGCATTCTGCTTCACTGCACTCAGGAAAAACCTTGCATCCATCCTGAACATCTTTTGCTTCAGCCTGTTTGTTGTTTTTTGTCCTTCCGTAAGGCACTACTGTAAAAAGCCAGCTCCATTCTCCCAATAGGGTAGTGTAAGGCTATGTTGCCCCCCCACAAAGCCTCTTCTCAACCTGAATAAGAACAGTTCCCTCCCCATAGCACAGCCCCTGGGCAGGTTGGTGTCCCTCTCCTGAACTTACTCCAGTTTATCAATGCCTTTCTTTTACTGGGGGGCAAGTTATCCAAAAGTGTAGGAGGCAATAATCTACAGGCTGTGGTCCTCCTAACAGTGTTGACCAACTTTGCTGCCAGGGCATGCTGATGACTCATGTTCAGATCCTTGGCTACCAAGACCCCAGTTCCTTTTCATCAAGAATTCTGAGAGGAACTAATAGAGTTTTAGTGGGTGATTCTTTCTAGATTTTCCAGAATTCCCTTTAGTTCCCTTAAATGTCAGTTTCATGTTCCCAGAAAGTTTATGGCTTCCGAGAATGAACTTATTTAAATATTCCCCTATTTCTCTGCTGATAGTAACGAAAAATAGCCACAAAAATGCCAAGCAACATAAAGATAATACCAATTTCTTTTTGTTTTCAGTTCCCCGTGAGATCTTTCTACTGCTGATCCTGCTCTAGCCCAGAAACTAAATTTTCTTGAACAAAAAAAGTAAATTCATCAGTTTCAAAATGGCTTTTAAACTGTCATGAGCACCTGAATGTAGTTGCTTTTCAACAGGCTCTCGTGACACATCTTGGTCACAGTGTGGCCCTGTTCAGATTTAGCTGGCTAAGTCACCTACCAGAAAAAACCAACATTGCCATCACTGCTGAGGGAGACTCTGATAGATCAGGAGAGATTTCTCTGTCAAGTCCAGGCTTCTTTGCTTGTCTCTTCCCAAATGTCCTGCCAATGCAGTAGGATCCCAGCATGTGCTGGCAATACATTATCTGCTTTGCAGCTGAGTCAGTAAACACCATCTCCTCCAAAGCTCTTACTGACTTCACCACAGCTTGACATCTCAAGCATCTCACCTCTCCCAGTGTCTCATAGTCCTTCTAGTTCAATATCCCCCTGCAAAACCTCTGAGCTAGCCCCTAGTAACTCATGGCAAATGTACACAATCCTATTGCCTTATTAAACAGAAATGTTTTGTTCCCCATGATCTTCCTTGTACAAGAGTACCATGCTATTTCAAAAAGTCAAGAAACCTGCTATCTTACTGTCCATCCCTGCTCCCCCATCGTTTGGCTTCACTCTTAGGAAGGTGATTGTACCAGATCTGAAATTTAATTTTGGAGGACAGCTGTCAAAGATCATAAAAGTCTCATGAAGCTATATAACAAACCATGCACCAAACTGAAATCTCAGTATTGCATTAGCATATTTGATCAGATAGTAAGCCAAAATTACATGCATTAAAAAGACATTACTGAATTTGTTACCTGCTAGAAACCATTAATTTGAATGATCTGTGCAGTGTAAAGCCCATGAATACTTCCAGCCTGTGAACAATTTGAATTATCTGCAAGTAACAAACACTCAGCTGGTCTAGTAGCCATGCATCTTTTTTACCAGGGTTATGGATCAACTGGATCACAGTAGATTGTCTTTATCCTTCCCTATGTGAGCATAAAGGGTACAACTCAACTGTCAAGTTTTTGTCTGTCAGTCTTTATATTTAAACCTTAAAATTTAATCTCAGATACTAGGAGTATGTGTGTTATCCTCTCACTTTTTTTAAACTCACATTTTGCATCACTGACTTAGTAGTCTTAAAAATGCAATGCTTATAAACAGCTGTAAAAAACTATTTACTAAAGATTGGTCTCTGCTTAGAGGAAAAACTCCAGCGCACTGCAAATATGTTTGACTTCTTTCCTATTTGGCTGTTTGCAGCCTTTGGGAAACCATGGCTCTTTTGTGAGAATATTGCAAGTATTCCACTGTACTCAGTGAGCTTCCAGCTTACCTAGAATAATGCAGGAGCTAAGTCCTTCATGGAGCTCAACAGAGACAGCCCTCAGTGCCAGGACAGTCTGAAGTGCTCAAGTACAGCACTGGTGCAGCTCACTGGTGTTCTCATTTTAAATGAGAATCAACATATTGTCTCAATTGCCAAAACTTTCCTTGTGCTTTGGGCCATGTTTCATTAATATAATGGTTTACATGGGTTTAATTTTCTGCAATACCAAAAGCGAAACTTGGACATCAGTGGTGTGTTGAAACAGGAAAAGACCTTGTCATGATGCATAATGGCAGGCTCCAGCCTTACTGGTATGAAGATCTGTTCTAGCCATCACGCCAGCTCTGAAAGGCTGTGCTGACCAAAGAATGAGCTGAGTTACATGAAATGATTTATATCGGATTGGCAAGAGTGCAGGATCCCGTAATTTAAGGGGAGCCACAAGTCCTCAGCAACTGTTGAAAGCAAAGCAACACATGGATTTTCCATGCCCAAGATGAGGGAGGATTTGACAGAAAGGATGACCTGAGAGTACTCTCTGCACTAGCAAGAAACTCTCTGGGAGAGCCGTCACACTACTGACAAGTGTGCTTTTGCTAACGCAGAGTTTATTATGCTTTCAAAACTAAAAGCTGTCCTACTGAGGTATGTTGATATCAGCAAAAAACCAAACAAACAACCAAACAACAAAGCAAACTTTTCTAGGGCTATTGCAGAGGCATAAAATATTATCTAGAGAAGTCACATCATTACGAGCTATTAAACCAACAAGGACTTCTAAGGCACATCTCTAAGGATTCATCCCATCCATAGTCTTTCATAATGGGAACAGAAAAATCACAAGCAGATAGGAAATCCCCTGAAAAGTCCCTCAGGCCATATAGATTTGACCTCACATTACTAAGGCACAGAATAAAACCAAGGGCTTTAAATAACCTTATTTAAAATGCTTTTACATCCTCATTTTGATGATTTAAAGAGGAAGACAAAGAGCACCTTAGAAAGTTCTCTGTACAGTACCTTTTCATGAATGAGATGAACAGCTAAGGAATCGAAGTATCAGTGAAGAGTTTTGGAAGCTTTTAATTCAGCGGCAGGAGGTACCTATGTCTGTCACCATTAAAACCCAGCGAGTCACCCAATACACACCTTGCTTCTCAAATTCTTCAAAGAGATTCAGGCTGGTAATGCTTGGGCCTGTGAAGATGATGTAGTTCTTCCCAGAGGCGTTCTGACAGAGGCTTTTGGCCACCATACTGTGAAGCTGTGGTTTGTTCTTCAAAGCATCCAGCCCATCAGCACCACTCCCTTCTTTGAGATGGACATAAATCTTAAATAAGAAAATGCAAGAAAAATCAGAAAGTTATAAGGAATCCAGAAACTGCACATGCAATTCCCAATATACCTACTCAGCTCTATGTGAGACAAGCTGAAAATCAAGACAGCAGATACTTTTTATAAAGTGCTAATTAAAGTCCCTTTTACTGGGGTGTTGCTTTAAAGCCACCTCAGGTTAGCTGGCACAGTTACCAATAAATACATCATCCTTCACTTCATCTTAAGGACTTCCTGAGGCTCCTCTCACTGTTACGCATTTTGAAGATTGTTTGCTTGGCAGGAGAAGACTCCAGTCATAACTGAGATTATGTGTTGTACTGAATCTGCTTAGGCTTCAAGGCTGCCAGAAAAGGAGAGCATGGGAACTTCAGTTTCAAGAGAGGCCAGTACAAGATGACCAGAAAGAAACAGCCCATTACCTTCACTGCATTAATATTCAGATTTATTTCCCATTGGCAGCAACTGTCAGGCTGTGATGAAAGTGTGCATGCACCCCCATAAATGAGAGGAGCCAGCAAAATGCATACCCAACCAGCCAGAACATCCCCATCAAACTCTCCAGGCACAGCGCTGCTTCTTAGGTCCTTTACTTAGATCATGATTTGGAGACAACCCACTGAAACAGACCCAACCAGAAGCCAGGTACAGCACAATATGCTGCAGCAGCTTTAGCACATATCCTGCTACTCATCAGTCCACAGGGCTATGCATTTCAAAGGAGCTGTCAGCATCATCTATGGGTGGACACATGTATTTATGTTGGAGTGCAAGGACACTAATGCCTTGGTAATGTGACTATAATTAACCACTGTCCCACCAACTGAAAGAGCACTGAAGACAAGCTATCGCTTCATTGCTACCAGTAACCCCTCCAGGAGAAGGAGTACCCTGCATTGTCATGCAGAGGGAGAAAATGTGTAACAGGCACACCTGTTCAACACCTAATAAAGCCAACTAGGCATCCAACTTTCATCATGTCCTAAGGGTCAGCAGAAAAAACTTGCTGGAAAGAGAAATGAGAAGAAGCAGACACTGCTCAGTCACTTAAACAGTACTGTAACACCATGAAGCTTAGAAGGATTTAAAACCACACAAAAATGCAAATTTTCTGAAAAAACTGCCCAGACCCGCCTTTGTGACTTTGGCTCTGAAATACTCAAAACTTTTATGAATTCCAGAAAATTTTACCTGTCAGAGAGAAAAGTGAGACTTATCCAGTATCAGAGTGTGCTATGTACAAAATCTCTGAGAAATGAGACATAATTTACATTTTGAAGAAACTGACATGCTAAAGAACAAAGTTGGTGGAATGATAAATGCACACTAATTCCAAAAAGAAGTAGAGCAGGTATTAAAAGGAAGTCTCAAACACACATTGCTTTAAAAAAAATTAAAACACCCTTTTTGGTTGGAACAGTCCAGATGAGGACAAAGGCAGCAACGTTTGTAGACTCCCTGATCCCGCTCCACTTACTTTTGAAAGCTGTCAAATTTGTGCTTTCTCCAATCCTAAAGCTGACGACTAGCTAATTATGATAAGTCACTTAGTTTATTAATGAGGGCTCCAGAGAGCAGCTTAACGGTGGAATGCATTTAAAGGGCAGATTGTTCCAAATTTACAGCAAAGGTATGTCATGATTATTGGCAATGAAATTAAGATTAGGTTACTAGTAAACCAGCACAGAGACCACAGATCAGATCCTTAAAATCTACAGACGTGGCAGTGGAGAAAGAAGATGTGGACAGATTAGTTTTGACCCCGGTTTAGCAGTTCAGCTGAAAACAAAGCAGAAATCTCTCTAAGTGCACTTTACCTCCCCTAATCCAGTAAATCTTAGCCAACCAGGAGTCTCTCTGGCTCCATGCTCACTCCACATTCCTTGTAGAGTGCTGTACCTCCAAGGGACGAGACAGTCTTTTGGCACTGCTGGTGTGGCAACTGGTCCCTCACTGTGGGCTGGTGTGTGTCTGCAAGCACCTACTTTAAAGAGCATGCCCACCAAGTAACTGTCCACTGAGGTACTCCTATTTTCATACCAGGATACTACACATTCCATACGTTTTGTTAGCAGAATTCCCCATGCACCCGGCTCTGATCCTCATCCCCCTTTGCTCTGTTCACCTCCTCAGTGCGCTCTACTCAAACATCCATACCCACTGCTAAATCTTCTCACCTTCTTCAATGTTAAATATACTCTCTATTTTTCTCCTTGGGCACTTCCTCACCTATCCAACAACAGCCTTTGCTCTTGGCACAGTACTTCTTCTTTTGGAGAAGCATTATTCAAAGATTTATCATGTCCAGCTCTATTGGGAAGATGGGTGATAGCAGCACAGTGTTGGAAAGAGTAAAGGCTGCTGTGAAACAGTGGCTGGGTAAAGACAACTGGCAAAGGCATAGCTTCAAATATCTTTGCAAATGCAACATCCCATCTGGCCTTTCCTTACCCCTCTCCCTGCCCTCTCATCCAACTTATTTCATTCTACCTCAAATCGTTAAGATCCTGCCTACTGAAGCTCACAGCATTTTCTGGAATGCATTAGAAGTGGTATTTAAGAGTCAGCAGCGTGCAGAAAAAACACAAATTGCCAGAAATTGGCTGCAAGACCTTCACATGCACAGTCAGAAGCTGCTCCCCAAAAATGTTTGTTAAACCATTCACTAGACCTTCTGGTATGCCCTGGGACAGTGTTAGAGCTTTGTGCCCTTTCCATGTGCACCAACAGCACTTCTTCAGAAGTACAGGCTCAACAACTGTTGCTGGATAACAGATGGAGATGCTGGCAGCCAATATCCTCTGCCTCTGAGGGTGACAGTCAAAGCAATGCTTCTTGAATATCTGCAGAGATCTCTTTCACTGTGTATCTTTTTTCTGGTGGCTAGCAATCCATTTGATCTACAGCACCAAATGGGATAACTTCTATAGATGTAATATTGTATGTCTTAGGAGGCAATTATAGGCTGAAGATCTTTAACCTGAAGAACTGGGACAGAAATGGAGCTTTATCTAGTCATCCCTCAATTATTTGTTTCTTATCAGGACAGTGACATGGTCAATTCTGCCACCACTCCATGTGGCCCTACTGCACCAGATATGTTCGATCCAGCATGTTTTCATTATCCTCATGTGGAAGGTTCAAAAGGTCTTGCAGAAATTGAGTGACAAATGGAACATTTAGGAACAAAAGCTGCATCTTGACTGCACATTTAAGAGAATGTGCCCTAGAAACTAAAATATTGGTGATTCTGCTCATATTCAAAGCTCAGATGGCATATTGAAAGCACTTGTGAATAGCACATCCCAAATACTCCACCTTCATACATAATTGAAGCACCCCAGAGTATAATTCTCAAATGAAATAGATGACATTTGGAAGAAAAAAAAAAGGGTGAAAGTGGTAATAAACAGCAGGAAGATTTTGAAAGCTACATTGTGCAAAAACACCTCACAAAGGGCAGATCCTAAACAACCACAAAACAGAAAGATGACACAGTTATAAAAGCAAGAGAATAAAGAAAAGCAGTCATACTTTTGCATCCTAAATAGCTATCAGAAAAATAACTTTATTTTTTTCTAGAGACTTCACAGCCAACTAAGCAACTGCTCATTGCTAGCAGTACTTTCTAGACCCTGCCTCACTCCATCTTCCCCTCTCATCCTAAATCTTATCTCTAACTGCTGCCATTACCAACAGTGTTGGAAGATTCTCCCTTCCAGTCTCACCTTAAACCTGCTGCAGTTCATATTTCCCCCTTCTTTAATGATCTCTACCCAGACATATCCTAGGTCTAGCAGCTGTTGGCACCACTGATGGTGCTCTACTGAGACCAGATCTTTTCATTGGATTGAGCCTCTCTTCATTCTCTTCTTACTACTCTAAAGGCTGCTTTTAAAATAGTATGCAAGAGACATACAGTTTTCCCAATCTGTTCCGAGCTACCTCTTGGTGTTCCTTACGAAGTTATTTTCTTGGTCCCCTTCTTTTCTCTTTCTGTGTCCCATTATGAGTGATTTCAACCTGCATTAGCATACAGATCCAGCTAACATCTTTGTGCTGAGGGGTCACAAATGTTTGTTTTGCCTGCATATTTTCTTCACAGTTTTTAAAAAGATTTTCATGAGACTGGCAGAAAGATACTGGCAGAGTTGACAATGCAAGTCCGGTATGGCTTAAATATCTTTGTTTCTCTTCCCGTGAGATCCTTCTTCCATGTTATTTCCCTGTCACTGAGGGCACTACGGTATCTTACCTGTATGGCAGACCAACAACCCATGGACCACCAAATGCAGATTTCTTTCTGTACCTTCTCCCAGGCAACCACGTTTAAGTCAGGCAGATTCAGTATTATGAACATAAATAATTTCCTGTTCTTCCAAATACCTAAGAACTGACTGGCTCTCCTCTCAGCTACTGCAATCATCCTTCTTTCCTATGGTCTTGCTGAAATGTATCTTGACATCCAGACAGTGCTCTGCTCCTCAGATCACTTGCCTAACCCTTTGTTTCAACCACCTCAGACTTCTGCCAGTTCCCTCTTTTTTGCAGCATCGAATGGAAATGTGGCTGGAAAATGGAGACAGGCCTTTATGCTTTAGGCTTCCCTATTGATCTCCTCCCATACCTTGTCAGTTTACTGATTCCTGCCTGCATTTGCCCTGTGAAGCCAGGCATCCAACCACTAATGTCAAAGAGGTACACACTTGCCTCTTTCCATGCTGCCCTTCTCCTGCTTGGATGGAAATCACCACTACCCTTGCCAGAGCTCTTTTCTTTTGCTCTTCAAAACCTTTCCTAGAAGGGATGCAATCTCCACAAAGCAATTACTAATCAATGCATTGGTCCTGCTGCTTCTTAATGCTGCTTTTCCAGGCTCCCTCTGGCAGTCCAGCTCAGGTTCATGATTGAGCCTTCACTCCGGTGCCACACAATTGCACAAAATTGGCTCAGTTTTTCTAAGAAAATTACCATTGAGCTGTGAGAAGGTGTGTAAGTGAGGAGATGTGAGAAGGTGTATAAGTGGTGTGAGGCAAGAAAAGTAAAAATTATGAGAAGTGCTGTAACTGTTGAGAGGATGATACACAGTAGCTCAAGGAGAAGTAAAAGGGCATAAAATCTTAGGATACAACCAGCAGATGACAAATCAGTAACATCAAGTACCCAGCTCATTTCCAAGGAGTAGCAACAAGGCTGATGACTACCTGGCCTGTGCAGGCTCACAGGAGTAGGAGATAAACTGGTGCACAGCAGTGTGTTAGTCCCAGCTCTCTGCCCTGTGTGTTAGCCAAGCACTCAGCCTGCTGGCAGAGTTCTCTGGGCAGCCAAAATGTGTCTGAACCAAAGTGATTTGCTTAAGCTTGCACTTAGATGCTAAACTTACTAGGGCAGGGGTTATCTTTTTGTTCTGCTTACAGCACCCAGCACAAAGGGATGGGATCCATGAAGGGCGTTCCTATGGCAAACCTATTACGTACAAAGAGAGGAGGCTCTCGTGCTTTTAGTCTCCTTCCCCAGGCAGAGTTGCACCGAGTAAGAACAGCTGCAGAAAGGACACAACCTTGCCATAAACTCCAAGCACTCAGACGGGAACTGAAAAATAACCTCCATTCCCATCTGAAAACAGACACTAGGACTGCATGTAAACTCTGTAAGAGATCTTTGCACTAGGTCACATTTACATGTTCAGTTTTCCCATTCATCTAGAAATATGGTAAGATTGTAAACTCAAAAAAAAAAAAAATTAATATATGTGGCCCATCACACATCTGCAAAACTACCTTCCCACTTAATACCGGTGAGCAAGAGGATAATTGACTTTTAACTGAGATCTGGGATTCTCAGATGCGGATGATACAGAACCACATGCATTAAAAAGCCAGAGCCTGGTGGGTGCCAGAGGAAGAAAGCAGATAGGATTTTCCAGCCAACAGTGACTGACAAATGAAGGCGATCAGATTTCCTGGGATCCCCTTCCAGCCGAAGCCTGACCTTGAGAACCTCCTCAAAGTAGCTGATACATCTGTGTGTTCCAGATGCAACTGTTCCAGCAATAGAGGAATTATCAGTGCACTGTTTAAAGAAACCCGAGGGCTCAGACTAATCTCTAAACAGAACTTAAATAGGCTGAAACACCATCATTTTAGAGCAGCTTCATTAAAAAAAATGCACAGATGGCTAACTCTTCTGCAACTCTGACCTTGAAAACAAAACTCAGTCCAGGTTTATTTATCCCTCCTTTTCCCATTGACCAAATGCACTTATGTGGTGAAATTATAAATTCTTTGGGGCACAATCTCAGTTTCTCTAAATTCTGGAAGTAAATTCTTACTCTGTAAAATCAACAGACTTATGAAGTATTCAAGCTGACTGTACTTATCCTGTCTGAAACTACAGATTAAACTACAGCTTTTAATACAAAAGCAGTGTTTTCATTGGGGTTTTTTTTGCTGCAGCTGAGCTCTGCCACTGATCTGTGGAGTGACCTCAGACATCTCCCTTCACTGAGACTGCTGCTCTTTCGTAAGAGAGCCCTTTCTTACCCTCTCAGGCAAGCCCTCCCCTGATTCAGGTTTCATTCTTTAAACATGGCTATCATGAAAGTCACTGATTCTTCAGGAAAATGGAAAGACTCATGCTGCAGATACACAGTACTTTTCCTTAATCTGTTCTGACTCATCACTTCTTCAGGGTAAGCACTGGAATGTGGAAACTCAGTCCCAGCACAAGGATCTGAAGGACTTCATAAATCTGAGCAACATATTTCACAATAATATTAATGAAAATGAAATGCATTATTGCAAGAATTGCCAGGGAATAAAAGCAAGTGCAGAGCCCATATATTTGGGGGCAGGGAAGGAGGTGTGGGAAGGGAAAAGTGTATAGTATAGCCTCAGAGAATAAAATCCATCTCGATGAATAGGAAAGGATATACACATCCATAAAGCAATTTCTTCCTCACCATGATACCAGTTTTTTTAAGACAATAATTACATTGATGAACTAATTCCATTACCACCTATCACAGTGATTAATGTTGCCTGACTGTCGCTTTGCAGTGCTTTCTACCACCTACATACTGCCTTCCATTTTGTTGATTGATGGCTCTTTGGGTCAGGAACTGTCTTAGGGTTACATTTGTGCTAAGTGTCTGTGGTTCAGGATGAGGCACTGTGGGAATAGCTTGTTCTGCCTGACTCCCCATGGAGTTCAATGCTGGGATTCACCAGCATCCTGTGCTTCCTTCTCCTACAAAAGGGTCAGAAAACCTTCTTGTGCAGGAGCTATGCAAGGACTAGGCATCACTTAACAGTTACTCATAACCATGCTCATTCCTTTTGAGCCACACAAGAAATGTAAAGAGAGAGCACAATGTATCCTACCAGGCCAAAGTAACTAGCCCTGACCAGCTATGTGGGAACTCTCTTCATCATTTTTTGATGAGCAATATTGCTATATCTAAAATGAAAAAGAGTCCTACCAATCATATTTATGAACATCTTGTACAAGCAAAAGTTCCAGACTTTGAAAGAAAGAGAGAAATAAAAACTGACACAAAACTGACACAACTGGAGTTTTGATTTAAATAGGATGACTTACTCAGCAAATACCCTAAGAAAGAAATAAAGACTTCTTAGCTACTGCAACCATTTAAACTTCAATCAAGACAAAAAAATATTGGTTTGAAAAGTGTCTTAATGGTAAGTAGGGAAATATAAGTGCTAAGTAGCATATAGGGAAATAGACTGGAGGAAAAAAAGGAAAGCAAGAGAAGATGGAGAAGAGAGGGACACGTGAGGTCCTGCAAACTGAGTTTGTTCTTCTCATTGAATTAGAAAGAAAGAAATAAGAGTCTCAATCCCACTCCAGCAGCAGCAGCTGCTGCAACCTTGATGTCCGGTATCAAGGGCAGATGAAAAAGGCAACACTAGCAGGGCAGTTTTGCCACTTTTTCCAAAGTCAGCTCTCCTGGAGCCCTTCCGAACCCTCTGAAAGGTTTTGTTCATGTTCCTAGCTGTGGTAGACATATATTTACATTGTTTGAATGATGTGTCCTTCCTGCATGCTCCCACTTGGCCAGCTGACCATGAAAAGATACTCAGCAACAAAGCTATTTGCTGCAACAAGATGCTTTGCTTGAGAAATTCCAAAGCAAAGATATGATCTGAAATTGTACATCCATCTTAAAATAGAGAATTAACTGTATAGGCAGAGTAAAATTACCTGTACTACAGAAAAGTAGTCTAATATGTATACAATATTTACATTATGTATATATAAGCCTATGCACCTTCCTTATATTCACAAGTAGCATCTGGGTTTTATGCCACTTCTGTTCTATGAATGGCTTATTGGGCTGGAATTTTAACCAAACAACATTTTCTAAAAAATTTAAATGGTGAGTCATCAAACAGAAATATTTACTCACACCTAAAAATATGATTCAGTTTTGTTCACGAGAACTAGCAGAAAGAAGAACTTGGGGAACCAAACAGCTGAAACTCCTGACATTAACAACTAACCTGTGAGCTGCCAACTAGAGTTCACAGAATAGCTCAGCATGTGGCTTCAAAACAGATACCTATTTTACATTAGGAAAACAAACCAACTAACCCTTTTCACTATAGGAAAATCAGAACACTGGGAAAACTAGGATGTCTCCCCAAATGGAGATTTTTTTTTTTTAACACCATTTATCATTCAGGTTCACAGGACCTTGTTTTTGGTCAGGAGCACCACAGACCTCTCGAGGTTCCTTCCATTCCTGAGAATCACTCATATGTAGCTCACTTCTCTCTACTGCTTGGACTGTCTCACTTTCTTACAGATATATATTATTCAGATTTTTGAAACTGAATTAGCCTGATTTCTGAAGAACTGATAGTTCTATTTTATCTTGAATAAGAGGACCTCAATGTCATCATGTGGAAACCATGAGGGAAGAAATTAATCAAGATAGTATTACAGAATTTCTGCATATTTCCAAGGGGGTGCTGTCAAGTTTTTCTAAGAGCAAACAGGTGCTAGACCAGTCAGTCCTTAACTATCAGGCAACTAGTCTTTCTTTCATGATGGCAGCTTCATAAGAGATGGAGGGGAGGGTGTGCACATTAAGGGGAAAACACTGGATTTTCTACTGGTTAATATGTTAAACACAGGGGGAAAAACCCTCTCTTTCAATACCATACATAAACCAAACAACCATCAAATAAGTGCTTTGGATTCTGCAAGACCCCTCATAAGTGTGACACATAAATGAACACACCATTTTCACTATATCAAGTTGAAGATGCTCATCCTCCCAGGATTAGGTTTTTCCATTTTAGCATGAATGCTCATGTTCCTATCTGTTCTTTTCCACCCTTCTCTAAGGTCCCTTTTACCCCATCATTTTAGCATGTTGATAATGACAGCCAAGTCATGGGATGAAAATAGAAGGCAGCTGGTAAGATAATCCTGGACGTCATCCGGATGCAAGTGAAGCATGCATATCTAATTCATTAAGGGAGCGGGAGGATTAGGGTGGTGCCGAGCATCTATTCTCTTTAATTTGACATTCCATTAATTTACTCTCTCAATGGACAGCACAGAAGGGGCAGCATAATTATAGCTTAGAATCTGAAATGTCTGGCATGTCTGAAGACTTATTAGTTTGGTGGCAGTTGGCTGGGGGGAACATGGCAAGAAAGATGATCAAACTTTGTGCTCACTGTATCCAATACGCTTCAATAATAAACTGCGTGTGGGATGGTGGAGCTTTCCTTGGAGATCAAAGACACTGCCTCTATACAGCAAATGACTTTTCAAGAGCCTTGAGAGCAGAAACTTTAAAGGGTGCTTCACAAGGTGAGTCCATTTTGTATTAGACAAAACAGCTGCTTTAAAATGTGGATGGAAGATGTATGATGCCCAGATTCTTCTCAGAGTGAACAGCATTGCTGAAAATGCAAACCTCTGTTCCCAGTGAGTTCCCCCTTTTCTTGCACAGCTACTCAAACAGTCATAATGATTCACTGACCAAATTTTACTCTGAGCAAATGTTCAGCTGTAGCAAATCCACTGGCACTGCAGTTGAGCCTGAGTAAGCAATGTGCATGTCCTGCCTGTACCTCGGAACCACCACTCCAAAACATGGAGGATGTGCTTCCACAGAAGCTCTTGGGAAAAAGAAGTATCAGAAAACATCTGGCCACTGACTTCTAGGTATCAAAAAAATGACCAGATTTTTCAAGAGCTCTGAAAATAAATCAGCAATTGAGCAATGCAAGAATTTGAAAAGATGTTCCCATTGCTTCACAACACTGAAAACAAACCTTTTAACGTGTCTCCCACTGCAGCTCACATTTCACCTCGAAGTCACATCACATTTTCTTTGATAAAGAAGTAGGTGCATGAAAAGATATGTAATAGGAATCCCCACTAATATGTTTCTCACAGAAAAATTGACATCTTGATACGATATTGATTTAGGATATTGGACACCACTGGCTATCACAGATGCAGTGTTACACTTAGAGAGAGAGAAGCTGACTCATTAAAAGTGACAGAAGTCACAGTACCTAGACATTTAGATAAACTTAGGATGTACAAACAGACCTTTTAGCTGCATTTCAATTTAATTAGGTTAGGGCTGGCAGCCAGATGGACAGTATTAGAGACAGACACTCTCATTTAAATCATACAGCAAACAGAGCATCAGGAACTTGTCATCACTGCCCGTTGATTCTGCAGGGGATAGACGCTGGCTGCATTCAGATTGCAGCCACCTCAGCAAGGTAATGAAGAGAGGTGACTGTTACCTTTGGTCCTACAATATGTGTAAGAGCCTGCTGGAACTGAATTAAGACACTTGAAGAGGTAAAACCCACCTGGCAGATGAAACCAGTGGATGAGCACTGCCGAACCCAGAGACTGAATTTCCTCTTTTTCCTCTTCCGCAGCTCCCTCTCTGTGCACGTAGCAATGAAAACAGGATCCTCATCAATGAGGGGCTCATGTAGTACCTGCAATTGACAAGAAAAGAATTGGGGAATGAAACAGAAGAATACATGATTGCTGACAAAAAAAAAGGTGTCTTGACTTCTTTCAAGGAAATACAGCTCTTGCACTGTGGTTGTGTGCATCACCCCATATAAAGAAGCAAAACATTTTTGTTCAAAGCTACCATCCAACAAAACCCAAAGCCTAGCCAAGCACACTCCATTGTGGAGAGCACTCTACACATGGTTTGCAAACAGTGCAAGGCATGGCTCTCACTTCTCACTATCAGCTACAGTTCAACATCCCTCCAAAACAATGTAGGGGATGGAGCAGGGAGAGTGGATTGTTTGCAGCATCCTTCTCCAAGCTTCATCATAAGCTTCATCTTTTTTGGCTGAACGTCTTCCACTCAAACAACCCTTACAATATGTTGTAAAGTATATTCCTTGGTTACAGCAAAGGAAAATACACATCAAAGAGGGAGAAGTTAAGGTAGAAAAAGGTATTTTCTGCTGCCACTTAAGGAGGCAGTAAAGAGACAAAATATGTTTTTCCTGGTGGCAGCAGCTTCAGGGAAGTCTCTCTTGCCTCAGGAGCTGAAAAATTTGACAAAAGGAGACAAAGTTAAAGCACCAGAGGCAGGAATAGTAAAAGAGACTCAAGCAAGTAATGAAAATCTGTGAAAGTGAAGCAATTTCTGCATTTTGCATCCAGATGATATAAGGGGTTTCCTGTTTCTTGTAACTGTTTTATTATGCTTCTCTCAATTAATTTAGTAACAAAACTGCCAGGTTTTACTCTGAGGAACTCACCTATAGAAAAGTACTAGCACCTCCTCACAGCTCACAAGTTGCTGTGCATAACATATTTGACTGCACAGTGTGTGAGTTATCTAACAAGTCACTTGTGAAAAGACAAAGGCTTGCAAACTGTTGAAAGATCTCAACTGATGAATGCTGACCAAATTCAGACACCTAAATCTAAATCAGAGCAAGTCACTGCCGGTTCCCCTCCTAATACATGAACAGAGAGCAGGCCCAGCAGGTCACAGTTCATACCCCTGTAAAGATGTGTAAAGTCAGATGGGTTATAATCTAAAGGAGCCCGTGCTTTTCCAGTGACCATCCCTCTAGGAGACAGGCTCAGATACAGGTATACAGAGGCTCTCACCCCCAGACAAAGCCTTTCCACACCTGCATGTGTGCTGCTTTTGTGCACATCTGTGCACAGTCAGTGGCAGAAATGAGGACAAAGCTGCGTTAAACCTGGGAGATGCTTGTATGAGAGATGTGGTGGGTAAGCAGTTAAACACCAGCAATGAGCAGCTGCTGGCCTCCTGAATACCAGATATTTGTTGAACATCACTTGTGGCAGAAAACCTGCCGTAATCACTGTCAGCCCAAAATAGGCACCCATGCCCTCCCCACAAAGTGATGGCTGCACACTGTCATTTATACACACTCCACTTCTTAACGACTCATAAAACATTCACAGGACCATCTGAAAGCACTCTTGTGAAATGTTCAAATTATACACCAAAACGCAGATGTGAGCAAGGAGAGCTGCACACAAAGCTATTTGTTCTTATAGCTGCAGCTGCCCCATTTCCCCAGTGGAGCCAAATCTTCTTCCTCTCTCAAGGTCCCTGCAGAACACAGCCCCTCCCTTCCATGGGCCACCTGGGGCACTTTCCACTTCTACTTCAGAGAATTCTGACAGTATTCTGCAAATATTAAAGATGCACTCATTCCCCTTTGCCTTTCTGCCTCTTCGGTGCAGAGAGAAGGAGCACATCCCTTGGGATGGGGTCGGATACACTGTTAAGAATTTCTCACTTCTGGAAAGGCCTTCTTATGTGCCAGACCCTGCTGAGTGGTGTGGTTCCACAGTTATAAACTCCCCTGCTGTAGGATGGACAGCAGCAGAAAGAAAAGGCTGTATAAGCATCCCTTTAGGACATCTTTTACTCTCTGTCATTAGCTCCTCTCCTCCACTGCACCACAGCACCAATGCGCGCAGCAGCTCTGCTGCATCCTGCTTACCCTTCACACTCTTTCTGCCTTCTATGACACAGTAAGGCTTGTCAGCCTCAAATTTAGAAAGCAAATCTGAATTTTTAAAATCTCTCACCATCTTCCTCTTCTCCCTGCCCATGTTCAACTCTGCTTTCCTCTAGGACTCAAAGCTTCCCCTCCTTTGTTTCCCTGTACTGAATGTTTAAGTAATTTCTCCATGAGAAGAGTAATGCTCCATCAGAGTCCTTACTGAATGGCTGCAAAGAGGGAATAAAACTGTAAAAACAAAGAGGGAATAAAACTGTAAAAACAGAGTAGGGCAGGATTTGTCATGGCTTCAAAGAAGGAATGTGGACAGGCAAGGAAAATTAAGTGAAAACCCTGGAGCTTAACTTGTTCTTGCTTCCTTTAGAGAAGGTGGAGAGACAAGTGTTGTCATCCCTCCATATGCAGCCACTGCTTCAACAGCTGTAAAGAACTTTGCAAGCAGGGCACTGTATGGGCTGTGCCTGCTGCGGGAACAGCTGATCCCCATCTTGTTTTCAAAGGGAGCAATTTGTTGCTTGTGGCACTGAGGTGGTTTTATTATGACAAAAGTTAGCCCTCTTGCCAACTATTAGTTTGTTCACCTTCCTGCATTCTCAGTCCTCTTGCTCCTCCTCTAATCTCAAATCCATCTATTTGCCAAATCCCCATGCAAAGTGATATTTGCTCCTTCCCCATTCTTGCTGCAATATACAGCTTTACAGGAGTGAGCTTACTGCCCCCATGGCATATTCTTTCCTGCTTCTCATCTTGATAAAAATCTACTTTCAGGTTTAATTGACTCCTACACGTATTCCTGGCCGCCTCTTCACCATCTTTGACTCATTCTCCAAGACCTCCTCTCTTTCTGACTTCTTTTGATGCAGGATTTTTTCATAGAAATCAGCCCCATTTTATTCCCTTAAATCCCCAGTTTTGTTCAGGTCTAAGAAGCTCCTCATCTAGTTGCTTTGATTTCCAACAGCTATCAGACTGGCTTTTTTCTTTTTTTCTTCTCTTCTTTATAGTCATCCTCACCTGTGCTAGATCTACTTGCCAAACTTTCACTCTTTGTTTTTCCCTCAATATGCACATGCACTCCAAGAGTTGAAGAGCCAAGACTCCAAGATGGGACTCCAGCAATTGCTCCACCCCACAACATCTTTATTCATGGAACAAAACAGCCACAGGCAGGAGTGCCTTCCTTTCTTCTCCATTTTAGATAATTTCCAGTGCTCTTCCCATGCCAAAGTTCCACTCATCTTTCTCTCACCACAGCTCAAACAGGCTTAAAGACAAAGCCCCGGAACCACTAAGCCTTGTACCTGGAATTCCTGGACTCCCTTTCCTTAGATAATGAACCAACATGTCCTTGAGACAGCTCATCTTCTCCTTAGCTCCACAGCCATCCACAACACAGGCTGTCTCTTCAGCCTGTCTCCTGGAGAAACTGCTTCAGGTTCCCTTGTCTCTGGCTTCTGGTGGGTACCATCCAGTTGCAAACAGAGTCCTCTGGGTTACTTCACCTGTATGCGCAATCACTGCTTCTGCAATAGTAGCTTGTGCTTCTGCTTCTTTGCTCCAAAGCTCTAAATTCTCTTGCTGGTATCTAGCATCTCTGCTTGCATATATAGCTGTCAGTTCTGATTTTATTATGTTGCATTTGAGAGCATCTCCCTTCCCTTAAGAGCCTTACTATATCCTTTTTTGGTCATTGCTGACGTCCCTCTCTTCCTGCTGCAGATGTCACTGGCCAGTGAATCTGAATGTCAGTCTTTACCTCCTACTCCTTGCAAAGTCTTCTCAGCCAGGCAATGCCTGTATTTGCCACGCTTTCTGAGTAAGAGCTCAAAAACATTACTCATTTTAGAGTAACAACCCACCCACCCAGACAAGTTTACATCCAAGCCCAAAACCACCTTGCAACAGTTTTACTTTTGGCCTCAACACAAGGCAATCCTGCCCTACAGATGCTGCTGGAAAACCATTTTCCTGGTCCATCACTCTGACCACACCACTATTCTTTATTTCTCTCCAATAGTTCTCCTCCAGTATATCAGACAGATTCTTTCTCTTCTCACTTTCAAAGTCCTGCTTCACCCATCCACATTTTGTGGATCCTGTTTGCCATCATTCAAAGGTTAACTCCCACCTCCAATGGAGCCATGATTTCATGCTCCTCTGCCCATCTGTTCAGTCTGCAATCAATCTTCTTAAAAAACAAAAAGTTCTTACAGCACTCCATTACCATGAGGTAATTTAAAAATAGCAACGAAGTTTCATCATTTTCTGTAGCCAAAGTCTCCCAGAAATCTGGCCTCACCAAAGGGTAAACTGGCCACGAGCCACAGAACATGAGAAATTTACCTTGCTGTTCAATACTCTTATTGGTCCTCACTCTGTCTTTCTCTTGCTTCAGATCTTATACCCAGCCAGCATTCTCTGAATATTTATGTATCTGTGTCACACTCACAAAAGCCCTAAGACAGAACAGTCCTGGTTTGGACCCAGCACCCTAAAGAATCATTTAGAAAACAGTAAATCTGAAATACAGAGGTAGGGCATGAGCAAGATCCGATAATTTGGAAATGCCCAATACCAAATGAGGACACAAAAGCAAGTTGAGCAGCCTGGCCTTGCCCCTCTGTGTTTTCAAAGAAGCTGTCATCTAATCTGTGAGCTGTTTTGGAAGAAATATGTTGAAACGTCTTAGCTGTACCCTATGATACCCCCTATAGTGAAACACAGACAAGCTGCCTAGTAATTGGCCAAAGTTTAGCACCATGCCCCTGAAGCAAGAAGTTGGAGCTACATCTCTTTTTGCCAGGGAGTTCACTCCAGCTGGAGATAAGAACTTAAGCCCACTGTTCACAGCTGACATTTCACTGGGCAGATGCAAAACTGTTTGGTTCAAAGACACCAAAGTGAAGGTACTTTGGAGGGAGAGGGAAGCAGAAAGTACCTGGAGTTGTGCTCCTGACCTCTCCCACACCAGTCAGGGGCAGCCAAAGACAGCAATCCTGTCTAGTCACATCCTGCTGACAAGCATATAAACACTCAGCAGGCACAGAAGGATATTTGAGCAGTGATGTTATTTTCCCTGAACTCCTCTGGTTTCTGGAATTCAGTGTATATCCTTGGCAGGTGAGTACCCTTGAATTTGGTGCAGTATATCTCCTGAGCACAGGCAGGGTATCCTCCCTGCCTTCAGGCTTCCAGGCAGAACAGAGCTACCAAGCTAAGCAGCAAAGAAACAGCACTGATTACAGGAACAGACCCAAAACTCCACCTCTTGTTGCTCAGGTAGAGGCAGCAGTTATTTATACAGAAGATGGTGAGAAGGGATAAAATGCAGAGAATATTCCTGTGATTTTTTATCCAATCTAGGTCAGAACACCATTTTTTAACTTTGGAAATTGAAGCTAGCACTGCTGATACAAAATTATAATGTTCTGGGCTTTCAATTCCTTCATAAGCTGGAGAGTAATTATTTCCTTTTGTTTGCATAGAATATTTAGTGAAATAATTATAATTCACTAGATTGTTTTCTTTGTTTCAGTATACTGGCATAGTTCTCTCCCTGTTTCTTTTCATAGCAAGTGGTGTTATTTTTACAGGCACATTTTGGTGGGGGGGAGGGGTCACAGATGCAAAAAAAACTTTAAGTATTTTCTGACAGAAATTCCACTTAAAGAATCTTTTCTAGCTCCCCAAAAAGAAAATATCAATTCTATAGAATAAACAACTCTGAAGGCAGATGTTGCACTGCCTGCTGAATGCAGATTGTCCCTGCTCTGTCCATAGGGGTGAGTTAAACATGGCATCTTCCTAAGTCGTGTTCTGTGAGCCCACACTGCCAGAGGAAGAAGGTCAGTAACAAGTCTACCTACAAGCCCAAATAGCCCTGCTGCACTGAACAGCAGGGAGCCCAAGTCATTCTGCTGCTT
Organism: Anabacerthia variegaticeps; assembly: GCA_035583185.1. Lineage (NCBI taxonomy): Eukaryota > Metazoa > Chordata > Aves > Passeriformes > Furnariidae > Anabacerthia > Anabacerthia variegaticeps. The sequence continues at coordinate 41,844,496 of JAWWEW010000112.1, read as the reverse complement.
GATGCTCCTTACAAGTCGGTAGCATAAAGCTTGAACACAAGCCACCCAGGTACCACAAGTCTCATGTTTAAGATACAGGTGTACCTTAAGAAACAAACCTATTTTGAACTTGGGATTTCAGGTATCAATGATTGCAGAAACCTGGGCCCCTCTTTCCAAGCTGCTTTCAGAGTCAGCATGTCCAAAAGCCCACCTAAATGGCTCTTTCCCCTCATCTCTTCCATTTTTTTCTGTGCAACTGGGTTATTATTTTTAATTATTTCTATTATTTCTCACTGGACCTGACATTCTGGGTTTGATGTTTACTGCAGTCTGCTAATCTGCACTCAAGACAATTTGCAGGGAGAGGTCTTTCCTGCTGCTTGAGCAGATGGGTTCCGCATCTCTTGAGACAGGTAGTGTGCAGCCCTGACTGATGGCACCCAGGAGGATGTTATGCACAAGGCTCCTTTCAGGAGTAGGCTACTGGAGGTACACTAGGGTATTTTTAACAACAGATTCAAAACCTTATTCTTTCTCACAGGGTTATTTTTGAAGCTGTATTTTAGTGCTTTTTGTTCCACTCAATACCAGTGAAACATGCTGCATAGAAATTACTGACGTAAACACTGACAAGGGAGCAGAGAAGTGGAGGGGGAAGGAAGAGAATTGGGCTGTCTCTACTTCTTTCCCCTTATTTTTTTTAGGCAGCATTTTCTTACCAAGCTCCAGACAAGCACACTTTTGCCTGTGGAGATTTAGATGTTTTGCCACTGCAAACAGAATGCTGTGATTTTGTCATTTTAGTTCTTAAACCTTGCTCAGGAGAGGGAATGGGAGAAGGGATATACATGCAAATCAAATCTTATCCTTTAATGGATTTTCACTAACAGCGTGTCCCACAGCACACCATTATAAGCATTTACATTAGATATAGTGATCACATTTCTGAAGCCTTTATCTTCTGCCCATTGAAATCAGCATCCATAAAGATTAGATTTCATACCTTAATGAGACCTCAGTCCCAACAATACTGTGCCTCTCACTATCTGTTTTGTCTTAATGGAAACGTACCTTGATGGCATGGCTTAGTGAGAACACTTCCTTCTCCCTTCTCTACCCTAACAGCTTTTTAGGCAGCTGTGTTCTCATAAGTTACACAGGTATGCTCTTTATTGTCTATAAAAGAAACTGTAATCACTCCCCATTTATTTTAGGCACACTTCAGTGGATGTGATGCATCAATGGCTTCATTAATTTTGTGCAGTGGGCAAAAATGTGATGCTTCAGAAGGGAAACAGGAAGAAAAAGAGGACTATGGGCACAATACGCTTTCCATGTCTAAGTGAAATATTTATATTCTGAAAACAGAGAGTTGATTGAAAAGTTTTTTCAAGCAGTGATGTATATCTTATGTATGCTTATTCCTTTTTCTTTCCAGACTTCTGAACATGACCAGTAGCAACAGCTTCAAAAGCAGATCATTTACACTGGAACAAAGTTTAAATAGTGTCTGATGAACATTAAGAAGAGATTTTCACCTGTCCCCCTGCCTATCTTCCCCTTGCCCAGTTGTGAGGAGGTAGCTGTGCTACTGGACAGTCAGCACCTTCTGCTAAGGTAAGGGACAGTCACTCCTAGCAAACTCAGCTCCTCCATCCAACCCTCAGCCTGTAACAGGAGCAGCTGCCAGTTTTCCCTCCGGCCCAGCCACACCTGTTCTGCCCTTTCCACTTTCCCTCACAGGCAAAGACTGCACCCTCCCTTCTTCAGGACACCAAAACCTGGTGGTGCCAGCCTCACTGAGAAGTCTCCAGGCTTGTTTAGGCCACTAAAGCAAACTGCTCCAGCTCGGAGAGCACTATTCTCATTGAAACATGCTTGGTGCATGCACTGCAGAGCTGCAGTCAGACACTGATGAGCATAGGACAGTGCTGCTTTCTCTCTTGTTTCATGAGGCACCACAGCATGGCTTCACAATATGAAGCCAGCTCTTCTTCAGGTAGCTGTGCTCTGCACGTTCTGTCATAGCGAGACAACCAAGAGCACATAGCATAAAAGTTCCCTGTCAACAGGTTAACTCTTACCTGGGCTTGTGAAGGTCTAAAAGCAGAGTCAAAGCCGTTCTGCAGAGAGTCCAGAAAAGGCTGGATTTTGTAGAGGCCATGTGTTGTCTGGCTTGAGCGAAAGGCCACAACATGGAAGTACTTCAGGATCTTCTCAAACCGTGATTGTGTCATGATAAGTGCAATGCTCTTGTTGCTGTAGAAACCGCTGCTCCAGATACTGAGGACAGACTCACAGTGGTGGATGCTGGTTGATATCATGTAGCCTAAGAAGGCCTTCATTTCCGTCAAGGTGACGTCAATCCAGGCATCGTCACTACCGAACCTCTCCTGGTACTTCTTGGCATACATGTTGGTTTGGACCACCATATTCTTTAGTACATTGTCAGGGACAAAGAGCTGAAAGAAGTCCATGGCACTGGCAGTCAGGGGCATTTTTCGTGTTGGACCTAGGAAGAAGGGAAGATAGGCACACTCCTGAACACCACAAAGTATGTCCAACACCAGAAATTTAAAGCATGACTAACTTTCCTAGAGTAGGAAAACAAGGCCAAAGTGATGGCATATACCCACTGTTTGACAAGACTTCATCAGGAAACCTCCCCCCCCATATTCTGTGTCTTCCTCCTGTATAATACAACATACTGTGAAAAGTTTCTTCCTCTGGTCTGCATGCTCATTAGTTTGTAGCATGCAGATCTATGAGGCAGCATGCATTTAATTTCTCTGCTTATACACTATGTGCACCTTTTATCCTCAGCAGCTGTTTTGGCCTGGTTTTGGATAGTCTTTTATTTGTCCATATTCTTGTCAAAGCAGTGCCTTCCTCAAAACATCCCAGAAGGATGGTGTCTGAGTCCTCCAGAGAGAGTGCTGCCCTCATCCCAGATGACATGATTCCTAGGCACTAGAAGCTGATCCCACCTTTTGTCTTGCAGCTCTAATCCCTGCCCGGTTCACTGTCATTAATTCTGTGACTCTAAAATCTGACTCTGCTGCACAGAGAGTCACAAAGGTCATGTCTATGTGTTTTTGAGTTTTGTGTCTCTGTCACCACACTGGAACCTTATCTTGCACTCTGATACTCCCAAGAGAGCACATTACCAGAACAAGTCAGAGCTACCATGTGGCTAGTGTCACTGTCTGACGTCACAGGGAGTATATTTAGTGGCACAATGCACACATACAGTGGTCCTCTTCCTCCCATAATATAATAAGCCTTGCAGTCCCATGCTGTTGCTTTTCACTGATCTTGCACCTTCTCTGCCAGTTTCAACTATTCCATAAGGAGGGGTTTTTTTTAATTTTTTTTTTTTAAAAAAAGGGGGAAGTTTTAAGGGTTGGCAGTACTGTATCAATGTAACAAGGTTAGCCAGTCAGACACCAGATTACATTAAGTCAAATTAGGAACATCGAGCCTGCAATACCAGGGATGCAGACACCAGTCCTTACAGCCCTCACTCCTCTTAATCCCTTCCACAAGCTAATTCAGATCCATTTAAAAAGTGGTAGTTTTCATGATTCCACCTCATGACTGTGTTTTAGTCACCAGGTAAGGGCAAGGGACTGTCTCTTTTCTCCTAGAGAAGCAGTGAACACCACCTCCGAGAAGCAACATGAACAAACATGGACAGGGGAGCACTTAAGAGCAGTTCTACAACTCTGTGAAAAAGATAGAGTCATGAGTATAATCCCAAACCAAGAGTTGGATTCCATAAACACTGCACCTTAGTTCAGCACCCTTCAGCCTTAGGATTGTATGAAAAACACTCTTCCTGACCAAAAGCAGGAGGCACACAGCTTCTCATTTGAAGTTGTGCCTAACAAGAGTGAGCCTTCCTTGCACTACATGGCTGCTTGGATCTCAGCATCAGCTCTCCCACTGGATCACAGCATGAGATTTGCCATTCTACAATCTGGCTCTCCAAAGATCCACTACCATGTCAGTCACATTTCATTCTCCAGTAGCCCTGTATCTCAGCTCACATTCTTAGTTACATCAACAACCATAGCTTGCACAAATTTTCCATGAAACGGTACTATAAGGAACTACACAAATACTGTGGTTGCACTTGCTCTTAAGCCTTAATGTTTGGGTGCACTCTGGTGAACTCAAGCTATTAGAAGGAGAGAAAAGACAGCATCACGACTTTGAAACACTAAACCCTCAGATTGCAAAGAATGCCAAGAAAGCAAACAAAAGTAAATTTATTTTTTTATGAGTACAGTGGGGGAAAAAACATCTATTTAAAGATTACTTTCCTGTTTTAATTTGTGAGATTGAGAAATCAGAAGTGAAACATTTTAGTTGAAGAGTAAAGAGCCCCACGCAAACCACATTTCAGCAAGGACAGAGAAGAAAATTTTAGTTTAAATTATAGAAGGTTTTCATTATCAAGTGAAAATCATGGGGCTAGAATAAATATACTAACTTAACTGCTAGTGCAATAATAAAGCCTCTTAACAAAATGTTCTCTTCTTCTGATCAGGAGATTTATATTCTGTTAGCACCCACTTGACTGTTACAGTTGACATAAAACACTCTACAAATGATTCTGTATAAACAACTTACAGTACCTCACGTTCTTCTTCCCCACAACTTGATCAGGTTTTTATATTCTACAGTAGTTTTGGCTTTCTGATAACAACACAAAGCACAGTGTATTCCCAGTTATGTAATCTTGAGTAGCTATCCAATTCAACTCCAGTGCTCAGGCAACCTTCCAGGTAGAGCACAGAGATAGTTCTTAAATTCCTGCCCTCAGAAGCAGAAGCTGGGAGTGGGGGTAACAATTTAAATCTTGTCTACAGCAAACAGGAATTCATAAAGCATTAGTCATAAAGCAAAATATGTTGGTCTTGAGACATGGATATGGACAATAAATACATGCTAGACTCCATCTTTAGTGAGTAAAGAGCAGTCAGAAGCACAAAAAAGCAGTTTGGGTGTAATTAAATTTTCAGAAGCTGCAAAAGTTTTTCTTGATAAGGGATTATGGAAAACTCCCAGGTATACTGGACAGGACAATCCTTTCTTCCCAAGAAGTTCTGTTCCAGCCACACAGAACCCAGTACCTCCTCCCCTTCCTGAAATAAATATGCAAGCTTTGTATCCCATTGGTTATGCAGAACTCACACAGCTCTAAAAAAGCAAGCTGAATCACTTTCTGACTCAAACATCAATCTAATTGCTGATTAAATAAAATTAAGAAAGCCCCTGTATAATCTCATTGTCTTAAAAAACAGCCTTTACTGGCAAAGTGAGCACAACTGAATCATAATTTACTGATACGCAATGTAACAAGAGTGACACTGAATTTCAGTAGGAAAAGAACTGAATTTTTAACATGAATTGGGTTATGCATAGTTAATGACCAGCCTAAAATAAATTATTTAAATATGACTTTCTATCTAAGTACACAAATATATCCCATACAGAGAGCCAACTGTCTGTGTAAGAAACTTAAATAGCAAATCTGCACTTTTTAAGGATTTTACATTAACTTAAATGACACTTACCCAGAAAATACTGATATGAAAAGAGTTCAGTGTTCCATACACAGTTTACTTTTCAAAGCTTTACTCAGTCAAATGAGAGAGTGGCTTTGCCTAGTTGTCTATTCTCAGAATGATTATACATTTATGACTTTATGTAAAATTCAAATTTTTGTCTCTCCTCTGCCATAAAGGGGGTGCACAGAGAATATATTTACTTACAAAGGATTTTTTGCTTTAAAACCCAGTCAGGATTTCCAATACAAGTTATACAGTCAGAGTGCAAAAGCACTCTTGGAGTGTCCAAGCATGCAGCTAGACCAAGTATCCTGTGCACACCCAGGACACGATCAGAGCTCCACTGAGTACCCTCTGACAGGGAACAACACTAGCACTTTGGGCTCCCTTTATGTGACCTTGTAGAACATGGAAAATAACAAACAACATCCGTTATGATACAACATACAAATTCAAGCTCTTCTTCCTTCTCACCCCACCTGGCAGCAAAAAGTTGCACGTGCAATCCACAGCAACCACCTTGCTATCACTTGCAATCACTGCTACTGTGACTAGCCGGTCCCATTTTAAATTTTGCACTTGGAACGTCTCCCACAGGACCATAGCTATTTCAAATTGTAAGAAAAGACTCAAACAAGAAAACTAAACAGGATGTTTCCATATTGGAGATAGAGCTGTGAAGCAGGGCCTGGCAACCTTGCCCTCAGACTGTGTGCGTTTGGCTCCACTCAGCTCAGGCCAAACTGCAGCAGCCTCGCTGGGTCTGACGCCCAGCAAGAGAGCAGGCAACTTCTCAGCAAACATACCCACTGCATCAAAACCAGAAAGATTTAAGAAGTTCAGGTGAAACTTCTGTGTGACCATCCTTCAGGCAGCCCCTCCATATCCTCCTATAGTCTCTGGTCTTCTCCCTTGGATGGGTCCCTACCAGTCACGCTCTTCTTCCTGTTTCAATTCCACCAGTGTTTCTAGTTTTCCTCACTGAGCCACATGTTAGGAAAAAATGAGAACTCCAAGTGAATTCACTGCTTTTTCCTTAATTAGCTGGTTTGCAGAACTAAGTAATTTGAGTGTATTTTTAACAAGTTCATGTATCCTTTCCCTTTTTTTCTGTTCTGATTACAAACCTGTAATTTAGCAGCTCAGAGTTCACAGACTCAGAATAAAGGATGGATAAAAGACAGAAAGTTTCAAAACCTACTGTAACCTACCAGTGCTTACAACATAGCATACAAATCTTAAGGAAGTCAAAAGCATTGCCATTTTGGACAAGATAAACCAGATCTGTAAGAAGAAAACACAGTGAAAGAAAATTCTCCTTTTGCTCTGCTGCACAAAAGACTATTCTTATTCAAAATGTAATGGAGGTTCATGATAAAATACCCCATTACGTTGATAGGCCCAGGCAATATCTTACGTCTGATAATCCAAATTGCATGGTTTGGAAACAAACCTTGTGCAGAGCTAATCAGGGCTGACTTTGAAATTAATGTAACTTCATTTGCAACTTGGCAGACTCAAATACTCCCAAATCAGGCATGGGAGTGGTAGAAGCATCAGTTTAAGAATCTAGAAGTAACTCTATTGTCTTCTTTGAGGAAAAATCTAAACATTTGTAGTCACGCATGAGGATAGCACACTTAAGCATATTATACACAGACACACACCTAAGAAAAATCAATGCGGAAACTTATTTTTTGGCCATTGGAAAGTACTTTCTCCTCCAACATATGGCACAGCTTTCAAAGACCAGGGCTTGAAAAGCCAATTAATTCCTCCTTCCTAAGTCTAAGCAATTAGAGATTGTTTTTATATTCCTGAGAAGTTACCTTTGCAAAAGTACAACAGGATTTTTGGGTCTTATTTAGAGAACATAAAAAAGTGCTGACTGAAGCCTTCTGTCAGAAAATACACACTCATCAAAAAAATTATGATGTCTTCATGGAAAGTGTCAATTGATGAAATATGACATGCAGTTAAAACAATTTATCATCTTTTTCAATGTGTAGAGAGGAATACAACGAGCTAGAAAAAATGAGCAACAAAATCAAAAATGAGGTTTTAATATTTCCCAAGTGAGATTTTTCAGAATTTCTGTTCACACTAAGTTTCCTCACGTAAGCTTTGGAAGCACTGGAGCTTATCTGGCTTTTCAGAATATCAGTTTTTATATCAGCTCTACTCTTAATGGCCTGGAAGAAATCTATATCAGACCATCCCCAAACAACAGCCAGTTTGACAGCCTTATGACAAGCTTGTCAAGATGGCTTGAACTAAGTGCATGTAACAGCTCTCTTCTGAGAATTATTCCAGTTTATTTCAGATACTTGCTGTCCAGTTCCTACAGGAGAGCAGGATCCAGGACATCCAGGACATTATGCTGCATGTGCTGCATCTTCATCAGAAAAAGGTACAAAAGCTTCAATGACAGGCCTACTTTGCTAAGTCAAAGGAGTTTTCCTAATCTGTACCAGCTGTGGTTCTGACCAGTATTTTGGGGCAAGTAGATGTCTGCATCTGTTATTCTGGTAGACAAATCTTAATTTCCTTTAGGACTGCCTTTAGGACAAATTCAATATAAATGCTGAAAACATGATCCATACCGTGGCATTGTTTGGACCTGAGAGCCAGCCTATGAGGATGCAATAAAAAAAGCCAACAACTCCCAAACAGATGGTATATTGGCTTAGAAAGAAGAAACTGGACACAGTCTTTCCAAAATAGTTCTCTCCGTAGATCATAAGGGTTCTCTTTCAGCAGCCCGTGTTTCTGGGTAAGTTTTTACAAGGTCACCTTTCCCCAGAAACTTACTGTGCACCTTTGCGTGGGCGCTCAGTAGCCACACTTCAGCTGTACATTTGGGCTCGGTTAAGTTTATTCCAAGCTATTTAGCAAAGTGTGTGATTTTACCGCACACTTCCAACCTTATAAATAAGCCTTTGACAATGCCTCTGTATCTGCACATAATAACCGTGGCCAAAAAAATTGTTCCAAACAGCTCCTGTGAAAGGCCACTTTCTCTTCACTCCCTGGCATTAAAAAGGATTGTTTTCCTCACAGCGTCAGCAATAAAGTGATCCACACACTGCAGTCTGACTTCTATCCATAGAGAGCATTAAGAGCTGTGTCTCAAAGCAATCCAAGGACAAATGAAAGAGGACTGAAAACCAGCACACAGCTGCTCTGTGCTGACTCTGGTCAGGAGTCCCTGGCCTCCACAGCAGACAGCACTGCGTTAATGACAAATTAAATAAAGAACTTATTTAGTAAATCAAACAGTAAAATTTTAATTAAATGGTAAAATTTAACAAAGTATTTAGGAAACCAAGGAACTTCCTGCAATTTAGCTAGTTTTCCTGCTGTGTACAGGATCCAGACTCTCATCCGGCTTTCTTCAGCATTACGGCAAAACCATTGAGAGTCAAGTCTAGGCAGGTCAGCCTGGCACAGATCATGGACAAATAAAGTACCTGTTCCACCCAACACCAGACAGCCTTCCCTCTCAGAGTGGTGGTGCCTTCCCAAGGCCCATGGTGATAACCAAGGCACCCTTGCCCATTCCTCCTTCCCTGTACTGCTGTGTGCTAGCCAGCCTTTCAGCCCAGAAAGGCTGAAGAGCTTCAGTGGAGCACGAAGAAAAAGACTGGGATGCCAAGGGTAAATAATTTTGGTTGTAACTCAGTAAATTACCATGTGTGATAAGACACTGTAGGAAAACAACTAAACTTATGGGCATTTTCAGTGAACCAAGCAGCCAGGTCTTATACTTTTTCCATTGACCAAATGTGCATTGTACCACCAACACCATCAGTCTGAGAATAAGAATATGTGAGGCATATTGTGGTAGTCTTCCATGGAAGTGTGGCTTGGTGTAGATTTAAGTCACAATAAAAAAATATATAATTAAGTATTTCTTTGTGTTTACCATCACGTTTTAAAGCTAAAAAGCTTTCAAGCCTCAATGAGTACAAAGAATAAAAAGCCCACTGCAGCTAATGTAGACACCTTTAATTATATACTTAATTTCTGTGGTGAGATCTTGCAACCTACCAATCACCATTATCAACAGAACGTCCCAAAACACTGGTACAAGGTCTTATGATCAAAATAATTTCAAAAAGCCAAACACCTTTAAGCAGCAGTCAACACTGAAACAGCATCATATTGTGTCAGTTTACATAATCCTTTGCATGTTATTAATTTGGTTGTGGGACTGAATATGCTTGTCCCTCATCAGAGGAACTCCTGCTGCAGCAGCTCCCATGGCAATTTCTTTTGCCACTGTAGTTTTCTAGTAACAGTTTACTGCACTCAGCCATCAGAGCAGACTGGCTACTCTTGCCAGCCCAGCTGACACTGAGCGTATCTAGCAGATTAGAGACAACCATCAAACTGCTGATTCCATACATCATCTCTAATACAGCTTTTAGTAGATCACATACCAGCTACACATCTGGCTGTAGGCACAGCTGTGCACATTTATGAAATAACTCCACAAAGCAGAATGGATAGTTTTATGTCAGCACAACTTCCATTACCAGCAGGGTGACCTTCATAACTAAATCCCAGAAGGTTGCTTTGGGAAGGTTCCACAGGGGAGCCTCGCACTGTCCTAGCAACTCTTGCAGATACATTCCACCATCACATCTTTCTGTCCGAGGCTCCTGGTCTGTTCCAGCGCACAAATACCATTACCCACATGCAACGTGCTCCTTTCCAGAAATTTAAAACAAAAATCCACTTGTATAAGCACCAGCAATATTTGGTGTCAGGACCCTTCCTTGAAATGTGGGGCTTTTTTGTTTTTGAAGGAGGGAAAATAGCCTAGTATACTTTCCAAGAAAATCATCAGAGCATTTAATTTATCTTTTCTATATAAAAGTCAATAAGCAAATGACCCAACTAATGAGATGCTGAAAGCCTTCACATCAGCTCCTGCATTTACATTCAACACACACATGCCACTGAAACCTCCTGTTTTTGAGCAAGTCTCAGGATGATTTTCTGCTTTGTTCAAAAATTGATTACTTAAAAAAAAATAAAAATGTATTAACCAGAAATCCAGACGGTTCAGTAAATGCTTTGAAATAACCTTATCATGCAAAACATTCATTTGAGTACAGAACCTCCCGTTAATTCATTTCCATCCCACATGAGCTAAGGTAGCTACAGAACTGGTCTCTGTGATTGCTACCCAGGGAGCTCTTCCTGGAGAAGACAGCGAGCTGTTGTTAGGGTAAGCACAAAGTTCCCAAAGTGGTTGATGCCACTTTCCATGAACAGAACTAAGTACCTACTGCTGCACTCACTTGGGAGAGGGTGATGACCAGGGTGCTCTCACTGCTGCCCTGCTAGAAGAGCTCAAAACCCAGAATCTGCCAAGGAACTGATGACAGGAGCTGCATGAGAACAGTATTCAGGCTCTTCTTCAAACCTGCTTCTTTTGGGTACCAGGCTCCTTTGTATGTTACTGCTCTCTGTAGGAAACTGTGCACATGCACTTCTAGGTGAGCTTCATCTAGGTGAGCTAGCCTGGAGAAAAGAAGGCTCAGCTACAACTCTGTGAAAGGAGGTTGTAGCCACGTGGAGTCTGCATTTTCTCACAGACAACCAGCAATAGGAAAAGAGGACGTAGCCTCAAGCTGTGCCAGGGAAGGTTTAGGCTGGACATCAGGAAGAATTTCTTCACAGAAAGGATTAGACATTGGAATGGACTTCCCAGGGAGGTGGAGGAGTCATTGTCCCCAGATGTGTTTAAGGAAAGACTGGATATGGCACTTAGTGCCATGGTCAAGTTGACCTGGTGGTGTCCATGGGTTGAACTCAGAGGTTTTATCCAACCTAACTGATCTTGTGATTCTGTGATTCATGAACTGCCCAGTAAGACAAGGTTTCTCTGCTGCAATAACCCCAGAATCAAAGGCAAAGGAGCTCTCATCACTCCACACTGCATCTGCATTTACACATCTGCTTTAAACTTGTAGTTTCCTCACTTTATATTCTCCAAGTTCCTCCACAACACCATCAAAAACCTTGGGACAAGCAGTTACAAGCCACATATCTCTCTGCTGGTGCATTAAGACTTAGGAGCAGATGAAAGTCTTAAGTATTTTCTTAGGACACATAAGGTGCAGGTGGAGGTCACGTATCTGCAATCCTTTCTTGACTCAAGGCTCCTTTACACATGCCCAGTATCACTTTGTGCGCTTTCTGTTTTCTTTTTGCTCTTTTACTTCAGCCCCTGTTGTTAGACTGCCTTTTTCCATCCTTGTTCTGCCTGCCCTTAGAAGTGACCAGTGCTACAGGCTGTCTGAACATCTCAACTCAAAATAAGCAAGCAGCTGGAAAGTTCAATAAATGACTTCTATATACCACGTACGTCAACATCCCTAATCCTCTTACCACATGCAGGATACATGACACACTCCACAGCAATCCAGTAACTTCTAATAACTCTTGTAAACCCACAATTCATCAGTTTTAAGAAATCTGTGCATCTCTTCAACAATAAAGACTGGGAAAAAAATGGCAGTCACCACAGAAAAAGACAGATTTATTACTTGTACTGCCTGTGTTAACTGCAAGGTGACACAAACGTGTTTACAAGCCACTGCACCCCCAGGGAAGGCTTTCAGGGAGTTGTATCTGCAGAGAGCGAGCCAGAAGCACAACTCAGAGCTAAATAGTGCATGAAGTCAGAGCAGGATCCTCAGCAGTGCCTCAGCAACACAGCACCGCTCCTGCCCCCTCTGTGCATCCTGCAGAACAGCTCAGCACCTGGCAGCCAGCTCCCCCCACGGCCCACACTGCGCCGCACGGCTGCCCGGGTGCAAGTGGAGCAGGAATCAGGCCATGGAACTAAGTTTGCAAAGAAAAGCATTGTATACCTTCCCCCACAGCCTTTCAGCTGAGATGGTGTGTTACTCTGGAGCAAAAGTCTACCTCTTCAAACACAGGCTTAGGATGCTGTATTCTGAGATGAGACAGGGAAAAGATTTGAGGTCACCAGGCAGGTATCGCTTACTGGTAGTCATTCAGAAACCCAGACCACAGCTACACCTGTAGGTCATCTTGTTCAGGCTTCTTGGGGGCTGTCAACATATGAACCAATAAAAGCTGAAAGATCTCATAAAAATTAATGGCTGTAAGAACATACTTTAGTTTATAAAAGGAGAAAGTAGCTTGTGTTTCTCATCTTAGACCTAGCAGCAAAAGAGATTTCATACAGCAGAGATTTTAAAAGAACTTCATGCTGTGCTCACTATAAAAAAATAATAAAAAATGGTTGCTGGTGATGAAATCTGGGTCATCTTAAGCAGTGGAGTGGAAGACAAAGCAAATAAATCTTTCTGCTATACAAAAAACAGACCCGGATACCAGTTCTTTGAATCTGCAGATATAATCATAGGGCATGCACCTGCAAGGTAAATTTAAATTAGTAACATGGGAATAACTATTGCAAAGTGTGTTCTTCTGTTTGCAAAGCGGCAAGCACTTCACATTAAGGATTCCTACAGAGGCTCCTGAGCATTATCACAACAGAAATAACAGCTTCCCACTCTAACCACAGATTGGGACATTTATAGCTTCAGACCTTAGTGACTGGAGCTTCACATTTCCTAGATATAGTCTTTCTCTTACAGAAGCAGCACAGTCTTCACAGTAGGGTTCAGAACAGATCTTTGGATGACTATACCAGAGCTAGATCCTCCACAACTTGAAAAAGTCTGCCTGGAACAAAAGCTGATGACCAATCAGAGGCCATAGACAGAGTCAACTGCATGTTTAAAGTAAAGTTTTACTAACATAGTAATAAGTAAGTTTACATTATACTTTTTCCTCTGTAAATCCTTGCCCCATGTTCTGCCCTGCATGCTCTTACCTACTTAAAGATCAATTTTATTAAAGTGTTGGTTGGTAGCATGTCCATCTGTATGATATTAGGTGCAAGTCACAGAATAAAGGTCTGCAGCTGTACCCAACCGGTCTGTGGCTGCTCCAAAAGAAAAATTAGATGTCCCAACCCCCTCTGGTTCCTATTCCACTGCTCTCCCTTGCTACCAAGCACTGATCCATGTGAATCAACACAGTATTGGTATCTATAGTCATTCTTTCATAAATAATTTTTCCATTAAACTCTTTCTTGTCAAGGAATACCTAATTAGCAGGTAAGCACAGATCAAACGTCATACCTACTGGGGAAGGAGCTCTACTGCTCTACTCACATTTTGAAGAGTACAATGTTAAGTGTTGAAATTTGTATTCCCTGCCTCTTTTCCTACAAACCACAGGTATGAGCATGCGACATCTACACCCTCTTCAATAATTCTCAACATAAGGGAAGAAGCACTCAAAGCATGGATTCAAATCTACGGGTTTAAATCAAAACACCAGCATTTCTGTAACTGAACAAAGGCAGAAATGTAGTCTTCTGTACAGTCCAGTCAGCCAGGCCACCAAAATCAATTTAATTACACAGCAGATGTGAAGTACATGGAGTACATTGGTGTTTACCCAGCACCACAACATTTTCTACAAGGAAAACTCAATTCTCTAGGTGTCTCACAGTCTCCACTTATGTAACAATTGAGAGTTATTTAAGCAAGTCATTGTTCTCACATGGCAAAATTCTTTTTCCTTTTTTTGCTACTGACATCCAGGCATCCCTGCCTCTTTACCACTGCATTTTATAGAAAGTTGAGATCCCCCTTCATGCCCTCACTAAGACAATGCCTTAGCCAGTGTTCATCCACCAGAAAACCTAGTGTCAACGTGCTCAGTGTATGCTGCTGCTCCACTCAGAATAGCAGCATTGCATACATTTCCAAAGCTTCTTCCATTTTCTGATTTGGTTTTAAGAGCTTTTTGAACATGGAATCCCCCAGGAAAAGGACTATCCAAGTGCCTCAAGTTTTCCTTGCTAAATCTCTTATTGGTCTCTTGGCTCTGTGTGTAGAAACAGTAAGGCAAATACAGAATATACATCTCCACAGGGAATCTCCTGCTTCCTAAGCCTTCTGGACCTAACTGCCAAATTTAGTTTTATATTACAGACAGAGTTGCTCCTTTACATGGCTATTCCAGTTCCTCAACCTCTTGTTATGGTCACAAAGCTCTCAGTTAAACATTTTATTCTTTATTTTTATTTTATTCTCAAATTCATTCTTTATTTATGCTGACTGCCTCATAAAATTAAGAAAAGTGACCTGCTGCATCTCATTCAACCCCATCAGTTCCTTCAATCATCTTTGATGCAGCTCCTTTCCTGCTCACTGTGAATGGCCCTGAATAGGTGAATTTTACCTTTCACATCGAGAATCTATTACATTCCTTCCTTAAGAGCCAGATTCTACTAGGTCCAAAATGCTATCACCCCCATTGATGTTTTAGTGGGAAAAAAAAGCCATGATACTATTAGCAAAGCTAGGCCTGGAGTTTTTATAACCTTGTGTGATCAAAATGCCAACCCTACTAGGCAAGCTAGAATGTTATTTATTTAGGGAGGAGAGAGAAGACAGAGAAAGCATATGAACATACTGCTTTTCATCAAAGCTACAACTGGGTCTGGTAGCACCCCTGGCAGAGAGATTCCAGCCACTTTACAGAAATTCTCTTTCTGGACTTGGACTGAAGCAGTGTGGCAGAGCTGGACACAAATGACCACAGTCCTGCTTGCAACCATCTCCTTGGCAATACACTAACTTTGTATCAAGATCCTTTCATACACCCTAACACAACGGTTTCCAACACGGGGTGCTGCACAAGAGAATCTACTGGAGCGCTGGAAGAAAATATTTTTCTGTATTGTTAACAAATACAAAATAACTTAGATAGTGTTTATTTCAACTTTATCTCATCTTGGTTTAATTTTTAGTTTTGTGTACACTTTATAATGTATATCGTATATTAGAACAGTATATAATCTATAAATAAATAAATAAATAGATTGGGGTTACCTGCTGAAAAAACTTCTACTGATAGGAGTGAATTATCAAAAATGTTTGGAGAACACTGACATAGAGTTCTTCAGTAATTGCATTCAGGACTAAAGCAGCTTAGCAGATACAGTTGACCCTCTCTTTAGCAGAGAGCTGAATGTGTGCTCAAATCCTATAAGCTTCAGCTGATCTACCTGTAGGTTTTACACCAGTATAAAAAGGAGTCATTTCCCTTTGTCCCACTAGAAAACTGACATCTTGTAAGAACAGGGGAGTGGTGATATCAGTCAGAGGTACTTCTGTGTTGGCGCAACAGTTTTCATGTCACTACATCACTGAAGTAGTACCACATATGCATTTATTTAAGGACTTGCTTATATGCTCCTCTGGATTCAAAGAATAATGTACTATATTAACATCCCTCAACACTCACCTGCGAATTTTAATTTGCATCACTCACAAATCAAAAGGATGTGTAACAGCCTTGTGTTTCTCTCAAGCGGAAACAGGTTTCCAGAGCACACACTCATTTCGCAGTCAGCCATGCAAATTATTAATCTCAAAAGCAAGATAGAGGCTACAATACACATAGTGGTAGGAAAAGCAGGGAATGTCTTTTTACTACAAAAATGCTCTATAGTCTATCCTGCAGCCCCATTGTCCTCCTTTGTGGGCCTTAAAACTATCACTCCAAAGATTCTGGTCGCTCTTTGGAAACCTTGGCAAGCAAGTTGGAACTGGTGTTCTTCAGGAAACATCGATTTTTCTTTTTGATCATGGGACTTAATGTTAGTTTCTACTACTCAGATCCGATAACAAACTTTCTACTGTTGTAAGGATATAAAGCAAACAGGTTGTACTTTCAATAAACATCGAAAAGGATCTCTTTTAAGAAATTTTTGAGGCTACATTTTGGGAGATAACTGACAACAGTAATCTCTTCTAAGGTCTTTTCAGCTCCAGTCCAGCACAAAGCATTTGAGGCAGATATTTAACCTTAAACTACAGTGCAACACTACACTGAAGTGTATGTTTTTAAAATGAGATAAAACATATTTCTTCTGGCCAAGGGTTGCTCCAAGCAAATGACTTAGTGGAATAAGTACTATCATGTGAAGTCATGCAGTCTGTAGGAAAAAACAGAAATAAATGCAAAAGAATGAGTAGTGGCAAGTATAGTACAGTCTTTGAAGACACAGCAAAAGATGTGCTTAAAGCCTCTGCTTAGAAAAAACCTAACTTTTTATTTGAGTTTAAAATCTTGCTTACTTTCTCCTCCCTCTTCTAAATTACAGACAATGTAATACAACTTACAATGGCTGTCTACATCAGTAGTCAGAGAAAGAAAAACTTAAATGTATGTG
Source organism: Anabacerthia variegaticeps (assembly GCA_035583185.1). Classification (NCBI taxonomy): domain Eukaryota; kingdom Metazoa; phylum Chordata; class Aves; order Passeriformes; family Furnariidae; genus Anabacerthia; species Anabacerthia variegaticeps. Next base: position 41,827,636 of record JAWWEW010000112.1, on the reverse strand, counting down.
TGTCGCCTTTCTTAAGGAAGCATTCAAGTTCCACCAGTATGCAGAATAGTGAGTTCAGCTAGTTGCAAAGAGGAAAAGAAAAGCAACAGTCACTCTAAAACTGCTTAAACAAATGTAACATTTCATTTTCTTTATAGAAATTATCTCTTGATTTTGGCCACGTTCCCCTGCTTCTAAAACCAGTGGCTGGGGAATAAAGGACTCCAGGGTACACTGATAAAAGCAAGGGAAGAACCAGACACAAGAGACCAAAACCCCACTTCCACTAATATAGGTGATGGAGAAGGGACAATATTCCTTAAATGCTTGCTGTAAAGAACTGGGCCCATTACTCAGTGCATTAGCCTCTAAACTTCCACTGGTGTCTTCTGCTAGGCAGCAGAAGCACAGATGCATTCACACCTCAGACTCAATAAAATGCAATCTCAAAACTCTAAGCAGGAGCAGCTGACACCCCTGAAGTGCAATCTTCACCAAAAAAAGAAGATTGAATAATCATGGGATAACCAAAACCATAGATAAACACCACTTTTAGATCTGGGCTCAAATTTTGTTGGGCTGCATATTGCATTCCTTCCAGCTCTTCAGTGCTAAGTTTGATGTTGTAGTGGGTGTGACAGTTGTTCACATACTGCATCTCCCACAAGAGCAGATCTGGAACATCAGCTGTAGCAGAAGCGGGTGCGCAGTGTGGTCAGGGGCAGCTGGCCACAATTTCAGTATGTCAGAAGTACCAGCCTGTCACCTTTACATGACACTATGAAGTCAAGAACAGGCAGAGTCTTGTTTCACATGACCTTGCTTCTTAACATCAATTCCCTTTTCCATCACAGGCAATGCTGTTGAAGCCTACAGGCTCTTCTCACTACAGGTGTGTTGTTTAATAAGGACTGAACTCAAGCAAGCCATTTTTCAGCAAGGGCAGTTCAAAAGGCTGTCACCCCTATCAGCTATTTTCACATAAGCTAGGTGAGAACTTAATATCTGGAAGACCTTTATGTTTTCCTCCCACACGAATGGACCTTCGGCACATGGGGCAGAGCAAAACTGCAAAAAGCTTGGCTTACTAAGCAGCAAAATTTGATGAAACCCTGCCCCTGACTGCCTGCAATTTCAACAGGAACAGTGGAGGAATGGTGTCCAGCAGAGCTCAGAAGAATGAAAAAAAGGAAGTTTCATAATGACTGAGAATATGGTGTTAAAATGTGAAGTATTGAGAGAATCTATTTTAAGCTGTAAGAGAAATGTTCATTTTTATGACAGCAGAGGATTCTAGGAAGCAAAATACAATTAGAGAAACTAAATGCTGTAGCAAAGAGCAGGTTAGAAAGAGGTTATAGTACAGATTAAAAGGATTCAGTAGACACTGAAAGCTTGGAAATAAAGTTTTGAACAGATTTTGTTACACTTATTTCTTGCTCCTTTTCTGATGAAAGTATTGTGCTGAGGGATTCTCCCTTTAGTTGCCCATTTCAGCTTAAAAAGAAAAAAAACATCTCCCTTTTATCTTAGAAAGAAAGTTGACATTAGAACAATTGGCAGTGCACTGCTCGATGTCAAGCTGCTCCAGGTCAATACTCAGACGCCTTCTGAGTCAACCTTTCAGCAAAAGACCTGAAGAAAAGGCACAGTTTTTATTTTAACATCTCACTCACTCAGCTGCAATATCTGCCCATAGAATACTATCAAATGTTTCTGCTTCAGCATACAATAAAAATGGCTCCTTTTAGAGAGAAACTAATGCTCATTTAGTTTATTTTCATTGATTCGGGGCAAGATAGCCAACAGTCAAAAAGAAAAGTTAAAAACTGGTACAATCTCAACAACAGCATTAACACTGACAAGTCCATTTCACATTTCTAGAACCATTTCATATTCAGTACCAATTAAAAAATATCCATAGCTGAATATTTTACATCCACCATCTCTCCCAGAAAGCAGGTAGGTGCTGGCACTACTATTTGCACTTAACATAGTTCAATGTGTTTTGAATTTACTCAAATCTAGCAGGATTGTAGGTTTAGGCACTTTTGTCTGTACTCACAGCCCTCTTAACCAAAAAGATCCATGCCTTGTACACAAAAATCCACAATACTCTTTAAGGGGAAGAAGGAGGAAGCAAAGCCAGAAGAGTTTTCATGACACAGAGATTCATGATAACCTAGGTGCGTTTCAGCTGTTAGGATAAGGATTTTGGCTTCATTCTCAAGGAAACTAATGAGGTTCATAAGAGAGTCAGTGTCATGAGCCTGAGGACAGGATACCAGAAGCTGAAACACCTACAGCACAAAGACATAAAAAAACTCAAATCTTGCAGTTTAGTACATATATTTCTCCTTCTAATCCTCAAATACTTGGGGCCCCACAGCAAGAACTTAAATGAATCCACGTTCAAGGTAACATGTTCAGCTAGGAAAACAAAGAATTTCAAAGAGAAATAAGAGCCTTGGTGACTTTAACTTGTTACTCTGATCCCACTGCTCATCAAAGACCGAATAAATTTTGGAGAAAAGACTAATCAAGGACATCAACACAAATCAGAGTATTTGTAGCATACCCATTTTTAGTGGGTAAGCTTTCTGAGATATGACTTACAGCAAAGTTGAATTTATCTGTTCTAGCTAGACACTTGTCAACTGGAGCAGCAGGAATGAGTAAGAGCATTAATGTCTCCTGTTTATCCAAAACCTTGACTGAGAAAGGAGCTGCCTGGTTAAAAGCAGGTGACTTTGGGAAAGATATTATTTCATTTTTTACCAAGACATGGAACTAGAACCAAGTATATGCTCAAAACACAAACAGGGCATACAACTTGCCACTAAACCAGCTTCCCTAGTGTTTGCGTTTATTTTAACCAACCTAAGACAAAGGAAAAGAGTGGTGTCAGGGACCTCAGGAAGTCCTTCAGCCCAAGGCCTCTATCCCCATTCAGCACATATATGGGGTGTCAGTCTATCACAACAGGTTAATGACACTTACTAGGTTTTCAGTCGCACATCTTGTCTTCTGCAGCACTGCACTGTCTGAGACTTTCTATTGTGTCCGATTTAATTATCCATCAATTTATACCCATTATTCCTTATATTCAGTTTTCAGAGCAGGTAAAGGAGATAATTCCCTTTCCTATTATAGCCCTTACTTATCCATGCAGCCCCTTAGCTTAAAACCTGAATACCAAAAGGCGCTCAGGTTAGATTTTCTGCTACTTGGTCCTTTCTCTTCACATTCAACTATGTGCTTCTCACCTGGGCCGGTGATCCAGACTCTCCTAAATGGCAAACCACTCTCATTCAAGTATTGTACACTCCATTTAAATACCTGGGGAGAATGTATGCCTTTTCACAACATGACACTGAGTCACATCTGTCTGGTGTTCAGTTTCAACCACCAGTTCCTTTGTCTCCTAGACAGATCTTCCCTTCCATTTTCCACTTCTGCTCTTAGTCACTGTTGATTTCACACTGAGTATTTCCCTCTTGCACCATGCCCTTATGGCCCCCACCCCAGGTTATTCCAGGCTATCAAGAACCTTGGAAATTCCCAACTTGTTCTCCAGTTGTACATGGAGTCACTTGCAACTTCATGCTTTCTAAATGTTTAATAAACAAATTCAATAAGCCCAGCTCCATTCAGGAAGGCACTTTCAAATTCTCATTAAATTAAATAAAAATTCTTCCGTCAGAATATTTAAGCTTTTGCCAGATCTTTATGTGACACATTTTTGGAGATGCTGGGCCAGACATATCCAATTCAAACAGGCATTTGCAGTAATGACAATTTTAGTGACAATAACTGACAGGAACTAGATGGTATTTATACAATCAGGTGTTTCTGCATCTGCCCACTACATCTTTTAATCTCTGCAAGGTTTGTTGCAACAGGTGTAGTGCAACGCAAAGCACACTGTGAAATTCAGAGCTAGTACTGCAGAGATGGTTCCCACCTCAAGAACGCGCCTCCCATTCAGAAAACAAGGCAGTAAGTCTGTCCTGGAACGCAGTGACCATGGTGGGCTGCCACAATGCTTAGCTAGGTCCTAATTTCACACAACTGCTCCACACGCCAAAACCACCACAACCTACTATTTTGTTTCATACATGAGAAATAAACACCAAAGGTAATCTGGACCAAAAGGAATTTGTAGGGCACCGATGAAACAGAAAGACAGCACAGTCTCCCAGTCATCCTGTGGCACCAGCCAGGCTCTCCATGGCTGAGAGGAGGGCCAGCTACCAAAAGCCCGAGCCGTGCAGACAGGGTCCAGAGAACCCAGCGCCACTGGGACATGGGTTGGAAGAACAGCCCAACTGAGCACTGTCAAATTCCTCTTGAACACCTTTATGCAGAAAAGAGATTACAGAAAGTAAAGGCTTTTGCCAGGGAGTTTGTTTCAAGACACTGCTGCCAGTGACCCAGGGTCACACCACTGTGTCTGACTGACCCTGCCCAGCACTCCTGGCCCAGGTCCTCACATCAGCCCCCCAGGACATCAGCTGCTACTCCATGAGGGCCAGGTTCCAGTTCAGCACAGCCCTGCCCAGCCAACCCAGGCCCAACCATGCGCACATCCTGACCCAGCCTCAGCCTGATCCCAAGGAGGTGCCCAGTGCTGCCTCAGTGCCCTTGGCTGCAATTGTCCTGGCTAGGGCGGTAGGATGGGCCCTGATGGCCAAGCCCTGCTCTGACAGACCCACCAGGGGAGCCCCCACACCCCACGGGGCACAATGACAGGGGGCTGCTCTAGAGGATTGACAAGCTGTTTTAGATCATCTCTGATGTCAGTTTAAGTGTGAATCATTACCCAGTAGTACAAACGCAGATAAAGAAAGGCCTTTTTTGAGAGGTCATTCCTTATTCATTAACTACAACCCCATCAAGTGGAAAGGGTAGGATAGCATTTACTTCAAAACCCATCATTCTTTTCCCAACGGGGGAGGTTTGCGATAGGCTTAAAGCCACCTCCCCTTCTTTACCCTTAAAAGAATGAAACTATTTACAACAATGTTAGCCCTGTAAAAATAGCTATGGATCCCTTAAAAGCACCCCAAATCTTAGTCCTTATTTTAATCTCAAAGGCAGTGAAAAAATGGAATTAAGGCAGTTCTCACAAGTGTAGACCTTCAAACAGTATTTTGCTTCACCTGAAATCAACTCCTAACTACAAAAAAGGACAAGTTTAGAAGTAAGGAATAACTATGACAGCCAAAAAATGAGAAAAAGTCTTCAGTTTCAGAAGGTCTTCTCACTTAGTGATCCTGTTCAGGACTACAGCCCAGCAAGCTAGAAGCCCTTTGAAAGGCTAAATAAGAATTTATATTCACTTATGTATTTACATCCATAACACAACATAAACAGCAAGACAGATATAAGAGCATCTTGCATTTTTCAAGACCGTCTTTGGAATCCATCAACACAAACCAAACGTGGTCCATTTTCACTCATGTGCTGTAGCAAGAGGATTATGAACAACTACTCTGTTTCTGGGAAGGGTTGGCCTCCTCTTGCCTTGCATGCCAGTTGATCTGTTTACCCTGCAAAGTAAAGTAAAACCAGATCCCCATCCCAAACACTGTAAGCCATAGGGCTTTATGTAAAGCAGGTCCTGCTTGACCAACCCAATCTCCTCCTATGACAAGGTAACCTGCTTAGTGGATCAGAGAAGGGCTATGGATGTTGTTTACTTAGACTTTAGTGAAGCCTTTGTAACCATTTCCCACAGCATTCCCTTGGAGAAACGGGTTTCCCATGGTATGGATAGCTGTACTCTTCACTGGGCAGAAAACCAGCTGGACAGTTGGACCCAGATTGGAGTTACATCCAGCTGGCAGCCAGTCATGAGTGGGGTTCCCACGGACTCAGTATCGGGGCCAGTCCTGTTTTGTATCTTCATCAACAACCTGGACGAGGGATCAAGCACACCTTCAGCAAGTTCACAGGTGACACCAAGTGGGTGGAGCATTGGTCTACTGGAGGGTTGAAAGGTTCTGCAGAGGGATCTGGACAGGATCAATAGGCTGAGGTCAACTGCAGGAGATTCAACAAAGCCAAGTGTTAGGTCCTACATTTGAGTCACAACAACCCCAGGCTGGGGGCAGAGTGGTTGGAAAACTGCCTGGTGGAAAAGGACCTGGGGATGCCAGTCAACAGTTGGCTGAACATGAGCCAGCAGTGTGCACAGGTGGCCAAGAAGGCCAATGGCATCCTGCAATACTGTGGCCAGAGGACTGGGGCAGTGATTGGCCCTCTGTACTCGGTACTGGTGGGGCGACATCTCTAGTCCTGTGTTCATCCTCCTCACTATGGGAAGGATACCGAGGTGCTGGAGCATGTCCAGAAATGGGCAACAAAGCTGCTGAAGGGTCTGGAGCACAAGTTTATGAGGAGTAGCTGAGGGAGCTGGAGTTATTTAGCCTGGAGAAAAGGAGGCTTGGGGGACCTTATCAGTCTCTGTAACTACCTGAAAGGAGGTTGTAGCAAGGAGGTGTTGGTCTCTTCTCCCAGGTAACTAGTGACAAGATGAAGAGACCTCAACTTGCACATGGGGAAGTTTACATTAGAAATTAAGAAATTTTTTCCACAGAGTGTGTTGTAAAGCGACAGTGGAATAGACTGCCCAGGGAAGTGATGGAGTCACCTTCTTGGAAGAGTTCAAAAACTTGTGAATATGACCCTGGAGGACATGGTTTAATGATGAACATAGTGGTGGTACTAGGTTAACAGCTGGACTTGATGATCTTAAAGGTCTTTTCTACCCAAAATGATTCTATGATTCTACATGCCCAAGTGCACACATGTATGAATTTCAATACATATGACCTCTTCAAAGCAGTTTTCTGGCATGAACTGACATGATTGCCATTTCCCAAGCCCTGTATCAGCACAGTGCATCCAGTAGCAGACAGCACTGTAACATCAATGGGAACAGTTACAGGCTCACAGCTCCATGCTGACCCCAGGCTGCATACCTACAAGTACTATCCATTGGAAAGTTAGCCAGCATCTACTTTTCCAAAAAAAGCAGAGATGACCATATGCACTGGATAGTCAGACTTTCCACAACAGTGAATTTTGTGGGTAACTTAAGAAGAGAAAGATATTCTCATTTTTTTGCTTCAATTTAATCTTTCATACACACCCACCTCCCTGCCATATGTAATCAGAAATGAATCACAGTTATAACAGCAACTGCTCTGAGTCTTTTTTCCTGCTTTTCTTCACTAGAAATAACACTTCCATTTGTGCCCACTGACAGGCTTTCTGTATCTTTTATGCCAGTCCAGTAATCTTCCTGTCCAACACACAGCTAATTCCCCCCATCCATATAGATGTACACAATATTCTTGGCTTCTGTATTTCCTGTTTATGCCCCTTTGACATGATTTTTGCATCCTTACAGTGTGCCTCATTGACTATACTTCAACTTGCCCAGTTTGGAGCTGCACAGTTACAGCTTTGTATTGCTTGCTGAATAGAACTTGCTCAGTTATATTCTTTGTCCTTCCTAATATCAAGCATAGTTTGTCAATCCAGGTCATGTGAATCCCTCATGTTATCCAGAAAAGCAGAATCAAGAGCGCATTTTCTATCACATGATATTAATACTAGCTGTTTTCACAGAAAATAAGAAGATAATCCAGGAGTTATAGAGAGCCAAAACAAGCTAAGGAGCTTTCCAAGCCTATTTCCCTGCAGTCTCTCAATCAAAGAACTGTGGTTTCATTTTTAAAAGTTCTACTCAGCTGTGTGCTCGTTCACTCATTTTCAGACAGAGTCGGTGACTGATTTACATCCTGTTCCTTAAGCAATATGAAGTGGGAGCTTGGATGAGGTCCTAAAAAGGATGCCTTGCCACAAGGAAGTGAGATGTCAAACAACAGTATTTTCATGTATTTGTCTTAGCCATGCATTTCTTTTGAGTCCATCTGTTCTGTTTTCTAATAACATGCCAAATTTTTGGCAGTATTTGAAAGAATGAGGTATTTCAGTGATTATACTCCACTGACCTCTAGTTAGGATGTGTAATTATATCCATGATTACCTTCCCCTTGGGAAGTACTTTGTATTTCCAAACAGCTAAATCCAACTACTCCAAAATAGAAGTTTGAGCACAGGAGGGAAACAAAACACCTATATGAACAAGCACACCTAAGAGAAATATCCAGCTGTTTTAAGTCTGTGGCATCCAGGGCAACTTCCTGTGACCTAGCAGTCTAAATAGAGTTAGTGAATCAACGCCACTATTAGAATCCTCATTACACTCAGCCAGAGAGGCTGATTTCCTCCCTAGGTTGACTTAAAGGTATGCAGATTGGGAAATTTTTTGCTGTACTGTTTCTGGGATGTTGACAAAAGGACATGAGTAGCTGCAGAAACTGATATAATTCTTCTAAATGACCCCATCAATAGCTGCAAGGAGAAAAGACTCATTTTATGCAGTAACAGATCTAGGAGTAAATATGCTTTTTCTCTGTAAATGGTATCTATGGAGAAGACCACGATCTGCAGTGCTTACAGACTTTCATGTCTCAAGTACTGACCAAAACACATTCTCTTTATAAAAGCAGAGAAAAACAGTTGTGTTTTTTTATTGTGAAGTTTATCTATGCACTAGGTTATTCCCCAAATGCATGTTTAATGGCAGACAAAGAAAACATAGCTAAGTTGCACAAAATTTTAGAATCAATAAGGCTGTCATAGGTACCTTGTTCATTTCACTCTTGATGGAAGAAGGAAAGTCTGCTCTAAACCCAGTAAAGCTTCCTAAAAAGCACATCTAGGTTTTGTAAGACATATAAGATATTAAGCTTTTGTATACTTCACTTATTTAGCAAAACTTCAAGCCTTTAAGTCATCCTATATAGGCTCTGCAAAGTAGTAGTGCACATCTTTGTGACGTATTTATCATATCTTCCAGGAAGTGCTGTGATACTGCCATTATAAGTAATTTCTAATTAGAATGCAAAAACAGTTTATATAGAGATGCATTTTTTCCAAGGTTACGCAAGTAAAAGCAGCTAAGTTCTCTGATGACATAAATAAGCAAGAATAAGTCACATTTGCGTCACTTTATCCACTTACAGTCAGAATTTGGCCCAGATATTTCTGAAGCAGAACCTGCCATAAGAGACAAAGTAGCTTTCATACTTTTCTTCCTCTAGAACCTTTAAATATTGACATCAATCCAGTAGGACTCGAGCCTTCAGGTTCTATTCAGGACTTAAACTAAGATCACCAACACTCCTAGGTGGTAGCATGTATACGGCCCTCTTTTATGGCCCAGCCTGACCCAAGAGCTCTTCCTCCAGGTTCCTTGCTGCTGGAATGCATCTGTCTGTCCATGCTCTCGGGAAAAGAAAATACTGAATTCTACTCTAAACATTCACTTAAACCTCTTCAGGGTGACAAGATTGCTAAACATGGTCCATGCAACTTCTTCCTGAGAGCATGCTGTTCTACTGCAGCGTGTTCTTCAAAGATGGTAACTTATGGCACATTTAGTGTTTCAGAGAAATACTCTGGAAATCCATAAAAGCTACTTTCACCCTCTAAATGCAACTCAAAGAGAAGATGCTACACTCCTTCAGCAAGGAACATTCTTAACATCTTGTTCCTGGGTATAGGCTTAAGAACATCGTTTGGAAGGCATAGACAATGAAGGAGACAGTAGCACTAATTGCCTGTAACTTCGAGGACTTCAACATTAACTTTTGCTTAGACTTCCTGCTATTGTTGCCACCCTAAAGCATAACAATAACATAGCACCTTAACAGTAAGAACTGCTCCTGCATCTGAGGACAAATTTTCTGGTCACTGAACTACAGGGATATAGGAAGCATTGAATCCTAGGAAGAAAACACTAGCTAAGCCAAATCAGGAAAAATCAAGGTGCAGCAATACCAGGATATTTGCACTTTCTAAGACCTTCTACGATCAAAGACCAGAACCAATAGTGCCTCTATCTATTACTAAACAGTTCCTGGTCAGATTACTGAGCCAACAAGGGAAAGCACTGCCCAGAGCCACCCCACTCTTGAAGGAAGGAAGAGCACACCAATTAAATCTGAGACTTGATTATGAATGCAGTGTTTGCATTGAGTTGCTGGCACATACTAGCTTGTAATAGTTACTACTTGCTTGCTCTCTCTCTCTAGTTCAATTATACCTTCCCTATTCTACCATCAGTTTGCTCTCTTATTTTTTCTGCACTCTACAACCAGCTCAACAAGCTTGGATCCAACATTAGATCATTGACACCATCAGCCTTTCAAACACACACACACTGACCTACCCACGGACCTGCAGTAACCAGGCAGCCTTTGTGAAGGAAAGGCATTTCAGCAGCTGCCTCCTATCTATTACTCATATCCCAATACCTCAGAACTCACATTACTGCTTTGATATTTGTGGCAGGCAATTGTTTCCTCAATCTGTTTTAATTAGAACTACATTATTAGTGTCACAAGTTACCAGTTTAAAAATCAGGGCACCACAACATGGTGGGGATTTTTCTCAGCAACTAAAAGAATGATTTCGCAGAATAGCTTAACTTGAAATAACACAAAGTGCCAGCAAGCCATCTGTTCTAACTTCTATGTTAAAGTTAACCACTATTTTGGATTTCAACAAAAGTCAGCTACAGCTATTAACGCTGGGGTTTGTTTTTTTTCCCTATGGAGTCTAAGCACCCGCTATTTTATTAAATGGGACAGGAACAACAGTAGCTGGAGAACCCTGAAGAAGGGACAGAGAACAAATCTGGGACACAAACAGCACTGTGTTGCATTGCAATGCCAGTCAGTTATCTCCTCACACATGTCGAGCCAGACCTTTCCCAGTTTGTCAGAACCTGCCACACAAGCAAGGCAGGCATCACCACGAACACACACAGTGACTGACTACAGACTGAGGACATACTGAACCATCTAACACACAGTCAGCAGCCCCCACCACATCTGGGTCTCTAGTATATTTTTGGGATGAAGTTAGCCCGCCTGTGCTCAAGATTAAATCTACGGATGGGTACAATCTTCATTAAAGACATAAGTTTAATATTGAGGATGGGAAGGGAAAGGTAGTATTAAGTAATTTGTAAGTATTTTCTACTTGTAGTTAAAAAGACCACAAGTTTTATAAATGAGTCTTTATTTTTTCCCATGGAGCTTTAGTTCATACTCATTAACTAATTTTAACCTTTTCCTCCTGCACACTTCCTCTCTCATGAAGGGGCAGTCCCCCAAACCAGAGGTCGACAGTAGGTTTGATCCTAGCCTGATTCAAGAATTTATCTCCAGCATCAATGTGGACATTTGTCTTCTGGTATCAGATGACGTCAAGCACTTGCCACTAGGCAAACCTTGAGATTTTGACCAAAAGGCCACACGTTTTGGTGTTAACCAAAGACAATTTTTATCTGTCTCATGCAAACCTCTTTCTTTTAATCTCAGAACCTAGAAAGAAAGCATTCTTACATACCCAACATATTCGTCAGTGCTCTGTCTGACCCTGTATATCTTGCTTGTACTCGGTTAGGGACTGAAAGACATGCTGTCACTGCAAAGGACAGCTGTCTTCGCCTCAGTGGAGACCTTCTCCTCAGCAGGCATTGTATGGATCCAAATTTTTGGGTCAGAACAGTGTCCAATGAAGCAACATGGGTGCCAGTAAAAGTATATTTAGCATGATTCTGATGATGATATCTACATGGTCTAAAGTCAGTCAATCTACAAACTAGAATTATAAAAGCCCAGTTATATAAAATGCAGTAGTTTTCATAGCTTAAAATTTGAGTAGTCAAAAATAAAAATAGCATAGAGGGTACATGTTTCACACATATCAAATCATGACACCAACTGAACTTCTGCCAAACCAAATCACTGTGCTATGAAGAACATGCAGCATCTATCATCATCATCACGATCAACAGAATGAAAGGGCAGCAGCAATCTCTTCTGCATCTATTATTACTGGAAGGAAATATTCACAGTAATATCCCTACACCTTCCTCAAGAGACATCTGCATTATTTCTGTCAACCTTAAACCAGACTCTTTTATTTCAAAGGAAACATGAATCCCTGAATTAAAGGGTCATCAACTCAATTGTCTTCCAAACCAGTATTAAAAAAGTAATCCCAGTTCTGGATGTATTAAAAACGATATTACTATAAAGTAATGATATGAAGAAAAAAGCCATCAAAGGCAGAGAAATTAAATGATAATTGATGCTGAAATAACATCACACCATGAAGCTTGTAGTCCAGAACCTCATCTTAGATACGCTTATGAATAAGAACCTTCAATAAAACCTAGTTTTTTATAGAGATACCTAACAGTGATTTTTAAACATTTGACAGGATCTACCTGTTTCTAGAGGTAGACATACCTTTTGTTTGCACATTTATCAGAAACACAACTGAACTTCCTCTGGGCTGCAGTGCTAGTTCTACCTTTCTTCCCCCATCCCAAGCTGTTTCCTCAGATAGGTTTCTGCCTAACCCACTGCATAAATTCCAGCACACTACTCTTCGGCATTTAACAGCCAAATGAAGGAATTAAACCCTACTGGAAAAAAAGCAAAGACGAGCGACCTTAGGCCAGGCAAACTGTCAGCTCAGCTGACAGCAGTCATCGCAACCTATTCTGAGATGCAAATGTTGAGTTTCCCATCCCAGCTCTTCATAACCATTACCCTTTTTTTTGTTTGTTTGTTTGCAATGCCTGACTGCTCTGCTGCACAGTTAACTTGGCTGTCGAGGCCCGCAGACAGGTATGCCCTGTAGACAGGTGCGCCCCAAAGGCTCTCTCGGCCAAGCAGTGGTGCACCTCGCCAGGCACGGATCTCTCCGTGCTGTGCCCTGCTGGGGCAAGCCGGGCCGTGCCACCTCACCGCGCTCTTGGTATCCTGCCCAAGGGCCACGCAAGAAGGGTTGAGGTTAGGGACGGCTGCACAGAAAACCCTGCACCCAGGGGGAACCCCAGTCCCATCCCCAGCATAGGACAGGGCAGGGCAGGGTACCCCTGGCCAGCGGGGTCCGCCACGCGTGATGGGGGACACGGGGACGAGGAGCCACCGTGGCACTCCGCCCCGCTCGGGCCCCGCCGGGCAGGGCTGCCTGTGACTAAGCACAGGCGGCCTGCCCCGGCCCTCCTGCTCGCCCCCCGGCCGGGCTCCCCCCGCTCCCCGCCGGGGCCGCTCCGGGGCAGGCAGGCAGGCGCCGCCCGCAGGCTGCGCTGCCACCCGGGCCCGGGGGCCGCGCTCCGGGCACCCCGGCCCCGCAGCCCGCCCGCCTCGTACCGCTGCCATCCTTGAAGGGAGGCGGTGGGACGTCTCGCAGCGACCGGGTCCAGCCCCCCTTCTCCGCTTCCTCCTCCTCCGGCTCCGGCTCCTGCTCCATGG
>JAWWEW010000112.1:41781498-41814026 GCA_035583185.1 Anabacerthia variegaticeps | reverse complement strand
CCGCCGCCGCTCCGCCGGGGTGGCCGCCGCCCGCGGGCCGCGCCGCCGGGCCGCCCTGCCCCGCGGGCTCCCACCGGGACCGGGACCCGCTCCGGCACCGGGACCCGGACCGGGACCCGCCGGGCGCGCCGCGTCCTCCTCCTCGTCCTCCTCCTCGTCCTGGGAAGAGGCGGCGGAGCGGGAGTCGGCCGAGGTGCTGTAGAAGGGGTTCCCGCTGCTGTCCTGGCCCGACTCCCCGAAGACGTCGTCGGAGATCTGCAGGCTCTCGTAGCGGGAGCGGGCGGCCTCCAGCAGCGACAGCGCCTTCCTGCGCGCCGGCCCGCCGCCGCCCTCCGCCATCATCTCGGCCGCCGCCAGCAGCCGGCCGCGCTCGCCCCGGCCCGGCTCGGCCGGGTCCTGCGGGCGCAGGCAGCAGCCCAGCAGCAGCAGCGGCTCGGGCACGGCGCCGGGCAGGCAGCGGCGCGGGGAGCCACCGCCGGCACCTCCGCCGGGGCTGAGCCCTGCCTCCCGCTCCCGCCCGCACCACCCGCCCCTGTGTGTGTGCAGGGACATGGGGGGAAGGAGCCAGCTCAACATCTCCAAGTACCACATCCAGCCAATTGCCGCGGCACTCCGCGCCCGGGAGGTGGGGTTATATGGGGTTATATGGGCCAGCGCGGGCCGCCCACCGCCCGCCCCGCCCACCGCCCGCCCCGCCCGCCGCGCCGCCCGCCGCCGCTCCGCCCATTTAAAACCACAGCGCCGGGGCCGAGACCCCCAGCAGAGCCCCCAAACCCGGCCCCTTCCCCGGCGGAGCGGAGCGGAGCTGTCCGCCAAGGCGGTGCTGCAGGAGCGCTCGGCACGGGCGGCAGCGCTGGCCGTGGTGCCGGCGGGTCCCGCGGTGCCCGGGGGATGCGTGATGCTCTCCGCAGGGATGGGAGCGCACAGGTGGTGCGGCCCCGCGGGTGCCAGCCCGCACAGCTCCCCATCCGTGAGCAGTCGGGCTGCCCCCAAACCAGCCCCCGACGGCGCTGCCCCAAAACCAGCCCCGGATGGCGCTGCCCCGATGGCTGGCACGGAGCTCCAGCGCTGGCACGGCTCCTGAAGGAAAGCGGGGAAGGTGCTGGAGCAGAGGGCTGTGGGATCCCTGGCACCGGAGAGGCTTTGCACTGGCCGGGGGTGACGGACACGCTGCTGCTGCCCATCCAGCTCCCTGCAGACTGTGGGGCTGAGCGCCTGCAGCGTGTGGTTTGGTTTCTCAAGCGAGTACAGTGTGAAGTAACCACTCTTCCAAAATCGACACTGATTTAAAAGCAATATCGTAGCACCGGTTAAATGAGGAAAGAGAAAACACCCGTGCCCTACCTGGATTAGTTAAACATGATTCAGAAGTAGGTCTGGAGTGACCTAAGGGTTTCATACAGCAGCTGAAACCCCTGGTTGTGCAGCAGTCAGAACGGCCTGTGTGATGTTACAGGAATGTTCGAAATCTCTGATCAAGGTTTATTATTATTGCTATTGGGCGTCCCGCTGTGCTGGTTACTGTACAAACACTCATTAAGATGATGTCCCTGCCTCCCTTCTTGCCAACAGCGACAGCGGCAATTGAGCCCACCCCTTCACAGCAGCGCTTTCAACATAAACAGTAATCTGATTCTGCAGATGGACCCCCCCCCCCCCCCCCCCCCCCCCCCCGGTAGATTTGCATTTTTTGATGCAAACTTTTAGTGTAGGTTGGTCTGAAGATCTGTGAGTGCTGCATGTTTTACAAGTATTATAACACTGAATATTTCTCTCTTCAAAAAAGGAAGGTTAATGTCCTTCTCATGGTTCTCAAGGACTCCAGCACAACACAAAAAATTGTAAAAGCTAGACTCGATAGGTATGTAAAAGACCAATCTTATGTTCTATTCAGGTATTTTTAAATTGCAATGACTTCATTAAAACTTTAGAGTTCTATATAGTGCATACAGCCAAATCCAGAGAAAAGAATCCATCTCCTGTGCATCCTTAAGCAAACCAAAAAGCCCAGTGTAATTTGAGGGGTGAGACTAAAGCTATATTTCAACTTTGAAAAGTATCAAAAGTGTCTTATTGATTATATTAAAACATTACTAAGTTTATATACAAAAGGATTTTTTTTTTTAATTGCCATCTCTGCTGACTTAGCCAGTAACTTGGGCATTGCACTGGGTTTGTTTCATCTCCCTAGTCACCAGAATTCATAGCTCTTTAGGCCAAGCTATCCGTTTAATCAATCCTAGCCACCCCATGTCTTCAGAATACCCTGACAGGAAGGCATGACTGGATATGCAGAACTTTTCTTCCTGGTAATGATGAGTGACCAGATTGACCCTCTTGAATCCAGTTTGCTTGGCTGGCAATGAGAAAACTGCAGACTGTTCTTCACAAATGTTATCTATTTTATATGCAGTTCCCATGAAACAAAAAATTATGTGTGCCCTGTGTTGACCTTCTCACACAATGGTTTTTAAAACTGAAGAAAACCCCACTTTCATTATGTTGACAGGTTCTCTGTACCAGAGACATTGAAATAAATTTTTAAACTGTGGAAGGATGCAGGCGTCCATCCAGTTGATGTGTAATTCACTTCATCATCCAGATGTTATGAAAGTGTCCATGAACATTCAAATGTCTTTAAATTTGCTGATTTTTTTTTCCGTAAAGCACAACAGCTGAAGGACCACTCTGAAGTCCAGGACAGAAAAAGAAGATTTATCAGAATGGCCTGCCAGCAAAAGTGGTCATGGGAACAGTCCAAAGAAATGCACATAGTCTTCTTCAGCTGCTGGTTGCAGAAAAGACAATTTCTCCCAACTCTTGCATGCTTTATGCCAAAACCAGGTTCCCATCACAGCTGTCTCATGCACACTGCCAGGACCTTCCCTTGTAATGGCATGCCAGATGTCAAAAGTTCATTTTTTCATTTTTTAAAGAGAATGCTGGACACAAGAGCTCTGGGAGGAGACTGCTGCACTGACAGAGAGACAGGATTGACCCTCGCATCTACCAATGCAACATGACATTTTAATGGTGGAGTCTCCTGCTATACATATTCATTCAATTTTTGTTGGTGGAACTTTCCCCTCTTTCAGCTTACTCTATACAAAGACAAATCCCTCTTCTACCTGTCCCACAAGCAGAGAAACTCTCTGCATGCATGGGAAGATAAGGCCACTTTTCTGACACAGGACTGTAGCAACTCCCACACAGGGCTGGGTGCCTAAGGTTTTGGCTTGCCTTATGGTCTAAGACATAGCCTTTCATGTGTTCCCCTTAGACCAGAAACTGCTGATTAGATTACCATAGCCCAAAATGAGGCTTCTGGATTGTGAACATTGCCATGTATGACCTGCTAGTAGTCATTTGATCCCAAATGATTGCAGAGGCACAGAGATACAACGAGTGGTTCTAAAAATGCTTTCATCAGACCATTGGATTTTTACGAATAATCAAGAAAATGGTCACCAGTGGTGATTTGCAATTGAAAGATCTAATTATATAAACCTAATAGAACATTATAAACAGAGCTGTATTTTCTCCTTAATCACTTAAACTTGTGTTTAGCTGCTAGAAAACACTACTAGAGTAAATGGACTTTTGTAGCCATGGAAACATGTGGATCCACTTTTAATTTACCTACAGAGAAAATGTTTGGGGATTTTTTTTCCTTGAAGTTTTCATTGCAAAAGCAAAGGTGCCTTCTGTACACTCCTTCTGACCCTACCAATGTTTAGGGTTAAGACTATGACAGTGGAAAGTCCTATATTTCTTACTTCTCAGTAATTTATTCTTCACAGTTAGCTCTTTGAGGAAGGGTCTTGTGCTACCTTTTACCATATTTTACCCTATCAAACCTTGGCCTAGGTCCAACAGAATATTGACATTTCTGTCTTCTACCTAATCTTCCTCACTTCCTATTGATTTCACAGAGTTTGTAGACCTAAGCTGTGGTGTGTGTCTGGTCCTTTCACAGCACAAATACATTGAGATGGAATAATATTTAATCGGGTTACAAAATTATTCTTTTCTAATCCTCTGTTCTGGAAGTGCAGCCCTGAATCTGAATTTCAAACTGTCTTCCATCTCAATGGCCCCCTAAAAGGAGTCAGATTCAAGTTGTTCATCCAGCATGAGGCCAATAGGCTCCAGTTCTTTCTTCCATTATTTCACTGCCTTAGGTGAGCAGGAAAACTTGGAAAAAAGGCTTCATCAAGACTGAAAACAATAATGATTTGGAGACAGCAGAGTGTTTCCTCTGAAGTCCCTGAGAATAGGGCAAAGAGGGGCTGTCCAGTCCCTGGGAGAATTCATGGTTCAGGCTGATGCTCAAGCACATCCCCATGTGATATCCCTACATCACAGGGAAGAAACCTATGCAAATACAACTAGTCCTGTTACATTGCTCTCCACACTCTTCCATAAAGGCTTCCATTACATGCCTTGCTGTGTAGCACAACAAAAGTAGCTCTGTAGGGGTTGATTTGCCACTGTACTGCCCTGCGTAATATACTGCTTCATGCACGGTTTTGTGGAGTTCTTTCTTGTCCTCCCTACAACTTGATAAATAACATTTATAATAGATGAGTTTAATTTTTTGTTTTTATTTTAAACTCATCAAGTATTTACGGCATATGGAATGTTAGATACAATAAAAATGCTTGCTTATGTATTTTCTTTTGGCTTTCTGTTTTCCAACAGCTTTATAGTGTTTGAACCCTGTGTTTCTAGGATTGGTATTTAACATTTCCCAAATACGACATTAACCCAAAACTCGAGGAAAAAAGCAAGCTGCTCTTTTCACTTGATAAAAAGGAAATAAATGTGGGGGGTTTTCTCATAGTATAAAAAGGAGAGGTGATTTTTGGCACTTCTAATACTGAAGCAGGAGAGAGATGAAATTTAAAATTTAGCAGAGAAATTTCAGTATTTCAGTGATTAACACTTGATTTTTTGGCTTAAGAACCTTTGGAAACCATGTCTTGTGCATGCACAGTACATTTTTAGCAAAAGCTGTGTTATGAGCAAGTCTCACCTAAGCTCCAAAGGGAAAGATAAGGTGTGTTGCTCATGCATGCATGGAAAACTAGCCGTTTCATCAATAATTTATAGACGGTCCATAAAGTATGCTGCAACAGTCTGCAAAAGCCCTGCCTTACTCTTTGGTGTGGGCATGAAGCAGAAACTATGTGTGCAGCGGGCCAGAAGCATGGAGCTGTGCTGTCACTCAAAAATCAGAGTGCTCTAATGCTCCACTTATTTTTCCATTGAAAACCACGCAGTTTTGAAATGCACTTTTTAAAGGGCTGACCTCATGTACACACTTCACAGTAAGACCTGATCCAGTAAGGCAGAGCCTCAGGGGAGCACTGTTAAAGGCTGCAGTCCTTTAGCCAATGCTCTACAAGAGCCTGTGTCCTCCCTGCAGTGTGAGTCATGTTCAGCTTTTCATCAATAGGGGAGTTGAACTTAGAAAGTCCCTGGGACTGGGACTGTGGTACCATCTGGAGGCTCTTTGTTTAGCTAGTTAATTCTATTAAAACACACTACAGGATTATTGAGTTTGCAAAGCTTGATGCCCAAACTTAGTGAGAGAAACTTTGCTCCTCAGGACCTGCAACTCACAATCGGGTCTGTGAGAGCATGCTCACTCCTTATGAGGCAAATCACACATGCAAACATAACCTGTATTTCCACATCTATAACCTTGTTTGCTTCAAATTATAATTTGAGATCTTACTCTATTTGTTCATTAGCTCATTAAAAACATAATAGCTTTTTGATGAAAAGCCATTTTGTAGCAGCACATGAAGGAAGTGACTAGAGAACAGGACTCCATCCAGGTAGGCTTTTGCTGCCTTGCAAAGCACTTTCTTTGCCGTGGTTGTCCTTGCTTTATCTCCTGGTCTGAAGATTTCCAAGTTCACTTCCTTGAGATCTTTCTCAAAGGTTGCTTCAGCTGCCAAGCCAGGTGCCTGCCTGTCCACCTTTCTGAGTGCATGTGGTACAGCCATATTCTGTCTATTTGCTCCTCAGACTAAACCTTCCCATTGCAGCTCCAACTGGAGAGTTCTTCAGCTGCAGAATGTGCTCATTCTTTCTGTGTATCAGCTTGGAAATTTACCCTTCCAACATAGAAGTGGTAAAATAATTACATATAACATAAATATTTGATAATACACGTTTGATAATTAATGATTAGTTAATAGTTACCATATTTATATTATTGTTAGACCATTAAACTTTAGAATAATAATATAATAATATAAGATGATATTGAAAAGAGGCCCCAAATATACACTAATATTGTGAATGACTCTTCTTGGAGACAGAAAACAAAACCCATGAGTAGGTTAGATGAGCCACAGTGCCCAAAAGCAGTTCCTTGAATTGTTTATCTTTTAGTCTACTGTAATTTTCTTTTTCTATGTGGAAATGCGTTCTGGTTTCTAGCGCCTTTTCCTAAAATGCCCTTTGAAGCCACCAGGAAATACAGTACCCCATCTGGCAGCTGCCAAGATACATTGATTAGTGTTGTCTAAATAGGCTCCAAACCATCAATAACCTATGGTTATAGCCCTAGGCCTTCTCATAAGACATTATCTCTTTCCTTTTTTATTATGCTAATCCTGTTGAAATGGCTAGTCCTTGCAAAGCAGTACAGGTTAGCAAAGTAAGTTTAAACTCACACTCTGTTGCATCTCATCAGACACCAGACATATTCATTTATATTTTGGTTAAAATCAGCCCCCTTGATCACATTTTTTAAGGGATTCAACTTACCTCGAGAGGGGGGAAAAATGGAGGCTGAAAAGGCAAAATATCTTCTATATAGGGTGATTTAAATTGCTTAAGGATCTGAAGTGGAATCACATCTCACAAAAACAGAATGTTAGTCATAGAGTGTGGCAGATGTCTGTTAGTCACCATTAAATTAGGAGAGTTTACCCACTCTGTTCAATCAATACAAACATGAGAGAGATCAGTTCCCAGTTAGCTGCAGCAAAAGAAGTCTTTAAGAAGTCAAAATCTGATCATAAAAAGGGACAATACTGAAAATGTGTGAGGGGAGAGGGAAGGAGACAGATAGACTGTTTTCATTAACAAAAATAATTGCTAAACTCAAAAATACATTCTTGACATCTGCTACCCCATAGGAGATAATTTCTTTTTCCAAGCAAAGGCGGACAGTTCGGCCATCACAAAATAAGTGGGCTTTGCTCTTAGGGGTAATTGAGCAGCTGCAGCAGTGAATGAAATGCACAAACCCTTCCCAGCTCTCAGGATTTGGCCCATCAAGTAGTCCTTTCAGGGCACGTCACTGTCTGCTGGCTCAGCACACTTAATTTCTATTCTAAGATGAACCACTGAAAGCTACCAATTCCAGAAGATGAAGTCTCTAAATAGTTTGTAATGTTGTTAGAAATAGGATATTTAAAAGACATCTGGGAAAAAATGTCTGTGAACCTCTGTCAGAAATGGGTTATTTGCATGCCAGTTTTTCTCCGAATATGCAGTCAGGATTTGAAAGAGGAACATTTCCGAAGAGTGTTGTCAAGATAAAAATCAGATTTCTTGGTATTGCAAGATGGAGAAAATTATTAACTGAAATGAATTTCTGGAAGCTCTCTCTATGTAAAACTGTAAACAATTTTACAAAAATGAAAAAATAACACAAATCAGATTTTATGTCAGATTTATGTTCTCCCTTCCGTAATTTTTGTTCATGTGTAGCTTAGATAGTTTGGTTAGACTGTTACTTTCCTTCAGATGGGCATGCCCTGACAAACTCCCTTGTTTTTTCATTGTTTTGTGACTTTGCTGTGTGTTGTGTTGATTATATTTCAAGAGAAGCTTAAATTTTCTCTAAAAAGCCTGTTCCAACTAATTTAAAAAAGTGTGAGAACATTTTTATGTGATGGAACCCTACTCTGAACCCTTTTTTTTTTTTTTTTTGCAGTGAGATGATGTGGTCTGAGGAATATTAAAGCAATGCTGGTGACCAGATGAAACAACTCAAGCCAGAGCACTGCTCCTCCATGTGTGCCATATCATTGCTACATGATGGATCACTGAATTGCAGACAGCTGACAGCAATGCCCCAGCTATTGCATTGTCTTCTTCCTGACAGTACCAGCCTGGAGAATAAATCCAACATAGGAGCTATACAGCCACTGCTTCTTGTTGTATCTCAGTTTATTGCAGTGTATTGTCCCATGGTGTGGAGCTTCTTGCTGCACACTGGGACTTCATGGCACTCTGTTCCTCAAGCCTTGGAACATTTCCTAGTGGCTTTGCTTGGAGATTACTCTTCTTAAATCATCAGAGACTGCTTGTAGACCAATTCTGCCTTTCTACTCATTCTGCCACTGGTCAGACACTCAAGTTGTAGTTTTTCTTGTGATTTACCGCTGTTTTTCCATCAGAGCCTCATCCAGCTACCAGAACTCTACAAAAATTGGGCGGCACTTATTAGCCTAGATTTGAACAGGAACCTGTTCCTACATCAGAGTATCAGCCTTCCCTGTTGTCTGCTTTCTCAAAAAGGGACAAGAAAACACAACTTTTTTCATGTTCTTTTATATAAATATATAAAAACATTCTGCCAGGTGAGCACTGCTTTGCTGAGATTGTTATTTTGGCAAAGCTGTGTGTGCTGAAAGCAGCAGAATATTCATGGAAATTTAGCTACCACTGTAAATCTGTCAGTGTTTCATGTGTCATATTCTAGTCTTCTTAATTTCATGAAGGAAATAAAAAACCACACTAGGTAAAGGCACTGTGTCTTCACTAAATTCTGGAGGGACAGAGATTTTTCTCAGATACTTTATTACTTCTTCAAAGTTGGTGTGTAACATGGAGTCTATTATAAAAGAAAGAGAAAGAAGAGAAACCCTTCTGAATGCCATTTTAGTTATTGAAGCTTAAAATAGATATTACGCAAATATTCTAGCTGCTTGCTGTCAAACCATTCATTTCTACACTGCAGTGCCCACTTAACTCTTCCTCACTTTGGCCACCTGCCTTTTCAAAGCACTTTATCTGTAAGATTAGGCCCTGGGGGAGATTGCACAAATAACATAAGGAAATATGGTGTTATTGTCCTGATTTACACAACATCTTCATCTTCCTTTATCTTCTCCATTTTATAAAACTATTATTTTTTCTTCTGGCAAGTCTGTTGTCACAGATCAGTGTTTTCCTTGCTGCCTGTAGGCACGCTGATTCCCTGC
The DNA here is from genome assembly GCA_035583185.1 of Anabacerthia variegaticeps. Lineage (NCBI taxonomy): Eukaryota > Metazoa > Chordata > Aves > Passeriformes > Furnariidae > Anabacerthia > Anabacerthia variegaticeps. The sequence continues at coordinate 41,804,793 of JAWWEW010000112.1, read as the reverse complement.
ATTTCCCTCACACACAGCACTGAATTGGTCTGTCTCCCATTTGGCCCACCTGTCCCATCAGGACCAGTAGGGCTTTTTGTCACTGATTTCATCAGCATATTTGATTTTAAGAGTCTTGTCCTGCAGTGACTCACTGTTTCTCTTTGGGTTTGGGTTGTTTGGGTTTTTTGGTGGTTTGTTTTTGTTTGGTTGTTGTTTGTTTGGGGGTTTTGTTTGTTTCTGTTGGGGTTTTTTTAAACACTCTTCTCCTCCATGCTCAAAATATAGAAAAGAAATTACAAACTAATATCACTCCCTGGTATCTGTTTGGGGATTAATGAGGAATTAGTAAATGACTGATTTATCTGATAGGAAAATATCTTGCGGTCTTTTAGATTTACAGTAATTACTCTTAAAAAAAGGTTTCACGGCTTGATTTCTCCCCTGGTCATCCTTATTAGTGGATTGCTACAATTGCAGAGGGAACATTCTCTTCTGACTACAATTCCTTACCCATTAAAGAGGGAAAATCATGCTGCTCTGTAGACTCAGCCTTCTTTCACAAGCTGTACTGTGTGATAGCTTGCCCTTCTCACAGGCATGGACTGAATAATCCCTAGAGCTTCTCTCCTTCCTCCATCCCTGGGTAAATCTGTGCCCGCCATTCCTAGGATTCTGTTTTTCTATTTTTATCTACATAACCCATGTCATTGCCTTCCAGAAAGAAGGGAAATCCAGTTCATGATTTCTATCCATACTGCTACTGATACTAGGTGTCTGGTCTGACATCTGTCTTCTCCAGGAAAACCTCTCAACCACTTTTGTATCCCAGATATCTTCAACCACTCCATCACCTGTTGGCAAGATGATACCTCAAGAAGACACCGACAGTGTTATAACCCCCTTGCCGAGACAATTAGTCTTAGCAGTACTTCAAGACTGGTATGTAAATTGCGTTTCTCTGGAGTCTTGAACTTCTTAGTAAAGCAGGCATTTGCTGCAGGCAGCTGCTGTACAAGTCAAACCAATTTATTTAGTGTAGATTAATAATTTGATACAATTATTTTCCAAGGACACTTAGTAGGGTTATTTTTGGATGTTCAGCCATTTCACAGCCTTAAATGTGCTGTATGATGAAAGTAGCTGGATTTATATTTTTAAGTCATCTTTGCTTAATTTCAACTCCTTTTTTTCCAAGCAGAAACTCTACAAAGATGAGCAGAGGTCAAATCATCAGCTGTTGGCTGTAACACTGTCCCCTTTCTTCTAGTTCAGTGAGCTCAAATCCCATAAATCTCCTTGATCTTGAAATACACAAAAGCACACTGAAAGCTAAAACAAAAACCTGAGCATTTAGCTGTCTTGGAAATGTACTTCCAAATATATATTCTTCAAGATTTATCTTGCAAAGCTTGTTAAACAGATGTGTTCGGTACTGGGCACCTTTTGTCTAGTTGTTTAAGGAAAGAGACATTGATTCCACTGAGAGAAAATAATAAGTAAAGACTACTGGCAAAATAGCTGACTGTATATCTGTACTTCTTTAGGAATAAGGGAATATATCTGAATTTCTGTAACTGTGGAAAATCACAGAATCACTGAATTGTTGAAATTGGAAGGCACATCTGGGTATCATCTAGTCCAACTCCCCTGTTAAGGCAGGCTTGCCTAGAGCAGGTGACACAGGAACGTGTCCAGAACATGTCTCCAGACAGGGAGATTCTACAATCTCCCTGAGCAGCCTGTTCCAGTGCTCTGCCACCCTCAGTGTGAAGAAATTCTTCCTCATGTTGAGGTGGAACTTCCTGTGTTTTAATTTATGGCATTGCTCCTCATTCTGTTGTTAGGCACCCCTGAAAGGAGTCTGGCACCGATATATTCATGTATTAAGGAAAGTCTGTCTACTCCTTCATCACATGAACACCTGACATTTATAATTCACCATATCAATGAATGATTGCTTGTTCATGAGGATATGTGTTTGCAGCAGGTACTGAGATCAATCAATAGGTTAGGCCAGATAATCTGAAGTGGGAACTGTGATTCAGTAATAATCAACCTTATTAGTCTTACCTAGCCATAAGATACACACTGATCACGATGGATTGCAGTTTTTCCCCTTCTCCACCCTGTGCATTGAATGGGAAGCAGAACAAAAACAAAGGCTCACAGGTTTGCAGCCTGGATCCCATGATACACTGACAAGATCCACCTTATCTGTGCCCCTTTTTCCTTCACAAAGGCTCTGCCACATTCTTTCAGAAAGGCACTTCATACACAGCAGACAGCCAGCTGCTGGCTGGACGAGTTGTTCTAGCAGTAACAGCCATCTCAGAGTGACTGGATGTATGCCCATCACATTAATTAAGAGCTCAGTGCTGTCACTGGGTGATGAGTATGTCAGGCTGCTTGATGGAGAGTGCCAGATGCCATGCTCAGATGCCACATGAACGTCCTGTCATAAGGCAGATGTTGGGCCACATTGTTGTGTCCTCCATCAGAGGCATACCTCCATGGCATGAGCATGGAGCCCTCTTTCCATGAAGGCTTTTCTGGGCAGGATTTCAGATCTGTCCATAACTGTCTTACTTTTTCTGCATTAACTCAGAAGCAAAACTTATTCCCTTGATCAGTGCTGAATGGAGAGTGCACCCACCCATCTCATATTTCTTTCTCCTCTTTCTGTTTGCATATCCATCTCTGCTACCACAAAAAAGTCTGTGAGATGTAGGTGTGATATTATGAAGAGGAAAGTTCCAGTGACATTTCTTCATCCCTGAAGGCATTCTCAGTAATCTGCAAGTGCTGAAAAAGGACGACAATTTAGTAAAATCAGTTGATGTTTCAGTTCAGGTTATGACATATACACGAAAAGTATAAGGTTTACCATGATGTGTTTTCAGGACAAACCAATACCCAGGAATTCTTGTGAAAGAGGTGGAGGATATGGGAGGTTTACAGTGGGAATGGTGTCCTTCAGGAGAAGAAGAACAAAAGAAAAACAGTCCCAGCAAGAGGGAAGGAAAGAAAATAAGAATGAAAATGCTTGGGAACTTTCACACTCTTCACAGCATGCTGAGGCAATGAATTCCACAATTTAAGAACAGCTTGTGAAGTATTTCCTTTGTATTTAAGCTGTCACATGATCATTTCATTTGACGTCCCCCAGTTCTTGTACTGTAAGATTCTGTCAACAATTACTCCTCTTTTTTTTTTCTCTGTGTCATTCATGAATTTATATATAAATATGATTTTTAAATATTATTTTTATTTTGCACTTTTTCTAGTTTTACCATATCCTTTTAAACACTGATTAATCAAAACTTCATGAAGTTTTTCTAGGTGTGACTTGCACACTTTGGCAATGACTTGTTGCTGTTTTCTATTTCCTACTCCTTTCTTACTAGCTCTTAGCCTTCTATTTTCCTATTTTATGGATGCTGAATAGTGTACTGATGGTTTTTTAAATTAGTCAGAAAAAAATCCTGGTTTTCTTTCATGGGTAATAGTTGCAGTACTTCAGAACTGAGATTTTTTAATCCAATACAAAAACAGAGACAAAATTGTAGAAAAGGAAACAAGGATGCAAACATTCATAGGAAGATAAATACAGACTTTTGCTTCCTCAGTCTATCTTCAGAAAGAACAGGTAGCTGGGTGTGAGGAAGCTACAGAGAACCAAGTTGCAGTGGAAGGTAAGACGACCAAGATGTGGGCCATACAACCTCTCTTTTCACAATGGGATGAAGTAGACATTATCAGTGAGGAATAGCAGCATTTAGTGTAATTCTTGATGAGGACAGAAAATAATCAAAATACCACAATTGCGAAAATGATGGCATTTCAGTAGAGACAGGAGGAGATGAAAAGATGAGAGAAGAAATGATGTGGCTATTCAGCACCAACTGCACCAGGGACCAGTTGTCAGAGGGCCCCAGATGCAGCCTAGGAAGATGGGGGAAGCAAAGGATGAATGTCAGCAGCTGGTAGGATGAACAGCCTCATTTTGATTATTTTACTGCTGCCTGTACTGAGCACACAGTACCACTAATAATGAGTGCAAAATGAGAGGACAAGTCCCAAGGGGTTTTTTCGGTTGTTTTTTAAATTGTGAAAAAATTAAAATAATTATTTGGATTAAAATTTTCCTTGTGTTTATTGACAGTGAGGTTCTTTACATGTAACAGAGTACCTCTGTTAATGAATTGCATATGAATTTTGAGCCATTATTGCCCTAAGAGGCCTCCTGCAGTTCTGTCTTAGAATATTTCATGTGAAAATTTATGTGCTCCAAGCATTATTACTCTTTATTGCACTTAGGGGATTATGGGGCACACGTTTGCTTTATGTTATCTGAATAGTTTATTCATTGCAGTCCCTTACAAGGAGATGACTGTTGGTCAAAAGGGTTTTTATACTTCTCTGTTCACCCCAAGAAAGTCTAAATTCACCTGTTTTATCCTGATTAGTAAAAATTGTTACTAGACAGGGTGAAGGCTAGACAGTTTCTACCTATTTAGTTATAAATCTGATTTTTCCTCATTTTTTATTTTTAGTTGACTAATTGATTTGGCTTCAGTTAGTTGCTCTTGGTTACTTTGAGGTCTAAGGAAAAAGAAAGCCTGAAAGCCTGAAGAAAAATGAACAGTTTCATGGAAATAAATGGCCTTTTTTTTCCAGCTATCTTTGCTTTGAAATAACTGCTTAGCATAATGTGGTAATTTCCAGAATGGTCATCAGTGAATTACAAAATGTTAAAAATGTACTCATTATCAGACTTAAAAAGCATATTAAAAGCAGACCTAAATGAGGGAAAGAGCCTAGAGCTGAAGAAAATAATAGCATCTTTGGAAACTGGTTTATTCTGTCCCCTTACATAAACAGGTCACAGCGGAAAGAGGCAGCTTCTTCCAAACAAAAGCAAACAGCACACCGTCATCCAGAAAAAAACCACAGAATTACAGCAGGTTTCCCCAGGGTTTGGAGAGTATCTGACTTGTCCCACTACTTCACTAGAGGTCTCACACAGAGGTAATGAAGGGCCCTTACAGTCCTCTGGTGTTGTCCCCTGGGCACCAGAGACTGAAAATCTTAGAAGAGGGAAACCTATTTGTTCTTGCCGACAATTTTCCCCTTTCCCTCTGGTGAGGAAAAAAAAAAAGGTAACATAGTGGATCTTCTCCCTAGGCATTGAGAAACATTAGTCTGCACCAGAGTAGCAGTCCATCAGCTGGCCACGGCCAGCAGCTTCTCCTCAGGCTTCAGCAGAGCTCCACATAGGACAGGTGGACCTGGCTGGTGTGTGCTCAGCTTTGACACTCCTGAGGCCACACAGACCACCCAAAAGGGATGCTGGCTACAGGCAAAAGCATCCAGCAAGCCTGGGTATTTCTGCCTCCTGTTCAGAGTGCCTTGTCACCCTGCCAGATGGGACATTTTCGGGCCAGTATATATCTATATCTATATCTATATCTATATCTATATCTATATCTATATCTATATCTATATCTATATCTATATCTAACTATGCTGGATGAGTCTGATCTCGAAACCCAGCTAGCTTCCATATTTAACTGATGTTGTAGGTAAAATTTTCTGATACCTTGGACAACTAGTAGAATGCACACTATTACGAATGGCAGTGAAACAGCAGAAAAAGTCTGCCTCCATCTCCTCCAGTGCCCGGGGTCACACTGTCTGTATCCAGACCAAGAGGCTGTTACGACTTACAGAAGCCCCCCTGCATGAACTGAAACCCTGAAGAAATTATGAAGTGTCTTGGGCCTCCAGGAATTGGAATGCATAAAATAAAATGCTAGGGAAAATCTGAATTTCAAGGCTTTCTTTTCCTTAAGACAGTTCTGTTTCCACTACACTTGTTATATTAATCATGCCTTGACTACATTTAAAATCACCTCTTGCTCAACAACCTTGTCTCATATTCTGATTTCCGTCATTTTCTAAGGCAACTAAAAGCTAGTGGCTGCTCTTTCAGGGACTCACAACCCTAATTGCCGTCCCTGGCAGTGAGGACTTTGCCTTTCTTTTCCACATGGATGCACTTGGAAATCACAGCACACTTACATAAAATAGTTATTACCTTCAAAAGAGTAGATCTCTCAAGTAGTCATGTCAAAGACTTAATCAGTGTAAGAAATCACATCAACATGAGTTGCTCTTCGGTGTGGCAAAGGTTTCTTCTAGACCAACCCAGGAAAAATGTCAAATCAGACAAGGATTGTATTAATTTTATTTGGCAGTCCTCTGCAGAATATAAGGATGTAGACTTCTGCTCTATATTTATTTTATTGAAAGGAGTAGAAAGCTTGTCATAGATCAAAGTCTTCCAGCTGATCTCTTGGGAAGGCACCACTCCTTCTTCCGGGTCTATGGAGCTGCAAGAGCACCAGGCATACAAGTAAGAATAAATAATATATAATAATTACTTATGATTACTTTCAGCATTCATCTCTTTGCATGGGATAAGCTAAACTTTCAACAGTCATCAGACAGTTAGCAGAGTGTTATTTAAAAATACCTGCTGGAAACACAGCTGCCAAATTATCTGTATATCAATTTCCCACAAAAATATGATTTCCCCCTCTTCATATTTCACAGAAATATGCCAGTTTCTTTCCCATGTTCAATAGGAAACAGCCATAAATAGCATGGTTTTGTCTTGTTTTGAGAATTCAATTTAGTACATTGTTTTCATTCACGTAATTTTGACTCATATTAAAATATTAATACTGTGCTACATAGAATGTTATATTTATCAGTACATGTACTAAATATATTTGTGTTTTATGTTTAGACTTTACTAAATGTTTCAGTAGAACCAGAATAAAGTATTTAACACTTAAATTCATTTAAATTCATAACTTAAATTTGTATTATTTTAAGTGAATTTAATTTTTTATACAAAATACAACCTCTTTTTGCAACTTTTTACTTCCCACCAAAAGATACTAAAGATCTGGCTAGATTTTTATCATTTCTCCATTCCAGAGATACTGGGACCTTGCTGAAAAACTGCTTCTTCTGAACTAAGCCTTTACATTTAGAACCCTCATCTGCTGAGGAGCCTTTTCCTGTGGCAGAGAGGCCCCTTTTAGGCTGAAGCCACTCATAGTAACAAGAACTGTTAGTATTTTTTTATAATATGTTCATTACAAATCTCTTTGACTCACGTCTGTCATTTTGGAGACTGGGTTCAGACACATCTAATAATACAGAGAAGTACAATCCTATATACCTGCAGCTGTCTGTTTCCCTCTCCAAAACTAATGATGCTTTCCACATTCCAAAAGTTATGCTACAGTATAAAATACCAGATTTTCAGTTCCTGTGCCCCTTACACCATCTCTTCTAGTACAGCTATTTTTAAAATTACTTCCACTTCTATTCAATTTCAGATTTGACTGCAACTAGACCCTTTCTTTCCTATTCATTTCTATGCCTATAATTGAAAATCACTTCTTTGCTCAACTCCAAGAATGCTGAAGCCTGAAAGAATGGGAATTGAACTGCGAAGAAATTTCTGTATATGGTCACCTTATTCAACAGGGATTCAGCTTTTTAACAATCCACAGCATCATTAGAGAATGAAAGAGCAAGGAAAATCTAAAACAGCAAACAAAATATGATAAAGACCAATTACCAAAATGAAACAAACTAATGCACCCTAAGATGAATGATGCTTACTTAAAATGATATTTTATTGAATCAGGCAGAACCTGACCTATATTGGACACAGAAGAAATTATAGTGAATATGCTGGGATAATGTCAGAAAGCAGCTTGGCTGCATTATTAAGCTTGAATGAATCAGCTGCCACTGTAAAATGCGCTGCTAAACAGACAAGGACAGTAACAAATTATACAAAAGAAAGTGAGGGAGTTGAGAGGCCATTTTGTCACTGCACTGTCAGCGATCAAGCATTGATCATCAGTCTTGCTGAGGACAGTCCAGGGAGGTGGGGAAATACCTGTACTCTCAGGAAACCAAATCAAGCCTTGGCACAAGGTCAGTGTGGAAGGGTCGTATCTGATCATATTGAAACTCAGGAGGCTTCTTGTCAATCAATACACTTAACAGGAAAAATCAAGGTCCTTTGGGAAGAGGCAAGTCCTTTTCACCTGCAGAGATGGTCTCGTGTTGTGCCTGTTTGCCATCTTGCTCTTTCTAACAAGGCAAGCAGTTGAACGCAGGCATTGTTTACTAAAGATGCTGAGAATACAAACACACAAATACAGTCATAACACAGAATTTAGTCCCATAAAGTGTTAGGGTGAGAAGGGCAATTACAAGTGAAGATTAATTCAGTCTTGGTGGTGCCTTTCTTACCTCTGCAATGCTAGTGGAGCAGCTCAGTTGTGACTAAAATTAGTTTTTAAGCCATTAGAAATTAATACCCCCTTGCAGGCCCTGGCAGGAGCATATATGCCACTGTATCTGTGCTTGTCATGTATGTGTCTGAATTTTAAAAATTAGCATTCTCAGGACCAAAAGATGCTAAACCAAGAAAGAATGATGGAAGAACAAACCCCAGGTCACCCTTTGCTCCGAGAAGACAGATGTAAATGATGATAACTACTTCATAGAGGATTTGATGTGCCAATGTGCATGAGGGAGTGGAAGTGACCTGATACTACCTTGGAACAGAAGATGGTTGAATGACACAAACTGGTCCTTTAATTGCCAAGATGAGGCTGTGAATCAACATAAAAACCCAACTCGTTATATATGGATCATATTTATTCAGTGAGAGGTCTCTGGGAGGTACTGTACATTATAGCTACAGATGTTAATATTTAGGAGTAGAACTTGAGGCTAGTCTTGAAGCTTTCATCTGCAGAAATTTCCCTGGGGCTAATTTTTGCTGGAGGGTTGAGAATTCACACTGGAATTTTTAGACCTTTACGGTGTTTTCATAAGCTACAGGCCCACTCCCATTCCCATTAGTGAGTCTCTCATGGGCTTGATTCACCATCTGTAATTTCCTTATGGTGCTGAACTTTAAGACATTACTTTCTTTCACAACTTAATCAGGGTCTTTGGAAAAAAAACCAAAAACAGTGCAAATATTAGTCAGTGTTTTAAAACTAACTTCTGTGCTAAATGTAGATATATTCACGCACACTTTTATTAGGAACACCCAAGCAAATCAAAGAATTTCATTTTTCTATACACCAAGAGGTGAAATCTGAAATTTGGTAAGGTTTGCCATTGGTTTTTTTGTTTGGTTTTTGTGTCTCTGTGTGTGTGTTTTAAGAAAGAAATTTAATTTGTGTCTATTTTTTGTTTCAAAATCTTTGAAATATTTCCATCCAACTTCCACAATTGTCTTACTCAAACCATGGATAGGGTTTCAGTTGAGGGAAGTTCTCTAAACATAAGATAAATAGGCTGTAATTAGAAAAATAAGTATGTGGAAATTTTTTTAATCAGTTTGAAATTTTTTGATGGTAAAAGGAAATGTCAGAACTGACACTTTCCTGCAAAAGGTTTTAGCTTGAATGAGTCAGCATTATTCCTTAGGGAACCAGATGGCTGAAAATTACCTTGATGCTCCAAAAGTTCATTCAAAGCCAATGATTCTGTTTCACAGGTGTCATCCACTGTAACTCTTTGATACAAAAGAGTTATCGTCTTCAACCAAGAGTAAATTTGGCCTCAGAACTCTTTAGAAGAGTTTACTTCCATGTAGTTCCCTAACTAAATGCATACATTTTCATTGATAAAAAAACTCTAAGGAACTCCAGCAAATGTTAGAAGCACATTTTTCCTTATTTAATTCAAGCAAGCGCAATTTGGATCAGCGAATTTGGGGGTGGGCAGGTGTTGGAATCTGATCTCTCAGTCTCATCCCAATTTGACTTTTTGATTTTAAATGAAATTTTTCTGGCTTTCTGACTCCTTCAGCTGTATGTAATTTAAGAGAAATCAATTTAGAAATTAGATGCATGAATTACTCAGCAGTGGCTGGAAAAGAACGTGCCTTTTTGTACTTGCTTGAGTCCAAATTTCCCTTTTAAGTGCTAAACCATTAATTCTACTTGGAGGTGAATTAGATCAGTTTTTAGAAAATACCAGTAGTTTTCAGTGGAAACATCCTCATTAGAAAAAGCTGGGGGTTTTAGTGATTTTAGGTTGATCCAAATTTGAACTGACTGGGCATTCTGCTCTGTGAAACCCTAGACATGAAGGTGATCCCTCTTTTGATGCAAAATGTCCCTGGGGTCACAGCAGCATGAAGGAAGATGAATAGTAAGGAACTCGCCCTCTGGAGAGAAGGGAGGCAGTCGGGAATCACAGCCAGAGCTGCTCCTTCCACTGACTCTGGCATGTTCAGGATCCCCTCCTTGTTTGTGAAACCAGAAATGCAGCATGATTTTCTGTTTCTTGGGTACCTTCTGAGGTCAGTTTATGTACATTTACTAAACATTTAGAGTTCCCCAGAGGGACGGCTATAGCTCAGTGCTTTATAAAAATTACAGAGAAGGGTTTCTGCAAGGTAACATAATCTTCAACAAGGGCAGTATTTTAAGAAAAACAATTCATGAATATTTTTGATTTCAAATCAAGAAGAAAACTGTTTTAATTTAGCACTTCAGTGGGCTTTTCAGGTAGTATTTTTCTAGATATTATATCCAAAAGTGGAACATTTGAAACTCACTAACCAGAACTTTGCCTGTATTGACTTTTTTGTTCTTCTTTTTGAAAGGTACACATGTAGCATACTATAAAGTGTTAAGTCAAAGCTGCAATGGAAGTTGTAGTTTGTGATATTCTCTAGTTCTTTACTCAATGCAGGAAAGAGTGTTTTTCCATCTCCTATAAGCAAACAAACCAGTGTTGTCTTTGGGTTACAACAAAATTAGTTTTATCAGCTGCAGATGTGGCCCACTGTTTTGAATTATATGCTAGTAAGGAGAGTGAGCTCTGCAGCTCTGATTGCACACCTGTAATGTTCCATACCAATGGCTGAGTTGGCCGCCTCCCTGTCTATACCCAAAACACATGTTAAAGCTCCAAAGTTACTCAGTGCAGAGCAAGCAAAAAGGATGTCCTTCAGTTATTTTTAAGATTAGAAATCTCTTCCTCCCTTCAAGATGCACACAGAGGCAAAATGGACTTCACCTCACTTTGATATTAGGCATATTTGATGTCTCTGTCTGAAGCACCTGTCTTGTTACATTACTTTGCTCCTTCAACTTCACCCTTAATTCTGCATTTTTAAGGAGAACATGGAGGAAGAACTCAGCTCACTAGGTCTTTTAAATTCTTTACTTCTATGCTATTTTGAGGTCTGTAAATTGGTGAATAAAACCAGTCATGCTGACCTACAGACCAATGCTTTTTCATTTGGGAAACCAAACCAACATGTTCACGCCAGAAGCCTCTGAAAAAAACACCCCTGCTACAACTGTTTGGCATCTGTCTGAAAAGACACTGATGTGGTGAATGGGTGGAAGGCATTACAGCATGAGGTGCACACCTGGTGGATTTGTATTGCAGAACTTAGAGCTGTTTGTCAGTAATTTCCTGCATGACAGAGATAGTGCTGGAAAACATCAGGAACAGTATGGTGTTTGTCTCCTGCACGCACAGGCAGCTTAGACATTTCAGCTTCAAGCAAGAATTCAGAGATCACCATTGCTCCCCATCAGTCTGCTGACCTAATGTGATTCATGCGTGAGTTCAGCTCAAGTGCTGATCCCAAGAACCAGCACCCTTCTGTAAGGCCATGCATGGGTAATACAGCACATAACCAAGAGACCCTCTTGGGGAAACAGTAGCTTGGGAAATGACTGACAATATGTGTGTTTGTTGGTGGAGCTGTTAGTCATGATGTCAATAGTGGTCCCAACATCTCCGTGGCAAGTTTGCTATTGGAAATTGGGCAAGGCACTCTCAAAAGTCAGGCTGGTGATTTGTGTTCCCAGGTGCACAGAGGAGGCTGGGTCCTGCAGCAAGTCCTGTGCCAGTGAGTGTGAGCTCCTAAAGTGTAAAAAGGCCCTGGCAACAAGCCCTCAGCCAGCCTTGAGAATTGGCATGGACCTATTCAGGGTGCTCTTGTAGCTCTCAGCCTTTTCCTCCCCATCTGCTCCACATAAATGTGTCCCAGAGCATCAAACCAAGCAGCAGTGTCTTCCTCCCCCGGGTCAGATGATGACAGTTTTCATCCCTCAGTGGCCCCAGTGGGAGCAGGAGCTTACCTACATTTTCAACAGATACCAGAAAAATGCATGAGAAATATTCCATGAGAAGAGTTTGGAATACTTCCCTGTATATAGGGACTGAAATGATGAATGAGTCACAATTGCCATAATCTGGATTTTAATTTTTTTAACTTTTGTTACATGGATAACATTTGTTCCTAGTCCCTTGTACTTTCAGGAGTTGTTGCCGTAGAAACATTAATATCAAAGGTAAATACTAGAGAAAAATGCTGGACAATATTCCCAAGTGCAGCAACTAAGGTGGAGGGAAAGGGTTTTTTACATTCTTCACCAGCTGTTTCCCTGCTGCTGAAGTGGCCATGGGCAAGTTCAGTCCCCCACATAATTCAGAGCAGCTCATGGGCTGCCCTATCTTTCCCCTTCTTTGGATCATCCCTCTTCTCCCATGGACACCGTTCCCTCACTGAGTGACCCTGGCAGAAGCATCCTTCTCTGACAGCAACCCCCTGGCCATCACAAGGGGAATGGCACAGTTCCCTCCAGCCCACTTTCACCATGCAAGGCCCCAGCTGAGCTGCGTTGGCTGCAGCCCCTGGAATGCCATTACTGGCCTGTCTGTCATGCTGCCATTAGTGTGACTGAGAGGAACGACTCCAGCCAGTAAAAGGCATTAGCAGAGGTCATTAATGAAAGGTTTTGGGTATTCTTAGAAAATCACAGCATTAGTGGGATGATTTGAAATATTTATTAACGTGGGGAATTATGTCAGTTTGCAGATTTCTCTCATTACCCTACATTTATTTTTTTTAGCTTGTTGCAAGGCTACCAAGCGGGTCTGTGAGGAATCCAGCAGTGGTCTCTTCAATCACAGAAAGTGCTTTTTAGAAAACATTATGGTAATGCTCAGCACTAAATACTGTCTGTTCCTGCAAAAAGGAAAAATCACCACGAAGAAAACAAGAAAGTAGCACAGAGAGAAGAGTGTTCACTGCAGGAAACATGCTTCTTTGCTCCATCTGTGAATGTTTTTCAAATTCAAAATCAAGATGGGTTTGAGCAACAAAAGTCAGATCACAAACAGTCCCCAGGCTTGAGCACAGGTAATGGGCTGGTCAAACAAGAAGGCAAAATCATTGTTTTCATCAGGTTTCCTTTTGCTCACCAGGAGTATTTAAAAAGAAAAAGCATGCAAGCATGGTTAAGGAACTGGTATTTGGGGCAAATTCTGGTGTAGTTTTTAAAATAAATAAGTAATGTTTATTTGCTGGTCCTTTGTAGGTGCTGATGAGTGGATGTCACAAAATTTGAATCCTCTCTTTAGAGACAGTAAACTCATTTTCAAATGCTTTTCCTGGCTACTTTAGTTTGCATCATTTGGAGTTATATCACCCTCTATAGATGCTAATAATGCCTGCCTACAACCTTAGGCTGGAAAAGTAGAGAAAATACAGAGAACCAAGTTAGAGGACAGGCTTTCAATCTGTGATCTGAAGGCCCATGTAGAATCTGACTCATGTAGGAGAAAACTTACTAGAAAAATCATCTTTGAGACTTACACCCCCTCACATCTCCACCTGAGCACTAGAACCCACTCAATGTGAGTTTGAGCACTGATGGGTGAGCATCTCTCTTTAAATTGTTGTTGCAGCAATGGAGTTGTTAAAGTTAACGGATGAAAGGGAAAAATGATGATAGCCTTCAAATTGGTGAAAAGAATGTAGGTGATTGGCATAAACAGGCAAAAAGAGCATTTGTTATTCGTGCATGGTGCCAGGCAGAAGTTGCTGAGTGGGTGTGTAGCTTTGTGTATATTTGTTGTGGTTGACTTAGATTAAGTCAATAATTCTGCTGAGATAAGTACCTGAAATGCCAGAAGCAAATCTGTGAAGGGAAATGCAGGTATCTAAACTTCTTCAGAATCAAAATAAATCACCAGAATAATACCTGCACAGTTATAATCTCAAAAGAAACCAGCAGTTAGTTTTGAACAGAATTTGACTTACACTGAAAACCCATAAAATTGTAAGAATTTGTTGCATAATAAAGACCAACAAAGGATTTTGATGTTATTGTTGTTTTTAGCAATCAACTGATTAATCGTTTCCCTTCCCCAAATCTGAAAAAAACAATGGTAATAGGGAGTGAAGAGAGATGCAAATAATTCTTTAATCATGGACTTGAGAAAGTTTCTCTTAAACCTGCCACATTCATTCTGTATGTCAATGGGGAACACACTGAAGAAGGATTCAATAATAACAACAACAATGATATTAAAAAATGTAAATTAAGGAACGCAGAATCTATAACATATATTGACTATTTGAACCACTAAAGGAACTCTGAGGGCTCAAAGCCAGAGGAAAAACGTAGACTCAGGATTATACCATGCAAATCTCATACTGCATGGTAGTTTCTCACTAATGCAAGGGAAACCATTTCATTATTGATAAGCTGTTAGTAGCTGGAGTCAAGACAAGGACTAAATTAGCATGCATGTTTTCCATACACATCCCAAACTTAGATCAAAACAAATAGAAGGTGACTTTAAAATCTGAATTTCAGACACTGTTTACAAACCTGTATATGTGACTCATAAATGTTTTGGTCAGCCACCCTCTTCAGTTAGAAAAGGAACAAAGACAGCATTGCCAAGATTTCTTCCCAAAGTTATGTGTAATGATCTGTAGAGGTGCAGAAGTTCCACACTATTCTCTCACTCATTTAAGCAGGATTCCTCATGTGATTAAGGGCTCACTGACAGGAATAAAGATTAATAAAGCCTGCCCCTAAAAAGATCTTCATGCTATTGACAGATGGATTTTATTCTTGTATAGTTTATTAAAACTATCAGATACTTGATACTGGAGAATGGTTGTCTAGATTTCATTAGATATGTATGTAACATGGTTAGTGTATGTCCCTGAACTGGAAGAATATCACTTTTGGAAGTAAATTTCTAGGGAAATTATTCCTTTGTATAAATGCAAAATGTATTTCTTCATTTTTGCCATCATTATTATTATTACTTTTATTCTTCCTCTTGTAATTGTTAATGAAAATGCTCTCCAGAGTGTTTCCTTCTGGAGTATTCATGCACAAGGAAACTACTACACTTTTATAGATTTATTTTTTTTTATTATACTTTTTGTGCTGTTATCCCGCTGCAAATTTTGATCTTTTACAATATATGAGGAATTAAGGAGTTTTTTTGGTTCTAAACAGATTATTCATAGGCCACCTTGCTTTCATATTAAAGGGAATGCTGGGAGACAGTAGTGTGGCACATGCAGAGTGAAAGTGAAGCTAACCACTCCTGTCAGAGCCCTCTGAAAGTGGGCTCCTATGGCTCTCTGCAGCTGGAAATGTGAGAGGCTTCTCTTTTCTCTGGTTAGAACTTTATTTTTAGTCTTTATGCCAAAAAAATGTTTCAAAACTCCTGTTGTCCTTCTGCATGATATTCTATGGCCTTAGGAAGACCTCTCCTCTGAGTGGTTTCTGGGAACAGCATTCAAGCATCTAAATGGAGTTCAAATGAAATTCATCTTAAAATGCCCATAACTTTCAGTGAAAAATTATGCCTTCCCCAGAACTTTGAAATGCTACAGAAAGCACATCAATGCATCTGAAATACCATACATTTCCACCTTTTAAACGTCTAGACAGCAACAACAAACAATCCCCCAAATTAATGATTTCTGAAGCCCTGAATTGTGGCAATGCCATTTTAAGAGCATGTCAGCAGTTGCAGAGATGAAACTGGTGCCTGACCAGCTTGATTTTTATGCTGAGGAATGTGTGTAGGTGCTGAAGCTCTCTCTAAAGACAGTTGCTGTCTGTCCTGCCTTTGACAGCCCCTGTGGCTTTCCAGGCATGACCAGTGAGATGCTGGTGCCATGGCAGGTCATGGTTTCCAGAACTCCAGCAAGTCAAAAGAGAATTGCAGGTATGCTCATGAAATGAAATTGTAGTTGAGATGAGAGGAAAATGCAGTGAAAAATGAGGACAAGTTGTAAGCCCTCAGAAACTAATTGCCACCACAGCCAACTTCATTCACTAAGGCATGGACATAAAACCAAATTACTTTCTCATCATGAAAATACTGAGGGTGCTTTAATACTGTTCCGTGCTTTCATCCCTTTTATTATTTTTGCCCTGCAGTTTTATTCTTTCCTTCAGTCTGATCACTGACCCTCTGTTCCCCCTTTTCTCTCTTAGTTCTAGCATTTTTGCTTTCCTCTGCCCTCAAATGCTTAAACTCAACATTTATTTTCTCCCCCTCCCCCCTTTTAATAGTCCCTTTTTTATCCCATTTCAAGCACCCTTTTTTCCTCTGCTAGTTTGGCTGCCTCACCTTCTGCCTTCTCCACTAAATCACACCCACCCAAACACAAAGTTATCATTTTTTTTTTCTCTTTTACCTGGAAAATATGAACGTATGGGCAATGGGTGGGAGTGAAAGGATATTCCCAGAATAGGTGTCTTCAACCATAAAAGTCCCAATGACAACTGATCAACAAATGTGTTGGGATAAAGGCAGAGAAGGTAGCAAGGAAGTTTTTGAAGGTCTTATCTGGAAAGCTGGAGACAAAGATGTGAAAGACAAAGGTTTGCAATGGAAATACATTAAACTTTTCAAGTGTTTAACTTTTCAAGCTAATAACCCTCTGGGAGTTTACAACAGTCTGAGAAGAAACACATACACAATCTGTACTCTCTCTGACATGGAAGATTTTCTTTTTATTTTCTTATCTGAAATTTTAATTAAAGTCATCCAAATTGAAAGAGTCTTAGGCTCTGTGTATGGCATAACAAAAGCCACCACTAGCACAGCACTGCAACACACCATAACGAACTCTGTCTTATCAAGCGTCAACAACACTCCTCCAGTAGTAAACCAGTTACATTTCTGTGATGAAACATGAGACAACTCTGCAAAGAAATTCAGGCTCTCTTCCCTGTAATTCTGTTGATCACACACATACAGAAGGAATTTTCTGATACGTAGTTAAAACCTGGCCTCAGTCAACTAAAACATGTTGGGCTTTCTTTAATAGTCGAGTTCACAGTCAGCCATTACTTTGTTTCAAATAGATCATGTGGTATTTTTGTTTCCCTCCCTATTTTAAAATATGTATTAACACTGCAGAAGGAGTGGTTTGAAATGGAAGTCTGGGGAACAAAAATACATTTGATTAAATACCACAATTTTATTTACTGAGGAGGACAATTTGCTCACAGCAGGCTCCACGTACCCTTACAAAGGTAATCCAAAGATGGATTGGGCATGCAGCACATACAAAAAGCCAAGGCTGAGGAATGAAGAGGCAACTCCATACATTTTTCAAAACAAATTTTCAACCTCTCTCTCAAAATGATGCAACATATAAATCTGCTGGATCATAGGTAAGCAGTGGCATAAAGAGAAAATAGAGTAGGCTGAGTGAAAGATCTCATAAACCAAAATAGTGTGTTTTCGGTCATCAGTGCAAGCCCAATGGAAATAGATTTGCTGGTGGGCTCCAAATGAGGTTTTTCCTCCCACCCAGTCAGTCTTTGGCTTCTCTGCTGGCACCTTCAATCACTAACAGACTAAACCAAAACTGGTTGTGTGCTCTGTATCCTCAAGATTTATTGTGGGACAAACTAAGATACCCACTTCCACTATCTCTCTGAAGAGCTATTCCCCCTTTGAACTAATTGCCACCCAAAGAGGAAGAGTTTCTAACGTGACATTTTAGGACAAAATGCCACCTATACATAGGAACAGGCTTGGTCATGAGAATTAGTCCAGGCATGGAGCGGTCACCCAGAGGAAATTCTGTGTTCTGCCATTTGAATGACTGCTCGTAAATAGAGATTCATACTGTACTCAGACGGGCCATGAGATGCTATTAAGTCTTAAGCAACACAGCCCTGATCTGGATTTAAACTGACAGTAAAATAGAAATGAGACATACATCATCTCCTTCAAGTCATCTAATCCTTTTTCTGTGACATGTTTTTAATATAATTCTTTGCATTCGTATAGCGTGGCTTAATCTGAATTAGCTTTCTGAGCAAGACCTGATAAGGGCTGATCATTTAACCTCTCCAATTGGTTTTCTCTCAGACAGACCTAATTTTAGGTCTCCTTAATATTTCTCCAGCTGTTTTGTCATGACCTTCAGCAGCTCTAGCTCCCTCCAGCTGACCCAGATGCTTTGCTTCTATAATCTGAATCCCCAGTTCTCAGAGGCTGCCTCTGCTCCACTGCTCCTTTATAAGCCTGCAATACACTCTCAAAGAAAGCTTTTAAAGGCATATAGTCATTATGGCATGGAAAAGAAGTCACTCTTGCAATTAAAATCTGTTAATGACATAGGGAAATGAAGATATGAACAAATGGTCCTTTTTCATAAAGAAGGGAAATTACCACTAGGAATTGCAAAGGTTATGTGCTCAGACTTGTGAAACAGCTACAGATGGCAGACAAAGGAGGTTCATGTGTAGGTGACAAACTTTTTGTGATGATCAAAAACTATTTAGTAAAATCAGTTCTAAAGCTGACTGCAAAAAGTGTCTGAGGGACTTCACAGTGTCAAATAACTCGAAGATAAAATGGCAGGTGAAACATAAGGTTAGGACCATTGTATTACGTGCAGGAAAAACATTTCTAAGTATACATAAAAGTGAATGGGCTCTAATTTAGCAACACAAGATAAAAAAAAGAATGGGGATCACAAATAGAAACCATCATTAATTTAGTAAGTACACTGTGGCACTGTGTGCCCACATTTTTTCAAAGAATACTTTTTTTTTTTTTTCAGGAAAATCTGGACAAAGGAAAGTCTGTTCAAAGCTATGGAAATAGCTTAGAGCCTTTTAACTTGGATAAGGTATGACTGAGGGAAAACATGATCAAGGTTTGTGAAATTATAATGGTTTGGAAAAGGACAAAAGATCTTCACTGCTTCTCATAATGAAAGAATTAAAGTGCACCAAAACAAAATAGCCAGTAGCAAACATAAATAAAGCAAAAAGAAGTGTTTTTTTGTACAGCAGGCAGTTAAACCATGTAACTGTTTGCCGTAGGTGTTGAGACAAAAGCAAGAATGGGTTAAAAAACCCCTGCTAGATACCTTCATTAATGTCAAAGTTGACCAAGGGTTATTTAACATAAGCTCCAGTTAAATCTTTGAGGTAAAGAAAATCTCCTGGTCCAGAAACCTCCAGCTCTTGATCCTAAGACATCAAAAAATAGAAGAAATGTTGGACATAGAAGAAAGATGGTTTTATATTTGCCCTTTTTCTTACTTTCTTCTTCTAAGTAGTTGGTATTGGCCAGTATCAGACACAATGTCAAGTTACAGTTTTCTTTGTTCTGACTCACTACAGGCACCCTCCTGTAATTAAGCAGAAAAAGGTTATACAGAAGCTGTTGGCCAAAAACTTCTTTATGCTGAGAATGGAGAGAAGTAAACGCAGTCTCCTGCTCAGGTACTTCCAATATGCAATTAAAACATCCTCCAAAGTGATTACAAAGATCACAGTGATATTTGCAAGTGGAGGAAATGTATTTCCAGTGCAGAACCACCCAAAGAAAAATCTAGGCAAGGAGGAGTCTTGTTTAGATCTTGCGTTGGATGCAGGGTTAACATAAGCTCTTGTGTGAGCCATCTTGCTCAGGGCAATTTTGTGAACCAGCTTCCAGGGTTAAATATTCTGTTGCATGAGGGAGGAGCTGATGACTATTTCAAATGAGCTATAAATAAACTGAAGGACATTAAACAAACAAGTCACACAGAATCATAGAATAGTCTAGGTTGGAAGGGACCTTAAAAGGTCTTCTAGTCCAACCCTCCTGCAGTGACGAGGGGCATCTTCAACTAGATCAGGTTGCTCACAGTCACTTACAATCTGACCTTGAATGTTTCCAGGGATGGGGCATCTAACACCTCTCTGGGCAACCTGTTCCAGTGTTTCATCACCCTCAGTGTAAAAAGTCTTCCTTACACTTAATCTAAGTCAACCCTCTTTTAATTTAAAACAATTACCCCTTTTCTATTCACAGCAGATCCTGTCAAAAAAGTCCCTCTCCAGATTTCTTGTAGGCCATCTTTAGATACTGGAAGGTTGCTAAAAGGTACCTTCAGAGCCTTCTCTCTTCCAGGCTGAACAATCCCAACTCTCTCAGCCCTTCTCCATAGCAGAGGTGTTTCATCCCTCTGATTGTTTTTGTGGCCCTCCCCTGGATCTGCTCCAACAGATCCATGTCCTTGTTGTGCTGAGGATCCCAGACCTGGATGCAGTACTCCAGCTGGAGTCTCATGAGAATGGAGCAGAGGGGCAGAATCACCTCTGTCGACCTGCTGGCCATGCTGCTGTTTACGGCAGCCCAGCATATGACTGGCTTTCTGGAGTGCAAGTGCACACTGCCAGATCATGTCCAGCCTCTCACCCACCAGCACCCCCAAATCCTTGATGGACGTGATTGAGATTAGCAATTCTGAGGAATAATGACAACTTCTTGTGGAGGAAAAGTAGAGCACTCACAATGATGATTTTGCTAACAGGCCAGGCTTTGTATCAGGTGTAGAGAGCAGATGGCAACAGAAGGAAATCTGAGCTACGTGTAGTTGTTGCCACAGGCATACTCTGAATGCAACAAGCCAAAACTGCCATAAGAGACAGGCCAAAATCTGTTTACATAACTACATGGGGAAGAAAAAGGAAGCAAAATGTGATCCAAACAGGATGCTGCATTTCAGGACATAAGGTGGGAAGTGTTAGTCACAGCATTAGGCATGCATGTCTTTAATCCAATGAGGGGAACTGTCTGTGTGGAGGCATTGGCTTTACTTTCCAAAACTGTCTGGTACAGTATGTTTTGAAAGGGTGCAGTGAAAGTTCATGAAGTGGGACTTTGAATGGTGGGGCATGCCATGTCAGATGGAAATGTTAATCTTCCCCTTTTCTACGGAATCACAAAGAGCAATCTCTCTGAAGTTCTGCAGTCTGTAAATTTCATCCACTACCCTCTTATAAAAACAACGTTCAATTCAATTCCATTCACTCAAGGTGTTAAGAAGCCACAACTTTTTCTGGAAGCAGTGCTACCAGAAACTTGGAAATTGACGAGGCTTCTAAGCACCCAATAATAAAAAAAAGTACGTGATATGTAAATTCAGACAATCAAAGTAACAGATTAATGGTTTTAAGCTATTTCAAATATTTTATTTCCCAAAGTTCAGTATCAAATCAAGATTTGAAGGCAAGAGCTACAGAAATTATTCATAATCTGGCAACTCCTACCACTCCTATCACTAACAGGAATTTCAGCTCAGGGTATATTTATAGACCAACATTCTGAATCCAGCTATGACTGACTGATTTTTCAGCTTTGTTTAGCTGATTTTGTAAAATTGGCAATGGTATGTATGTAACCAATATTTCACTACTGTAAGTCATATTAAAAATCTGACTTTGACCAGGATACCAGAAGCCAAAACCCAAATGTTTTCTGCATCATAGAAGGATAAACCTGATGTTTTCTGACTTCAAATCATTGCAGAAGAATTCCTTGAGAATCCAAAAAGAATGAGAGAACAGCTCAGTACCTCTCCAGCTGCAGAAGTCATGCTTAGAAAAAGTATGGCTTTAGTGAGTTTGTGTCATGACAGATTTCCTCCGTTTTTAATAAACCTGAGATGTAAGAGCCTCTTCCAAAGGCAGTGTGTCCTCTATACACTTATACAAGCCATTGTGATGGTTTTGGCTGGGGTAATTTTCTTCACAATGACTAGTATGGGGCTGTGTTTGGATTTGTGCTGAACACAGTGATGATAATATAGTGATGTTTTTGTTATTGTTCAGCAGTGCTTACACATATCTGAGGCCTTTACTGCTCCTTGAACTGCCATGCTGCAAGGAAGTTGGGGGTGCGTGGGAGGTTGGAAAGAGGCACAGCCAGAACAGGTGACCCAAACTGACTGAAGGGATACGCTACACCATATGAGATTATGCTCAGTATATAAAATGTGGGGAAGAAGGAAGAAGTGGGGGGTGTTTGCAGTTATGACATTTGAGTTCCCAAGTAATGGTTATGCGTGATGGGGCCCTGCTGTCCAGGCAATGGCTGAACCCCTGCCTACCCATGGGAAGTACTGAATTAATTCCTTGTTTGCTTCGCTTCTGTGCGTGGCTTTTGTATTCCCTATTAATATTAAACTGTCTTTATCTCACCCCAGTAGTTTTCTAGTTTTACCCTTGCATTTCTCTCTCTGACCTCGCTGGTGGGGGAGTGATTGAGCCACTGTGTGGGGCTTGGTGGCTGCCCATGGATAAACCATGACACCTATAAACACTTCAGAGAAGTGAGGTCCAGCCCCTAAAGCCATTGTGGCTTATCCCTGGGTTTTGTGCCTCTGACTGGTCCATCAGACACTTTCTGTTCACTGGTAATGAGGTCTGAGCCTGTCATATGTTGCAGAGCTGAATTTACCAAGCCAAAGTAGGTCACTGACCACAGACCTCTGGGGAAAATATTTTTTTTGTTGTTTGCTTTCTGCAGAGGGAGCTGAAGCTAAGGAATGTGGGCAATGTTTACAGAGGCAGGAATGATCCATCCTTCCCAACAACCCAAGAGTGAGCATGACTGAACTGAAAGATGAGCATGAGCCTTAATGAACTTAAGCATACATGGAGATGATGGCTGAGGAAAGGGATGGAGAGGCTCAGGGTAGTGTGACAGTTTTTACACAATTCATCCCAGATGGGATCTGAGCCATTAACAGGTAAAGTCAGAAAGCACCTTTGGAGCACCTTTGGTCTCAAAGCATGAAGGAACAGTCACCTTGTAAAGTTTGCATGCAAAGACTGGCTGCCTCCTCACTCAAAGATATGCCATTGCATTTGTAGCTGCCAACACTGACTACAGCTGCCTCTTGCAAGGATCAAAATACGTACACAGGTTTAGTCTCTTCTTCATTACTGGCAGAGCTGTTCAACTTTGCTCTTCTCAGTTTCAGAAAAATAGATTTGATGTATTGCACTGCTTTGTGAGACTAAGAAATTATCACATCCCATCATAGAAACAGTAATCTCTTAAAATGGATAGGTCACTGAACAAGGATGAGGTTTCCAGGGACAGAGC
>JAWWEW010000112.1:41715530-41781398 GCA_035583185.1 Anabacerthia variegaticeps | reverse complement strand
CTTTTCTCTTTGGGGGGGGGGGGAATCCGTGTGGCCGGCAGTTGGGTTTGGCACGGAGCCAACTCAACCCTCCACACATCCCATCATAGAAACAGTAATCTCTTAAAATGGATAGGTCACTGAACAAGGATGAGGTTTCCAGGGACAGAGCATTGCTACTTAGGTTAAAGAAGCAGGCAGGTTTTTTTTTATTTGCTTATGTCAATAGCAACATATATCCTAATAGATATCATAATCCACTAGAAAAGCTTTTCTGGACAGTCCTTGTTTGTAAGATGTCATTCTGGAATTTACTGTTCCAGACGGTGAACATCAGAGAAAGCTTCCCTGGGGTTTCTTTTCTGTTATTGAGTATTTGTCTGGCTTTAAAAAAAAAAAAAATCTATTTGTGGCAGTCACCCAGCAAGGCATGTTTCATCCTAAACAGCTAAAGAGTTATATAGTTACAGTCAACAGAAAGCAGTCTTATCTGGAAAGTGTCAGGCAGACTTGCCTACAGGCAGTGACAGGATCTTGGTCCCTGCCACAACATGCTCTTTCATGCTCTTCTTCTTTTTATTGTTTCTTGTGTGTAACTTTTGTCCTGGTTTCACCTGGGTTGTATTAGTCCAGTATTAGTCTTCTATAAAATCAATGGAGCCTCTGAATTAAAAATATAGATTAAAAGGAAAAAGAAAGGTTTTCCCAGCATAATATTAATGACTTGTCAAGGCAGCTAACCTTGGCATATGAAGGCAGCTTTCTTTGGCTATCCAGAATAATTTCTACAGTAATTGGCTTCTTTCTTGCATTTTTTGAAGGTTGTATCCCCAGTACAGTACTATACAACTGACAATTTATGCTTGTCATCACAGTGAGCAAACTACAGGAAAAACAGTACCTAGGCTACACTTGGGAAAAAAATGACTATAACATAGCTACTAGAAATTTCTTAACTGACTTCATTAAAAACAAAGAGATGAGGATACTGTAACAATTCAAATCAGCAAAGCCTAAGCTTCTCAGAAACTGCAAAGTCATTGCAATAGTCAATGAATGGAGAAGCTATTTCCCCAGATGACTATAAAATCACTTCTACAAAACGATTTATCGCAATTGTGGAGAAGGTGTTTTTAGCAGCTGAGCTGCGTTGTCCTAAGGGGACACCAAAGAGCTGTAGCTCTGGATTTTGGCATGCCACCCTTTGGATTTGGGCCTATGTGTGCATTGACTTGGAAGGTGATGCCTTCTACCTTTGGGAAGAGGGAGAAATCGTTACAATCAGAACAGGGGCTCAGGTGTTTCCTAAGCTCTTTTTCTTGGTGGCTTTGTGAGGGATTAATTGACTAGACAGGGCAGAGCAAGGCTGCTGTAATTGACTGTGCGAGCGGGCTCTGCCCAGCCAGTTGCTGGAGTCATTTGCAACCTCTGTGCACCTTCACCTGCCAAGTCCAGGGTATGGAACATCTGTTCAAGGCAGAAACCTGCACACGCAAAAGTGATGCTCCTACCCACCACCTATGCAAGGAAAGGAGCCTTGCAGGCCCTGGGAAACAGAGGAACTACAAGGTAAACACTTTCCCCTCTCTGAAATGGAATGAGGTCCGGACTATTTTCTAGTCTGGTGTCAAAGATATCATCTGTAGGAACTGATAACTAATGCACACAATCTGTACCATAGATAAGGAGACACGGTTTTGCCATCAGTAACACAGTTCTTCACATAAAAGAGAACAAAAAATAGACTGGGTAGTGACATCTTGTAGTAAAAAAATTATGTCAATGCAATAAAAGATACAGGTGTAAGAAAGTGCTGTATTAGCAATGAATGGATGAATAATCCCCACAACTACGCTTTCAAAAACTCCCTATCCAGGTATTTTACGGAAGCCTCTAAGAACATAGAACCTGTTCTGGGTGATGTACTCATTCTGGGGTAGTATGACAGCCTACAACAGCCAAAGGACCAAAAAAACCACCCCAACAACAAGGCTGTCACACGTTGTCTGTGATACTCTTCCTGGGCCAGCTTGTGGGCCAGTTTTGCTGAATATCTATCTACATTTGTGCTTTGCTATTCTGCTCAGAGCTGCATGTCTTTAAGCCTTAGTTTAAGGAGAAAAGATAGCGAAAGGCCAGGGATGAGTCATGGCCTTTATCATCCAGAGATGAACAGTGCTCTCCATAGAACTGCCTTATGCTGGGAATCAATGAGAGGTTTGAGAGATGTGGTGAAAGAAGAGATTGAGAAAGAACAACCCATGTTCTCTCAGTTATGGTGGGAGCTCCATTCCTTTCATGCCTGCAGAAGTCATTGTGACTTGTGTTGACACCTCAGAATGGTATCCTCCAATGCTCTGTTGTTTGCAGACTTCTTCAGAGTGACTTGAGCTCTTCCTGTCTTGTTGACTGGTTTCTACATTGTGCTCTCTGCAGCTTAATCACATTCTGTAAGACTCTAATGGAGAATGCTAATTAACCAATTATCATTTATTGATAGTTGATCTTCCTGGGAATG
The DNA here is from genome assembly GCA_035583185.1 of Anabacerthia variegaticeps. Taxonomy (NCBI): domain Eukaryota; kingdom Metazoa; phylum Chordata; class Aves; order Passeriformes; family Furnariidae; genus Anabacerthia; species Anabacerthia variegaticeps. Next base: position 41,778,901 of record JAWWEW010000112.1, on the reverse strand, counting down.
AAAGGAAGCCGCTCTTTGCATATGTCCCTAGGACAGTCTTTGCTACAAGTTAATCAGAGGCTTTCACCTGTTGGTTTTTATTTTTTTGTGAAAACAAAGCTGGGAAGGTATATACTACACAGTCCTTCTCACATCACAGATCCCAAGAATGTGCATCCATCAGTGCAACACACAGTGGTGGGGAAGTGAAAGATAAGATCAGCCACTTGAGTAAAACCATGCATATTCCATAAATCATCTTAAGAAACTGGGCTTGATCCCCATGGTTGCAACTTTTAGAGGAATTTCTCTTGTCTATTGGCCACCGCAAGAATAAAAAACAAAATGTCTGTTACATTAGATACAATGAACAGATCAATTGAGTGTAAAAGAACATCTTTAAAAAATTATTCCAGGTTTTAGGCAAGACATAGGTTGTCCAAGAAAGCTTGAATTGCAATGGATATATTCTTCAAGGGAATACTGATACTGCTGTAATAAGACATGTTTATGAGACAGTTTCACTGTTAAAATTAAAAGAGCTCTGGCTAATTTGGAAATTAAGGCCTACCAATGGACGGTATCTCCCCACAGTTAAAAACCAGCATATGGGACAGAGCCACCAAATTCCAGTGTGTGATCTGTGCTGTGGAAGAAGGCACCAGATATGCCAACCTCGAGTTCTTGGTATGCTATTTTTGGCTATAGCTGAAAGTGAGATATTTCCCTTGGTTAAAATGGATTTTAAATCTGGCTCAGTATTCACAGGACACATTGAAATATCTAGGATATTCTCCTGAGAATGTTAAAATGAAGAATTAGAATGGAATAGTGGAGAGAAAACGGAAAAAAAATGTTGGAAAATGCATAAGAGAGAGGGGTAAAAGAGGCAATCAATGCATTGCAGAATATATTTGTAGGAGATACACTACATAAAAATAAGTGAAAAAAGGCTACATAATGAAAGAAGAGAACATTTCTCTTCACCTCTCTCTCTGATTATAATTTCTGGTAATGTCAGTGGCACAAGCATTAGTCATATTAAAATTGTCTAATGGTTATAAAATGGAAATATGTTGTATGTATGCTCCACTTCAGGGAATAGTCGAAGAATGACTACATGGGCTTTGCATGGTTTGAACAACTAAAAATTTGATAAGAAATACTGGAGATACCCATCCAGCCATGTATTAGCTTTCAGGGCATGGAAGACAGAAAAAAAGTGATGAGTTTTGATGCAGTTGCCACTTCTTTTGAGTGTTATGCGGTTCTGATCCTAGACAGGATTGCAATTTGTTAAAAATGTGCTCCTGTCTCCTATGTCACAGTGCCCTATCAATCATCATGGCAGTGTTAGGATTTCTGTGTGCAGGTACAACGCTGCCATGTCACAGGTTTGCCTTTGCGGAAAGGACATTCCCAAAACAAGTATATTTTTAAGGAGATTACACATAAACTTCAGGAATAGTTACTTTAAGATCAACCCTAGTTATCTGCAAAGGAGTGTGAATAAAATTCAGATATTAAATAATATTTTAAACAGTAGATTCCAATATTACTAAATAAAAATTTTATTTTTTGTTCTTGTGATTGAACTTCTTTACTGAATTATTTTGTTACTGGAATAAAATAGGGAAATAGGGAATTGCTGCAGGATGCTAGAGATCAACTCTTCACCCTACCAATTCTTTTATGCACAGCCATACAGAGATAGCATCGTAATTTCCGTGCCTTAGTTTCCCTATGAGGTGAGGAATAGGTATTCCTATGAATAACATCATAATTTCTTTACAAGAGTGAGATGAGACTTAAATGACACTAAGAACTTTCAGATCTACTGAGAGTAAATGCTAAAAAAATTTCAAGTGTTGTTGTTACAGGAAATGGATTTCCACAGAAGGCAATAAACAAACTGAGAAAAAACAGTAAATGGTAAGCCTCTTGAATGCATGGCCTCACTTCTCTAAATATAATTCCATCCAAATAAGCTGGGACTGTTTTTTTGGTTTCTCTGGAGTTAGTATTGCTTCTCATCTTTGCGGCTGCTGCCCATATTATATCAAGAGTCCATGATCTGCATGGCCAAAAGGGTGACTGGGGTGAGGGGAGCTGCCTCATCCCGTATCACACAAGCCAACTGCATGCAGGCTGAGGATATCTGAACAGTTGATGTCCTTTCATCTGCAGTGGTAAATCTGCATTTTTTCTCTTTGCATTGAAGCAGTGGAGAGGCAGAAATAAATGGGGCAAAGTTCTAAAGGGCAGGATCGTGTAGCTTTTATTCCCTTGTTGCATAACATATTATGTGAGTGCCTGAAACACCAAGTTAAGACTTATCTTGAATTTAATGATGCAATTGCCCCATTCCATAGCAAAGTGCAGGAATCACTAATTACATCTCTTAGAGGCCAAGCTATTCAGCTTACAAAAAATGAGAGACTGGAAAAAATAATTACTGTTAACAAGTGAACTGAAACTATTATGCAAACTTCCCCAGTGTGCAGAAGCTGCAAGCCATATACTGAATGAGATGGAGGATAATAAACAGCAAATGTTTTTAGAGTACGTGGGTTTCCCTGAGTCTTCTTTAAAAAAAAAAAAACCAAAACCAAATAAAATAAAAATAAAATTAAAAAAAATTAAAATCTAAGATGGCAATACAAAAAATACAAGCATGTATTTCTGCCCTAGGGTCACAAAGACAAATTGGTATGCTGATGAGACGCTGCTCTCTGCAAAGGCTCTGGGTTGATGGAACAAATTACATTATTGCCATCAACTGGGCCAGCTGAAGACCAGTTCAAAGTCTGCTTTCCCTTTTCCACTCTACCCACTCTATCTGCTTCCAGCTCACCCTGCCAGCTCAGATGTTGTGAAGAAAATTCTCTTCCTTCTCTGGTGAAGAGTGAATGTGTGCTAGAAAGACTGGCTTGAAATAAAACCGGGCCACCTGCCAAACTTGGATTCAGGGCTCCAAACTGTCCTAAAATAAGCACATTTACCTTCCCCCACATGATGAGACCCCATCCCATGGCTGTTTTCATTTTTGCCACCTCTCCCATGTCTTCTGTACTCACCTCCAGTGCCTCACCCCACACTATACCTTGCTTCTCAAGCCTCACCAGGGCTTTTACAGGGCAGTGCTGCTCCTAACACTGGCTCTCTGTCTGCAGAGGGCACTGCAGAAGAGATCTGGGAGCTGCAAACCCACCACCTCCCACAAGAACACATCTGTTGCTCCAGCGTCACTACTAACTTGTGCTACAATCCACATCAAGCCATCTTTTCTTCAAAGGGAAAGAGGCTTTCAATTATCTTGAATGATCCTTCACAGCAGTGGTTGCTGCAGAGGGCTGGCTTGATAGACTGCAGGACTGGGCAGGGTTTGGGCAAGGTCCGTATAAGCACACGGTTTTGACAGTCATTGGACTATTTATGCCAGAAGTTGGATTTAACTCTAAGTCTTGATCTTTTGTTTCAGTAATGGGGACATTGGAATCACTCTTTAGGGTAAGAAGAGATTTTTTTGACATCTCAGATTATTAATTTGCTTTGAGCTATCTGAGTCCTTTTGAGTATTATCTAGGGAGAGATTTCTGTAGAGTATCTCACAGGGAGTTAAAAAATATTCTTTTTTTCAGACACCGTGAAAGAGAGAACATGGGTCCCACTGACTTGTCAACCAGACTTTCTGTAGCAACTGCTATCATCTTAAAACCTGAATTAGAAATATTTTTAATTTACAGGGGGGACTAGAGAAAACAATTTAGGACAGGTATGTTGTAGAATGGGAGAGAGCTGGAACAGCAAAACAGAACTAAAACTTCAGCTGCCATACTTTATGAGACGGTGGGAGAAAATAGCAGTGAGTTTTATTTGTAGCAAGGTGACCCACAGTGCTTTCATGGTTGAACTCACAACTTGCACAAAATAGTCATGGTTTAGGGCCTGTGAGTCAGAAATAAATTTAAGCCCTGTATCTTTTATACAGCCAGCAGTACTTATTTCTTTCTTCTCCTGTCCTTGCCGAGTGAGACACTTGCAGCCTGTGATCTTGGGACTGTTAGAGAAGAGAGGAAGGTATGATGATAGCTTTAGTCTATTTATATCTACTCAAAATGTACCTCAACCTTGAAAAATCTCCCAGACTCTTTTCTCTTTTTATCAAACAATGTCATTGCTGTGGATTGCTACATACCCAGTTGGGAATGACTTACTATAGCCACGTGAAATACAGCCTATGAGACTTCACATGGATACAAAACCAATCAAGCAATGGAGACAGATGTAGAGGTACCCGGTCAAGTGGAATCAAGCTGTGAACAGCAAGGGAAATACTTATTGCAGAGCACCAGGTGACTCAGCACTGCCAAGAATTTCAAAGGCAACAATTTAGAGGTGAGCTCCAAGAAAGGCTGAAAAGTATTAAAGCCTCATTGTTTTCGTCATGAGTCTCTCCCATAACTGAGATAGGAACTATTCCTTCGCTTGAGTTCAATTCACTTTTTTTGGCATTATCACATGCCCTGTAACTCTTCCAGGTTCAGTTCCTGTGATTCCATTACTTCAAATGCTCCACACAGCACTCTTGGGCATCTTAGCAGAAACTGTTTATAGCTTTACAGAGTAAGATCATACCACTCGGGTTCCTTCATTATCTTTCTTACTCTTTTCTTGCTCTCTTTACTTGAGATGCAAATATGCTAAAATGCAAAGTATGCTCTGGAGCTTTCTCAATACCACAACCTTTTAAAGACAGCAACCGAGGAAACATTCTCAAAAACACCTGTCAGCCCACTTCTGGATTGCACCCTGTATCTGACAGGTATGAAAATCTCAGCCTGAGAAGATCTCCTAATTTCTCTAAATGTCAAATAGCTATGGCCGGTCCCCTGTATGTGCCCCCCAGGATTCATCCAACTACTTGAAAACAGTTGTCCATTCTGCCATTTGGCTATGGTGAGGAGAAGTGAAATAAGAACTCAAGGAAACAAGTGCTGTATCATGAAGCATAATAAAAATTGCCAGCAAACAGCACATGTGGGAGCACTGAGAGCAGCTGACATAAATGTTTCCCTTACACTAGGAGTTTCCCTGCAGTGGGGTAACTCAAAGGTAGTTGTCTCTGTCAGTTTAGAGAAAGGTCACAGGTAATGTTGTATTCACCCCAGCACCCTGCCCTCCATCTTTACATTTGACGTGGTTCTGAGGAACTGCAGCAGAAAACTCCATATACCCAATGCCCCTCATGCAAGATTTACATGATAGGACCACAGATATTTGCTGAGAAAGTGAAGAATGGCCAGTAACCCTGATCAGTAAGGGCGGAATAGGAGTCCTTCACAGCAAGATATTTAGCACTACTGTTTCTAATATATGCCCATTGCACATCTTTTCCATATCTCACAAGAACCATATACTCAAAGGCATCAGAAAAGATGAAAACACAGGTTCTTTTGAAGAACAGGGTGAGGCTGGGCAAAATGATTTTTTTTTTTTAAATAAAAAATGCTGACCACTTCATCAAGGCAAGTCCTTTTAATCTGTATAAAAAAGTCATATCTTTCTTCCAGTCTTCTTCATGACAAATTTAAGCTTATTTGAGCTATTTGTGTTCTTTATTGAACAGCAATTATCCTGCTGTGAAAGGACGGGCTTAATGACCAATCAGGTAATTTCTATTACTATTTTTTTTCTTATATCTCAGGAGGATGCATGCTAAAAATTCTTTTTTAATAAAAAGAGCTTTCTTAACCTAGTGCATATGATTAAAGCACTGGTAAAGCACAGATAGATCCTACTTTTTTAATAAATGACTCATGATTCTGCCTGCCTTGCTTTTCAGATGCTGAATGTGATCCATCTTGTAGGAATCTGATTCATAAGAAGCCTCAAGCATGGTTTTGAATATGCAGTCCCTTTGAAATGCTGTAAACTGTCTAAACCAAAAGCACCATAAAACCAGTTGATTGAAAATTTCATCTGCGTTTACAATACTTTCCGTACTGTAGCTGAGGCCAGAGGAAACTTTTTTTATAACAAGGGCACATGGCTGCAAAAGTGTCCTGACAAGAGACATTCATTAAGTTTAGATGGCAGAGGACAGTAAGAAAATGGTGGAATCAACAGAAAATATGAGCTCATGTCCAATCACTCATTGCCATGTGTAAATTATTTGGTAGCTGAAGTGAGAATCTGACAAAGCTGGCCTAAAGATGGAATGAGGATTGACAATCATAGCCTTGTGATTTTGGTTTTGTTTGTTGAGGTTTTTTTCCCCATCTCTGACTGTACAGCACTAGACAATGACAGTGACTCACAGCCTTATGTGTAGTTCAGGATACCATGTGTCTCAGATATAGTCTATTTCCACTCACAAATTTTGCTTGGGCAGAATGAGAGGATCTCTCACATTTGCCTATGATTTCTGGGCAGCTGGCATTATTTCTCCCTAGCTCCAACCAAGCTATTGTATGTGTGGAATGCTGGGATATTCCCTCAGAGCATCAGTAGGTCAGATTTGTAGTGCTTGGCCTGCAGCACCAACACATGAACATGTGGATGGTTTAGTACATGTGCTCATAGCCCCTACCCTTCTCAGGAGCACCAGCTGACTAGCACACATATGCATGCTCAGCAGAGTGCGACGTATCGGAAAAGCATTGAATGCTCGACATGGCTCATAGTAATTAGCTGAGTCTTGCAACTTATGAAGCATCAGAAGTGCTGACTTAACAAATCCAATACAGAGACAGTAAAATTTTCTGAGCAGATTGGAAAGGTTAGTTCCCAGTGACTAATCACGCTAACCTGCATGTTAACTGGAAACCGTAGCATGGCAAATATGGAAAAGGAATTATATATACATTATTTCTATGCTTTCTTGAAACTGTCAAGATATGCAGATTTTTTCATAAATCCTTGAATAAAAAGCAGAGAGTACTTTCCCCTGATATTGAGTCAAATTCAAGTTCTTTACCTACAAATGTATTTTTGGTGATTTGAGGCCAAATATAGTATTTCCTTATATAGTTGCATCAGAAAGATGCTTTAAATGACTTCTGAAGACCATGAATTTCTCTCTTCTGAGAGTGCAATCTGTGCACTACTTGAATTAACAACTGCCTGAACCTGGTCAAGACATCGTGGATATTACCAACAGAGAAATCAGGCACTGTATAAAAGAAAAGAAAAGAAAAAAATCCGGACCATTCTTTTTTAAAATCACCTTGTTTCAGTATAGGAGAGCTTTTTGTGGAGAGATGCCACATCAGGTTAATGACAAGAGTCTGCTCAGACACCTGCTGTCCTAAACAAGTTGACACGCTGTAATCATTGAGCAGTCCTGGGGTGGAGCTGGGGAGAAGAAGGCTGACAGCTGGCTGGGGAAGCAAATGGCACCCACAGGGCAGACACACATCAGGGGACAGGTTCTGCCAGGGGGAGCCAGGTAGCAGTGAATTGCCTCACTGGCCGTCTTCCCGGTGAACTCTGCCAGAAGCAGACAGCTTTAAAACCCTTCTCAACTGATACGTAGCCCTTCCCTGCTGATCCTATTTACTTTTTGGGCTGGCTCCCAGCACCTAGCAGTCATGAGAGATTGCCACTGTTTCATGAAGCTGCTCCCAACTCCCCCAGGAGAAGCTAGGAGCCAGAGGAAGATGGGGTAAGGAGCAGATCTTGGCCTCTTTGGCATACAGCAATAGAACTGCAGGGCTGGCAGGGACAGGAAGGATCTTGCCAGAATGGGAGTAAAAAAGATTTTTCATTTCTTATTTCCACTTCGTTTCTGATCACTTGCTCTGTTACAGGCTGAAGTTCCAGTGGGTACTTCAGCACAGAAAATGGGAGGCTGAGATGAAGCCTCATCTCACTCGTTGCTAAGAGAGTAACCTAATTTGCAGCAGATGGTGTTTATTGTTACTTCCCATCTGCATGAGGATTAAGAATTCTTCTCAGAAGAAAATGATGCAGCTTGACAGTATCCTGGTAGGAACAGGCAAACTTAATTCCAATCAAATATGGCTTTTCTCCTAAAACACAGGTTTTCCTGAACTTTTGGTTAAGCTTATCTTAAATGAAGTTTAGAATTTAAAAAAAAAATAATATCACTAAATGTTTCTAGCCTTGAAGGGTCATTTTTAAAAACGTACAGGAATTGAGTCAAGTAAAGTTTAAGTACATTGCCTCTGATCAAAAAGAAACTTCATGTCAGAGCTGAATTAAAGTTTCAACTCTCCAAGACCTTAGACTGTGATAGAATGCCACAAAGGAATGGATAACACATCTTGTAAGCATCTGTCCTTGGCCTTAGCACAGATAAAGAGAGCAGATGTCTCTCATATTCAGCTCCCATTCATCCATAGTGCCTCATGGTTCAGCATGTCTTTTTGTGCATATTAAGAAACTAAACTTTTATTCTATTCATAAAATCCATCTGAAGTCAAAAGAGTTGTACCAAGGTGGTTAGTACATTGAACCTTATTAAAGTCTGCCTTATGTTTCTTTGTAACCTATACCCATAAAATTGATGCCTTCAATATAACATCGCCACTATCACTTTCAGTTGTGACTGGGCTTTAATAAGCACGCAAACATTACCATGACTACAACTTAGAAACCAAGATGAAATGGAAATGTAAGGAACTGACAGTGGACCAAGCAAAAAATAATAGTATTCAAAGCAGAGATAGCAAGAAACTCAAAGACTGAAATGACAATTTGATCAAGTATGTGTTTACAAATAAAGGCAGCTTGCCCGAATATGTGGGATGGTCCCCAGACTGCAATGGTTTTACTGTATTTATAGCATTGTTTCATTTCTGCTCTCTGTATTCTTGCTTATAGATTCATTTTTTGATCAGCATGCCCTCTTTTGCTTCCTGCAGCTCATGTCCTAGAAGAAAAAGTAGAGTCTGGTTATTTTATTGTAATTTCTAGAAATCAGGCATCCCCTGGCAGATGGCTGGTGGTGCATGAGAAGATTGACCGGGTATGTCAGGAAATCCGTGGCATTCCAAGCAACAGGAATGTGTTTGAGGCCAGTGGACCTGACCAAACACCTGCCTGGACTGCAGCAGACAGAGTGCCTTGCACAGCAGCTGCACAGTTGATCTGTACATTCACAGCAAATCTGAAGCAGCTGGGGTACATCTAATATCTGGCATATGTGTTGTATAAATAGAAATCACTCTCTAGGATTTCATGAACAGAAGTCTAGAAGTCCTACACACATCTGTAGCAGGTATTCTAGTGGTTGCTAATTTAATGCAAAAAATCATGACAGCATCATGTTATTTGATATGTTCTCTTCCTGAGATTTGCAGTGCAAAAGGCACAGCAGTGGTGGCACCTATATGGTGACCTAGGCCAGAAGGCACTTTGCCATTTTAAGTGCATTTATTTAAATCCTCATATGTGTATTTTGCCACTTAATTGGTTTATACAATAATGGCACATCTGAACTTCTTTCATTATTTCCTCTTTTGTGCTGTTATTAGATGGACTCCATGTGTGTGAGTGCACACTTCTGCACAATAGCCATTATATAGACACTGCAACTCCCCTTTTCCTGTGCAGAGTTCATCTTTCAGCTTGGTTATGTTCCTCCTCTTCACTGAGCTGTGCAAGAAATTTCCCTGGCTTTTTTCCCCAGAATCTTATAGCAGAGAATATATTTGCTGTTTAGAAAGTCATCAAGTTCAACACAACTTGGAAAACCCATCCTGATCCATACTTACTTCACACTAATAAAATTTGCTGCCATTTCAGATAGAAATGCTTCATGTCCAAACCTTGTTCTCTTTAAGTAATTTTTTACCCTTTGGAAAAAGTGTACAGATTTCTATGTTTCTGTGAACCATTAGTGACATCCAGTGGCTAAAATGCTAAAAATCCATAATTCTTATTGTCTAGGGACACCTTCCATCTCTTTCTCTAACAGAAACCTATTAGAAAAAGGAAAAAGATAAAAAAATGTGCTCCCCAGCTCTTCAACTACTCATTCTTACTGTGGATTTGATTAAGCCTCACTGAACTTGCAACATAAAACAGTTATATTTCCACTGTGATGACTGCAAGTAACTACAGAGCTCCCTTCAGAAACCAAGTGGTTGAAACCATGCCATCTCCAATCCAAACACAAGTACATATCCCTATACAAAACAAACAAACAAATACATGAAAACACTGAGAAATATAAACCAGATACACATGAGGGTTTCACTAGGTAGTGTTCCAGGGAGGTATGTGTCTGGCCAAGTGCTGAAGAAACAATACAGACTGAAAGAAAAGCAACAGCATGGATCTTCTGGACAGTCACAACATTGTAGAACAAGAGAACTAAAGAACTAAAGAATTTGGGTTGTAAGGGATGTTTAAAGAACATCTAGTTCAACTCCCATGCCACAGGCAGAGATATCTTCCACTAGATCAGGTTGCATAAAGCCTGACCTTGAACACTTCCAATGGTGGGGCATCCACAACTCTGGACAACCTATTTCTGTATCTCACCACTTTCATAGTAAAATATTTTCTTCCTTATATCCAATCTAAATCAATCATCTTTCAGTTGAAAACTATTGCTCCTTTTTCTGACACTATAAGCCTGGGTAAAAAGTCACTCTTCATCCTTCTTATAAGTCCCCTTAACATAGAAAAGTTGAAATAAGGTGTTACAGACCTTTCTGTTCTCCAGACTGAAAATCCTCATCTCTCTTCTTTTCATCATTAGAGAGGTGTTCCAGCCCTATGGTGATTTTCATGGCCCTCGTTGTGAATAATGTAACCCTGATTGAAAGCTTAACAGGCATTTCTGGGCAAAGCACTGGTCAAAGGAGATCTGGCTCTACAAACCAATACATTCTGCTGGGGTTTGTTTTTAATAGTCTTGTCTAAAAAAGGTAGGCTTCTGCAATTTCTTGTAATAAGCACATTATCAAAGAAATAAACAGCTCTGCCATTTGTTTTCCCTCCTAACGGAAATAAGTTGATAATCCCAGAATCTGGGACAAAAGTCTGCCGAATCCGAAATAGGCAGTTATCTCATTTCCAGTTTTGCTACTTCTGTAATGTCTGGGTTATCACCAAACTCAAATTAGCCAGCTAACAACTCAACAACTGAAAAGAAATTTTTGGATTAAGTCAAAATAATTAAGTTCCATTTTGAGAGCTTTCCTCACTGTCATTGTGAGTGTGTCAGGAGGAGGTGAAGGGGGAAACTCAGAGCCTTTTTTTCAGTTATTTGAGGCACTGAGGCAGGATGTCATAAGTTAAGCAGCTCCTTTTCATGATTTGTTTGGGCATAGCAACTTCAGCAAGAGAAAGCCTAAGCCTCCATCTTCCCTCCTCCCACCTCTCTCCTTACTCCCATCTTTGCATTGAAGGCATCCTTGATGTAAAGTATCAGACTGTAATTACACCATCAGGGAAGGGGAACAATTCTGCAACATTTTTATATGACACATGTTCAAACAGGATTTAAACTGGCCCACTTTCACGCTGCATTTCTACATTTTACATACGTTCACTATAGATCTTGTAAGTATGTATCACAGATTCATAGAATGGCCCAGGTTGGAAGAGACCTCCAGAGATCAACTGGTCCAACCATTCATGTGAAGGTGAGCCCAGGTGAGATTATCTAGCACCCTGTCCAATTGCATCTTGAAAACCTCCAGTGAAGGGGACTCCACCATATCCCTGGGGAGGTTGCTCCAGCGAATGATTGTTTCAAACATTTCTTTTTGTGTGTGAAGATATATGTTTATATCATACATGTAAGCTCATATTTTGATATAACCACAAAACACTGACATTACTGCAATATTATAGTTGGCTTCCAGCTGGCTCAGTAGGATTATTTACAGCTCTGGAGTTAGGTAACCCACAGAAATCACTGACTTCAGTGTTCAGGACTGGAGTCAGGTATATAAACTCTTCTACCTTTATTCATGTAGTTAATTTCATTTCCAAAAAGAAAACAAAATAGAGATACTCAGTAATGTCAATATTAGGAAAAAACCCTTTTCTACTTTGAACTTCTACTTATTAATTGATACTCATTGTTTCAAACATCTACTGAAAGCAGGTAACACAGAATTTTTCTTGCAGAATTTTGCAGGAGAGCCAAAAGATACATTGATGGAGATTTCATTTTAGGAAGGCAAGGTACTAAAAATAACACATCAACACTGGTGCCTTATTTTGCCTGATATTATCTACGTTTTTGAAAATTCTCAGTACCTGGTGTGTCCTACCACAAATTGATTCTAGTATATCTGTCCCTACATGTTGTATGCGCTCACACTTTCCCTCTTTATCATAAATTGCACGTGATGTCTTCAGCTTTTTAAAATAATAAAACCAGAGAGGACTTTTAAGAATGTGGTGGAAGGTATAACTAACTTCTTTCTTCCCCAATTTAACTGCTATATACTGGTATTTCCAAGAAATGGTTTAGTCATTGGCAGCCCTCAGTAAAATGATGCTACAATTATACCAAACATAATTTGTCATATCATTATGGTCTCTTGAAATGTCCTTTATTTGAGAATAAGAAAGAATGCTGGAATGTTTAAAATTCAGCACCCACATAACAGCTAAAAGTGGCTTTTCTACTCTCAGGCACCCACATCATCCCTATTCAGATAATAGCAATAATATTGGGACAGACTTTCAGATGATTTCTCTTCATTCACCTAATTGGTCCATTAATGATATATTATCCAAAAACTGCAGATTAAATAGCGATTAAAAGTTTTCACAAGACATTATTAAGTGCCATGTCTTTGTGGTTGGGAAAAAGAGTTTAAAACTGTTTTCTAAGCTCAGAAGGGTTGGAATGACAGTGACAAAAGTCAGACAAGGAAAGGGTTGAAGGGACTTGTAGTAGAAATGAACTAAGTAATCTTAGCACAAAATTAATGGAAGTAAAAGGAGCTTTGCATGACCCTTTGGAACAGCTAACTCCCCAAAGGTTTTGCCTGTCGCTTTGTGTCTTGGAGAAATGCTACTTTGTGCACCACTGCCTCAGGTGAAGTTGTCTGTTTGGGGACAGCAGGTGGAAATAACCTACGAGTCCTGTCTCTGGTTTTACCATTAACTTACTGAAAATTCTACATGGCTGTTTTCACTGGTAAATTATTAAATTCCACAAACTTTGTATTTGAATTTACAACTACATTGATAAATATAAAGGGTATAAGAGCTCACCAATAAACAAATTTAAGTAGAAGCATACTTTTTATTTCCAGAAGTACTTTGTAATTACAGCATTGTAAACAAAACATAAATGGCAACAGTAGTTCTTTTTAGAGCTAGATTTGTCTTAGGTCATACATAAGACCATAGAAAAAGTAGGTGTAACTCCTTGTTAAGAAGTTAACATTGAAAGCTGTTTAGAATTTTAATTTTAAGCTTCAGGCTCATTAAATTAAAAAGACAGCTAAGCAGTAATGGGACTTTGCTTCTGTACCAGAATGTAGACATTAAAATATCACAAATAAATATCACAAAGAAGTGATATTTTCTATCACAAAGAAGTGTCAGTGTGGATTTGTGTGGTGGGTGTATCTTTTCTGCTCTCCAGCTGACAACACATGACCACTATAAATTATGCCTGCCAACATCTGAGATCTCTGAGAGGGTTGGACACCATGAAATATGTCAGTCTTGAAGAGCTTTCCAAAGGGACAGGGTGAAAGCAAGCAGGGGCAATTAGCACAGGAGGAGCCAGCCAGCAGGTGCACACACCCACTACATTCATCACTGAACTGCTCGGCTCTTCAAACTTCTGGTAGCTCAGGGAAGTCCTGACAAACTCAGTGCCAGCCATAAATCACTGGCACGAATCCTGGCTGGTTACAGACCAGCTGGGCTCTGTAGCAGCACTGAAGGAGTTAGGAGGGGATGTACATTTTGGCTGCCCAAGGGGTCTGGGGGTCTCCAGCCCAGCATACCACTGAGCCCACATTCATCATGCCTGGGAAGTCCTCTCTGCCCTGACCCACAAAGCAAATGGCAGAGCTACAGTGGATGCACCTTTACAACTTTTCATTAAGGTGCTGGGTTTGCTCCTCATTTGAGCTCACTGAGACAAAATTAAATCCATAAAATGCTTGTGCGAGGAACTAGATCGTTTGCTGTCTTCCATCCTGAGGTGGCAAATAGAAATGCAAGTGACAGCAGGGAGGCTTTTTAGAGCTAAATTTGTCTTCGCCAAGGCATAAGTGACCTTGAACAAAAGATTTTGAAGGAAACAAGAGCCTAAGAGAAGAGCCTACTGAAAAGAAGGCAGGAGGGGAGGGAAATTATGGTCTGACTCAGTTCCTGTTAATCAGGATCGTGTAGGCACAAACTACAATAAATTCAAACATGAGAAAAAGCTTTTTTCACTGTTAAAGAGTGGTCAGACCCTGGCACTGCTTGCCTATAGAGACTGAGGAGCCTTCACCCCAGTAATACCCAAACCCTGAGGGGATGTGGCTGTGGGCCATCGGATCTGGGTGATGCTGCTCAGGGCCTGACTCTGCAGCACCATCCATCCCCTGGAGACCCTTCTCACTTCCGCAGCCCTGGCTCTCCATAGCTTGTGCCATGGGCTCTGATGGCTGGCTCCTGCCGCTTTACGTGCCTGGATCATGCATTAGGTGCCCATTGTGGGGGCACCAGGTACCCACTTCAGCAGCACAGCTAACTACCCTGACATCTCAGGGTGGCAAGAACCATAGGTTTAGATTAAATATCAGGAAGAAATTCTTTACTGTGAAGGTGGTGAGCCGCTGGAACAGATTGCCCAGAGAAGTTGTGGATGCTCCATCCCTGTCATTTTTCAAGTCAAGGTTGGATGGGGCTCTGAGCAACCTGGTTTAGTGGAAAGTGCCCCTGCTCACAGCAGAAAAGTTGAAACTAAGTGATCTTTAAGGTCGCTTCCAACCCAAACCATTGAAGGACAGTGTCCCTTCCAACCCAAAACGTTCAAGGACATTGAAGTGATAGTGTGTCTAGAGAAGGGCAGCAAGGCTTGTGAAGGGTCTAGAATATCTGTCCTATGAGGAAGAGCTGAGGAAGAAAATGGCCTTAATCTGAGACGGGAGATTCAAACAAGACATTAGAAAAAAAATTTTCACTGTTAGGGTAGTCAGGCATTGAATAGGTTGCCTGGGAATGTGGAGGAGTCACCATCCCTGAATGTGTTCAAGAGGCATCTGGATCTGGCACTGGGTGATATGGTTTAGTGGTTTAGGGGTTCCAGTGGTAGTGCTGCTGGATGATCTGGGTGATGGGATCGAGTCTATCCTTAGTAAATTGATACAGAGCTGGGTGTGAGTGTTGATGTGCTGGAGGGCAGGATGGGATACAAAGCCGGGTGTGAGTGTTGATGTGCTGGAGGGCAGGAAGGCTCTGCAAAGGGATTTGGACAGGCTGGATGAATGGGCCGAAGCCAACAGTGTGAGGTTCAAAAATGCCAAGTGCTGGGTCCTACACCTTGGCCACAACAACCCCATGCAGTGCTCCAGACTGGGGGAAGAGTGGCTGGAAAGTGTCCCCGTGGAGAAGGACCTTGGGGAGCTGGTCGAAGCAGGTGAACATGATCCAGCAGTGTGCCCAGGTGTCCAAGAAGGCCAAGGGCACCCTGGCCTGTGTCAGGAATAGTGTGGCCAGTAGGACTGGAGAGGGGATTCTAGCCCTGTATGGAGCACCTGGTGAGGATGGTGAGGACACACCTCAAGTGCTGTGTCCAGTTCTGGGACCCTTGATTTAGGAAGGACACTGAGGTGCTGGAACGTGTCCGGACAAGGGCAAAGGGGCTGGTGAAGGGACTGGAGTGCGTGTCCCGTGAGGAGCGGCTGGGGGAGCTGGGGTGGTTCAGCCTGGAGAGGAGGAGGCTCAGGGGAGACCTTATCACTCTGTACAGCCCCCTGAAGGGAGATTACAGCTATCCGGGGGTGGGGTCTGGCTCTTCTCCCAGGCACCCAGCGACAGACGAGAGGCTGTTCCAGGGAGGTTTGGGTTGGACATTCAGAATTTCTTCACAGAGCGGGTGGTTACATTCGGGAAGGGGCTGCGCGGGGAGGCGGTGGAGTCGCCGCCGCTGGATGTCTTTAAGGGAAGACCGGCTCGGCGCCATGATCTAGCAGAGAAGGCGGTGCTCGGCCACAGGCCGCACCCTCGGCCACAGGCCGCACCCGCTGCCCTCGGAGGGCTTTTCCACACTTCGTGGCCGCGATCCGAGGCCGGGTGGGCCGGGTTGGCCGAGTGGGCCGGCTGGTCGTGGCACCTCCCCTTGGGCCCTGCGGTGAGTGCCGGGCGGGGCCCGCCAGGGGGCGCTGCCGCGGCCGCCCCGCCCCGCCCCACGCTGGCCGAGGGGGCGGCACCGCCGGGCGGGCCCGGCCCGGCATGGAGGGCAGGAGGATGAACCTGCCGAGGGGGCCCGAGAACCTCTGCTTCGACAAGGACGAGTTCATGAAGGTGGGGGCGGAGGGTTTGGTGCGGGGAGGTAGAGCCCCCGAGCCCCGGTCGGGACCGTGGAGCTGGGCAGGGCCGTGCTCGGGCCCGGGGTGTCCCTGGCCGGGGTGTCCCCGGGACGGGCCCGGGGTGTCCCTGGCCGGGGTGTCCCCGGGGCGGGCCCGGGGTGTCCCTGGGGCAGGCCCGGGCGAGGCGGCCCTCCCAGGCTGGCGGGACACAAAGGCCTGGTTTCTCAGAGAGCTTGGAGCGGGTCTCAATACTGAATTTCGGCTTTTAGTTGGTGGTTGTTGTGTGGTTGGTTTGTTTGTTTGGGGGGGCTTAAGTCTACATAGGGAATATGCAAGCTTATATTTTGATGAGCTGGCACCTAAGTACTCTGTCCCAAGACACTCTGTGCTTTTGAGCTTAAAGGCCGAGAGTTTAAAACAGTGGAAGCCACTGCGTTAAGGAGCCTTTTGCCCCCTAGAGCTTTAGTTTGGTCAACTCACTGGCGTGTGGAGTGCTTTATTTTGGGTGTGTTCCTTGTTTGCTTACGCCCTCCTCTCTTTCCTGTTTGACTTTCAGGCGGATTTTGATGTTGACCATTTTGTGTCAGACTGCAGGAAACGAGTGCAGTTGGAAGAGCTCAGAGAGGATCTGGAGCTCTATTACAAACTCCTGAAAACTGCTATGGTAGAACTCATAAATAAGGACTATGCAGATTTTGTTAATCTCTCAACGAATCTAGTAAGTGTTATTGGTTGTAAGGCATAGTTCTGACTTAATGTGATTCAGTGGGATTTTTATTTTTCATATGGAAAATACGTGGCTTTTATTTTGGCATTCTTACATTTAAGACATCTTAAACTGTGAGCCCTTGCACTGAGAGAAACTGCAAGACCATTCCTGGAGAACTTAGCTAGAGTTGCGCTTGCTCTGTAATAAATATTTCAGATGGTATGCTTTTTGTCTTGAAAAACTGAATCGTTAGGAAGAGTTAATTCAGGGCAAACTTTGTTTCAAACTGTTAGCAGTTCTGAAATTGAAGGAAATAAATCATTAGAATGGAATAGCAATGATACAAGTAAGGCCATTCTGAAGGATTCTTTTAGGAATCTTTACATTTTTTTGTATAGTCAAAATATCTTATTAAAAAAAAAAAAGAAAAGAAGACAAACAAACCTACTTGACCAAAAATTATAGTTGTTCCAGTTGTACAGGTTCAAAGACTGAAATGAAACATTTTAATGGATGAAAAATTTCTCTAGGTAGAACTTCTGTTTAACTTTGGCTTTGTGTGACAATCAGTCTGATATCTTTATGCCTGTATTTGAGATAATGTATTTTTGCATTGAATTTAAAATGAGATTTTAAAGGGAGTTATGCTTTCTGAGTTCTCTTTTAGTATTTGTGAAATGATAGGCTTTGTCAGTAATTCGTGTATGAACTTATTGAAAAAGTCATAAATGTGTTTATGGTAATTTCTTTAGGTTGGCATGGACAAGGCTCTTAATCAGCTTTCAGTACCCTTGGGACAGTTGAAGGAAGAAGTTATGGTATGTTCAAAACAATCATTATAGACAGCTTGGTAAACTTCAGCTCGCTTTCATATGATGTACAGAACATCTTTCACTCAATGCTTGTTATAATAAACTTCTCTTTGAAAATTGATGACTTAGAGTGGTAGTAGGAGAAGCATTGTGTTTTCAAGCAATTGTAGTAGCAGTAAATTCATGTTTTCAATCCTACATTTCACCCAAGAGTTAAAGGATTCCTTAAACATGACAAGTCAACAGACTGTTGCAAGACAAGTCTATGGTGGTATTTTGAAACTCTTTTGAGTAACTTAGAGGTGGTAGTAGGTAATTCAGATACAAGTTCATTAAATACTTTCTTTGCTCAGTCCTGTGGTTTCACCATAAAACATCACCCTCTTGAAGGTGGGTCTTACTCTGGCTCTTCCACAGCAACTTGGTCTTTATAGCAAGGGGCAGTTTTTAATTGTCTTGGCAGCCAGTTCAAAGGGATGTTTCTTGCATAAACGTGCCTTGAAAATATCACAGCCTTGATATCTAGAACAAAAAATAGTGTCAGTTAGCACACATAAATCCTTATTATGTGAAAAATACTATTTAAAAACGATATATATCCACAGTATCAAGACACAAAAACAGTGGGTTTATTGCCTGTTTCTTTGGATGGAAGGTTGCTTAGTCTCTCTAAGGTACTAAAGGAACGCTTCTGGTGGAAATAATTATACTTGTGGTGACAATACCTTAATTTGTGTTCTGTCTTAAGTTTAGATTTTTGAGTTAAAGTTTTTTTCAAACCTTAAATGGGAAGGCAGCTTTGCATACTAACTTTTTCTCTCACAGAGTCTTAAGTCATGTGTCAGTGAAGGAATTCAAGCAGTAGATGACCGGATGACTAAACAAGAAGATATTAGAAGAAAAAAGGTACAACAGAGAAAATGAAATTTCAGAAGTTCTAGGCTGCCTAGGTGCCCATTGTGCAGGATTTTGTACTTGTAAAAGTATATTGACCCTTTGGTTGAAAGACTTAATTTTTTACAATGTCTAGTTCATCATAAATCTTATATTTTACTTTAGTTGCCCAAAACGTATATGTTTCATTTAGTTAGATTTTTTTATTTATAGTTTCTCTTGATTCTGACTGTCATAGTCTATAAATTTACTTACTGTGAATGGAATTTAAATACAGCTGTTTAATTTTTATAGGGCGAGGGACACACTAACATTTGTCTTTGTGCTTAACTTTGAAAAAAATCGGGGATGAGAGAAGTTGTCCTGTGTCCATGACAAACGTTTGTGGGGTTTTGTGGACTTATGTGAACAATACTTCAACTGAGAAATGACTCAAGTATTAAGATGAAGGAAGAAAACTTACACCAGAAAAAAACCCAGAGAACTAAGAAACCATCCAAAATGTCTTCTTATGGTGATGTCAATTGGGATTGCAGTCAGACATGAAAAAAATCTTTCTTTAATTACAGATGTGTGTCCTGAGACTTATTCATGTTATTCAGTCTGTTGAGAAAATTGAGAAGATTCTGCATTCCCAAGGCACTAAAGAATTGTCCTCATTAGAGGGAAACAGGTAAAAAATATGTAATGTTCAGTTTTGTTTCTAATTGATGGGACTAACTTAATTTCAAGGTGTTGCTGAAGGTGATTTTACAAACATTAGGATTTATCTTTAGAAATGTAACTCTAATGAAATAAATGACTGATTTTCTAGGTTTTAGTCTTCTGCCAACTGATCATTCACAGAACATGTAACTCAGACCGCAGAGTTCTAAATTACTTGTGATGCTTTCAGTAAGCAAACCTTTTGAAGTTGGTGCAATAATTTTGAAGTTTTTTTCTTGGAAATCACTAATTCTATCATGTCTGAAATGCTCTCTGCAGCACAGTTTATTCTAATATAATTTGAAAGTGACACAGAAGAAAGCTTTTCTGGTTTTCCTTATTATGTATATATGAAAGAACTGCTGCAATAGCCGAAGACAGGCAAGGTAGACATGTAATACTTTTGGTACAAAGAAAGTTTGTGACAAATTCCATTTAGACCTCTCCCTCTGCTTTTCCTGAGGAGTGGAAAATGTCTTTCAGCCAATTTTGGAACTGATCTGCCAGTCATTCATTTGAAATGCTTTACTGGGATACAGTTGCAACTTCAGCTGGAGGGAAAAGACACTGTGAGACTGTCTCTTTTTGTTGCACTGGATCACACAGTGGTGGTGGGGGAGCTGTACATAAAAACACATTGATACCTAGAGGGACAAAGCATAAGCAGACATTTTCAGTCAGGGTGAGGCACTTTAGAGAATTATGTTTGCGAGCAAGATGATACTGGAATGGCTGGAAATTTGGCTCATTATTGGGACTGTGTACACGTGGGAACGGTGGGACTGTTTCTCTGGAGATAGCTGTCGTTATTTTTACTGTATGACAGAAAGGGGAAATAAGAAATAAATCTGGATGGTGAAAGTCCCTTAGTGCAGTTTCTGAGCTCTTACTTAAGACTGACTTTTCATGTGATAATAAACAAAACTGCAGTATAGAAAACAGTGCTTCATACTGCTGAGGCAAGAGCTTATGTTCCTCTCAGCTTCTGCTTCACCTACTTCATATGTTGGTAGCTGCAAAACGACTAATTGTGTAGTGTGTTCCAGATCATTATTGCATGACTGCAGTAATTGTACTAGTACCTATCAGAATTCAAAATACTTAGTGCTCTTCCTCATTTTTTGTGGTTTAATCTATCTGCTACAGATGAAAGTGAGTCAATTTGAAAGGATCTAACTTTGGATTCTGATTTTGTATCATCTTTCTTCTAGTCCACTTTTAACTGGACAGGTTTTAGAGAGAATTGCCACAGAATTTAATCAGCTACAATTTCATGCAGTTCAAAGCAAAGGAATGCCCCTTTTGGACAAAGTGAGACCAGTAAGTATTGCGTGATAGCCAGCTTAACACTTGTAGAGTCAAGCAAAACCAATATAATTGGAAGACAAATGCCTGTCTCCACAGTTTTATTGAATGAATTTAAGGGGGAAAATGGGTTTCATGAGGTAATTTTTATCAGTTGACTAGAACTATTGCTTTTTCTCAGGATTTATGTTCTGTTTTCTAACTTCTTCAGGATAAATTACTTAGAATAAGAGTAGGAAATACGACAGACATTTCTGTCAGCCTGATGTATCTTGCAGTTTGTCTGCTTACTGATATTGAGATCTCATTCTAGAGATTTATGTTGGTTTTGTTAGATGCAGCATACAGACCAGAATTTAAATGGAATGTGCCTACAGAGTGGCTGTCTTGAATATATTCAAGTTTGTCTTCTCATGAGATTTCTCTGACCATTCAGGCCAGTGTGCTAATCTTCCCAATATTCTGTTTGTAATAACTATCTACTGTAAAAGATCGATTGATGATTTGGCAGGATTTTTTTCTTCTATTCATTCAATGGAGAGGGGGAACAAAGGAAAACTGGTGCTTAAAGGCAGATATGAATATGGACTTGGGATAATGCTTTAACCTGGTTAGTGTGGAGGTGTTATTTTTAAGGGCTTTTGAGCTAGTAAAGGTAGTTCACAGTCCCAGTTTTTCACTAGGTACCTATGCCTATTGGCAGCATGAACTTGTTTCAGCTCATGATGTCCACTGGTACCATGTTGATTCATGGACAGTTTACAGGACTGTTCTGGCCACCAAGTTACTAAAATAACAGGAGTCAGCATGAGCAGTAGAGTAGTGTACGTAGTGAGAGAATGTTTGTCATGTAGCTTCCTTAATGAAATTTTCCAGGACTTTTGTCCTGTAGCTGTTGTTGTTAAGGGTCATCAGAATGTAGGTTTTGTGACGAGTCAGTAATTGCGTTCCTGACTTTGCGTGTTCAGTACAAATTCTGTGGAATCATTTTAGGATGGATGGACACAATACAGCATGTAAAAAGGCAGAGAAGAAATTAGTCTGTTTCAATTGATAGTTCAACTTAGACTGCATTAGTGTGTGTTGCTGAATTTTCCTCAAATACAGAGTTGTAAGGACAACTTGGGCAGGTAGGGTAGCAATGAATTGGATCTAGTGGAAAAGATGTAGGAAGAGATGACGAAAAATGATTAGCAGAGGGGAGCATATATGTAGACTGAATCCTTTTTTTTTAAAGTTTATTGCTAGTGTCAGTGTCTTTGATTTGCAGTAATTTGACAAGTAGTGCTTGGAACACACTGTCTTTTTAGTCTGTGACGGTGAGGGATGAATACTACTGTTGTTATCCCTGGTCACTTACTGTAAATCTTTCCTTTATTGTCACACACAGTGGTTCAGTTGAACAAGGAACAATTATTGACCTATTTCCTCAGAATGAAGCAGACCTTAGATAAATTGCTGTGTAACTTAAAACATATAGAGGAAAATAATTGCCTTTCCCCTTATTATCATAAATACTGTATTAAATAGCATCAGTAACCCATTAAGTCTGTGTTAAAGTTTATTAACTGCCAATTATCAAAACTTTGTCTCCTTTCAAATTCAAATGGGATGCTGAGTTAGGTATTTCTAGACAAATTTGCATCAACAATGATGACAAAGCTTTGCTTCTGGTTTTTTATTGCTATATTTTGTTTTTCTTCATAGCGTATAGCTGGAATAACAGCTATGTTGCAGCAGTCTCTGGAAGGGCTGCTCTTGGAAGGCCTTCAGACTTCAAATGTTGACATAATACGCCACTGTCTTCGCACTTATGCAACAATTGACAAAACAAGAGATGCAGAGGCATTAGTTGGTCAAGTGCTTGTAAAACCTTATGTAGATGAGGTAAGATATAGTAAAAAATCCCAATTGATTTGCAAACATTTTTTTTTCTTGTTAACCTCCAGCTTTCATTAGCAGCTTCAAAAAATCTTTGTGGAGAGAGCAGGAGAACTGAGCCCCCCAAAAACATCCCTTTGTTTGTGGTTGCCATTTGAATTTAAAAAGGATGGAGGAATTCTCTTACCTGCCTGTCATCAATTTCAGTTTATATCCAGTTGGGATTATTCTTCTTCTTACCTACATTTTTCTTGGGCTGAGGAATCAAAAAAACCAAGCTCTCTCCTTAAAGACAAGCTTCCATTGGGTGTTGCTAATGCTGTAGCAACTGTTACGGTGGGGGCCAGGTTGTTTTCCCCTTGTTTTCTCAGTGTCCTTTCACCACTTCTCCATCATTCTGCTCATTTATGTAGCAAGAGGCAAAAGCATTCAGACAGGTGGAAGAATACCAAGAAACAAGCTATTGTTCTTTTCCTTTGTTGTTCAACTACTGTCTGCCTTCTCTTTATGGCAGAGATTATCCCTTTTCACTGGATATGAGGTACTGTCCAGACAAACTGCTTTGCTAGCTGCATTAAAGGCTTAGCTTTGTCACAGAAGTTTCTTGGCTTGCCTGTATTTGGGATTGGACCAACAACCTCTACATTTAGAAGAAATTTTTTTTAATTTTTTTCTGAGGTTTGGTTAGCTTTTGCCAGTCATCTGTTTAACTTTACAGGCTGCTTCACGTGACAGGGATGAGGCAGTGGGTCAGGAGCCAGACACAGTGACTAACATTTAAAAGCAAAGAGCACATTCCCATTCTTGGGGCTAGTCTTGGCAGTAAGAGTGATGCATTAAAGGAAGTAATAATTCAAGCTGGCACGCTATATTTGGAAACTATAATATAAAAAAGTAATATACTGACTATCCAAATATTTGAGGTTATAGTGTTAGGAGTTCTGAGTGAGTGACTGTGAGTCTTGCATTACAGCATTTTATACCCACTTTTCTGACATTTAATGTTGAACTCTTCCCAACAGGTGATTGTAGAACAGTACGTTCAGTCTCATCCTAATGGCCTTCAGGCTATGTACAACAGACTGTTGGAGTTTGTTCCTCATCATTGCCGTCTCTTGCGTGAAGTAACAGGGGGAGCTATTTCAAGGTAATTATTTTGGGGGTTTCTCTCAGTTGCACTGGAGTTACAACAAGTACACTTTTGAAATGCTTTGCATTATTAGCTTTCAAGCACTAATGACTTATCTGCCCATTTCTGAAGATTCATAGTAAAGTTTGATTTCTCTCTCCTGTGTTTTTCAAAACAAAACAGTGAACAGACTTTCTTGGTGCCAGACCTTCAGAGAAAAGTAGTCCTGTATTTCAGTAGTAGAAGTGAGTCCTGTTCGTAACAGTGTGTCACATAACTTGTTTTTTTAAACCCATTAAATATGATTCTACACTTCATCCAAGGAGAAGAGCATAATAAAGCTATTAAAAATATGAGTGCAGAAGTTACTGAGTTGTTAGTGCACATCAGGAAAGGGGGGCTGATCCCCAGAGGTTTGACTGATATATCGCATGTACTGAAGCTGTAGATTTAATTGATTTGTGCTTCTGCTGTCTTCTCAAAAAGTGCTTAATTCCTTATGCAATAAATGGCCTATTTTGAAGTTTAAATAATTCAGGTCTGCCAAATTGTATCCATTTACTCATCTGTTTGCAGGCAGGTTAATATAGTAGACTGCTGTAACTAGCAGAACTACCAGGGACTGCAGAATTACTTTTCTAATTAGTCATCCATTGCTGAGCTTTTTATGACTCCTAAGTTTTACTAACATTTCAGTTCTTTTAATTCCTCAGTGAGTTTTAATCTGTCTTCTTATTAATGGAACGTTTCTGCTTTGTACTGTGGTGTACTGAACTGGAATTGAATGCTTTTGTATCTTCTGCTCTCAATTTATATGTTTTCATAATCAAGGCAGCCTTTAATCTTTTGCTTCGAACACAATATCATGTATAAATACAACTTGGAACAATTAGGAAAAAGTTCTATTTCTTCTCATTGCATTAGTCACTTTACTCCTACTTGGTAGGTCTTGGAAGTTTGGAGCTATTAAAACTTGAATCATACCAATAATAATAGGAGTTCTTAGCTGAAATGCACTCACTTTCCAGAACACACTTGCAAGATAAATAATTAGTCAATTTTTAAAACACTTTGAGAGTTAGGAAAAATACCTTGGATTTGATGAGGCTGTGGAATCAGGTAAGAAATCTCACAGAAAGAGTAGTTTAAGGGAATCAGCATAACTATGTGAAAGAAGTTAATTACATTCTGTCTAGTGCGGTGCATATATTTTTAGTTATCCCTACCTCCAGATAGAAGCCTGTGGTAAAATATAACTGTGGAATAATTGTGATTTGTTTTCAGTGAAAGAGCAGATATTGTTCCTGGATATGATTTCTTAGTGAATTCAGTGTGGCCAGAAATCGTACATGGTTTGGAAGAGAAATTGCCATCACTGTTTAACCCTGGAAACCCAGACGTGTTTCATGAGGTAATTAATTTTATTTTTTTTTCCATTTCTGACTCCTTTGACACACACAAGAATTGAATGAGTCGTGCTCCCTAGCTTTTATCCCTCTGTGGTTTTTTTGTGTAAATTTATGTTGCATGACTTGAAAAAGGAAGTCATCTCAAATCACTTGATTCAGTTTTCACAGGAATTAATTCACCCCACAGGTTTGTCAGAAAAGCTCATGCAGAAGTTATTGGAAGCCATTTAGTCATGTGAATTAATATTTGTTTTGGGAATAGATATTCTTTGTAATCACAGAACTGCAACATAATTGAAGGTGAGAGTGGATGACTCCAGTGGTCGCCCAGGTCTAGGTCTTCTGTATAGCAAGGGCTGTCATGTTAATCAAATATCTGGGTTACAATTTTTTCTGTACTAGGGGAAGGTTAAAAAAATTCTTTGTTTCATTTGCTTGTTTTAGCTTCTGCTCTCCTACAGTACTGCAGACTGTGTTGTGATTAGAAACCTAAGTCAACTAAAAGAAACAAAAATACTTGGAGGCAGTGCCATCAGTAGTAAAATAAAACCTAAAAGTAGTATTTTCCATGGTATTGCAATCAGTTATGAAGCAAACTTGCATTAAATAATGAATTTAAAGCACTTGTCACTCATGTATTGTCTTTACTGGCAGTCCTGCTCTGCCTCTAAAAGATCTTTTTTTACTAATGGTGAAATAGATTTCTTGGTCTAGTACGAATATTGGTGTTGGCAGTAGTTTTTTAGTATGTCACAAGTAGAAAATACGAGCAACCATGATTGCTGAGAAATTTGTATTTTTATTTCCTTGCAACTTAACTTGTAATTAGAGCAAATCATTTTATTTTCAAGATGGAGATGGGAAGCAGTGATAAATTGTCTGGAGGAGGACATTGTAGGCAGATCAGGACAGGTGTCTTAGGGAAGTGGCCTTGCTGATGGAGGTTTATAAGGCATGTGATTCTTCCTGTGTTTATGTGAAACTGCTTTTACTAAATACTTACTTTTTTTCCCTTGGAATTTAAGATCTCTTTTGTACAGATAGATTGAATAAATGAAGGCAGGCAGGCATGACAGTGAATGTTTGCAGGGCTGGCTCCAAATAAGAAGCAAAATAAATGGATGTTGAAGAAAGTTCGCCCTCCCTCTAAGAATACTTAGTTTACCATAAAGTTTCAGTCACTCTTCAAGCTTTCACCTAATACCCTGCATGCTGCAAATCATGAACATTTTGCTGTTCTGTCCTTCATGGTTTACACAGGATTGTATTTTATCTTAAGAAAAGCTAAGTTTCTTTGAAAGTCTGTCATCTTTTATTGCAATGATATTGACCAACAGTGGCATTGTGTTTATTTAAAAAACAATCTACGTCTGAAAAAACACCATCAAAAACCCAACACCCATCCATGACTTTCAAGTAAATCATGTAGTAAGTCTAAAGTACTTTTCAGACTGCTTTTGACTACTTGACTCAGAGCCATTAAAATCATTAAAATGTTTTACCTAAAAATCAATACGAAGTTGAAATGCCAAGTGTAAAAATGCCAGTATACCTACCTAAAGACTAATAGTTTTGAATTAAGAGGGAGAAAAAAACCCCTAAAATTGTTTTTGTACTGCTGATGAGCCAAGTAATGCAACACAGATTTTAGACAGTAATCTATGTCTGGTTTTGGTATTGCTAGAAATGCAGAAAAGTCTTTCTTCAGGTTTGTTTGCGTATGTGTGTACGTATAGTTTTAATGCTGAAAAGTTTAAATATGCAATATTATCTCTTAGGAGGTTTTTAGATGTAGAGGAGAGAGGGGAATGGAAACATTTAAATCTTTTAAAAATCAGACTGGCAGTGTTACGTATTTTGAAATAACTATTTGTGCAAGGTTGGAGGAGTTTTTTTTTAAAATTGTTTCAAATTGATGTACCCTTGTTTCTGAGTCAGATTTGTAGAATTTACAGGTAATGGAAAAGAATACTTCTTTTATCCCTAAATCTTCATTTGAGATTAAGTTTAGATTCCTGTGTTTGATATTGCTTTATTTTGGTTCCCAATTCAAGTAACTGTGCAGTCAGCAATCCAATCCCAGAAGCTGAAACAGGAAGCAATCTTGCAGATCTCCTGGAGATATTATAAGTAGATAAATGTCTCTTGAGTTGTCATCTGTTTTGAAAGTGACAGGGCTTTACAGAGTGTTTGGTTTGTATTTCTGAGTTAAAGTAGCAGAGCATTAACACTTGTTTGCCTTTTTGCAGTGCTGGGTTTGTTACAGAAAGGAGGCCGGAAAGAGCACTAATTCTGTCATTCATTCTGGATCTAACTCCCATACCTCTTATGGGTCCATTGTGTTATAAATACACCCACCTTAGGACAAATGTAGTTACTTAAAAGCTTTTGTGTGCACTTTTCAGAATACTATCTTGACACACTGAAACTGTCGTGTCACAAGAAAAGTATGCTGTAATGATACCTTTAACAGAAGGCTATGAACTTACTGAGATACACAGTAAAAAGGTATACCTGTATCAGTGCATGTCCTGTGGTCACAGGAGAGCTTTTCAGAGCAGAGCCTGTGAGCAGCAACACAGAGGCTTGTCCTTATAATGTTCTACTGCTCATAAGAGGCAAAATCACATAACTCCAGCAGTGCTCCAATTGTGGTAAAAGCCTTGCTGCTACAGCCCTGCTGCTGCTCTTACTGCAGTGAAGGCAGAAGTACTGAGGCACTGTCAGGCTTGTTTCACTAGTTCAGCATTGGCTTAATGAGAATGTATGATAGGTTTTATGGCTGATTCCTATGTTTTTAAATAGAAGAAACTTGCACAGAAGCCAGACTGGTTTTTATTCCATGGAAGTAATTTTAACTCTAGCTGTATTTTGATTTTAAATTTACTTACGTAAGCCTTCTGTTCTGTTAGTAAGGTTTATTTTGTGTAAAACAGTGGGCTTTTTGGTACTGTTTTGCTTCTGGTTTTCACTCAAGTGTTTGGCTTTGTGTGTGGTTTAATTTTTTATTTCATTATTTTCACCCCATTAATAAGTTGCTGTTGAGAGTAAGTCCACGGTGCATTTGGGGATTAATGTAATTTTTTCTGCTTGCAACCAACTACTATTTGTAAACATCTTATTAGAAGTATACACTAGATAAAGTTAGTTTATCTGAAATTGTTTGAAGGTCTTCTTCAAATATTTGGTATTTGCAAAACATTTTTAGGGAAGCAGATTTAGAAATTCTTAAAATACAAATCCTGTGTAACAGACAAAAATATCATGCTTCCATTCTCTTGTGTGTTTGGCTAAGTGTACTTCTGAGTTTCATTCCTGATTATTTCTGTTTGTTGTATTCCTTTATCTCCTGCACCTGACTCTGTTCTTAGTACTGTGCAGCACTATTGTTCCACCCCAGTGACTGAGCTCAGAAGTACTGATGCATCTCTCTGGTCAGTTCTGCTTGTTCAGCGTGCTTGGATACTTTTATGGTTTTTAGAAGTGTCCCATACTAGCTTTCCCTACTGGAGAATAACATCTACTAGGTAGCTGATTTTGGTTTCATTGCAACCCAGGATTTTAGCCTTGTATGATTAGGTGATGGGGCAGTGTCAGCCCATTCTGAGCCTCGAGCTTAACTGTAGCATGATACAAGAGCTCTGCTGAATGTTTGGTGGCCTTCCTTGGTTTCTGTGACCCTGTGCATGATCAGAATGCTCTTTCTGCAGAAGTACACTACTACTATGGATTTTGTACGGAAATTTGAACGACAGTGTGGCTCCCAGGCCAGCGTGAAAAGGTTAAGATCTCATCCCTCTTACCACAGCTTTAACAACAAATGGAATTTGCCTGTGTATTTTCAAATAAGGTTGGTATGCAATTTTTTTTTTTGTTCACTTTTTCAAAACCAGAGTTTGGTCACAGCATGATGGTCGGGGTTAGGGTCAGATCTCACATTCCAAGTTTCACTTGTCAACAAATCATAGTAGAAATCAAATTCAGAATTTAATTACTAAGTCAAGTAACTGTTTTATGTATCTTTCAGCAATTTAGCAAAATCACAGCCAACTATAACAAGTCTAAGTAAATCTTGAATTCTTTCAAATTCTTTTTCTTCAGTGTCCCTGCAACTAATCTGTATGTTGGAAGATGCTATTTGTGAAAATCTAGAGGAATACTTCCTATAAGGGAAGAGTTCTTTCTTCTTAGAAATATCGAATTAAAGAACTCAACAGCTTGTAGCTTTTCTAGTTCTAGCCATGTTTCTGACACTGTTTTTGTCTCACAGGATGTACTCTTTAAAGTGCTGGGTTTTGTAGCATTGCCTTCCCAAAGATTGCCCTACCATTCTCTAATCCTGAGTAGCTAAATAATTTCTGTTTTTCCAGCAGGTCTGATGTACCTGTAGTACTACATTTTACAGAACTTGCAATTAGAAGAGAGCAGAGAGACACAGGAAAGCCGTTTTAATTCTAGTAATGTTAGAATTTTAATTAACAAAATAGAATGTAAAACTGTATTTTCAGAAAGTGTCGTCCACATGTCTGATTGTAGGTCTGGATAGCAAGCCTCCAGGCAAGGAAAAGAACCTGAGTGTCCAATGTGTGATCTCTCTTCATCCAAGGCCTTCTGAGAACCTCTTTAAAAAAAAGGGGGGGAGGGAAGAATTTCCAAAAGAAAGGGAAGAGAAATTGATGCTTATTTTTAACCTTTTAAGCTGCATCATTTGAGTGGCCTTTTTTATTGCATGATTCTATAATTGGCAGCACCATAGTCACATTAATGCAGTTTCTTTAATCCAGGATAAATCTACATATCTATAGAAAAATTCCATCAAAGAATCTTAAGAGTTAATACAAGTGACAGGAGCATGAGGCTGGGAGTAGGATCTTAGTGTTTTGGTGGTTCACAGTGTTTTGTAAAATCAGTAGTCACAGCATCTGATATCCTGGTTTGGTTTGCTTCTTGCACATCTGTTCCTGCAGCTGTGAACTGATGAGGATCTGTTACTCTGGGCAAAAAAAAGGCTGATGTTCAATCAATTTTCCCAAACCACTTAATTGTACAAATACTCATGCTGGCCCAAGGGAAAGAGCAAGAGTATTCACTGCAGAAGTGGTAAGGAGTGCTCAGACTACAAGTGTCCATGGAACTCTAGCCATTATGAACTTTTAAAAAGATATATGTCATTAATAGGTCTGTGTGTCTGCCCCTTTTGTTTGAAAGTGCAACTTTTCTGGTAAGAGACCACTCGATCCAACTTTTATACTCTTGCTCATAAAATTGAAATGGAGCTTCAGCATATTCTTTCTGTTGAAAAATGTTTTCCATTAGGTATTCTGAGCTCTGATTGATTAAAAAACTTTTAAAAAATCGTTTTCCTCTGATTCAAGATTACTGTAAATCTGAATAGTGCACTATTTTGATAAATGGTTGGATAACAGCAACTGGTTCATATTTCACTATATTATTCCTTTATGTGGGAAAAATCTGATAACCTTTGGAAGTGCCCATGACTACTTCAGTGCAGAATTTTGAAAATAATGTGACAATTATATATATCAAGAAAGCTTTTTATTTGATGCATGTTTACATCCTTTAAGTCATACAAGATTTTTATTGAACTGTTATCTCACACTGTGGCATTTACAGTCAAGATTGTTGGGTGAGTTTTTTTCCTTTTTTCAATTACAGAAATTACCCAGAAATATCAGCCATTGCTAAAGCCTTTACAAATGATCCTTTGAGGAACAGATGAATGTTCAGGCATTTCTTCTGTAGCAGTGCTGACACAAACAGTCTCAGTAACTCTTTCCAATGCCATTCTTTCAGTTATATCAGTATAGCTGATTGTGGGGAACCCACACTGGGGAGATTTTTTTCCTATGTAAGAAACATCAGCAAAAATTCTGTCATTGTTAAAAATCTTACTCTGTTCTCTAATCCTTTTCTCCATAAATCTTCGGGACACTGCTCTGTTGGTGGAGGCAGTGCATAGGAAGAAATGAGGTTTTGAAGCCATTTCACAGATATATTTACTTGTTAAACATGCATCTTAGTCCATTAGGAGCTTGAACAAGAAAAGCCAGATGGGCCTTTGTTGTAGTCTGGAGATGACAGTTAAGCTTTTAGAGAAGCTGTACAGGTTGGTAATTAGTAACTTTGATAGAAAGGCTTACAGAGTTACTATGATGCACATAAAAGCTGAAGGGAAACCAATGATAGTAGAACTTTCTGTAGGGAAACTTGAAAGGATAGCTTTTTTTCAGTGCTTGGAGGGAAAACCTGGTTAAAGAAGGACTTCTTGCAGCTCTTGCTTGACAGTTTTTACGTGAGGGAAATGCTATGTTGTTTATCCAGTGTCCATTAGGTATGGAAAAGTATCAGAGGTTTTAATAATAACTTTTTCTGGTTTTATTCACCTAAAAAATTGGGGAGGTGTGAATTTATTTATTTTTTTTAAATTTTTTTTTTCTTCTTTGAAGGGTGACGTTTTTAGAAAAAGGGTCAGGGTATCCTGTGAGGAACTATTGATTGTTATTAGGTACAGAATTGTTTGCAGAACCCTCTGCTTCTGTTCTTTAACAAACATGTAGAAAGCTGGAGCCTCCAGTGTCTCATGACATATCTGAAGGTCAGCTAAAGCAAGTATGAGTCAGTTAGTTCACTTTTATTTTAAAAACAGTAACAAAACAAAACAATTCTCAAAAAAGGTGAGGACTTGTCTCTCTGTGAGCTATCATTTTGATAACGTTTGCAGGCATGACTTTAACAATTTCCCAGAGTAAAAGCTTTGTATGTGCCTTTAAAGTGTCAAAGATTCTCTTTCAACTCTTTGAATGCTGGTGTGGTTTATATCCCAATTTAAGTTGGGCAACAATAACCCCATGTTTAAAATCTATGCATGTACATTGATAGCACAGTGAAATAATACTGAAGTAAGCATTGAAAAATGTGTAGGCATCAAGTTAAACAACTGTTGAATTGTAATATTCAGAACTTTTCTGTCTCTTAGATTCAGAGAAATAGCAGGGGCCTTAGAAGAAGCACTTTCAGATACACTAGAGGAAGCACCAGGTAAAATTTTATTTCCTATTGTAAAGGAATCAGTGGTATGAGTAGCAGTGGTTACTCTCTGTCTACTGAGTATTTAGTAACATGCATCCTGTGGTTCACATGAGCTTTCTGATTAACTGATTAAATAGTATAACACATTTTTACAGAGATGGCAATGTGGGAGTACTGTTCAGTGATCACTTTACTTACTAAAAACACCCCTTTTGGCAGCAGTCATTAACACACTTACGGAACCATCCCCTCTGCAAGAAGGAACTAAATTAGCATTTCACATCCTCTAAGTGACAGCCAAAAGGCTATGCTGTGTTATTTTCCTAATTGTTGTAGCACTATGTAGAGGCAAAAATGGCTGTCTGTTGTCAGTATTTAGGCTTGCTGTGGTTTGTAGTGTTGGTGTTTGCCCCCAAAAACATACATTGATTTATGAGCGGATGAGGAGGCATGCACAGGAAGAATAGCCTGGAAGGGGATAAGCTGGTATATTCATTAGAAGTATATTGTAATCAGAAAAACTAACTTCAGTTAACAGACTGAATACTTGTGAAGAAGGCAGCTAAGAGCCTTATAAATATCTCTCGGTGTGTATATGCACACACACACACACACACATATACCCTCTGAAGAAAACAAGGAGAAAAAAATCCTAATGGAGACAAAATGCTTTAATCTTTCCACTTCAAGGCATAGACCTGGAACTTGCAGACACATTCCTTAGCTTTCTAATCATATTCTATAAAATGTTACTGTGAGCTGCTTTAAAAGTATTTTGTTTCAATAACGATATTCCTACTGTGTTTTAAATAAATATTTATAGCAAATATCTCATATAACTGTGAGAGGAGCAATAGTTTAGTGGTAAAGGAGTATTACGTTGTGGCTGGCAGACATATCTAATATAACTTCTTAATAAGATTCTCAAAAATTATCCTGGAAATGTTATCTCCTGAAGTGAGTTATTTGGCCAAGCTGTTTCTGCCTTTATTGCGAGCAAATTTTTCACTTATTGCTTTGACCTGCACAGCTACAGCAAGACTTAGTGTAATTTTAAATCTAAAGCATTGAGGAGATTGTATTTTGTTTCAGACAATGCTTAATAAATTTCAATCTTTGTGATTGTGTCTCTTTGGAAAACTTTTTGTAGTTTTAGGTAATGCGCTTACACTGATGTTATGTTTTTTAAAAATGTGCTTAGAACCTTTGTTGTCTAATTGTTTTTAGCTGGCAGCTCGTACTGTCTTTTGGCCACTCACATGGTCTGGATGAGTCTCCTGAAGTGCTGGTCAGATCAGTTGTTTTTACCATTATTAGCACACCGTCTGTGGAAACTTAGTCTGCAGATTTTGGCACGCTACTCTGTGTTCATCAGTGAGGTAAGAGACCAGCGTGGATTTGCTTTTGGTGATTGGGTATGTCCATCAGTAAGAGACTTTTTGAAGTGAAGTACGTGACCTCTTTTTAAGTGGGGTTTTTTCTGAACTTAACATTCTTCTAGCAAGAACACTTTCAACCAGTTCATGTGTTTGGTTTATAGAAAGTATCACTGCAAAATACACTATTAAGCACAAATATTAGTACTGTTGCATTGTTACTGTCTGGTAGTTGCCGAGGCTGTAGTTCATGTTGCTTAATGCGCCTCTGCCACTGAAAGAAGTAGTCACAGTCTTGGAGCCAGATGAAAAATAAACATGCAAATAAAAAGGGGTAAGATAATCTGCAAATCATCCAACTCTGTAGTGCACCAAAATGTTTTTAAAATAGATTTTTAACGTAATTTATGAACGGTAATATCCCTTGAAAGTATGGGATTCTTTCTAATGCTGAGAACTGACTTTATGTACTGTTTCTGTTTGTCCAGCTTTAGCTGCCTTCACTATTGCTCAGGTTCACATTTCAGTCTGATGTTTCAGGTTTCTGTAAGGCCCATTTCCAATGAGAATACAAAGGAAAGCAAAAAATCTGTGCCAGTTGGTAGAAAGGAATCTTCTGTAAGCCTCAACCCTAGTGAGGACCAAGGGAACGGGTCTTCTCCAGAAAGTCTGCCATTGTCTTCTATATCTAGTACTCAGCTGGTATTTGTTGCTGCAGATCTGGACAAACTCCAGGATCAGGTTTGTGCTTGTGGCTTTACTTACAGAAGAGTCTTTGTTGATTGGTGTCTTGCTAAGGGCATTAAATTGTTTAAAATAATGTACCATAAAGTTTTTTTAAATCTTAAATGCTAAAACTTGGGTGGTCTGATAGAGAAAATATCACCTGAAATATGTGGCCTACTCTCTTATTGGAATGTCAGATTACCGGGAAACCAGATATTTAAATTCTTTTTATAGTAGTTGCTGGACTTAACCCCTGAAATAATATGTGTCTACAATGTTTTGGTGCAAAGCATCACTCTGCCACTCCTACCTTTTCCGGTAAAGTCTCTGTTGCAGCTTGGAGTGTGTGCAACATTCAGCTTTAGTATTATGTTCCCTTTTAAATGTTTACTGGTTTTAGTCTTTGAGGTTGAAAAAGCTTTTGTCATCATGATTGCACTTGACTAATGATTAAGAATCTTGAGGAGAGATGTATATATGTATTAATTTTCTTCCAGTAGAGACCAATTCTGTGTATTTTTGATCAATAATGCTGAAATTTCTGTAGTTTGTGAAGTTGTAAGTTGCTGGTGGATTTTGTTAATTCTAAACTATTTCCTCTGAGTACAATAGTAAGGTAGAGGATTTATTGTGTAGGTTTTAATTCCTGTGCATATTATACACTTCTAGTACTGGTTTCCCAGAAATGCAGTATAACTGTAGAAATTGAAGGTGTTTTTTGATGCACTTTAAACTTGCAGGATGTAGAAAAAGCAATTGAAATGTTTGTAATGTATCTGTCCTGATTTTTGGGGTGAGGTTTTGTTTTTTCATTTTTTTTCAGATTCCTGACATCTTGGAGATGATTAAACCAAAGCTTGAAATGATTGGCTTCAAGAATATGTCTTGTATTGCAGGTAAAGCTTAGAGGCTCTTTTCCCTTTCTCCCACATCCCCTCTGCCAAACAAATGAGTTCGCTTTTATGCAGTTTCATTATTACAATGAAAATTTGAAAATACTAATATGTTTATTACTTAATGGAACCTGCTTTATGTTTAAATTGTTAAATAGAAACAGTCTTGAAGAGACATGTTGAGTCTGGAAAATGTTTAATGACTAAAATTGAGTGAGTCTAAAGTGCTTTTAGGATTCTTCTCCAGAAAGTGAGGATTTTATACCGGAAGATTTCATATCATATCTTTAAACTCCTATTTGTAAGAGAATTGGTGAAGAAGTAGGGAGAGGCTTTCCATTATGCAATTGAAACTAAAATATTTTTCTAAAATTACTGTTCTGTGTCAGGCCTGATGCATCATGTAGTGCAGAGAGTTATCAAAGTATAATAGTTAAATACATTAACTTCAGGGGACAGGAGCAATTCAGTATTTTAGCCTCTTTTTTTTCCTGGTTTGTTTTTTTCTTTTGGTTTGGTGTTTTGTTTGGGGGGTTTTTGTTTTTTGTTGGTTGGTTTGTTTTTTCATCTGATCATTCTTTATGTGAAATATGGAGTTTGATTTTATTTTAGTAATTCAGACTAGGCATGTAGCTGAATGAGTGAGCTAGTCCCTGGCTTCAAGCGTAACCACAAGTTCTGTGTTGTGATTTCCACTTAAATCTCTGAATCAGAATTATTGGTAGATATACAAGCCCATAAGAGATGTAGGAGCTCTAGTGCACATCCCCTACTCAGTAAATGGTCTGTTGTAAATCACAGCTCTGAGTTGAACATACTTTAGTCATTCCATAGGGGATTTAGAGAGAAAGGATTTCACAACCACAGTTTCTTTGGAAGCTTGGAGCCTTTTGATTCAAGCTCCTTGCTTCATTGGTAATACTGAAAAAACTTTTAACCTGGAAAATGTTACTTTACCTCCCTTTCCTTCCCTCCATCCGTGTTTCTGGCTGAGAAATGGTTGGTATTACTGGTAATGTTCTATAAATGGCTCATGTGTGTTTATTTGGTAAGCATATCCTGTATTTGACACCAGAGCGAGATTGGAAGATTGAGGGGGTTCACATGATTTATGTTGTGATTGGGCAGGGTAGCTCAGTTTAAACTTTAGCATTTTCACTTTAATAGGAGCCTTAGAAGATTCAAAGGCTTCTCTATCAGCCTGCGTGCCTACCTTGAATAACAGGATTATCCAGGATCTCAGTGAGTCCTCCTTCGCGTACCTGAAGAGTGCACTGGAAGTTCCAAGATTATATAGGAGAACCAACAAGGTCAGTGATGGTTGCAGAGGTAAAACTATATCTCAGAAAGGCCTTTGCTAAGACTGTTATGAGTTCTTCAGGCCTGTCAATATCTGCTTGACAATCAGGAACTCTATTAAATCTCTTGAGATAATTTAGTCGTTTATTGTTTACTTTATTGCGAAGGGGAAAAAAAAAAGGGTATTTTCAAAATTTAAGGTAGGGTAACAGTGATGAGAGCACAGGCCTGAGGCAGAAGGAAGGGCAAGGAGTAGAACTGTAGATGTGCAAGAGAAAAGGGGGTAAAGGGGATGTGTTTCCTCCATGTCACAGCATATACTGTAAGATGCAGCACTAGTGAGTGCCAGACTTATTTTAGGAGGCTAACACTTTTGCCTTCTATGTCAAGAAACTTCTTCCTAGTGAGCTTTGATTTGTTTCAAAAAGTACCTTGCACAGAAGGAAACTGATACAAATAGCTAATAAGAGTCATCTGTTGAGAAACTTTTTCACTATTGCAAAAGGTAATGGTGAAATACGGTACTGAAACCAATTGTCAGATCTTGGCTTGTGTTACTGCTGTGACTTACCTTTGCCAGTCTCTCTAGACAATCATCTTGGTAGTTAGCTTGGTATCATTCAGTCCACAGAGAAAAATTTGAGTAATGTGAACCGTGGACTACTGCATTCTTGCCTAATTTGAACACAGGACACAAGCTAAAATGGCAGGCCATACCTCTTCCCATTTCACCCCTCTCCCCGTGTTTCTCTTCCTGCTGTCCTCTCCATAGTGATTTAGTGGACTGCCATTATCTCTCAGTTGTCCATCAGCTGCTGAAGCAAATGCTGTGCCAACAAAAAGACATAAGACCTGTCCAACTTCAAGTCAGGCGACGTGCTGGCTTGAGCTCTGTATTCCAAGAGTGTGACTGCATCGCTCTCTTGGCCATCAGTGCTGCAAACCCTGAGCTGATAAACAGGAGGGAGATCACTTGGGTAGGGAAGGTACATTATCACAGTCATGTTAAGCTCTGGCAACTTAATTTTTACTGTGTTCTAATACTTTGACTTTTTTTCAGCAGAATTTGGTATGAGGATAGTCTTGGCAGGAATTGTGCCAAGACTTTTGCTTGGCCAAGTTCTAAGTAAGAGGTTACTGAGATATTTCAGGTTCTGTTGCTTTGCAGTGCATGAGGTTCACCCAAGTTATGTGTAGATCGTCCCTGGAGAGGTGAACCATGCTCCAACCAAAACTAGCTGAGAAGAAGATAGTGAGGGGCATTCTTCTGGAAAATATAATGAGGAAGCAGCATGGTATAAGAACAGAAGGAACAATGTCTTCAATTTAGTGAAATACAGTACAAAGCAGTAGGAATTTTAACAAAGGTATGTTTTGGGCACTGAGTGTGATCAGCTTTCTCTTGAGTCAGCATGAGCAGAAAGAGCATTCATGATTATACCCTGATAATAGGAGTGGCTGGCATATGCATCTCTCAAAAAGCTTTGGTCATTTTGAACCTTTTTCTATATTATATCACACTGTGTAACACTACTGAATGACTTTGTGATTCTGTTTTTCCTATGTGTAATGATCTCTTCACTGACTTGTCCTGAATGGAGTGTGTATCTCTTTGCTTAGGTACAGCATTAGCATTTTATTTATATTCTAGAATTGGGTGTTGATACTTTCAATAAGAAAATTACTCATTCTTTTTTCCCCAACTTGTTTCCCTGTCATCTACCAGGAGGTGCCGACTAAAGCTTCACCTTATGTTGACAGTGCTCTTAAGCCCTTCTACCGACTGCAGAATGAATACAAAGATACCTTGAAGCAGCCCATGATTCATCAGTGGTTGGAAGCTGCTCTCTCTGAAAGCACACAAAAGTAAGAAAACCATACAGAACATTCTTTGCCTTAATTAAAACTCCAATGTCCATTGAATGGGCACAGAGAAAAACCAAAACACTAAGAATTAACACAACTGTAAACAAAACAAGAATATACCAGTCTTTTCTTGCGGTATATCTCTTCAGATTTACTCTGGTGGTGTGTATTCAGCAGATGAAAAGCCAGGCAGGGAATCATAAGACCTGGCTTCTGCTCAGGTCTGTGCAGACTGTGACATTTTGGATAGGGCTTTTGAAAAATTGATTAGCCTTAGGAATGAAACAATAAACTAAAAATTTGCATTCTGTTTCAGAATTGATGTAAGGCCTTAACCTCATGCTATTTTCAGTGAACAGTGGTTGAATTTTCAAGAAACTCGAGTTCTGCTGTCCTTTGACCTTTTTAATGTATATAGTGATTATCCAAGTTCTTAGTTTAGTTTAGTACAAAAATCTTCGTAGTTTTTAACTGCTGAAGAGCTAACTGTTCACCACTTAATAAGGCAGTTATAAAGCAATGCTTCCTTTAGTTGATCTTCTGTTTCCTAGTTAGCATCTTGAGGACTTCTTGAACATGACTAGCCATCTACATATAAGTTCCTTAAAGGATTTTGTTTCCATTTTGTCTAGCTGTATTTTAAATTCATACTGCACTGGGCTGTTGCATTCTGTGAGTTCAGCCAGTTAAACTGTGTAACATGAGAAGAAAACATGCCAGAAAATTTCACTGGATACCCCCTGTTTCTTGCATTATGGACAATTTATTCCTTATGCCAGCTATTATTCTTTTATATCTCTAATTTAGCTTCAAACTAAGGGGTCCCCATAGCCTATTTGAATGTTTTTTTCTTTTTCCCATCTTTATAGTTGTGTTTTATTAATTTTCTTTGTCCTTTCTGGCTATGGATGGTAAGATCAGAAGAGTCCATTCAAACTACAGTATGATGCTGTGATTTCTGTCTGTCCTTATGTGGTTTTCCTAATAAATCTTAGCATATTATCCTGTCTGTTGGCTGCTGCTGATTGGATTGATTTTTTTTCTTTTCCTGAGTATTAGCCACATAATAATATTGAAGCTTTAAACTCTAGTCAAAACATGAGTTCTTTCCTGCCCTTTGCCTCCCTACTTTTCTACTTCTGGCGCCTCTCAAGTACTTGTTAATGCTCAGTGCATCTGCAGCATTTTGCTCTCACTTCTTTGGTTATCCAGAATAAACTTAAAATTGTAAGACAATTTTGACACATTCACCAACTATCCTTAAAATTGTTCTTCGGTATTTTGGGCAGGGCTAAGCTTGTACTGGTCTGGACTCCACTAATGAGGAAAATACTGATTAATTGTTAACAATGAAAACATAAGTAGCTTTCTTGAAAGGCCTTCCAGCATTGTTCAGCAGTTTTCTCAGTAATGTCGTACTGTGTATGAAGCAGGCTTTTCTGTAAAAGTAGAATTTTTTTTCTTTCTCTTTACTCTTCCTTAATTTAGGTATTATGAAACTGTATCTGATGTGCTCAGTTCTGTTAAGAAAATGGAAGAGAGCCTAAAAAGGTTGAAGCAAGCCAGAAGAACTGCAACTTCAAACCCTGTTGGTACAAATGGGGGCATGAGTGATGATAACAAAATTCGACTGCAGCTGGCCCTAGATGTTGAGTATTTTGGAGAACAAGTAAGTTGTGGCAAACGAGGTTTTTTTGTTTTTATTACTGGGTTTGGAAGGGAGTGACATAGAGGAAAGGGAAACTTGACTCGGATTTTGGTCTTGAAGGCTTTGTTGGTGTGAATTTGGGTTTTGGGTTTTTGCTTTGTTTTTTCACATTTCTATAATGGAGGTGATTTGAGATCTTGGTGATTGTAGATACACTTGAGAAATGCTTGCTTTCCTGTCCTTTCTTATACAAATGCAAAGCTTGTATTTCTAATTATTCAAAATCCAAGTACTGCTTAGTGCTTGGAAGCTCTAAGAAGAAACGCTGTGTGGGCAGATCAGAGGGCAGGAGCCTTTCTTAGATCTGATAAAAACTTCTTTATGGCCCTGCTTTTGTTTGCCCTCTCCCAGGGTGTTTCTAGCCTTGACTTTCTGCAGAGTCAGAGTCTGTTCCCAAGAGCTGTGAAGATGTTAGCCCAGTTTGTTGTGCTGTGCAATTTTAAGTTCTTTCCAGTGCCAAATATGAAATCTTAAAACACATAAAAAAGAAAATATTCCAGGAAGTATGTGCAGTAGCTACACTGAATTGTGTAACATACTGTTTTGTAGTTGTTTATTTCTGAAAATCCTATATAGAAATAAACAAACTTATAAAAAACTGCAAGTCTATGTCATTAGTTACCAAGGAGTTGTCATCAGTCTTGTTTATGAGCAGAGGCTGTTAATGCATTGTAACAGGTAGATTAAGTCTGCTTGTGTGTGAGCAGATGCTTTTCTCAGATATGAGACTTACCATGAAGAAGATTTGGGTGGAAGTATGGAAATCTTACTAATAAAAACTAGTATTTGTCAGCTTTTGCCTGGGCTTGGGCTTCTGTTCTTTTATTGCTGTTATGTGCACAAACGTCACTGCAATATGAATTTAAGCTGAACTGGGGTAGATTATTCATAGTTATTTAGGAGATGTCTTGGTGTGACTATTGCCAAGAGTTCCAGCAGCAAACACCTTTTCAGAATCATTATGATTTTACTTAGACACAGATTTTTCTGTTTCAGTGCAATTTTATTTTCCTCATGATCATATTTTTCTAATTGTCAGAGCAGCAGATTTCCTGGCTAAGAAATTACGTGCAGCAACCTCTGTATTTG
The DNA here is from genome assembly GCA_035583185.1 of Anabacerthia variegaticeps. Taxonomy (NCBI): domain Eukaryota; kingdom Metazoa; phylum Chordata; class Aves; order Passeriformes; family Furnariidae; genus Anabacerthia; species Anabacerthia variegaticeps. The sequence continues at coordinate 41,737,596 of JAWWEW010000112.1, read as the reverse complement.
TGGAGTTGTTTTCATCTCCCGGGAAGTGGAAGGCTAGGACCACAGGCTCTTAAAGCCTATTGAAATGCTTTCACCATCATGCTGTTGGCGGTTCTTGGATGTATTCATGTCTATCTTTAAAGTTTTGCCCAGAAACCTCGTTTAGAGTTTGAAAAAAAAATCCATTGAAATCAATGCATTGAAACCAACTACAGCCAAGTTTCTCTTTTTGACTGCTTCACTGGAAAACTTCCAACTGGCTTTAGTTACAAGTTGCCTAGAAGATGGTGAAGTATTTCCGTGCAAGATGCTATGCTAACTGGAAGACTGAGCAAAGTTGAACACAAATTTTGTTACAGTTTGCACTATATGCAGTTGTGATTTTTGCTACACTTGATGCAGGACAAAACATGTGCTTCTCTAAATGTTTTAAGTAGAATAACTAGTGAGGTTTTTGACATTTTTATGAAAACTAATGCTTTTTCTCTGTCTTTTTAGATACGAAAGATGGGACTGGAAACAAGCAGCATAAAAAGCTTTTCAGCCCTTACAGAGCTGGTTCTAACTGCCAAGGATCAGGCTACAGCAGAACAATCCTAGATATTTTTGAAAGCATGTGATTGAAGATAAACAACGTTCCTAAAAGAAAGAGAGCATTTAACTCTGCTGTATTTTACCAAATAAGTAGCAATGAAGTGCTTCCTAATGTATCTCGAGCAACAAATCAGTGTATCTGTTGTCAAGATAAACTTGTTTCACAAAAAGACTGAGAATTTATCATAATTATCCATTATATGGAAACATTTAAAAGTTCTAAACTTTCTACTGTAGAATAAAAGTAGAAGAAAATGTTTTTCTTATTTTTGTTGTACAACTTAAAATGTAGAACAATGAAGATATATGTTGAGAATAATATGTAATAAATTGTCTTCCTAACTTTCAATGTCCCTTATGTTTTTGAATCAAATGTATTAATTGATGGCTCTCTTACAACCCACACCTGAATTGGGGTAACAGAGGTTCTTGTTAATAGATCCCTTGGGGCAAACTGAAATGGAATGACACGACACTGAATGATCGGTGTTGACATATAGATACAACAGGTTTATTTTAGAACAGTCTGGCTGCAATGGAAAGGAGGTATGTAGTCGTTTCAGTTATTATCTATAGAAATAAAACAATATAAAAGTAAAAAGATATCAATATATAAAGAAAAGAAAGAGCAAGAAGGGATAAGTGAACAGGAGAGATCACCACCCATGGACCCAGTGATGAGGCTTGGTTGAAGCAAACTGTCTTGATCTGTCAGGTAGGGAAAGCCCACAAAATAAAAAGTGTAATGGGTAAATATATGTTCAGGCTCAGGTGGGAACGCCCAAGTACGTCCCCTGGGGGTGAGGGTTTTACACTGTCTGATGCAACAGCGTGGAGGATCACATGCAGTCCTCCGGTGGAAGGCCCCGGAAATGAGGCTGGGGGAGCTCAGGGGGTCGCTGGTGGTCACTGATGCTTTCTGTCCATAACTTGAGGTCATCTTTGCTTGACTGGTGATACGTGTATGAGCAGTTGTTTCTTTTCCCACAGTTTGCCACAGTGGGAATTTTTGTCCAGATGGATTAACCAGGATGTGCTAACCAGATCTCACTTCTGCCAGGTCTGGAATCGGGGCCTTTCTGTCACAAATTCCTCTCTTCTGTGCTTATCTCAAGTTCCCACTGTGGTGGCTTATCTTATGGCAAGTTCCTTCTGTGGTCTTGACAGTGTTTGAGACAGGCAACTGTGCTCTTTAACTCATTACAGCCTGTCAGAAACTTTCAAACTTTATTCCATCTCTTGTGGAGTAAAGTGCTCACAGGATTCTGCTATTTCTTGTTACTGCTTTGCACTCACCTGCTTTCTGGCATCATGGGCTATGGTTAGTTCTAGTTTGGGCTTTGAATGTTTTCATTTTACTGATTTCTTTTTTTTTTCATAGACCATGCTGAAAAGTGCTGCATGACAAAAGCTCATAAATTGAAATTTTGAAAATAATTTTTAATATAAATAACTTAGAGGTTATTACATTCAGGCTACCTGTTTTCCTTCAAACTAAAACTTAGTTCACTGAGCTAGAATTCAGTGCTGGCATATTTCTGATTTGCATTATATTATCTATAATAACTCACTTGAATACACATAGAATTCTTGTAACTTCAAAGCTAGTTACATCAGTACAAGGTGCATCTCTATATAGCAAGAAATTTGAAAGTGTTATTAGGGTTTTTAAAATGGTGGAAGGATTAACAAAGTTCTCTCTTGACCCTAGAGTGATCTGCCTATTGATCCTTCTCTTTTATGTAAAGGACAGGTAACACAGTCTGAGGACAGCAAGGGGTGAATTTGAGGCTTTCAAATCAGAGAATGCTCTGTGTGAGTGAAGGAAGGTTTTGTTTGTGTTTTGTTGTTTGTTTTTTTTTGTTAGTTTTGCTTTGTTTTTGGGGGGGAGTGTTTTGTTTGTTTGGGATTTCCTACCTTGTGAAAATTTAACACTGAAATTCAAGTTCATGTGTATTAATTAAAAATAACCATATTTAGAGAGTTTGGATCTTAATGTGGGAGCCAAGATGATGGAAATTTTCTGAGTGCTTAGAGATATGTAATACATGGCTGTTATGTAGCATTGAAGCTGTAGTAAACCTTTCACGGCATTAAGGCTTTTTACTCCTCACTGTTGGTGAACTGACCATATTTTTATTTGCTTTTGAGGCAATTGGGGTAGGTGGCTATTACAACTCTTCTGAAATTAATTTTATGAAGGAGAGCAGTGGGGGAAAGTATCACTGCTTAAAATTATGTGGTAGTACTTGGATTCAATCTGAGTAATGTAGAACAGGATTTGGCTCTTCTAACTTGCTTAGCATCTCTCTTTTCATGGCAACATATGTGATTGAGGGAGCATCCAAATTTATTGCTGGACAAAACCAGCAAACTGAACTAACTTGCCAGATGATAGATGTGTTTGTTTCCTTCACGGATGTTGAGATCTCCAGCCTTACGCACGCCCTACTGAATGGATGTAACTCTTACTGGTTATGAACAAGTTTGTTATCTGTATTATATTTCTCCAAGTTTCTAAATTATGAACCTGGAAAGCTTGGTCTCCTCACACCTTTTCGTTCACTTTTATTAAGTCTGGAGTAGAGACATCTTATGGCTAGCTACAGTTGTTTTCAGCAATGTTTTCTTATTATAAAATGGATGTGCAAGTTGTAGGCTGAGACTAAGACGGCGGTATTGTAAATTCATTGTGTTAACTTTTTATTTCAGAAGGTGTATATCTATACATTTAAATTTCTGTAACATCTTCTACAAAAGTAGCAGATTCTGAGGTCTGTACATACTAGTGAGTGAAGATACAAAGAAAGCTGTCCTATCTCCAAAATTTGGGAAAAGGATGCAGTCTGTGTACCAAACCAAAAAGGCATGAAGGGGTTACTTGCCCTTTAGTTGCATGTGATGTCCCACATCTTCCTGCAATAACAACGCTTCCTACTTGTCATTATCAGCTTGCTGAGGATACAGACTGAGTTCTTTTCTATTGAAGACCAGCTTTAGTTTCTGGGCAGAAAATAACATTGTCTAGCAAATTAAAATTATTGAATGGTCCTATGATTGCTGTAAATGTCTCCATCAGTGGTTCTATGTCAGTTCCCCATCTTTTATTTTTGTTCACTTGAATAGCATTTAATTTTCTGTCAGTGGAATGTGATATCAGTTAAAAATTTGTGATACCCCTGTTGAAAGAAAGAAGAGGTGTGAATTGGCTGTGCCTTTGGTAAAATGAATCTTAGCATTTTCAAATACTGTGGATCAGTGAGGAGGAGAAGAGGATCTACGGTGTAAGTAGGTGTCTTCTGAGGGAAATTTCTTCTGCTCCTAATCCTCTTTTTTCTACTCCTTATTTAATTTTTTAAGTGCACTTCATGACAGTAATGCAGATTTGATTTTGTGCCTTTTTCCATTCTGGGGCCTCTAGAAAACTTGCTGTGCCTTTCTAATCTTAGAATGAATTTAGATGGAAGAGATTTTTTATAATAGGAGAGGAAAAGCAGTGGCATGTTTTCCTCTAAAATGGTAGCTGGAGTCTCAGCTTTGTAGGTTATACCAGAAGTGGACCAGACTGTTTTAACTTCATCACCTAAAGATAACTAGCAATATGTATATTTAGCTGGACTACTCAATATGGTGAATATTTACTCTCCTTTTTTCTGTCAATAATACTGAGCTTGTTCTGCTCAGTATATTTTTAGTTGCCTGTCTCTGCCCTTTTCTCCTTCCTTTTCTTCTCTAGGGTGCCAGTGGGGAGGTGCCCTCCACCACAAAGTTTCTTTTCAGAGAAGTGTGTTTCATTTGTTGGATGGTGGGTCAGTTTGTTTGTTTTTCCTCCTGTAACCACTGGACAGGGTATGGAGCTCCCAGAGCATGCAGCCCCCTCCTGTGAATAATGACATTTTGTCCCAAACTTTCTGTGAGTGTTTGTGGGGGCTTCATTTCATTATTATCCATCTTCATAAAAATGGAACATTTTGTGGTCTGAAATTTTATTTGTAGCTCATGTTACCTTCTTCAGTGAATAAATGGGATAACATTTAAGTTAGCATGAACTTTCTAATTAGTATGATGTTTAATTAGTATGAAGCTGCCTCTTTCATGCCTAAAGGTATACCATTGGCTGTACTGCATGTTAATATGCAACTTAGTGTCTTAAAAACATAAATCTGACTTGGAGCAAATTTCAGAAGCCAGAACAAGGGATGTAGTTATGGATAAAAGCCCAACAGAACCGTGGCAAAGAAACTTAGAAGAGGGTTTATTTGCATCTTTCCATCTCTGCATATTAATAGTTACTTGCTTCTGTATACAATACAAATACAGTATTTAGATGTTAGAGCATCAGGAATACATACAGTATAACTGGATAAATACATGGATGCTATGTCATAGTACCTGAACTCATAGTATTCTTGAGATTTGTGTTGCCATTTTATTTATGATGTCATTGCATTTTCCATTAACCTAGGAGGATCTGTCATGTATCTACATCACAAATAGCAAGCTGCTGGCATTAGTGCATTTAGATTAAATAGACATTTGGACCACTGTGGATGATAATGAGCTGCTGTGCTCTGTAGGATACAACTGACATCATATGCCAAAGAGGTTTGCACTTATTTTCTACACACCATCAGTGCTAAAGACAAATCCAGACATGAGAGGTGGAAGTCCTTGTTCCACTGAGAGGTTTTCCTTAGTACCAAGGTTTCACTCCCAATTTTCCACTTCCTAAATCAAAAGTCATCCAAAAATCTTTTTTTCCACTTAAATGCTTCAAACTCTATTAAGAGTTGGACTGGACCACAGTAGTAATTTTGTTCACAAGTAGCAGCACCATATCCACTATTTCTACTAATATATATCATTGTCATTAGTGCTATTTTTAAGGAACATATGGTTTGGATATATTAAAATTTACAGAACTGGGCTCTATCCAGTAGTGTCTTTTTTTAATACAAGGCTGTAATAAATGCCTCACAGGTTAGAAGGCAGTCCAAGGAATGGAACTGTATTGGCATAGTAAACCTTATTGTAATTTTTTTTCTCTAAAAAGTCAGAGATAGTTCTGTCACACTTCATTAATGCTGCCAAGCCCTATTTTTAGCATTTCCATAGAGTTAGGAAATGAATGTATCCATTTGGGCTGCAGAAAGAAGAAACTTCCTCTAAGTCTGTTTTTGCTTTCAAGGCAAATAATCCTGTCTCAGAGGGACAAGCAAAGCCTGCCAGTGCTGTTGGAAAATGTTGCTGATTAAGCTAGAAATCTCTGTGGATAATTGTAAAATTTTCACTGTAATGTAAAAGAGGGTCTCTCTTGCAAAACTGACCAAATAAAAAATTTTAAAAGCTTCTTAAAGAATGAAGATGTCCTTTTCTATACCTTTCTATAGCAAATGCTTCTTGTGCTTATAAAACTATTTTTTTAATTGATGCCTTGCATCAAAACAATGCCCTGCCCCACTGCATCAAAAAAGGGAGCTAGAGCAAAAGGAAAACAAAGTGAGAATAAAAAGAGAAGCTGGAGGAAGAGTGTGTCACCTCATGTGAAACAGATGAATGAGGATAAAATGTTGCAATGTGTTAGCTTTCAAAAAGCTGTATTTCAAATGCTAACTGCTTCATCTCTAAGGAGAGCACTCAACAACATCACAAAAATAGCTGATGAATAAGAAAAAGCTGATGGGAAATGTGCATCATTCCCTTCCTTTCTAATCCCCTGTGTTTTCATTTAAACCCCATGCAGAGGGTTTGTTACTCTGCCAAGGAAAAGCATTGCCCTTGACTTCTTTTCAAAAACAGCAAAAAGGAAAGGCTTGTTCAGCATTACATCCACGTACACCCCATCTTCCTTCTGTGCTGCAGGGTCTTCTGCCTCATCTGTTCCATCGAGTTTGAAAAAGACTTGATTTATTACCTGTAAGGCAAAACATACGAGTAACTCTGGAGTCATCAGAGCCTGATAGTGAAGAGACAAATAGGAGTTTGAGTGAATTATAAAGCACATGAAGTAATTGATAACTTAGATCATCTAAGTAGCACATGACACTCCATGGATGTTTAAAAAAGGTGCTGGAGCACTTGTTCCCTAACAAGTGAAAAAGCTGTACATTTGGGTGGTATGTAATCTTGTTGCCCTTGCCGTCATGGTTTAACCCCAGCTGGCAGCCAAGTACCACACAGCTGCTCACTCATTCCTCCCCTGACTTAGCAGCAACTGAAAAAACAGTGTGTTATCAACACTATTTTCATGCTAAATCCAAAACATAGCACTGTATCAGGTACTAAGAAGAAAAGTAGTTCCCAGCCAAAACCAGGACACCTTGAAGGCCCTGACAGAACTTCCAAGGGTGAAGCACCTTCTAAAAATAAATAAAAGTAAAGGCACTCAAATTATCCTTCTGGAAGGTAATACACCGTCTTTTTATGAATTAAGTTCTGCCTTCTTCCCCTTGAGACTTGAACTTTGGAGCCTTCTTCAGGTGTGGCTGTGGGCTGCATGCACCTCTGTGTTTGTGATTTCTGCGAGTAGTCCCTAAGTGATGGAGGATTATCCTCAACCCAGTAGCTGCAGCCTCTACTATGTGCTCCAGCTGTCTGAACTTGAGGTGGGATCTAATGCAGTCTAATTTGTATGTACACACTCAGGTCTTGAACATGCTGTGTTTGCTGTAGTGATACAATTTCAATAGTTTAGGGCAAACCTATTGCTGCTGATAAATGAAGGAATATCCACATCCTTCAGTCATATTGCAAGTCCCTGACTAAACAGGTCCTCCACATTCCTCTGACTGCTTTGTTCTGGGTAAATTTGTTCAGTTTATGAGGCTAAAATTGTGCAGAAAGCATGTTTTTTTGGTTTTCTTTTTTTTAATGCCAGTGATATGTACTGTACCTTTCCAACTGTTAGATTGGTGTTGCTTATTTTACTGAAATCTGCCCCCTTCCCCAGCAGTGCAGGCAGTTCCATATCTGCAAGAAGTGCCTGTAGATCGAAGCTGTCTTCTACTGTTAATGCTGGCAGCATTAACTTAATTTTTCTGCAGAAAAGAGAGGGAGAGAGGCAAGTGAGTGCTTGTTTGCTGTGAAAGCATGGTGTTTGGGCAGTTCTGGGGAACGGGCATGTGAAAACAGCTGGAAGAAGTGCTTGGTATGTGGGGACGAACACCGATGGGTACCTTATTGCTGTCTCCAAGTGTGAACTCACCCTGGCTCTGCCCCTGTGTGCGCTATTAAACCCCAGATCATACCACTTCATGGGTCAGCTCTGCAAAGGTACTTGCTCATTTCCTTGAAATATGCCCAGCTAAAAGGCTGATTCCACCAAAGTCAAGCTTCCTTGAAGTGAGGCCCTAGGGTTTGCAGGGGTTTCTCTTTGTGCTCAGTAGTAAACTCTCCCTGGCTGGATCCAACCCCAGCCAGCGAGCAGGCAGGCTGGTGTGGTGCACCCCAGTCCCATTCATCCCTACCTTGGGGACAGCTGCTGAAGCCAGGCTGAGGACTGCCACGTCAGCTCGGACTCCACGTGCTCCAGGTCGCTGCCATTGATGGGCTGCAGCAGCACCAGCAGTGCCGTCTCGCTGATGGGGACCTCCACCACAGAAAAAGTCCCACTGGCATCGGTTTTGTACTTGAATGTCCCCGTGACAGACAACATAGGGACCAAGACATTTGTGTTTGAATCCACCCAGAACTCTTGAGGCTCCTTGAGCTTGAAGGCTTGCTTAGCATTCACTGAAAAACAGACCAAGAAAGAAGAAATTGGTTTTTCTTTTTCTTCCTTCCTTCCTTCTGCCCCTTAGCTGGCATATATGTTTGTTTAAAAACATACTGTGCATTAAAGAAGGACTGTGTGTATAAAATTACATTTAACTACTGTAAACATTTGTATCCTCCCTTTAATACGCCTTCTGGTAGCATCACAGCACACTGTGACCAAAGCTGCTGTATTTCTACGGGCTTTGTGTCCTTCCCTGGGCACAGAGTTTCTGCTTGCTTGGCTGCCTTCTTCCTCACAGGCTGCCACATAGCCCCCATGGGGCTCACAGGCCTGTGCAGAAGGTCTGCTTGATTTTCTTTCCATCCCTCAAGCAGTGGTGATGGCATGTTTGGAAGCACATCCATCAGGGCCAGCCCTTGCTGCAAGAGCACCCTCCAGCAGCCTGGCGGACTCGGGAGCGGGAAGGCAACAAAAGTTCTGCCTGAGGTCTCAACCTTCATGATTTTGTAAACCAGTGGGAAAGGCTGTAAGCATAACACCAAAGTGCTGAGCCAAGGAGGTTAAAAAGGACATACTTGAACACTTGCTAAACCTTCACATAAATTTTCCCAGTTCACAAGTATAGGAAGCCTTGCTCTCACCTCTCGCTGCTTCTACACAGCTTTGTATTTCCACGTTATCTGCTCACTGACACAGATCCATGCTGCTGCCCAGTTAGGCAGATAATCCTGTTAGAATTAAATAACCTCCTGGTGTCGGCGAGGATGCAAAAGTCAGAAATCTCAGAACTGTTTGGTGAAATTAGGGAATTAGGAAAACAGATGTATATTTTGTAATAAAGAAAGGAACTCCTAACATTAAAGTAATTAATATTGCTACATTCATTAAATTAGGAGTTGGTCTAGCTGTACTGTTAACTAATCTATTCTCTAATAAATCCAGATAAATGCTGGACCCTAGCATATTTAATATATAGTAAGTGGTTTTGTCTGGGAACACTTGCCTCTTAAATAAGCTTGCATCAAAAGGACATTGAGACACTTTTACCTACTCTAACTTCACCAAAAGAAGCAGTGGGTAGAATATGGGGAAGATGTAAGCAAAACAAAGAATAAGGAAGTTGAGTTGTTCACCTGTAATTGCTTTTAAATAATCTTAGGAAAATATTGCAAAATTTCAAAGCTCTACTACTGACTTTGGGACTGAGACCATTAATATCGTGCCAGTTGTGAACAATGGCTAATCAGCAACCCTGTGTTTGAAGTGGCTCCCTGCTAGGGGAGGAACTGGACATCTGTGCCTTCAAAGGTATAACTGGGTGCATACTCTCCTGAAAGTGCTCTAAAAGATGTTAACATTGCTATCTCCTTCTATAGAAGGTGATAGCTGACACACTGGAAGAAATGGTTTCTTGCAGTGAGATCTCTTGCATCAAGACATCAAAGACACCTTGGGTTTGGGCAACCATTTGGCAACCACATTGGAGAAGGAAAGAAATTTGTCTACAACACAGGGAAGATAACTGAAGTGGGAGAGGCTGTGAGTCACAGAACAAAGAAGTAGACTGGGAGGGTAAAGGAGTACTTTGCAGTACTAACTTGGGAGCACAGAAAAGAAACATTGGACCTCTCTCCTTCAGCTGACGATCTCCATATTCTGTAATACAGACTGTAATACAGGCGTTATGCTTGCCTGACAAGCCTGATGAGAGGATGGCTTTCTATGGAAAGTTACAGCTTTTTACTTAAAAGAAAAAAAATAGCAAAAAAGCATCTCAACAAATTTCTAGTTAAAACTGAAGCTGTTGAGGATTATCTGTCAAAGGGAGTTTAACCAGGAGAAGGTAGAGGTGTTTAAGATTATGAAGTCCCACAGTGCTATTTTTATACACTGCTTCGTAATTATTTTGCAACTAAGAGAAAAAAGCTCAAACAACTAAACACAAAGTCTAGCAGTGAAATTTGCACCTGACATTCTGCATTGGATTCTAAATGGCAGACCCTGCTCAGCAGCAAGTCTACAAATCTGAAAATAACTCTGTGCAAGTGAACAACGGATGAGACCACTGGAACATTTAGCTGTTGTCTTGTATGGATTTCTATCACTTTATCAATGCTATGGCTGGTCATAGCAGCATAGATAATGTACATCAGGGGAAAAATAACATAGTTTTTTTCTTTCTGCAGCTACAGGGACAGATTTTGAACATAACAGCATCAGCTATCATGGTTGCACCTTCACAACCAAATAACAAAGCAAATGCTGGAGTCATCTCCTGTGTTTATTAGAAGAGAGTTGCTTACCTAAGTCATTTGTTCTCAAGCCGATTTTTTCCATCCTACATGTGGGGACTATACATCTCAAGTGTACCCTTCTCAGAGAGAGGAGATAGTAGAGCTGAGGGACTCAGACCCTCAAGCATGTGTTCCTAAGCTAATAAAAATTGGAAGTTTCCAATACAGAAGAAGACAAAAAAAATAGTTCTGCTAAAATAAAACTCTGATCTTATGACCATGTCTGAGTCTGTAACATAAGAATTATTTTTGCAGTATCATCTCTATGCTAGATCTTACACTGAAGACAAAGATGTTCACAGCTCCCTGAGGAGTTTGGATCAAATAATGATGCACCCATGAAAGGCAAAGAAAAGCTGATATCCAGTTTAGAAGTAGGAAGATGGAGGCATGAAAGGATTTCATGGGCACCACAACTCCACCTTTAGCAGTAGAGGCCCACTCAGAAACTTAGGGCTCACTGCAAGTTTTCTAAAATACAGTCACAGGTAGGCAAGCTGTCTAGAGTGTGCAGTCCATGGCACTGCATTCAGTCACAAGGATGTTGGAAAGCAACTGCACTCAGGAGAGAAAGCTCAGTTGTAATACAGGGGGATTTCTGGGACAGCAGCACAGAATGACCCTAGGTAACTGGGATTGTCTTATTTCTTCTAGATTTGTGGGTGCTCCCCTGCTTCCATAACTGATAGCTTGTTTTGGTTGCTCCCCATGCCAAATGTTGCCTCTAGACTTCTATGTTTAATAGCCACAAGAGAAGTCATATCCATTATAATTTTTAGCCTTTCTTGTATCTGTACCTCTGACCTACTACCCCTAAAATACAAATTCTGAAGAAAAGTATTTCTTTGGCTTTCTTTAAAGCTACTTCCTGATCATTCTTGCTGGAGGTGTCTCATGACTTTTAGTTCCTTTGCAGTCAGAAATGCTGCACAATCCTCTCTCATTCACCTTCCCACACCTTTCCTAATCCTTAGATTCCTGGACAAGGAAAATTTCTTCAAGGCCATCTTCCTCCACCTCCTTCCCATTGCCCTTGCTGGCTTGCGGCAGAGTGCAGGCAGGGCCCCCAGCACAGTGGTGGGGAGCAGTAGTCCAGCCTTTCATCCAAGCCCTTCCCTTTCACCACTGGCCAGGTGTGACCATGCCTCCTTCCCAGCAGCAGGGCCACTGCCTGTCCTTCACCCAGCCTGCTCCCAAAATCAGCAGTGCTGCCTCATACCTGCCAAGCGGACGTCCACTGCAAACAGCAAGTCTGCAGATGGATCGATGGCTGTCAGTGAGCACTTGCTTTGGCCCTCGCTTTTGGCCTCCACAAAGGCATTTATTTGTTTTGCTGCCTCACTTGGATTTGTAAAGTCAACAGCTCGGGCGTAGAAAGCATCAGCAGAGTGGAGCAAGTCCTGCAGGAACAGTTCAAACAGAGGTGTTCCAGGGGCAGAGAACAGGCAGAGTGTCTTCGAAAAGAGCAGCTCCTTGTCCCCGTTCTTCACGAGGCTTTCGATGGTCCTCAGGCTGGAAAGAAAATAGCTTCCAACTGCCCTGGAAGTGCAGTCAGGGTTTCCAGAGGGGGGAACAAATCCCAGCAAACTCTGCAAATCAAGTGCTGTTTGGTTTGAGGCACCCAGGTAGAAAGACACCAAGGAGCTGTAAAGACTGGTTGGTGACAGGAGCACATTTTGGCCCTGCTGTGCTTTCCGCAACATGCTGTAAAACCGCACTCCCAGGACATACACCAAGTCCTTCATGTAGCCCAGTTCCTCCTTCCCCCAGCCATTCAGGCTCGGGGCTTCCAACTTGTCCTTGTCATTCAGGTCTTCTTCGTAGGCAGGTGTGGTTTGGGACTCAGTGGAGACGGGGACAATAGTTTTTGTCTTTCCCTCCTGAACCAATTCTTCTATCTTGTCACAGTCACTCTCATTGAAAGAAAACAAGTTGAAAGGGTGGACATAGACCCTGTCACAAGTCACCACAGTAAGGCAAGCCAACAAACAGAGAAGATCTGCTACCAGATTCATGCTGGAAAATTGCCTCCAAAGTGTCTGCTGAAAGAAAAAGTGGGGAAGAAAAAAGACTGATCAGCCTGTTTTAAGTACAGTTTCTCTTAATCACAGGATGAGGTCTTAGTGCTAATTTGGAGTTACAAAGGTGGACATTTCAGTATTTAGTAGTGGCTGGTCTGACACCACCCCCCTGAAAAGCCCAGGATGAGACAGGCACCAGTTTCAATGGCAGCAGGTGGGGAAATGCTAAGCACAGATGCGACTCCATTACCCACTGCAGTACCCCAACGATTTAGCATGGGAAGCAATATGGTTGTGCAAGCTGGTTAGGCCCACAAACTAGACCATGCTAGTTCTGCAAAACATTATAATGATGCAATAACACTTACTGTCTGGGACCTGGTCAGAGCTATTTCTATAAACTGCTGCACTGAGTCTTGCTGACATGTGGATTGGCTAAGCCATTTGCCTGCTGTTATGCAGGAAGTGAGTTTGGAAACCAGTTCTCTTAAGATCCAAACACAGAATGATCCTGCTTTGTATGTCTAGTCAGCAAAATACTTGGCACTAGGAGATCATGTGTTGTTTTCATAGCCCAGTGCAAACATTCATTCTAGCTTCTAGACAAACACACCCCAGGCTCCCTTATACAATGTGCTAAACACTGAAACCATTTTCATAACACTTTCTGTATCCAAATACAGAGTTAGAAGGGGTAGGCTGAGTTTTACTCTGCTGCACAGGCAGTCTTCTCCTGCAGTAAAAGAGCACCTGCTGCTCTTGTTTTTCCTGACAAGAAGCAGAGAATTTTACTGTATATGAATGTCACTGGTGTTTTGGCACAAAGAATTCAGTGCATATCGGGAATGAGAAAGTCATGGGAACACTCACGGGAATACATACATACACACATATATTCCCACTGACAAATTCTACTTTTTTAGAATTCACACTTTTTCTGTATCCAGTTTTTGCTAACTGATAGTTCTGCAGTACTTTCCTTGGATTTCTAGTATATTAGTTTGGGTTTGTGTATTTGAAATCCAAATGTGTTGAAAAGTATGAATCTGTAACACTTATTATTGGCCAAAATGCTGTTACTCAGAGCTGTATTTTTATTCTACTAGTAACTTCTTGCTCATTGCAGCTCTTTTCACCCTCTTCTGCCCTTTCCAAGTTCTTCAGAGCTCATTGGATGGTCAAAATGCTATCAGCCTTGTCAGCACCCAAGCTCTGCTCTCTGCTTGCTTTCTCCAAGACATTTTGAGTCTGTCAGATATTGTTATTCTGGTAGCCTTTTGAGAGGACACAGAGCAATGTCTGTCTCACCAGCACTTTTGGGTTTAAATCCAGCCATTCAAGACCTGGTACCTTCCCAGACTGATTTAAAATGTACAAATATAAATTATATTATACATATAAATTCCCCTGAGAGGTCCCCAAGGTGTTTCATCCCTAATAATACTCCAGTTTGCAGCATCACCACTCTCTTGCACCTCCAAAAACTGAGATGTGCACATGCTTGGTAATTAGACATAACTTGCCAAGTACGTCTGCCTGCTCATGTGCACATCTACATTCCCAGGCTGTAGATTCTTCTAACAGCTTGGTTTGTGAAGGGAATTTCTGCTTCTGTGATGTCTAAGCTTCTTCCTAGAGAGTGTCTGCATGTCAGGCCTGAAACTATTTGCTCCCCAGAGGCATGCAGAGGAGGACCTGCTGTATATCTCTGGCCCCGTGACTTCACCCAAGGATTGTTCTATCCCATTATCTCCCATCTCATCCTCTAAATTATTATATGGGCAGCACATTTGTGCTGCTGTTCCCTCTGCTCCCTGTCCCCTCTTTACCTCCCCAGCACTGCTGGTAGCAGGTGACACGTATGACAGAGCTTCTTCATTGCTTATGACCAATTAAAAAATTATCATGGGAGGTGCCTTCCCAGCTGCTGTGCTAGTGCATTTCTAGACTATGCAATCCACTTTCAATATTGGGACAGCTCAGGAAAATGAACCAAGAAGCCACAAATTAGAAGCACAGCCCTTCCGACATTGTTCTCTCCATCATACAATTCTTTTGAGGTATTTCTTAATCTTTCCTGCAGCAGCAGAGAGGGTGACTCTGTGCCACCCAGGCAGGCTGTGCCATTATGTGCCACTGGTGCCCAGCAGTTATTAACCTGTGGCTGCCAGAGCCCCCAGTTCAGCTCTTTTCTCATGAGCAGAAGCAAGAGGAGCAGTTCTCACTGCCAGCACTTACTCTAAGCCCCATCTGTGGTGTGTCTGCATGGTCCACCTCCCTAAAGACAGCTCTGAGCCATTCAGAGCTGCAAAACTAGCATTCAAAGAAAATCCAGTAAGAGTGCTTACTCGCCTCTGTCCTGGTGTGTGTCGCCCTTCTGCTGCCCCTCCAACACTGTTATCCCTCAGGTGAGCTCCGCACGGTACCTCTTTCCCCTGGGATGGTGTGATTGCAGGTGGATTTATGCCCTTTCTACCAAAGGGCCCTTTCTGCATGTCTGCAGCAGCATTGCGCAAAGCAACTTTGCATCACACACTGAGGGGCTGAAAAAAGTTAGCTGAGGCCAGACAGGACCCAATGAAACCTGAGCCCAGCTTAACATCAGCGGCATAGAAAGTTCCAGGGATGGATACACAACCTTTAACCAGACCCAGCACACCTGTGTAGCCTGCAGTTACACATTTACTAAGACAGATACAGACATTTTACTATGCAGAATAACTGATTACAGGAGCTGAAAATGGCTCAGTTTGTGCCAGACTGAAAGGAATGCAGATTTCTTCATATGTATATCTGTTGTACAGTTGGCCCAGATTTTTGTCTTCTCAGATAAACCGCCTTTAATCTCTACTTTGCAGCCTGGGTACCCACCAGTGTGTGAGGCATGTATGTTACTGCAGAGTAAATTGAATAAGCTCTCAATTTTAACTCTTTCTTTCCCTCTTGATCTGTCTGGAACGCCAAAAATTTGTTCTTTTTCCTCTTCAAAACAAAATGTGTTGGAAAGAAGATGAAAGCCAGATGGATAAGGTTGCCAAAGCTGGATCACAGAGACTTCATTCCTCTCAGTCTCAGCCTCCCAAGTCCTATTTGGCAAAAGGGGTGGGATTTGGAGATCTTTCTGCTTGCTTTGGAAACTATCTTCCAATATTGGTGTGCCCCTTTTTCCTCTTTAAGCAAATCAACGGTGAATCAAGAGAGAGAGGTGAGAGAGAAGGATGTTTTCAGTGCACCGGGGCAGTTGGAGCTAGTGGAGATGAAGGTGGAAACAGGGACAGCTGAGTCCTGCCAGCCCAAGGGCCGTGTGCCAGGTGCCTAATGCCAAAGAGATGGGAAATTTTGGTCTCTGCAGTCCTGCTTTTAATGTAAATAAACTGATTACATTTGCTCTAATGAGGTCTGAAAGCAGTCCTGAGCCCAGGCTTGTATGACATGCTACCATGCACCGAAGGCTTAAACAAACAACTTGAAATATTCAAGGTGTTTTGTCTTCTTGCTACCTGAGCATCTCAGTCAAGGAAGGTTCTGGCCATAGAACAGTCCCTGAGCATTTGTACCATCTCCAGACAGGTATAAAATGCATGCAGCTCAGCTACAGATACAGGCAATGGGAGAAGTAGTTTCTCCATGAAAAATGCATTTTGTTTAGCTAAATGCTAAGAGAACAAGATAGGTTTCAGGTTGCAACCTCCCTTCTTTCCTCTTTCCCCTGGAGTATTCTTCCCGAAAGCATTTTAGAGGGGACAGCTGGTTCCTTAGAGGCCAGTGGAGGTGTGGGTGGGGCGTGAGCACAGCCCAAATCTGTATCTCCAGCACCACCCCCCATGCATTAGGCATCAGCCGTGTACACAGATGGCCAGCCCATGTTGTGCCTGTGAGCTGTAGCTGGTAAGCTGTGTTGTCCTAGATGAGGCTTGAACAAAAGGAAAAGCAAACCCAGCCTGATACTCTCTATATCGAGGACACACAAATGAAGGCTGTTTCAGTGAAGGGCACTTTGTGTTCTGTAAAACTCTGAAAAGTATCCTTATTAAAAAGAATTATTGGCTTTGGCTAATAAGCTACAAGTCATGCTAATAACATGTAGTACAGCTGCCAGAATTACATGTTTCTCTGGACAATAAACACTGGAGGGGAAAATCACAAACCCCACAGCCACTGTATTTCTTTTTTCCTTAAATCACTATGCCCCTGTGCTGTAGCACCCAGAGCGCAGTGCCGTTCGGGTATCTCTTACTCCCCTGCAGGTCACCACCAAGCTGTGCTGCAGCTGGTGGTCTCCTTTTGCTATAGGTAGTAGCCCTAAGTCAGGCATCCCTGGCTGCAGGGAATGCTGCCCTGAAGAAGAGGGGGAGCAGGAAGCATCTGAACAATAACTCCAGCATGGTGGTGGTCTAGTGGTTCTGTCACATAAAACAAAGTTCAGTTTAGTGGAACGTTCTCAGGGTTTTCAGCCAAGCTGACCTTTGGTATTTGCACACTCTGTTCTATTGCTTTCTGTCGATAAAAAAATTGTCAATGACTTCGAGGAGCACAGAAGTCTATCTTCCCCACTCCTCCCTGCACCACCCCCACTATCCCCATCAATAAAATCATCAAATTAAAATACACAGCTTTGTCCAGAAAAAAAGTTTCATGAGGAAATGTTCAATGTTCTGGTTTCACCGCAGTGCTCCTCCTGCTTTGGACCACCGGGAATTTGTCTGGCTGCCATAATGAGGAAGAACCTTTGATTTCACCTTATGTTCATGCCCTGCTATAAAGCTCAGACACAGCTCCCCCTCATTTGCCTTTTACTTATGCTCAATTAATATTCTCTTATTAAGATGCATCACACACTAACACACTCCTTAGATCTTTGCCTTTTATCTTCTAAGAGCCTCTACTAAAAGAGAAGGTTTCAGACTATGGAGAACATAGCCTGCCACACCCACAACATATTTTATCCTAGTAGTACTTAATTACAGTTAGTTTTCCATTTAATTTCTGAGCCATTTTTAGGCAGGAGTGCATGAGCATTATTCCAATTACTATATGTGGACTCTGTTGTCAGGCTCTTTTCTTGCTGGGTTGCCATGGTTTTTAGGAATGGGCGTGTGCTTAAAGACAGAGCTTTGACTTCAGAAAGAAGAGTCTCTATCCTGCTCTTTGGCTCTGTTGTCCAAGGATTTTGCTCCCTAAAGAGAGCTGTGCCAGAAAACCTGCTTGGGCCAAACTTGGGTGAAAATCTTTCTGGCAACAAAGAACCAAAGACTTCTTACAGGCATCCCCTGTGCAAAACCAGCCCACAGCCCACACATGCTTCCTAATGAATCTATCCCTGCAATAGATGCAGTAAAAGTACAAAGAAACACAGACGTCTCAAACCTGTTCTTCAGTGATGAGGTTCCTGCTTCGCTTTTGCCCCACTCTTTCCGATTTTGGAGGGGTACTCGGCTCCCCCTTTTATACCCACTCTTGCATAAGGTGGGCCCGCCTCCCTCTCCCCCCTCCACTGCCCTCATTTCGCTTCAAAACCTGCCTCTGTTTTTCCTGCTTGTTATTCATGGTTGCTGCTGAGAGGGAGCAAAGAGGGGTGGAAAAACACTGGTGCTGCAGTTATGGGTTGCCTCGCAGTCGTGCTCAAAGGGATCGGATCTCCTGGTCAGCCTCACTTTTCTGAAGTGCTAATGTGAAAGGACTCTCCTGCTTCACAAAAAGTTCTCATTTATGGTGCCCTAGTGCTTCTTCACGTAAACACTGCAAAACAGGCTTCAGAAATGTTAACCCTGGCAGAGGAACACTAACCCTACAGCCAGAAGCACGTAATTTGGTCTTGAATGGGAAAATGATTTTGTCCGAGCTAGAATTTCAATTGATTCTTTTGCCGAAGAACATTGCGTCTCCACTCTGTCAAAAAGTGTTTTCATTGATCCAGACTGTTCTGGGAAAAGCTGTATAAAATTCAGCACTTTGTGCGGAAACAGTAGTAAATATTTTATTCCTGTTTGTTTAGTTTGTTTTACAGTTTTCCCAAATTTTGCTTTGAGACCCAACTCAAAATGTCAGACATGCTGCTGATGGTGTTCTTGTCTCCTGCAAGGTGTGAGTCCTGGAGGAGGGACAGCAAATTACTCTGCTCACAGCCTCAGACCACAGACCTTCGCATGGGGTCTTCCTAGCTTGAGTTGGCATGTCTGACGTACAGAGATTATGAATCAATATATGGCTAACTCAGACATAATACCATGTATATGGTCATATATAATTCATTACTAAATTTGAGGGTTCCTTTCATGAAGCCTAAAAGTACCTTGAGTGAGAAACAGGTCACAAACAGTTTGTTTATACAACTTCTGTATTGACATTGTGAGTCGTAAACCTCTATAACCCATCAACGTTCATATAATTCCCTCCCTCTCTCATCTGCTTTGGTAAGGGAAGACAGCCTGGGGTCTGAACAAGGCTCTAGAGAGGGCAAACAGGCACTGGGAAAAGGACAGGTAGGAAAGGAAAAAGAGAATGCCTGTGTGAGAGGATCTGATAAAAGGAAGACCAGGGACTATGGCTTCATTGGCTGGTGCACCACACCCCAGGTATGGCAGTCAGTCGTAACAGTGGAAGGGCCATTGTTTGAAAGACATCCAGGAAAAAACCTTGTTGAGCAGTAGAGAGCCTATGGAGATCAAGACATTTCAATTTGGAAAAAAAGCTGGTATGGGAAGTATAAACATAAAATGATGAGGGTGAACAGAAAGTCCTGCATCTCTCTTTTGTAACATTGCCAGAATCAGTGGGTTCCCATTAAAATTATCAGGCAACAAATCTAAATTAAAGGAAGGGCTATTTTACGTGCATGAGTTGCAGGAGGCACTGCCACAGGATGCTGCAAAGACCAGAAGTCCTGGTACAAAAAGAGATTAAATGAAATAACAGAGGGCACAATAATTGGCGTCTGCAGAACATGATGGTCCAGGTGTGATTGCAGACTTAGGAAATCCCCAGACAGCCAGCTGTCATGAATTTTGCTTGATCCAACAGCTCTCATGATCCTTTCTAAGAGGTAAGTCTTCAACTTGTGATGGAAATAGAGATGTCTGAGCTGAGGCCAGCTTATGCTGGCTCATTTTGCAGCACAGACTGAAAATACTCTTTCACTAGAGCTATACTAATGAAACACCACACTCAGCAAACCCGACCCTCAGCCTCGGCATTGCTGGGATCTGCTCCTGTGTGCAGGGCATTTAGGAACGTGCTGCTATCTCTTCAAAATCAACATAAGCCCCGGAAAATATGAACAATTTTCAAAAACTGTGTGTAGCCTCTCAGTATTAATTAGCCAGTTTTCTGGGGTTTTGTTTTTGTTTTGGTTTTTTTTCCCCCTCTTTTTATCAGGGTATGTGTAATAAGCCATGGCAGAGTTACTGCATTGGGGTCTGAGATGTATGTGCCTCTGTCTCCTGCCAGACCTATGGGCTCTGTTCTCACTTCAGCTGCACACTGAGTATTTGGTGACTTTTTCCAGAGTGAATAAGTAGGAAAGAAGGAGTACAGCTCTACCAATGGGTCAGGCAAGTTTCTATACAGTAGTAAACCAATTTTCCCCCCATTCTGTGAGAACTGTGGCAAGCTGCCATGGGCCTGATTTTGTTTGCTTATTTTTGCCATCTCTGGTGGGGAAAGGCTGTGCAAAGTAATTTTTTTAAACTGTTTTAATAATACAGTTATAGGTTTGCATGTGATTTTTCCTGTGTTTTCTCTGTATACCTAACCTCTGCCCTTGCTGGCTTAAACCACTTTTCTGTGAAAGCTGCTGGTGAGCATGAGGGATGTGCTCCGTTTGCCCAATTTTTTGTGTAAAGAGGATTGCAAAAATGCTTTTCAGTAATAGCATTCAAAGTACAGATGATGAAAGAGAGAGCTTTTGCCATGGATTCTCACAGCAAGGAGCAATGGAAAAGTTGGTAGCATGGCTCCTATAAACCCCAAGGATCACATGTACCATCTCTGTGAAACCCCACCCAAATTGTCCCCAGGACACTATGCACAATAGCTGCTGTCTCCTAGCCTGGAAATTCAAAGCACAGCCACAGAAAGACCTTTGGAAGATGGGATATCCATGTTCCCTGCACAAACTCAAGTTTCCCTTCATCTTCTCTGCAGCTTCCCTCATGACACCTCCACCCCTCCTCCTGCTCCTTCCCTGCAGCTTTTTGCCCTGGATGGGCAAACAGTTGAAAGCAGAAGGACTCCACTATTTTGGCCTCTGTTTGGTGTTACTCTGAGAAGACTGTGTGTGGTGGTCTTCTGCCTTACTCAAGGAGTAGATTTAATCCTATAGAGTTTATACAGTTCATGAGAGAGAAACAGATTGGCTCCTTCCTCACTGCAGGTGTTATGGGACTTTTCCCTTTTCTGGAGCCATAGCAGGTTGCACTTAGCCAGCCAGCTACAGGGGCAAAACTGCAACTCTCTAGGGCCAGCAGCAGCAATTTCTGCTACTCCAAATATAATCTCTAGCATAAAAGGACAGACTTGTGTTGAGTGGGATTTTCAGATTTGCTTTAATTTGAGGGCTGCACAACTGATGATAGCAAAGTGCTTGGTTACACTGGACTCATTCCCGCTCTCGCATCCTGGTAAAAAGCAGAGAGACTGAGCCAGGCAGTATCACGTTAGGGCTGCCCAGTTCGCAAGAGCCTCGCAGGATCTCTCTCCTCGGGGCTGCTACATAGATCCATCCCTTTCCTTCAGGACGAGCCACACAGAAGTGGGAACCAACTTCCCACGCCAGGGCCGATGCGGAGCCACTGGCAGGTGTAAGCTGTGCAGGGAAAGGGGCCGAGGTGCCGGCGGGGACCGCGGCACATCCCTGTCTCCTTAGCCGAAGCTGCCGCGGTGCGGAGGCGCCTCCGCATCGCCGCTCCCGCCTCGGCTGGGGCCGTCCCACCCAGCAGCATCTGGAAATGTGGTTACCTTATTGCCCTTATTGCAAACCAGTAATTCTGAAAGCAAGAGGAGAGGAATGTTAAATTTATACCCAGTCATTTTTTTATTTTTTTTTTTAAACAGGAAATAATGAAAGAGCTCATAATTGAAGTTTCTGGAGTTACAGTAAGTGGCAAAAATCAAATTTCTTGCAGATTGGAATTTCCTGCTCATTTGTTTTTGCTGGATGATTTTTTTAAGCAAAGACTTACATGTTTGCTGCAGTTTTTGAGTTCATTTTATTTTTACTTTCCTTTATTTTTCTACATTTTCTATGTTAACTGTAAAACCATGAAATAACAATCTAGCTTATTGCTTGAGGGATAAATCTGAGGAACAGTATATTAAGCCCAGAATATTCCTAGTGAGAAAAGAATTAAGACTGCCTCCTGGCAACACACCCTGATGAAAGCCTCTGAAAACCATAACATCCCTTCTAAAAAAAAAAAAAAAAAAAAAAAGAAAAACCCCAACCCACCAACACCCCCCAAAGA
>JAWWEW010000112.1:41549094-41715430 GCA_035583185.1 Anabacerthia variegaticeps | reverse complement strand
CAAAAGACACAACTTGTAGAACTCTTCTCCAGCTTTCTCTCCTGACACTAACTTTATTTTCCTTCTTATCTTCTCTTTGCAAAAGTGAATTCAAGGGTTTTTCTTTTCCTGTACAGGCTTTTGCCTAAGCATTAGGGAGAGCACACCTTGACTGTTTACCCTGAGGTCTAAACTCCATGGCATAGTCAAGGCTGCACCATGACAGGCAGTATCTTGACAGTTCCTTGTCAATCAGCCTTCTATGTACTGAGAAGGAAGTATGGTAATTCAAATAAAAAATTGTCAGCAGCTAGTACATTGGTAAAAACTTCTGGAATTATGACAAGTCCAACAACAAGAGTCTTTACCCGCTGTACAATGAATGTATCTCTGATGACACAGTAAGAAGCAAACAGAAGCAGATGCCCTGTGTATCAAAATACAGCAAAAAACCTCTTTAAAAATGAGGATATAGTTGCTGGAATCATTATCCTTGATCTGAACTAGCAAATGAAGCCTAAATTCCAGGTGGGCCAACATACTTCTTTCTGCTGTGCACAGAGAAATCCTTACAGTAAGAATCTGTGTCCTGTTGGGTGTTTCCTGACTTCCACTGCCAATGGGTTTGTGTTCTTTGGAAGCAGATTTATGGAACCAGGGCCCGTAAACATGACAGGACATGACATTATGTAACAGCAGAAACACAAAATGAACTGAATAGGCAATGGTGACAATGTCCATAAATCATCTGTTTTATATGATCTGCAAAAAGATTTGATGGTACTAAATAGACCTATCTCCAAAATAAGTGATAGAGCAGCAGAAGACTCAGGGTGAAAAATCCCAAAGTGGGAAATTGTTCATAGATTTGAAGGAAAGGCAGTGTGATGAATCACCTGAATCAGTAGCCTTGTATCAATAAAAGTGGTTGGATTGATATGTTTTTCTTATCTTTGTGATTGAAGCCAGCCTTTGAATATTTATGAGGAACAGGTTTCATTCCGTGCAAAAAGCTTTCTTGTGTCTTTGCCTTCATGGGCTCTGGGAAGAAGCAAAGACATCTAAGGATAAGCCTAAAGTTTTTATGTTATATAGAACTTTCTTCAGCTGTGGAGCTGAATGAAACAATTCATCAAACAGCAGTTTTCTGACCAGCGATTACATTTCTGTTGGCAAATCAACACCATTAAGTCACAGGGACTCTCTGCTGCCAAAGAACTCAGCAAACAGTCCGTGGCAGCGCCCTCAGCATCTGAAGCAGCTTGATTTGAAGTTCGGATTGTCAGCTGAACTTCCATCCCAGGGGACAGAGAATCCTCCTTTGAACCTCCAGGATATAAGACTGACTATTTGGCTTTCTTTTGTTAATGAGTTCATATTCATAGCAAGCCAAGAGTTTGGTTACTAATCACGTGTAGCAGTAAAGACGTTAAGGCACTAATCCAGCTGCTGAAGGCATTCCAGTATTTGGGGTCTTTGTCTGAATCACAGAATCATGGAATGGTTTAGGTTGGAAGGGACCTTTAAAGGTGATCTAGAGCAGGATCTCTCCTATCATGCTTCTTAAAACAAACATGAAAGCAGTGATCACAGCTCAAAGACATAAAAAGCATTATATAACACATACACATCACAATCACTGTCCATGTGGCCTGATTTAGCACTTGACGTCTAATTATATTGACTCCAGTTTTACAAAGTATACAGCTTTGTAGAAAGTACATCCCAATGTTAAAACTTATTATATGAATGTTGCTAATTAAATATTTTCCAATAGCTCTCTTGATGAAGACATAAGGTCTTTGCTAAATTGAAAGTATGAACTGACACTTTCCTAACATCTCTCATATCTCAGGAATTGCAATTATATGTGGTCCCTGAAGTGTTTTACAAAGGACTAATAATGTGTGCAGTCTTATCAACATGATAGAATGACATGCTCTCTTTTATTAAAAATACTATTTTTTTGAAGTATCAATTAAAAAACCTATTCTAGTTTCAGTCTCTGAAACCAGTAACTTAATTTCAAGCAGATTTTAAAATTATGCTTCTGTTAATGCAAAGGCATTGTAATGATCTCCTATTACTTCTATAATAACAGAGCTGTTCCAAACCACCACAGTGTGTATAGATATGGAAACTGATGGGGAAGCCTTTCTTGAACTACAGACTAGATTTGCATCAATTATGAGGTTTCAATGTCTTGAAGACTTCTTGCCAGTATCTTCATTGCTGTCACAAATGAGGTAGTTATTAGGATGCATAATCCCCACAGGACCTAGCAGTCCCAAATCCATCAAGTATGATAGGAGTTGGATTTCTGTAAGTAAATTTACTATTCAATCTCCCAGTTTATAAGAACAAAGGCATTTAAATATACACAAAGAACGCTCAGGTCATATCTAATCTGAACTTTTGAAACTTTGATATATTCGTCTTCCAAGAGACAATCTCATCCTAATTGAAATTGATAATTTAGAAGGCTATCATAACAGTTATTTAATCTGTGAATTTATTTGTGCAGATAACAAGGTATCTTGATCACAGGTTTAATTAAAAAAATAAAAATCTTCATTTTAAGGCTGATTATTAAGAACCAGGAAGAGGCCAACAAACATAGTTCCAAACGTGCAGTTGGTAGTTCCCACATATTTAAAACATTACTAATCTTATGTTTTTGTTGAAGTCGTTAGGCACAAACCATTCTTGGGTAATTAATATGAGTGAACACGCCAGAACTCAAAAACTGCATGTTATAAACCCAGCAATGTGACTTTTCAGTCACTGCCACCCAGTACCTCCAGAAAGAGTCTGTCCCAGACAGACAAGGAACTGTTGCACAGAAACTATCAAAGGAATCCAAACTGGAATATTAAATGAAAAAAGAAAACCACTGAGAAGTCACTAAGGGCCGCAGACCGACACAAAGGAAATGAAAAAGACAAGAGATATATATTCATAAGTCACCACAAATAAAATAATCTTTTTTTAAATAGACAATGTTTTTAAGAATCAGCAGTTTACCAGTGTTTCAAGATTTAGATTTAAGTCTATTGTAAAAATATCCCAGTCTGCAAGGCTCTTTGTTTTACAATTATTTTTAAACCTGCAGTCACCTGTCATGTCTGATTTGTAAGTTTTTGCATAAAAATTAAAAATGTCTAAGTCACTGAAATTTATACTTCATACTTAATTTCAGGAATCTACTGACAACTCAGCATCAAATTCCTTTCATTCGAGATTAAAGGAAAACTCTCTAACAGCATCAATCCTTACTTTAATAGGAAGAGCAGGATGTGACCTTTTAATTTTTTAAACTCTTGATGAATATGCAGGCCTCCCCAATTCAAATCCCTCTCTCTTAATTTCTTTGGCACTGCAGTGGTAACAGGATGGAACTCTTCTGTCACCTCCAAATCCCTTCAATGTTGCTTTACAGACCACAGAACTAGCACAGGTATTTAATATGTTACAGCAGAGGCCTGACAAAGATCTCATTTCTGTATGACAAGTGTTATTTCTGATGTGGACAAGAACTGTTATACATGAGGAAGGTCATTATATGAAGCCATAGCCTAAAGCTTTGATGTCACACAGGAAAGAATACACCAGAAAAACTGAAATCCAGACTAAAACTTTTAGAAGTTATTTTTTAAGAAGTCATGGTTAACACCAAGGGGAACCAAAAAAAGCAAAACAAAACAAAACAAAAGTTCTGGAACCATCTAGAAACCAAATAATTACTAGAGAGAAGAGGAACATGGCCAAGTGGGTTGAGCCAAGGTCTTGGCAGGTCAAGCTCTGCTGGGTCTGAGATGCTGATCCTGCTTTTGGTACCTGTGAAAGCTGGTTTAGAGCAAGCAGCATCTACACAGGGCACTGTGCTGTGCCACAGAGATACATTCCAAGGCAAAAGGTTGAGAATAAAATCAATGAGAACAAATAAATGAATAAATATGGAAAGTGGAAAATTGGGGGTGGATTTAATACTCTCTAACTGAAAAAAGTGACCTGAGCATGGCTGTGTGGATGAATTATTCTTTCCTGCCTTCAGAGCAGCTGGTTACCAAGATTAGTGATTTATATATTCAAAAGAGTCCTGATTCTTCTGGACTTGCTGGCTGGAAATGCTGCAAAAATCCTGATACCTATATTACTTAGCTCCCTCCCCACAACTAAAATAGATACATGTACAACATTCAGCTGTCAAGCATTTAAAAGAGATTATCAATTCAGCTTGAACTTAATCTGCTGGATGGAAGTGCTTTAAAAATGTATTTCAGTTTTAAGGAGAAAAGTACAACTTGCGTCAGAAAGAAAATTAGGCTGATAGTGAGGCCTTTAAGAGTGTTCTACTAAAACTCCCCTTTTGAGCAGGAAGAATGGACTGCAGTTATTTGAAAGGACAACTTGACTGGGGTTCTTTCTGCTTCTGATGAAATACAAAAATAACAGCAAAAACACGCTGTTACACAAAACAGTGAGAAATCAAAACATATTCCAGAATGCAATTCTTCAGTGTGTTCTATCTGCATTATCACAGAATCACAGAATGTCTTGAACTGTAAGGGACCCCTATATCCAAACAGTGCAGCTTTAAATCAATATATGGAAAGTATAGCAGAAAACAACAAAGAAATTATCTATCCAGAAACAGAACTTTATTACTTAACTATTCAGAAACTTTGCGTTTGAAAAATTACTTATATCTGATGAAGGTAACCATACACACCACTGGTGAAAAGTAGCACTCTTAATGACATAGGCTGTTATTTAAAATATTATGATAAAAGTTACTTCATATAAAAAAGACAATACTTAGCAAAAACAAATCACAGAAACATTTTTACCCTGAAGATTATTCCAGTGATCTTACCCAGAAATAAATAAAGGGTTTACTTTGTCAGATCATATTTGTGCAAACAGCTCTTTAAACCACTGAGTAAGCAAAATATGAATAAATTTACAATTTGGAAAAGAACTAAAAGATTTCTTAAAAGACAGATGATTTTATTTTGTCATTCTTTCTTCAGTTCTGCAGTACCAAGATGCTCCAAGCAGGTGTAAACTTTGGCAGTGCCCAACAGGTACTTGGTCTGATGTCTGACCAGCACTACTGGTCTATTGACAGCGTAACAAAGTCCTATCAAACAGTAAGTTATGTTTTAAATGCCTCCTGAATTTTTATCTCCCATACATCCAATATTGCACCGCTTTATCTCAAAGAAAGAGTTTCAATGAAATAAAGATCATGAAACGCTTCACAAAACCAGAATACTGTGGCTGGGGGAAAGCAGCAGCCATGCATCTGCAAACAAGGAAGTCTAAGGCAAAAAACAAGCTCTGCCCATACATGCTTTGCTAAAAGTCTCCTGACACAAATAAACGGATCCTCCCCAACATATGGAGGAGCTGCTGTGCCCTTCCGGGGATGGTCTGTAGCTATGTTCACCTCAGGCACGCCAAGGAGAGGTGAATTGTCAGCTGCAATTTCAATCATGGGGTGGGTTGGTTGAGGCAGATTAGTTGTACGCAATGATGATAGATAGTTTATCCCAGCCCCAAACTGCCGCTTGGGAAATCTTGCACGCAAACGAACAGAAACTCAGTCATTATTAGTGTCAAGGAGGTACACAGAGGCAAAATTTGGTTGGCAGCCAGGCAAGATGAATCAAGGCGAAAAAGTGACCAATTGCATGTTCAAAATGGAAATTGATAGGCGTGTTGTAGTTTGGAAGGATTTTAAACACCAGAAAAAGTCATACATTATTAATTACTCAGAGATAAATATTTAAAAAGTCTTGCTCTATGGAGAAATACAATTTTTAAGTCAATGTAAATTACATGTATAGTGTCCTAATTTTAAGCTTCTTTATCCCAGAAGCTTCACTATGACAGTTCAGAGCATTTCTTATTATATAACTTTAAATACTCCCATTCAGTAAAAATATTGCAAATTAAAAATTATCCCCACCAAATAAGCATTTTAAGATCAAATAAAAGGTATATTAATTTTGCAGAATTATGTGTAAGCAATGCACCCATTGGCACCCCTTGGAGTGGAGTATAATGCTCATATTTATCACCTTTACCTTTTTAAAAGTACCTAAATATTTAATGAACTAACAGTAAAATCCACCTGTGTGAGCAATCACAATCCTTGGTTCTCTAAATAAATAGCAAAAAATTGCTAAAAGAGAATGTCCTCAAGTTTCATTGCCTGAAGTGATATGCTCTGACAAATCTAACAGCTCTTTCTGTGTCATTCCTAATGCACTTGTCACTCAGTATTATCCATCCTCATTAATGACAATGGGAAAGTTTATCTTGGGAACACGTTTTAAATCATCCACTCTTTACAATAGGACCATGAAATCTCTTACAAAACATGAGGCGGGAACTACTCTGACAACAAAACCCCTTCCTGGCAGCTTTACTCTTAATTCCTGTTCAAGGAATAATGTGTTTATCATACAACCATACGGAACAATGTATTAGATGAAACTTGAAACAAGAATAGCTGGTTGGATTTTTACAAGATAGAAAATAATTTTACAGTATTTTTTTTTACGTCGAGGACAGTAAATCTCTTAGGAATGTAATTTTGTATGGAACCATACAATTTTTTTAGGGAAAAAGAAGGTTATAAAGCCCTCATAAAATAGTTTGAATACTAAACACCTCATATAAACACTGATCATTCTCTCAACAAAAATGATTTCTAAGGGAGTATTCCTGGCTTTGTACAAATTCTGCTTTATTCATAGATATTTTTACCAAGCGTCTAGGTTGTACATATAACAATACTCTAGTTATGCCTAAATTTCACTAGTAAATATTGTTTTGATTATGAGTTCTGAAAAGTGATTCCCCCCATCCCAATGCTATGCACTTGGAAGAGATGGAGTACAACGATTCACTTTCCTTTGGACGCTCTTATGGAAAAACACCCATTGCTTTTCTGGTTTGTAACAACACCACCAAC
Source organism: Anabacerthia variegaticeps (assembly GCA_035583185.1). Lineage (NCBI taxonomy): Eukaryota > Metazoa > Chordata > Aves > Passeriformes > Furnariidae > Anabacerthia > Anabacerthia variegaticeps. Next base: position 41,708,466 of record JAWWEW010000112.1, on the reverse strand, counting down.
CTTCCATAAAAGCAGCATCACTTACTTTCAAACACTCCTTCTCTGACTGCACCTTCAATAAATTTTTTGGATCAATTCCTGAAGTAACAACATAATATCAAGATGAAAACTGGATAAACAAAGAATAACGAAAAGGAAAGAAGCTGCAAGACAGTATTCCCGATATTCCTGTTTGTGTGAGCACAGACAACTCCACTGAATGTGCAGGAGAACACTGTCCTAAAGGATGCAAATTCACACCATGGCGTGGATGAACAAAACAGGAGAAGCGAAAGTAGAAAAGACCATGGTACACACAGAATTTTTAGTTTAGACAAAGGAAAAAGTGCTTCTTATATAAGATTATAAGTAAACCATCGATGAGATTCTCTCACTGTAACCTTTCTACCTTAGAGCCTTACTCTACTAACACAGCAAAAATTCTTCTTGGGTGGTTTAGGGGCGTTTCAGCAAATTTTCAAAGCCAAAATACCCTTTTCCAAATCAGTAAAAAAACAAGAGAGATACACTTCCACCTCAGAACTGTGACTTTTCTATACTGTAACTGTGGTCTTGAAAGTTTCTAAAGTAGCCCGTGTTTTTGTAGGGCAAACAGAACATGAAAAAGCCAGCTCTTCTTTCATTGTTTCCATGGGTTTTCAAAAAACATAACAGATCAGAAAACTTTAGCAGGCTATAGCGATTTGTTTTCTTAGTTTGCAAAAACTTTATTAATAAAAAAATTAGAAATAATGTGGCTTTTCATTTAACTGATGAGAAATGAAATATCTCACCAGTAATTGCTTATCAAAACCTAAAGGAAACCTAAAAAGAACAAAACCTAAGCAGGACGGGACACTAATAAAATAAATATATGTTAATGCCTACCTACTTAAAAGTAGCTACTTTAATGATACAAACAAAAAATTCCACCTAACCCAATGCATTTAAAGATTATATTAATTTAAAAAATGCCTCTTAAACAAAAGATAAATTCCATTTAATTATACAACTCTGCAAAGCATCAGGAATTTTCTTTTAGCTACTTACTGGAATATCTGCACACATTCAATATTTATGTTATCTTTCTCTCTATCCATTTTTAAACAGAATTAAAGGAGTAGCTAAAACTCTGCCAATAAAATGACAGGAAGGCTATTTTTAGTCTAGATGATGTAGACCAAGCATAAACAGCCCATGGCTATGCTACTATTGAGGATCAGATCTAAATACAAATACTAGATCTCCTTCTTACTAATTCCTATTTTTAAGAGCAACAAAAATTACAAATTATATACTGGTTTGTATATCTTAATAAACACTCATCCTACGAATGACAACCATTTCCCCTTACATTATAGCAAAAATAAAGCCCATGGAACTCCTGCCACACTACTCGGGTAGCAAAAGGCTTTGGAAGTGCCTTCAAGGCAGCATAGGAAACCTGTAAGCTGCCCAGAATTACAAAGCCTTATAGCAAAGGGTGAGAGGTGCTGATTAAGATCTATATGGTGTTGCTTTAGATTGCAGAGCTGAGCAGGACTGCCTGGAGAGACTACAGTGTTTATTGATTAAGCCACACATTACTGATAAATCAATGAGAGAAGGGATGCAACTGATGGATAACACCACATAATAAAGTGCCACAAATAAGATGCTGCTCAGTTAGTGACATATGGCTCCTCAGGTGGCTGAGGGATGTGTTTAGTCTATACATCACAAGCTGTATACCAAGATGGGTACAAGCTCTGGCTCCATCTACAAGCAGACTTTCCTCAGTCAGCATGGAGAGTGCAGCTTCACCACACCCTGCTCGGTTCCTCCTCTCAACCTGCAAGGGAGCGTAACCAATCCAGGACACCCCTGTCTTTAAATTAAAAACCCGAACACAACAAGGTCTTCCTCCCACCACACAAACGTTAGGCTGAACGTAGGAGCCCTTCAAAGCAAGGAGTGCCAGTACGACTCAGTACACAAAGCAGAGCGTTCCCTCTTGTTCAACATTTGTGTGTTGGCTCATAAATAAAAGCAACTGAGGGCGCGTGTCCAAAAACTATCCTGGAGCAGTGTGAGCCTTGACTGACTGAGAACAGTGGAATGCAACTGCCATTGGTGAAGTTCTTCTGCCGCTCACAGACCCCAAGAGTATCTGCAAACCACATAGCTCTTCGCTCCTACAGCTGGAGAGTCTGGAGCCAACCCAGGCGGGGCAGGTCTCACCAAACACGTGGAATGCTGTGCTTACAAATGCACCATTATTCAAACACCCCGTGGATATTCTGGGTATATCACAGAGGCTTCAGAAATCCCCTCAAGACTCGGACACTGTGGCCAAGTTCTCCACCTCAAACATTCGCATGTGGGTCACACAAACCTTCTCATTTTTCAGGACAGCCCCTTAACAAAGATTAGTAAAGATCTTAAAACTTGGCATATTAAGCAATCAGGTAATGTTAAGAATAGCAAGCACTGTTTTGGATGCAAGGTGAAATGTATTTCTCCCACACATGCTCACATCCTCCCGCTTAAAAGTCATAATCTGGCTTTTATTTTTGTTTTCTTCCGTTACTTTCAAACATGACTCAAGCAGACACACTACTCAAAGGTTACTGGTTTAGTATGAGGAAAAAAAGTAAGTCTGTTCAGCAACTGTTTTTTAAACATGAATTTTAGGGATGCTACAGTGAATTCTTCAGTAATTTTTGCTATAGAAGACTTGAAGCAGGACAAAAGTAGATGAAGAGCCCATAGACAGTATTTTCATAAGCTAAACCCCACAGCTTTCTCAAACCTCAAATACCTTAAATGGGACATTTAAAGTGAACTGTTTTCAGTAGGTGCTACCAGCTGTTTTATGAGAGTCAAGGAGCCTATGGCTGGTATAATTTGGCACTCAAATTCACTTTATTCATGAATTCATGGACATCAATAAGAAGCTTTATTTATTGTACACTATACAATTTTTGCTTACTTCCTACAGAAGGAAGGCGTGAGGAAAGAGGGAGCTGAACTGTTATTTGGTAATGCCATTCAAGTTCTTATTCTGAATTTCTTATTAATATGGTGCTAATACGGTTAAGGTGGTCAGAAGCACCACTTCAACTGTAACAAACAATGTTTTTCTTCTTGAATACAGTCTCACTTGCTATTTCAACAGCTACTGGTTTTCAACACGCCATGAGAAACTTTAAAGCACATTATGCATGATACAGAATCCTTTGAAAACCATATGAAATACAAGAAAGAAAAAGCAAATAAAAAAAAAATAAACATGCAACTAAAACAACTGTGAGAAAGAGAGCAGTAAAGATGGCATGACTAAAATCTAAGTTTACTTATGCCTTGGGCACTGCAGTCCTCAGCCTTTTGCTTATGACAATCTACTTTTTGCATAATTCTCTTGGCCAGGAAAACAAAAATAAAATGTACTCCGGAATTTAGTTACAAATAATACCCCAAAATAAGGCCAAAGTAAAAAGCAGTATTTGCATAACAGTTACAGAACATTTTTTCTTCACCTACAGTACTTTGAAGTGTATGTGTATTGTTTTTCCTCCTGTCTTCTATTGGCACTTTCATTAAATCTTACAGACTAAGAACAAAAATAATTCTAAAAACCCATGTTCCTGTATGTTAACTGCTCAGTACAGGGTAGTATTTTTTTTGTTATACAGAAAAATAAATATACCAGAAAAATGGTATGGAACAATTTTTGTACAGGTGAAAAATTCAAAGAAACAGTAAATTTGTGGTTTCCTTACAGATTTATGTTCATCCAAAGTCACTAATATTTTCAAAAGACTGGAAAAGTTGACCCTTCATCTTGAATTTGCAAAGTTACAATAAAACATTTCGAATTTGTTTGATGAAGGACATTACTACTCACAGCAAACATTTGGCACCATTGCTCTGTTTCCCTACAAAAAGGCATTTTAACCCTTTCCAAGTATTATATGCATCTATCTTACAGTTCCCTAGTTTAGAGAGTACTCTGAATGACTTTCTACCCAAAGATCAATAAACAAATCTCTAAGAAACAGTGCTGAGAAAGTGGATCCAGATGGATGTGCATCTTCCCTGACCTGTGAAACCACCTCCTCCCATTCTTCTTGTTACCAGCCCTGTACTCAACTTCAGTGCAAGCCAATAAAGTTCAGGGATAATGCAGACCTGTGGCTGAGAAACTGTGACTTCCATTCAGCTTTAATTTTTATTTTCCTGCAATTACAGAGATCTGTAAAATCAGAGATCAATTTTACTGTGTAACAGCTTGATTGAATTTATTATTCTTTCTAAGAAAGTTACACAACTATGACGTATCATATTTTTTTTAAACTTGTGATATTTTAAAGAGCATTTGATGGAGGTGGCACTCAGTTCCTGCTGAGAACTACCACAAATATTGTGCTTAACACTTTTTGCTTCTTAAAGACTCATCATCAACATCTTTCTAACCCATGCCCACAGACCTTTGCCTAAAACAGTGCCACTTCAGGAAAAAACATAATGCTTGCAGAGAAAGAGTGTTTTAATCTTGACCAACCAACATTTTTATAAAAGATGTCCTTAGTCTACCTGTCTTCTAAAGTCAGAAAGTGGGAATATGCCACCTGCTTTACTTGTCTGGCAAGTGCAAGGTAAGTTGCCCCATTTCTTTACAGACTGGAGAGGCCAATGCATTTCCTGCTGCAACACTGACCCTTAGCACAGATCCTGGGAATGAGCAGCCCATTACAATCTGTACAGTGACCTTTAATTGCATTAGTGACTTTGCTGCATGCCCTTCAATTGCCACAACACAATTATGGGAGAAATATTTCTGTATCCTGCAATTATTTGTTTAAATAAAAACACATATGAGTTCTGTTTACTGACAAGAAACTACAGATGCAGTGTGTTACAAGTGTTTAAGTTTTGAAAAATTGAATAGAGCTCTCACATTATACTGTTAAACAAGCCATAAATCAACATTAATGATGAAATAAATTTTAGGGCAATACAAATCTTCATATGTAGTCTAAAAGTTAACAATATTTGTCTTCAGACAATTTAATAATTTAATTTACATTAGTCGTTATTACACAATAAGAAGGTGATATTTTCAAATTAAATTTTTCCACATGTTCACAAGATACAAGTGTTCTGAAATTCCATATATGGTATAAAATTGATCACTTGATTTCAGTTCTACATACCATTAGCATTCAGAGGGGTTTTCTTTCCAAATAGGAGCACTGCAAGTATTGTTTCACCTCAAGTTATTATAATTTAAAAATATTCTCCAAAACTTTCTCTAAATTGTACTGTCACAATTTTAAACACGTGTATTTATTCAAAATTGTTTGAAAGAATGTAATACATTTTTGACAGGCAGTCTTTTACAATATTGAAATCAAATCCTTGATTTCATCAAACCCTTCATATTCTGTGCCTTATTCCTGGAAGGCTCATGCCAAAATGATTTAGTTTGATTTTCTTTAACAATGGTAGGTTGGCTTGACAGCATCTGACAAAACAATTCAGTGAAGTACACCATACCAGGTAAAGAGAACCTGAACTGGCTACTAGATGAAATAATGCAAAATGGAGCTTGTTATTATGACAGAATTAGTTTTGCAAGAGAATATTTTTTGCAGTATTATTAATTTTTTAGATTAATAAAATGTCATGGTATTATTGTCTTTTGAACTATGCTTAAATAAGCCAGTGGTAACCTGTTTATTAATATCATAGGAAAAAGGGGACAGGAAAAATCAGTGCAAAAGTGGTTTGACTGGCATAAATTTCAGCTGAGTTTCATGACAATGTTTTAGCTGTCTCTGTTAGAAAGTTTAGCTTTACATGCAGAGTTCCTTGCCTTTGAGTCCCCTAGCTCAAGGGGAACACGCAGCACTAGAGTTTCCCAGGATGGAGGGATGGTAGGATGATATCTGCTCAAGGCAGGCCAAGGAGAAAAAGGTTTGCCATGTAAGCCCCAAGGGGAGTTGTTCTCTCAAATACATGGGGATGAGACTTCATTACATTAGGAAATTTAAGATTCTGTAACACTTCAGAAAAGTTCTGCCTCTCCTTTGAACCAGGAATAGTTGTGAAGTTTCACCCCTGCTGCAGGCACTGGGCAGTCACAAATGTGTTACCCACTGGCTTGGTAAAAAGTTCTATTTTGAGGTTGTAAGGCCCTAATAGAGGCTCAAGTCTTGTACTGGCACCAGTACACAGTCTTCAAATACAGAGTTGCTATTATCCATATACCAAGGTAAACTGATCAGTATTACAACAGGTATCATATATTACCTTTGGTGTCATTTCCTTATTTTACTGAATGATTGCTATAGAACTATCACTTTACCTAAAGTTCTAACAAACCAGTGCTTTGCCTTTTGTCAGTTCTCAGGCTCACTGGTTCTTTTGGTTAACATATGGCCAAAAATAGTTCACTAATTCAAAAGTATTTACAAAATTACTCAGCTTTAGAAACGTCAGCAGAATATAATCAAGATAAGGGTCAGCCATTACTGAAGATTGCTTCAAATCTTCTTGGAAGAAGCTAAAAGAAGTGATGCTATTAAAGGCACTTTTTAATTCTCACTGATAGAGAGATTGGTATGGCACATATGTGTATTTTAAACATAGTGATCCCACATATACTTGTGACAGGGTTGACTTGTTCCTCCAGAAGAAATAGCCTAAACCATTATGTCTGTACCTGTTCCTGAAGTGTTTAATGAATAATTAACTACAAAATCCTTCACAGTTCTGGCACTCAGTGACATTGCCATCTCCTGAGTGCCTTAGTAGCAAAGCTGTGCTATGTGAATACCACACTGAAGAACTGCAGACAATTATTTTTGGTAAATAAACTACAGCAGTGGCCAACTGTACTTCCTCTTTGCAAATAAGTTTACCACAGTGTAGTCGGTATAAAATAAGCAATGAAAAGAGACAGACTGTAAAAGAAACAAGAAAAAAAGGTACTAACACAGAGATTTCAGATGGAAGCTACCTAAGATATATTTCCTAGTTTTAATTGACGAAATCACCATCTTAAATAGTTTTAAGTCTCCTTCCAAATACCAATGTTGGACACACAACAGACATGGGTATCTGGAGTTGCAATTATTTCTTATTTTGGCAATCATTAATTTTCTTACAGTTCTTAACTGCTAGATGTAGGGTTAGGGTTAGGGTTAATGCCTTTGGAATCATATGTTTATTTTTAATTCTATACAGCCTCCACTGCTGTTTTTTGTGATTACGTTTCATTTCAAAGGCATAACCTTTTAATCTGGCACTTGCCACTGGGAAAAATGCACTGTAGAGTGCTCCAGAGTACCATACTGTGTCTGCCTGGCACTGAGAAACCAGACACTTCCCTGCCACAGCACTCCTCTAATCGGGACTTTCTTTGGTTAGGAAATGCCTCTCAGAAAAGAAACTCCTCAAACTCTGAAAACTTATTTGTTTCTGCTGTGTGGCAATTCTTTATACAGTATATGACACTTGGCTTCAAACTGAGCTGGCTTTTGAAGTGTTTTATTCTGGGTAGCACAGGTGTTACATGGCCATTAGAAAGAAAATATTATCTGGCTCTGACTTGTGTACTGATAAAAGAATATATTTTCACAACTATTTATTAGACAAACTATAATAGAAAAACTTGTAGGATAATGCTTATTCTCTATACTATTAACAATTGACTGCTACCTGAAGACTTACAAATTGAGCAAAACCAGGGAATTAAAAAGAACCAACCTCACAAACTCTCCTTTCTGCAAGCATTCATCTGAATTTATCAAGAGTTTTATCTTTAAATAGATAATTTCAAGGGTTGGTGTTGTCCAGACAATAACAAAGGGAGTTAATCAAATACGAATCTTCTCCAACTGTCTTGTCAAACCAGGTAATGATGTCCTGCCAGCCAAACTCAGAGGGAACATGTGAAACAAATACAAAAGTAAACAGGCCTTAAGCTGCCCAAGGGAAAGTCAGCAAGATGGCAATTTCAATCATTTGGAATAATACTAAAGCAGCCTTAGGCTTTTCTCAGAATGGAAACATGTCACTGTTACTGCAATATTTGAACAAATCAGACTGCAAAAGAAAGGAACACTTATGTAATCACAGCCGTGGAACAGCGCTTCACTCCATGGTGAGGTGGAAAATAATTAAGGGAAAATGCCCTTTTTGAGAGTAATTGTACGTGTACCTAAATAACAAAGATAAGCAACGTTTCCTTACAAATTTGGAAGAGAGAAGACCCCAAATTTAGGCACAGATTCCTTTAGTTTTGACACAGGAGGCTTTGGAACAACAAAGTTCTATCAAATAAACCCATTAACATAACGTTCCTATAAAATTTATCAAATGTTGATAAAAGTTACATTCAGAAAGCCAAAAGTACTTGGAGAACAATTCTGCTGAAAAGCTGCAGTAATATGAACGTGTTGTCATATCATTTAACTGAGAAATCAAAAAATATTTCAAATATTTGGGGAACTTACCTAATCAGTAAACTTTCAGTATGTGTCTAGTCATGTAGCCATCTTTTAGTCAATCATCAGAAAATCAAAGGCAAATTGGCATGACTCAACCCAAACTTTAATACCGCATGATTGTGTCGTGTAAGCTTGTTTTGTGCGAGGGCTGCTGTGGTTTTAGCAGAGAGATTAACGACCGGACCTAAGCTGGCCTCCAAACCTTGCCCTGCTGATGCCTCAAGCCCTTTGAAGTCTGACCATCATACCTGGCAAAACAACAGTGGGAACTAGGCTGGTGTCAGATCTAATCAAGTTTCCTGCCTCAGCATAGCTAACTATGGGGTACACTAATTGGCCCAATTGCGGATTATACCTTTTGCTACAGATTCAAGACAATAATTTAGTCAAATGATGGTTTTTATCTCCTTCTAATTAAGATTCCAAAGTGGGAAGAAATAGGATTAGACAGGCTAACTTCAAAATTGTGTCCTTTAAAGTGGTATGCACATAAGATAGATCTCTGATAATATTGCATATAATAGTATATTGCTAGTAACTAACGTGTGAAGATTTGGCAAAACTTGATATAGCTACTGCACCTTTCAGGGGAACCACATAAGCTTTCCTGGAAAGGTTCTGCATCACAATTTATAAATGGAAAATGAACACTCATAAATATTCATTAAAAAAAGTTTCCATCCTGAATTAAAAAAAAATAAAAAAATATCCCCTTTTGAAAACATTTCAGTCAATCTTATTTTGATGAAGACGACAGGAGAAAAACTGAAATGGTTAAATGATGCAGTAGACTATAAAGAGGTGGAGTCCCTCCCCCAGAACTGCAATCTAATAAAATGGATTTGACATTTAAAGTTTTTCACCTATAAGGGCCAAACTATAAAGACTTATTTAACTGGTGAGCGATCCAGAGATGAGAAGATCCATGTCCCATGCTCTTATTTTAAACTGCAAAAAAAGAAGGGTCTAGTGATGAAAACCCTTCTAGAAGAAATTTTGCCATTAATCACAGGTTGTGTATTTCTAACTTTTCTTATGTAATTTAATTTTAAAGTGGCATTGAAAGTAGAGATCAATATTTTCACCCTGAACTGTGCATATAACCAAGCAGAATCTTTCCAAAAAGCTATATATTAAAGAAATCATAAACTTAGCAGTACTTTGTGCAAAGCACACTGTTGCTGGTAATGCACACTATTGTGCTGCTTTGTTTTTACTCCCAGAACCAAAACCAACTGCTGATGCACCACATTCTAACTTCAGAAACCCATTCCAGAAGACGGTATTCACATCCTTTCTTAATTCAGTTTTCCCTTGCTCCCATTTGCTTATTGACCTTATTGCTCTAGCCAGCCTAGCTGTGGTCTGCTTTCCCTAACAGTATGAGGAAGAAAAACATATGTACTATAAATTAGTGAAACGTGTACAGGAAGATCACAGTAGGACAGTGATCTAACATGTTCAAAAAGGGCTAGTTTGTGTCAGCTCAGCTTACAGAAAACATATCTCCAACAAAAGCTGAAGTTATTCAAAAGGGGCTGCAGCTGAGCAATGAAGGGAGAAATTACACAAGTGTGTCCTCTACGCATGTCTAGGGCAACAGGTTGTTTCAAGAGTTCTACTACACTCCTGTTTCCAATGCCCCATGGCTAATTCAATTCTTTTTTACAGAGCCTCCTGCTAAGGGTTTTTTTTTCCCCCTTGCAAATTACATTACAAATTAGAATCTTCACCTGACAGAAAAAAAGAAAAGTATTCTGAGTCAGGATTCCTAGCGATGAAAAAAACCCCAAATATTCTAATTTATAGCTGCAATAAATGAGAATTTACTATGCTGTGAAATGAGGGTGCACGCTTCTCTGCACTTCTGAAAACAGTAAGGACATTTCTATTTTAAAACCAAACACAGACTATTAAGGGTTTTGTTCCTACTGTACCGCTCAAAAGCAGCTGTTAAAATGCTTTAATACCTCACAAAGCCTGGTTTCACTAACTGCATTCTCTGGAAAGTGACAAACATTAGAAAGGAATTGTCTTGGGGAAAAAAGCCCTCCTTCATGTATTTGCCTTTAAGTGGCTTCTGAAGAGGGTACCTCTAGTTGAGAAACTTCTAGCACTCATGCAGGGATGACCTGCGTGAAGAACTGGCTGGCTGATTAACTATTAACTACTCTCAATAGGATTAGATAATTAAAGACATTGATGACCATTAATTAGGAGGAGGGCACCTTAATTTGTCACTTGATAGGGCCCTTTCAATGATTTATAGGTTAGGGCTACTTGCAATTGTGAAGGGGAGGGGGCAGTGAAGAGAGAGAACCCTTGAGTTACCTTATCAAGTGGCCAGCTAAAAAGGGCAGAGGGTCAAATAAGGGCCAAAGTGGTCACTTAAGGGTGAAGTCCCAAACACCAAAGCAGTGCCAAGCCACATTGACCAGCATTTGGTGATGGAGTAAAAAATATGCTAATTTATTGGTGGCAATTCTCTCTTTTTATGGTTTCAAGCAGTTAAGACAAGTGGCCTGCTTAAGAGCTTTTCATTTGAAAAGAGATTAAACAAAATGGTTTGTCAGGGACGCTTGGCTGTTTTATGTCTTTGTTAAAAAAAAAAAAAAAAATTGCCCAGACTGTACCAATGACTATCACATCACCCCAAAAGCCATCTTCCATCTCTAAGCATTACTTGGTTAATAAATACATCAGCTCTAATTGCTTAATAGTGCTATGTTCATTTGCTCTTTAGCAAGATTAAACTGAAATACATCTTTTGTATTACTGCCTTCTATCAGGACTGTCTGCATAAAGGTCACAGAAAAAAGTTTAAATTTAGTAGGAAATTTACTTAAGGACATTAGTGTAAATGATACTGTGTTTAAAATGACATAAAAGAGCGAAAGGTGATTTCAGTAATGCAAAGAAAATGGTTTCTGAATACTGATAAGGACACTTATCCCTCATACCACACACAATTTTAGGCAACATTATACATTAAAATCCCTCTACTCGGGTAATAACATGTAGCTACTTTCCCACCCACTAACACAAGTAAGAGCAAGTCATTAACATTTAATTAAATATGCTCCTGACATCCTCAGAAACATGTCACGCTTTGTTATTGAAGGTTGTGGCCTACTTTCTATGTACATTTTAAACCAAAATAAACTATTTATAACAGCCCGATTTAGTGCAGCAAATGAGACATTTTTAATTAGAAGGCATATTACAGTATTTTATAAACCCGTTCTGAACAGCAAAACCAGAATGAAATGAATTTACAACGTCTGATGCATATTTTATGTATCTCACAAAACGACACATAAGAGATGGGGTTAGCTCCACCTTTTGGGTTCTAAATAGTGAAACAACGTTTCTCTTACCTCAATGGTGAACAGCTTCCTTTTTAATCTAAAAGCAAGGTCCTTCGTGTCTGACACATCACAGATCAAGCTATTAAGCCGAGGAATCTGATGTACATGAACCAAACCTTGTGGAAAGAAAGAGTAAAGGAGGGGAAAAGGGAAAAAAAAAAATTAAGAAAACGCTGTCATCCAGATGCATAAATTAGAGTCTTAGAGCAGAATTCTGTATATTTACACACACTCATCCTCCCCTTTTTAAGCTGGAGCTTACTACCAGGAGCAATGAAGCAAACGGTGCGATTATACTCAAGTAATCAAGCAGAATAAGATAAACAGAAATCCTTGTGCGAGGAAAACTAATTGCACTTTGGTACAGAAGTACAGATGTAAAGAGCGATCTTAATACTTGTCAAAACTACAGCCGGTTTGTGTGTGATTTTCTCTTGTATTTACAGTAAGCAAATATGGCTATCACCTTGCATGCTGCCCACGGCACCACTGAGTGATCTTTATTTTATTAAATGCACCAGTAAGCAGCCAGCAAAACAAGGCTTATGGGTTACTGATAACCACTGAAGCTCTAATGAGAACTCCTTCGTTTCGTGCCCTGAAAACGGCTGGGAAAAAAGTTTCTGGAAAGCCCCGATTTAGACCACGCTTTTTAATAAATTTTAACCCCTCTGCCATCCTGGGAGAAATGTGTTTTCTTCCTGCAGGAGGCTTCTCTGGCCGTTCAGATGTTTTTAACAGTACTAGGTGCACTGCAAGCTCTGCATTCTGTCAGCTGCAACTCAAGCTGATTTTTTCTGACAAGGACGCTGGATGGTTTTTGTGCAGCCTAATATAGTCTCTGAACAACCTAAGGGGGATTTTCTACATCTGAAAACCAGGAAAATTCTACAGGGCTTCTCAATTACTGGCCTATATTTGCTATTCATAAAGCCAGCGTCTAAATGGAAATACCGAACATTTAGAAAGGGTATCTTACTTGAAAACGGCAGCTCTGGGAAAAATTCCCAAACATTAAAACACTTATTTCAAATAAGGCAAGTGTTTTTTCAGGCACTGATTTGTTGGTTGTTTTATTTTTAAAGAATGTTTCCTAAAATTGAAATACGTTAAAAAGCATAATTTTATGGGCACAAATTACAAAAATTCTTAATGATATTAGCAGAGCGTTTTTGTAGTTTGAAAGCTTCTGTCCCTGCCTCCAGTCCAGTGACGCAGAATTATTTGTTAGACTTTTGTGTAGAAAATCTAATTATTATATACAGGAACAGCAGGTATAGCATAGGGTTGCTTACATACAGTATTCCAGAAATTTTATGTAAGGATCATCTATTTAATTCTTTTGTTATTTTACTGGGTTTTAAACATTTAAATTTGCAGGCAGCTTAATGAAATTATTAATGCAGGATTCATTAAATAATGTAGTCATGTAATCAAACTTCTCCTGAGTCATGTCAAAATCTTTCATCATCTGCAGTAAATAAATCATCTTAAAATATATTCTCAAGCAAAAACAATCCACAAAGTTCAAACCGTTAGAAATACCCCTAAATTTTAGGCTGTCAAATTGAGGGTGTGTGAACCCCCAAAGCTGTGTTTATTGGCACAGAATTGTTATTAAATACTACCAAAAATGATTTACTATATAAGTCTATAGGAAACCAGGAAATAACTGCTAAAACACACATTGTCTTAAGGGATCTCTTCAGCACTGAGAAAAGGAGTATCAAATTGACAGAATTATGTTAGCATAAACAAAGGCCGTATCACGATTATACAGTCGGAAAAATAATTAGGCAAATGATTCCAGCTTTTGTTCACAGTTTCTTTTTCATTCACCTTTTTTCAGATAATGAAATGTGCACTGTTTTCACAGCCAGAAAGACTTTTCTCTGATTTACTAATTACAGCCTGCATGCACACAGTGGTGTCTCAACACCACCTTCGCTTCTTTTCCTAAATATTCTATATGTTCTGCTATGGAAAACACTGCCATACTCTCACATGTTTACAGCAGCTTCCGGATAAGCAGTTTACTTTCAGCTAAAGGTTTCCATGGAACTACAGTAGTATCACAATAATAATAGCTGTAATTTATGCACACTCCGAGCACTGCTCTGGATTAGCTAAAACTGTTATTCACTGCTTTGGCTGTGCGCAACTTCTAATATAATCTTTTAAAATTTAAACAGTTCTGCTGCAACAGCTAACAAGAATCTTTGGGAAAAGGAATGCAAGATTAAACACCATTACACATTTTGAAGATAAAACACTTGAAAGGCTACATTGCTTTTTACTAAAATCAGTTTCATATTTTACATGCCACACATATCCACATTCATTTCTTCAAACGCATCGGTGCTGTAACTTACAGCTGAAAAAACAGCACATTATTTTTAGATGGAGTTTATACAGCACACAATTTAGCAGTTTATTCACCTTACTATAATCTATGTTTTTGCGTGTTCTCTATTTAAAACTTGGCAGATCAAAAGTATTGATTTCATGACAAGTTCAGCTTGCTGGTCAGATGATTGCCAAGCCTCCTCTGCATGTGAATTCCCCAAAGCCTGCCTGGTGAGATGTACATCTGATTGAGCCATGCCTCAGTAATGCGGCTTGACAACATGCAAGGAGTTGCCATGTTTCCTTTGCAGCCTTAATGCACTCCACTGAAAATGTTCCTAACTCAAGACTGGTTAGGCAAGGAGAAACATTTAAGAGGTATATTCTAAAATGAAATCAAATGCTACTTTATAGCAGATACCCAATTGGAGGGTAAGGCACTAAGTGCCCTAGAAACACTCAGGGCAGAATTTTTGCATTGCTAAAGATGGAACTTACCATGGTAATCCTTGTACAATGGATTGGTTTCTCTCTCAGAGCCAATAAATGATTCAAGACCGACTACCATATCTGACAAGTTTGTTACACGTTCCATAATTGCTTTATTCTGTAAGACATGGAAACAAAATACACATCCTATGTGATGAAAAAGGTAATTAATGTTCATAGAGTAAGCCTTGGCCTTCTCAATGACAAACTGGGGGAGGGGGGGAATAGGTCATCAATACTTAGAAATTACATTAGAGGGCCTTTTTCTTAAATAAAGAAAAAAACCAAGATTTCAAATTTCTGTTTAAAGAAAACATACATTTGACAAAAGAAACCATAAAAGGGCTAACTTAGCACAAAGTTCGTATTTTCCTAAACCTTTATAACAGAAGCATTTGCTTACATCAGTGATATTTTATAAGCAATGTGTTAAGCTTCTCTCTCATTGACTTCCACTATGAGTCAGATGCCCAGTTTTTGTTTGTTTTCTGAAAACCTTGCTTTTAAATACACTCAGGCATATAATCTCTAATACTTTGAGCAAGCACAACCCACACAACTATTCATTTTGGTCATCAGTCAAACAACACGCAAAACTCAAGCAATTTCTCCAGCATTTTCCCTTCTAAAAGCTCCTCTTAAAATACACATCTAAATCTTCAAGCAGCACTACCATTTCTCAATATATTTGTGATTTGTAAGTGATGCCTTATTTCTTGTGCAACAATGTACTGTCATGGGCCTTAAATAAGCAGTTTTCTGCACAGTTTTCCTTCCTTAATTTTATATAGCAGAAAGCGACATTCAAAGGTCACATCAGTGATCTTCAGAAGTAAGTCAGAAAAAATGTTCTTAAATGCTTTGACGATGTCAGTATTTAATGAGATAAAAAAAAAAAAAATCTTTGCTAAAAAGCAGAATATTTCTTTAATACAAGATCTAGTTATCTTAAAGCTGCCTGGACAGTTGGTATCCTCTTATTCTTGGTGGTTGTAGGTGCTACACTCATCATACTTTCAGGGGTATTAAGAATAATCACCTCAAAATACCCATTCCTAGTATAGGGAATTAGCTCTTTACCTCCAAGACCCTGTTTTGCCTTTTTTTTTTTTAAAGTATTTTGTACATTTTACACTTTATCATAAACTATAGAATTGACACTTTATCTGAAAGGTCAATGTAAATCCTGGCAAATTATTTGGTACCAGCAATTTGTCAGTCAGGAGTAGAGAGATGGAAACACCCCCAGATATGTGAGAACAGTCTCTGCATTGTTCTGACATTCAGGTTTATTCAAATGGTGATCAATACACCCGCTGCTTTCCTGAACCCACATTTCAATATCCATGTATTTTCTAACCACAGTGAAGCTTCCAAAGCAGACGTGAAAGGTGAACATTTCCTACCCCCATCAAAGAACAAACTGCATCCAGTTTTCTGACCACTACGTGAAGTTGTGGCCTGTCCTGCACACACCAATCTGCTCAGGTTACAGGGTCTAATCCACGGATCCCATGGCCCCTTCCCACCCCCTCCCTTCCCCACCTTCTGGGCCAGATGGCAGCAGATCTTGGGCAGGGGTCTCTTTGCAAAGCCGCCACTTGTGCCCAGGCCAAAAATGCCTGTCCCTGTGGAATTGGGGAACTTCCATTTTACCTATAAAGCCCAATGATGAATAAGGATAAAGCAGAGTTATACTAGAGTTTCCTTTCTGAGGAATAACAGAAGTGATCTGAGGGAAAAGAACACTGCCTACACATCAATCCCTGGACGTTGTTATTATATCTGTCCCTGAAATATTAAAGCTGACTTGCAAATTATTTCCTCTTCTAGCAAGAGAGAGACAATAAGCTGTATTTTGATGGAAACTTTTGGTCACATTATTCTACAGAGGCAATCACATAAAGATGGTATAAATATAAATCTGAAGGGGTCAGTGACCTCTAGAAATCCACGGACCAGAAATTACAGCATTTTGCCCATTCTTCAGCAGGCTGCTGGACGTTATTTGTATAAGCAAGAAAGGTAAAACTGTTATAAAATAAATAAACACTGATGATTCCTGGCAACCAAGCCAAACTCTTGAGAAGGAAAAAATATTCCATTGTTTGAGAAAAAACACATTTGCTGTCCATTAATGTTTTTGCCTGCTGGTTTTGATAACAATGGGTTACAAAATGTGGGGCTAGAAAGATGCTCAACCATCAGCAACGTATCCTCATCATTGACAGTTCTGCAAATCATCAGAATATCATCTCTCCTACTTGGTTTTAATTCTGGAAAGATTAAAGTGAGGGACAGCAGTTCAATATTTGCCTGACAGTATGTTGGTTTCAGCTCTTCCTCTGAAAGGGTCTTTCTTAAATTGTACTCTCTCTGCTTTCCCAAATTGTACTCTCTTTGCCCATGTTGGTTTTGTTTTTGTTTTTAAAGTGTGTCAAAATATTCCCCTGGCTTAATGCAGTGTATCTTGGGAAATATTTTGCACAGTGAGTCTCCACACCAAAGAGACATTTGCTTATGTGGCATTGTTGCCATAGATCTGTATCTATCATGTATTTTCTAGTTTGCAGCGTTCAGCACATTAATGTCCAATCAAAGCTGACGTCAGCACACAGATAGTTGTGATGTATGGCATACTGACATAAACACACAAATCATGTTGCCCCATCTGGGCTCGAAAATTTAACAGAGCTCCAGATCTTCCTCCAGCCCCATACAAATCTACCTCCTGCTTCTGGCATAAACTTGGCAGCTCTGGAGGTGAGCCAGGACATGGTTAGGAGGGAAGCCAGGAATGGTGAGATTCAGGGAAAGAGTTTGTTGGCAGCTAGAAGAGGTATTGTTTTAAATTACACTAAAAATGAAAAAAAAAAACCCAACCCATCCCAGTCTTGGAAAGTTTTCAGTCTTGCTAGATGTACTGCAGTTTTTCTAAATTAGTTAGTTCAGCCAAAATATAATTATTCTAACAACATGGTAGCAACCCTGTTGTGCAGGCTGGGCTGGGCATCCATTCTATATCTTACTTTGTGCTACTGTTTTAGACAGACGTTTTCTTTCAAGTGCAAACTTGCAGTATTTGGGCTCAACCAAAGTGTACTTTCAAAACATGTCAAGAAAATGATAAGGATATGCACATGGGGACTATACACACATTTAACCAGCTTTTAGGAAGGGCAATTATGGAAACAAATAGCTTTGTCCTACTAATTCATTTTCAGAATGTACATAGCTTTGAGTATGTTTAAAAATACTTACTTACAAATAAAGCAGATCAAAATGTATCATCTTCTGTGTTTGAGTATAAAGCACGGTGTCCTACCACCACAAACACATTCACAGCCTGTATGCTCAAACTTATATACTGAGATTAATATTGTGTGTTTCTACTGGATTGAGTTCTTAATGTACCACAATTTTATCATTACTACTATTAATCAAGTCAATCTTGGTTCATCTGGATTCTGTATTAGGAAAAAAATCTGTCTTTTCTACTCTGCTCTAATTTCTAGTTCTCCTCTGATTTCCTGTCAAAATTTTTCTAACACCCAAAGATACATCCTCTCGTACTGTCAGTTTCCACAGAAATTAAAAAAAACATACAAAATTTGGGTAATAAAAATATTTAAATTCTCAGTCCTTGCACTGCATAAGTAAGGAAAAGTCAGAGAATGGAAATTTTTCTTAGAAGAGCCTCAGCTTTTCCACACAGTACATAGAAACAATCTCAAAATTTAAAAGGAAAATAAGAGACTCATGTTAAAGATCTGCAAAGAGATCGAACTAGCTTATGTAATTACATAAATATACATATTTTAATGATAAATAATAAATACTAGCATATATAAATACATTAAGCTCTTGAATTACATGGGCTTTTTTCATATATTTGCATTTGTATTCTGATCAATCTATTAACATAATTTTAATACTAAATTAAATAATGCATTGAAAATAAGGTATTTTATGACCATGTCTCCTTTTAGAGACATTAGGCACAGTATTTAAAGATGAACTCAGATACTTCTCCCAAAATTTTATTCGGAGGCAACAATTTGTGTTGTTACCAACAGGTGAATCCAGAAATCCTGACGCCTCATTTGAAAGAAAGCCTCAGCAAGAAACAGAGAGCAAGTTCTAAGGAATAGGAACCTGAAGAATTTAAATTTTGATGCGTGAGTTTTCAAGAAAAGCTCAAAAATTGGTTGTATTTTTCTTTGAGGTCTGCTACATTCTGTCACAAAGCTGAAGTAAGCTTAGTAGCATCATCCAGCCACCACTGGTTGGACATTTGATAGATGAAATAATTAGTGATATTTTTTGAGAGATTATCACACAAGGATGTGGCAATGACTTCACAATATACAATTATTTACCACTTGTCATTACTACTTAATCTCCAAAGGATTTTACATTGAAAAGATAAATTATTAAGAAACGTGGCTTAAATATTTATCACCATTTGTTAATAATTACTGCTCAGAAAATCCCAGAACTACCCACACATTTTATTTTGGTAAAAGAAGTTAGGTATTAGGGCCTTGTACTAGTTTTACAGAAAGATAGAGTCTGTGCATTTTTGATATTGCACAAGTCCCAAAAAGAAAAGATTAATAACTGCCCTGACAAAAAGTGTTAATCAATAAAGACTTTAAATTCTACACATCTTCTAACTCCAAGCTGATTAGCACTGTTTACACCACTTGAACCCAGCAAATCTACTAACTGAACATTGAATTTTGGCTCTCAAATGAATGTACACTCAGACCACTGGAATATAAGACAACCAAGAGTACACTGACAAATTCTGGTGTGTAGAGTCTGTACCAAGATCACAAAGAAACTGAACACAAGTGTGATGTCTTTGCTGGAAAACAGATATCCTAGAAACAGACTTAGAGGATTTTCTACAAATTACGTTGCCTTTGGTGATGAGAAATGTACATTTAGGGATTCTGACTAATTAGGCATTTTCTTTTACCTCTGAAGAACCTTACTGACTAGAATAGAACTCAGGTATAAGTATCTGTATGGCTGAAACCACAGCAGCACTGACTTTGGGTGACTAACTGTACCACATTAGCTAATTTCAAGCATTAAAGAGTATCTTTGAATAATTTTATACAAGTTACAGAAGCAAAGAAAGGACATGTAATGAAGGCATGGGCAGGCAATTAGATGCAATGTACTCCTAAAACAGGGAAGAGAGTAACAAAGCATCTGTCGGTCAATATGTTACACAACATATTGATTCCAGATCTTGGTTGTTCTCTTAAAGTTGCTTTTAATAATGTTTGTCTATTGGAGCTCTGCAATGTTTTCGCATATTATTGTATAAAATATCAGGTGAAGGA
This sequence comes from Anabacerthia variegaticeps, assembly GCA_035583185.1. NCBI lineage: Eukaryota > Metazoa > Chordata > Aves > Passeriformes > Furnariidae > Anabacerthia > Anabacerthia variegaticeps. The sequence continues at coordinate 41,688,432 of JAWWEW010000112.1, read as the reverse complement.
GGATGACATCTTCATAATCTTTATTAATCTTCATAATCTTCATAAATTTTCAGGAAGAAAAATTAGCCAGGAAATATAAACTAAAAATAAAATCTTTGCATCGTCACTGAAATGGACTTGTGTATTACTTGAGTTATGGAAGCCTCTAAGCAAACTATGGCATCTTACAAAATAAAGGTATGTCTATTTTGCCATTGAAGTGAAGACCAAAGGCCAACAGCGAAAAGAGAGATGAATAAAGAGCCATAAATCAAGCAAGTCAGTAACAGTTGCTTCTGCAGCCTAAAACAAATGAACAAAGTAGTTTAAATCAAACTTTCCATCTGTTGATCTCCAAATGCTTCACAAAAGACAGGCAAGTGCTGCATTCCTCACTCACAAGTCAGTCACAAGCACAAAGGTGGCATGAGTTGTCCAAAGCCAAAAGCTGGGGTCCCAACTCAGCCTGTTGTTGTAGCTCTGTCTACCCCCTTGGATTTGAGGCTTGGTTTAGGAGGCTGCAGCTATGGCTTTGGGGTATCAGGAAAATATCTGTGGCATCATGAAGGTGATGTGGGAGTGGAAGCCCAGAAAGCTGGGTGCTGAAAATCCTGTTATTCTCTGGCTCAAAGAGGTGACAGATGCACAGCGTGTTAAAGGGTGACACTTTCTGAGCTGAATCCCTGCTCAGGGCTTTTCTCTTCTGTTTCCTTAGCATTCAGCAGCTGAAAGCACAGGCTGCAGGTGATGGGTCTGGGCTGTGGTGCTCTTGCTTGAGTTCCGCACTGAGGAAATGAAAGAAAACTGATCAAGCCCTTCTCCAGTGAAGGGTGAGTTGCTGGGAAGAAATCAGTACAAGATCTGGGCTGAGAGGAGCCCAGCAACTCCCCTGAAAACTACCTGGTTCTTACTGATGAGGTTGTGTCACTGTTCTAAAAGCACATAAATGGACATCTGTACGTTACTACTTCTCTTTGTTACAAAAAAGAACTGACCATTTGAGCAGATTTCTCTAGAAAATTGCACACATAAAACATGCTGTGCTACGAGTTGATCATAGTGTAGCATAAAATAGATGTAGTCTCAAAGACTGAGAGTCATATTACAAAACATCCATAACAAAACTGCTGAAATTATGTATTTGAGACCAGCTAGCTTAACTAAATTCCCATGACTCCATTGGGAATTAGTCATAATAAGGAAAAGGTTCAGGAGTTTCTTTTGTTGCCATTTTGCCTGAAAAAAAATAAAAATGTTTGCATTGTTTTTCCAATTCAGAAAGACAAACTCTTGCTGCAACTTTAATTCTTTAAACAGTGAATCGCATTTTATTCAGAGGTGACCAAAAAGAAGCTGCAGCATTATTTCAATTATTAGGACACAAGTATCGCAAGGAACATCTAACTCTTGTTGGTAATCAAGAGGCAAGAGTCTGAAATATAAAATCATTTAAGAAACTAATCCCTTATGCAGTATAAAATTATAGGCTGTCATCAGGAGCAGGCTGGCAAAGCTGGGTCCAGATGGGAAACTGGCTGGGCAATAAGAAGAGGTAGGGTGGAAATGATGGGTAGGCTGGAAACGATGGGAACCTAAGGAAAGACATGACTGCTCCCTCTGCTGGCAAGGTCCTCACCTGCTTTAATTTTTAACTAATGAGTAGGCATTTCTTTAATTATTTAGGATCTAGCTGATAAATAATGCAGAATGTTCCTTCCTCAGTCTGTTGCTGTGTGTTTGCACATTTTTGAACTTATGGTGCCCTATTTCACTAGAATAATTTGCCCTAGAATTAAGGCTCAGATGGATATCTAATGGTAGTCACTGGCTTTATATTTTAATTGTTCATAAAATGAAAAGCAAGATTATGCTATTTAACCTTCAAAATATTATATACTACAATGTATACTTGTTTCATATTTAATTTATGCATTTCATAATATTAAGACAGATTGTTCATCATTTCTTATTGTAACAAGAACCCCTTTATGCAGCAGTAAGATACTATTAAATTAAATATTCTGCAGCACAAACATACTAAATGACATGTCATCCCAAAAAAGTATCATTCTTCCATAAGTAAAATTCATGACCAATGAATTCAGCAATCGTGTTTGTCTTAAAACTTAATTAAAAGATGAAGATAAGCCACTCATTACTTGATTAGTGATATAAATTAATAGCTGCAGTAAGAACATTTAGAAAAAAATCTGTTCTAAGATTTTGGCCTACAACCAGAAGCTCCCAGAACAGGAGGGATCAGCTTTTTTTGCCCACTGTTCTCATCTGAGTCCTGGCTGAAAAGCTACTCCAGCTCCCAGCTTTCCAGAAGGCTCCATCCCAGGAATCCTCGCCTGCCATTTGGTTTGCTGATTTTAATCTCCCAGGACTTTCTTACAGTGGCTCCACTATGCTGAACTGGCACTTGCTCCTAGAAGTGAGTTATTATTAAACTTGTAGGTCAATTGTGGCACTAACAACTCTTTGGAAGCTTTCAGCCACGGTGTACAATTTGCTGGTCTAATTAAATATTAATTCTAAGTGTTACATTCTGTGGCTAAGAGCTTTTATTTTCCATCATCAGTCTGGAAGAGAAAGAGGTTACAAGGCTAATTTAATCTTTTTCTTTCCCCCCCCCTCGCAGCATTAAAGCTTAACTACACAGGCACAAAAACATCATTAAAGATGCAGTATTCCTTTTTATTATGATTATATTGTAATTAATAGAAAAGTTCTAATCAAAAAGAGGTAAAATTAGATTCTGAAATTTCAGGGGTTTTAAACAACACCAAAAGTTCACATGAAAATGTTCCTAAATGCACAGTGCACAGAAACTCAATATTCAGTGCTGTGAAAATCATTTAAGATGGGAAATACACACAGGAATTTAAATATAAAATAATTTTACACAAAGCTGTGGTTCTTTGTTCTGAAATACAACAGATAAACCCTATATTTAACACTAGATTTACAGGGCTTTTTTTTTTTTCCCCAAGAACCTGTCCTCCTACTTAAGCCAAATTGAAATAAAATAGTATTGCTTCATAAAAACAATCCTAAAAGAATTCCTTGCTTAAAGCAGGTAACTACTTTGTCATGTATTATTTAAAGTCAATCTTCTAATCTTTACTTATCAGTGTCCAAATGGGCTCAGTACAGGAGCCTCTTCCCTTCTGCTTCCATAACAGTTGTGTCCATGTCTGGACACTGGGCATTATATTAACTACTTAGTCCAGTAGCCAAAAGATTCCATATGCTTGAACAGATGACTATCTCCATACTGTGATGGGATAGTTAACTGTTTAGGTCTAATACTGGAGTTCAAAGATTTAGTTCTAAATCTTACCTCATCTTTTCAAGTTTTCACAAGCATGTGTCCAGTTTATATACTTAAATGTAAAATAAAAATTGCAAATTTGCATATGCTCGTGCGCTTCTAAAGGTTAACATATGTATTTTGGAAAAGTGACTTTGTTTTTTATTAAAGAGAGTGTGTTGATGAGATGGTGATAAGGATGTGTGTACAGTGTCCTAAAAAGTACAATTTTAGACACGTGCCTTTAACATAGAATGTGAGTGTTCATCATAATATGGTTAATTCAGTTAAAAGACAATGAACACATAGGTAGAAAAACATACTTCAGATGTATATTTTATTTGTTTTTGAAATGGGTAGTTGTTACCAAATCAGAAGTGGTAGTGCTAGAACACAGCCTGTTGGCAACCAAAACCTTATTTTATGAAGCAACAAAATACTCATATTTCTTCTACACCTTGATTAGGAAATACAGTCAACAATAAGAGAAATTGAAATAAAAAAGAAAACCAACTTACTCTTGAACAATTTAAAATTTGAATAGTATATTTCTCTGAGCTTCCTACTCAACTATAATTTTAAATATGCTTCTACTAATACCTAAAACCCAGAATATTTATACCCAAAGGCTGTGTGGATAACCCAAGGATTTCTGTCATCAGCTTAAGACTCTCAACATTTATTTGTACAATTGTTAAACCATTTCTCACATACACCAAAAAGCAACATACAGCATTAAAAAGCAAGTAAAAAAACCCAATGTGGAAAAATCCTAAGATTATTTCATCTTCACAGTTTCTCTTTTGCAAAGAACTTTGAAAGCTTCCTTAATTATGATATAGAAGCCACATGACATTTGATCTCAATGCAAAGCTGTGTGCAGCAGCCACCTCATCAAACACATTTGAAGGTTATTCAGCATTTTACACCAGTGAACTCTCAGAAGTTCTAAGGTAGGCAACAGCTCTTAGTTCTGCTCATAGAAATAAAGATTTCAAACTGTGAGAAATTCACAAGCTATAGGAGTTCACATCTTATAATCCTATATTAGCAATGGATTCTAAAGCACTCTATTGCTTGACTTTGAGTTTAGCTGCTAAATTACTCTGTGTGAACACAAAAGCCTTTGGATGTGAAAAGGTTTGTTTCAGAATTTTTTCTACACTGAAACATACAGTAACTTATGCACTTCAGGGAATTCAAAACATCAAAACATTAATATTGCAGGCAAGTAATTTTGTAACATACTGGATGAAATAATGAAAATACCTTGCTAAACAGAACTTCAGACTCTGAGGACAGGTTCTGTGGCAAGACTTATTCATACTGACTTTTCATTAGTCAATTAATTTCCCTTGGTACATGCTGACTAATATAGTTGTTAGTCCTTACCAGTAATACAGTTCAAGTTCAAAATAAAGGATGGCTTTAACAAGTGTACGCTCCCTCCCAGTGAAAATAAGAATCTACTGAAAAAAAAATCATTTAAGTGACATAAAATTGGGAAGAACGGGAATAGAATTACAAGCATCGTTTAGTATTTTGAAGTAAAGATGTTTTTGAATTTAGCAATGTTTTCTAGTAATTGAAGAAATAATACAAGAGGAAAATATTTTAAATTATAATTCAGGGCTTTTGCAGTATAAACCTGTGACATTAAAGTCCTTGAAGTCACACAATAGCACAATAATTCTTCACAATAATTCAGGTATTAAAATGCACAGATTACCAACATCCAGAAAAAGAGTCCTCACTTGCTTTTCTCATATTCCTTAAATTTGAAAATTGTAACAACAAATGAAATCCCTCTTCAATCTGCCCTCCTTGATCAATGCTAGATTGTAAAAATGGAAGTAATTTTCCCTTTTCAAATGTACCATATGATTTCACAGGCACAATGCATTTTCAAGAAGCAGTAGTAAGACTTGAAAAATAACCTTCCATCAACTATTTTAATCATACTCGTGAGTAGCTCAATATTTATTACCTGACAGACAATGTAAGATAAGAGTATGTTCAATCGGTAGAAAATATCAATCAAGTAAAACTTGTCACACATCCTTTGAATAAAATTCATAATTGGCTAAGTTTTTTGTGTGTGTCATTTTCTTTAAATCCTATTCCAGAATAATGTACTTCTATTTCTGTGGTTGAGAAAAGAGAATTTCTTCTTTTCTCCATGCGCTGGTTGTACTGGAAGTTTCATCAATAAAACCCCCAAAATCTGTATGCTTTAGTGAACTACAATTTCTTTAAATTGCTCTGAAAAAACTTTGCACACAAACAGATTTATTTTGGTTTTGCAGATTTGTGTCTTTTACCAAAACACAGCCTTACAGAAGACTATGAGGGATGTTCACTGTCCCATCAAGCTGCATGAACGAGCATCATCTTTGGATAAATGCAATTCCAAGTTATTAAATCCAAGACAATGAATTGCTGGAATAATGAAGGAGCCACATTGGTGGATGTGTATCACAGAGGGAAAAACATCAAGAACCAAATCACAATTTAATGTTCAGTAGTCACCAAAGAGTCAAAGCAGACATTAGAATGTAGGGAAGGTGAACAAACAATAATGGCATTACTGGATTATGTTACTGAAACAAGGTAAAGTGACTTTAAAAACAGATGAAGGAGGCAGCATGAGAAAAATTACAAATCAGAATACAGAAAGTATAAAATAGGGAGGATCATTTCAATGTCCCATTAGCCAAGAACAAAGATATAATATATGACAAGTAAAAGGCAAAATTAAACTTTCTGAAAAAGAAAGAAACCGGGTAGATTTAATTCGTGGAACTTCCTGCCACATGGAAAATATTTTGGAAAATACATAAAAGAAAACAATCTCTAAGTATATAGATATAAATATATATAAAATATATTTTTAATATACTGCAAATAAATAAATAACATATAAAAATATAACTACTTTGGGTTGAAAAGACATTGTCCTTTCTGAAAATCAGCATCACCAATTGTGAGTTTTATTCCTTCTTCACTGGACTAACTAGTACTGAGGGCTGACAGAGACAAGACATGGTATGAGGCACTACCAAAAGTCTACTTTTTCATGACAAAGCAGGTCAAAACAAAACTATTTTTCTGTACATGTCATGCAGACAAAACTTGGATTAAATGTGATTCATGGAAATGACACATATGAAGAATTTACTTGTAGACCACTCAATTAATTCAGTTAGGAGCCAAAAGATAACACAGGAAATACAGGAACATTAGTTGAGGGAAAAAACCTGGAATTTACTACATCTTCAGAAAAATGGTGTGCATTTTCTGTGGCTTCAGTGCCCTGACTTTAAGATTCAAGAGAGAAAGCACATGCTGGAACTTACTCAAACCAAATTAAATACATGTACAGAAATGCACTCGGGGGAAAAAAATAATTAAAAAAAAAATAAATAATAATAAAAAAATCCCTCTTTCTTATTCTCTTGGAAAGAAAAGATATTTCCTTCACTTTTTGAATCCAGCAAGAAACCTCAGCAACAGAACGGGGAGTAGCTGGGCTGTGAGAATGTGAGCAGCTGCTGTTATTATAACCAAAGGTCTGTCTGCGGCTTGAGCTGAGCGCCCACATGCTCGGCTGTCCTCTCATCTCGCCATCCTCCCCAATTAACCAGGCACAGGGAGGGCTGGACACATGGCTCAGGGGCTCCTCAACAGCCTGCTTGGAGAGGGGAACAACTACACAGCAGGGCTCTGGGAACTTGGTAATGTGGGCTCTAAGGAGCCCTCAGCAGCTTTGCTCCTCCTAATGACACTTTTCTCCACAGTGTAGTGCCTAAAGAGGGATGCAGGAAGTTTCACTGTTGAAAAAAAAATTAATGCTCTTGTTTGTTTAGGACTGCCAAGTAAATTCTGTAAATAATTCTGTAAATAATGTGTTGTTTTTATTTTTTTTTAAATCAGAATATTCTTACTGTAAACCAATTCTAATAAAATTAAAAAAATCTCACTCCCAACTCCCTGGGAAATGATTTATATGGAATTTATAAACACACAAAACAAAAATCAACTTTCCAGGTAAGGTTGAAGCAAACAAAAAACGTCATCCTTCAATTTGTGTCTTAGAGATACTTCTGGACTTCTCTAAAATATGAGCATACCTGTTATTGACATGATATCTAAAGCAAAGTACAATGAAATGGGATGTATGTCCCAACTATGGAGAGGCAATTGCAATGTTCAAAAAGTAGAGTGCTAGTTTTACATTCACAAATTCTATTCACTGCATTAAATTTAACTGTCAGTCTTTTTGAAGGCAAACTGCCACCCAATATTTAAAAATAACTAAGTAAGGAGGTGGAGGTAAGCACTGCAAGAGGAATATTCATACACTTCTGACTACAATGGTAAAACTAGAAAATAGAGTTCCTTTATTTTCACAGCAGTAAATGCACCAGGTATCTGGATAAATAACATTTGCAGGTATTCAAACACCTTTAACAAAATGCAATACATGTGAGTCATGTACTTGCCTAAGACAGGATTTAATCTATTGATAAAGCCACCAACCATGAAAACATTTTGCATAATGTGAGGTTTTATCCAGTACTTTTTTACTATAATCAAATCAAATATCTAAAATTATAGGTTCTCTGTTCATTGTGAATAATAATTTTGCTTTTGTAAGTTACATTACCACTCACAGAACAAAAGACTACCTACATTTTTTCCTTTTGCTAAAAAAGTTTATTTTCAGAAGATTCATTTAAGTCTCCACATACACTCTCAGGAAAGGTACTCTTAGCTGCTTATGACTGTGCAGTTGGGAAAATTACTCTGAGACCACAGCTGCTTTGTTTCTGGGCCCAATTATTGGGGATAGTGGAATTATAGAGTAAACTTGTACCTTTCAATTCCTGGCTTTAAAATCAAGATCACATATCACTATGTGACTCTGTGATAATGAGCATGACAGGTAAAGACAGGGGACTGAAAAGTCTTGTATTGAAACTCCAAACAGCATTCTGAAGGCACTGAGAAAGTGTCTAGAGATGTTGTAAAAAGTAATTTAAAAAGGGATTACTATCAGGTTTCTTGTTCTTTTATACAGTTTCTGAAATTTTGATGGTTTTTCAAAAGAGGACTAAGACCCACATAGAGCATAACTGTACTTCAGATTATTTTATACTTAGGTCTTTGTAGATTTTGCAACATGACTGTCCCACAGAAGCAGAAAGCATTACATACAGTTACGTTTTCACTTCACCCTTTGAACAAAACAACTTTTTGAAATGCCCAAAGCTGCACTTGTTTTCTTACCACATGCTAAGTGATGTGTCAGCTACGAAACAGGGCAGAGGCAGAATTCCTACCTCAATAAGGTGAGCGGGCACGGTGATGATGCAGGCTGACAAGGATTTTCGGAGCAGGCCACGGAGAACATACAGGAATTTTGTAAGGCTGTGAGCATCTTCAGGAGTCTCACTGCAACAAATGTCATCACCCCACAACGGGGAACCCAGACTCTGAATTCCGATCCGCAAAACGTTCTTTGGCTTTTTCTAGTGGGGGGAAGAGAAAAAGTCATTTGTTATTTTTTAAACAATAGGAGGAATACAGTTTTTAGAATGCACACCCATGATAATTGCATAGTGTAATCATAGCTTCATCTCAGTCCATCTTATAAAAATTACAAACAGAATGGCATTTTTGACACTGACTGGATACCATGCTATGTCAGACAGGAAAGTACAAATGTAAGAGACAGCACGGAAATACTGAAACCCACTAATTTGCATTTTTGCAACCGGCTAAATCTTAAGTATATTCTGACACAAAATCCAGTAACCCAATGTCTTTTCATATCCTTTCTCTCCTCCATCCCTGCCTCAAAACATGCAGAAGAGTATTTTCTCCCAGTTCTAAATCAGTTTGCTGGAAGTGCCTGAGAGGAATCAAACACAACTTTGCCCTCTCTTTTCACCTTTCCACCACATTACTTTCATAACCTGGCTATGCTGGCTGTTTGCTTCAGTTTCACTTTTCTGCTCCCTCTGGATGAACCAGGTCAGTGTCTCACCTCCCCAGTGCATGGCCCTTTCTTAGGAGTATCCAAGTATCATCTACGTTGCTCCTTCCTGCTGAGGAAAGAAGGTGCACCCACGGCTACAGAGACACAGAGTCCGATGGGGACATCAGCAGATTGTCCCTTAAGGACCACGCCTTTCTGAAAGCACTTGACATGAGTGTTTCCGGGGCTGCTTTAGTTGGCTACTGGGCACTAGAATCTAAGGTGCTGTGACATACAAAATCCTAAACACCTTTGTGTGTTACCCACCTCAAGGCTGTTGGCTGCCCTGCAGTGCCCTGGCAGAAGAGCATCCAACAGAGGCAGTGGCCAAGATAAAGCTCCTTTTCTGAAGGGACAGATTACAAAGCCAGAGTTGTAATCTGTTTATGCAAAGTAAAATGTTATCTCCCATGATGACAAATTGCGCTTCTGCTTATTTGATGTGACCTTTCCTGGTGATCTTTGAGAAGGATTTTAGGTGTATTTGCTATCAACAGCTGAGAGAAAGACAATAAGCTCCCTTGTTGAAAGACTTCCTGTACAAGGTGATCAAAGAAACATTTCTAGTGTTCAGGGTTCATACTTTTAGGCCAGCTATTTTAATTACATACACACACACACAGATATAAAAATACTAAGCTTTCAGGTCATTTTTATTACAGAAAAGTGTTTTGATAAAGTGTGGATATTGACTTCCAACAGCTGGAAGAAAGAGCAACCATCAAGCACAAAGCGTTGCACAGCTGCTCTGGCGAGCCAGAGGAAAGGTTTTGACAAGACAAGAGGCTGCTCTTCCCAACACTTGCCTGTCCATATTGGGTACACAGAGCCCGAGTTGTGAGACACAGTTAATACCACATGGCTCTGCATTTATCCAACTGCTCTGTCTTACCCAGGGAGCTGATCTGCCAATTCACTTACAGACTCTGTGAAAGCAACCTGTGTTTAATTCTGGCAGATTCTTTAGTCTCAGGCTTTGTAGGATTTTAGGCTTTACTTATGAAAAGTTAACTTTCTACACTACTGTGTGAAAATCAGGACAACAGCACAGGATAATATGACCCAATTTGACTTCTCTGTATGGTAGTTTCTAGGCTCAGATGTTCAGAGTTTTAAAAAGAACAGGAAAAATAGAAGTTAGTCTAATATTCTTTAATTATGTCTAATCAGAGCAGATTCAGGGAATTCTTGCTGTGCAATAGGAAAAAACCAGGTGTTTAAGGAAAGTATTTTATCCAGATATCATGGATAATGACCAGGCAGGCAAAGTGCTACAGTATTTCAAAATTTCAGAGCAAACATACATAAAACTTACAGAAACTTTCTTAATGAGAAAAATATTTTTTCTTATGAAGAACATTCATAAGAACAACATACGAAGAGAGGAAAAACCAGTTCTCTTACTGCATACAGGATGACAGATGCTTGTTTCCCAGCATCAAAGATAAAGCTATTCAAACACCAAATAATATCAAATGTATTTATTTTCACCAGTAATAGAACTTCTACCAGTATAATTCTGTCAGGCCCAAAAGGCCCTGACAGTTTATTCCATAGATATAGGAAAAGAGTAAGTCTAATATTTGATAACAAGCCTCCTGTAAAGAGTAGGATAACAGTTTTTAGATATATCACTTGGAAGTTGGGATTTTTTTTAAAAACTTTTTTCATGTAGTTTTTGTCACAGTGTTTGATTTGGTAGCAAAAATTCTGATTATGAAGAATTAAAAAAAACCCAATTCCAAGCAAACAAAAAAACCCCCACAACTTTATTACCCTGAAGGTCATCCAGGTTGAGCTCCAAAGCATATGAAAGAAATGTTAAGTAAATACAGTTGCCTATGAAAGCTCTGTTGTCAAACCCAAAATATTCTGAAACAAACAAGTACTATTCTTTACAACTTAAAGCCATGCTCAGTTTATAAAGGATTCAAACTCAATGATCAGCAGCAAAGAGCTCCTAAAAGGTTTCAGAAGAGATGTAAACATGTTGCTTGTATTTGTATGTTGTATGTTGTTCACACTTTGACTTTCCAAACAGACCCTGGCAATAGTTCCAGTCAGTGTGAACAAACAGGTTATTGCTCTGGTCAGTTTTAACAAAACTTTCTGTATCCTAATACCCAAATAAGAATTATTGTCCTAAGGTCCACAAAGGCAGGCTGGACTGTCAAAATATATTAAACTATGAGGGCCAACAGCAGATGGTTCTATTAAACTAATGGTAACTGACCATAGTAGGTCCTAGAGATGCCTGACCATTTTATCAGAGATCTACTAAACCTCTCAGGGTACTTTTCACTAATTTTCCTAATTGTGTCAAATCATCTCTCAGCTGGGGTGAGTCACATTCATATTTTTCTTCATACTCCTCTTCAAATAAAGGAGTAGTAAATCTCAGTATCACTGGCATATTGATATGAAGGTAGCCAAAAATATCTGAAAGTTTTACCAGTCAGGTAGAGGACTATTTGGGGGCACAGGGAGAAACATGCACAGACTTCTCAGACGCTTTTGTTATTATATATGGGAAAGGACACAGGTCCAGAAGAATCCAGACTGGTCCTTACACTACAATCTTCATATCTGCCTACTTAGGAGTACTCAGTAAATAGAAGAGGATATGAAGGAGCAGAGAGGCAAATTGCTCAGAGATTCAGCAGATAAAAAGATGTAAGGTTGTGTTCTGGGCCATAACTACTCAACTCTGGATACATTTTCAAGAAGTGTGTATTAGAGAAGGCTTCTAAATGTACAAAATTTGAGTGTACAAAGATGATGCATGGGGAAAAGTGGAACCTTAAAGAAAGCAACAGAAACTGCTCCAGGAAATCACATGCATTACTTCCCTTGAAACAGAGAGAACTACACAAGTGCTAATGGCTTTCTAGATCAATAAACTGGCCTGAAAAAGGACTTTTCTAACTTTTAAAGCTTCACCTCAGAAACTTATATACATCATTTAGCAAAGATATAGCTTTTTAAATTGATCTAAGTTAAAGTTCTGGTTTTACTTTATCAACACTAGTGAGACATTTTGAAACAGTCAACAACAGGTACAGAAAATAACGACCCGTGATGTTTAATTTTTCCCTACTTCCAAGCAAAAAACACATGGATATTGGCTCTGAACAACCCCCATTTTCTTTTACATGTAAAAAAAAATAAAAAATCCAGGAATATAAAAAGAAAAACAAGAAACAGCGGCCTAATCCCTTCAGTAGGAGGCTGTTTGCTGGCTGGAGCTTGGCAGGGTGTTTGTTTCACTCAGGGTTGCTCTTTGCAGCCACCAAGCTCTCGGGCTTGCCCAGGACCTGTCACTGAGCAGGAGGAGCATCCCTTCGTACAGGAGGATGACACACATCCTGTTGCCATGGCGACCACAGCGAGTGGGGAGAGGGGCCTGTCAGGGACCAATTTCCTTCTCCAGACTGGCACTGCCACCAAAGGGAAGGAAAGCTCTCCCAGAAACCTCAGCAGAGGCTGAACACCGAGCACAAATAACCTAAATTTGCACACAAGTGGTCTGAGCGGGTAATGTTTTTAAAACATACTGACAGACACGAAAACATCCTTTCCAACATTCTCTTCCCTGCACAAATGATTTCTAAGATATTGAACTGCTAATAGCGCACAGTCTTGTATTAAATTCTTTCAGGCCTTCCAGCATCTATACCAATCTATACTAATTGACTTCTACTGTAGCAACATTTGTGTTATACAACAGTAACTGCCTATCAATTAAGCATCAATACATATCATTTATTATTTTATTTACATTAACTCCACAAGACTCACATGCTGCTGAATATGACAAAGAATAACTGATAGGGCACTGCTCAAATTAGAAAATGGATTTCAGCCTATACTTTGACATTTAAAATGTTTTTTTTTTCATCCACAACATGATATATGAAGAGTACAGAGGTCTTTATACATCTGGTAAGCTGTTTTGATTTGTACGTTGAAACAGCATTCTTATTTCTTTATTTGTATTTCAATGCTCATTACAGCAAGATGCCACCATTTAATCCATTAAAAAATTCATTCCAGTTTCATAACACTGAAAAAATCTGAAAGTTTAAGAATAAATGTTCAACCTTAAGGGTCTTGAACACATTATTGCTAAAGCAATTTGAAAAAAATACTGTAGGGGAAAGTGTGTTTTGCTTAATTACATTTGGCCATCTTACTAGGGCTGCCTTACATTTTTTCTCACGTGGTCTGCATATCTATAACAAGTAAAAACTCCAAAACCACATTACAATACGAACAACACTATGTATTTTTCTTGTTTCATGATAATTTGTCCAAGACCTTCTTGTGTCACCCTTGAAAACCCAGAAAACATTAGTTACAGGATTATAGAAGAGTAGGAGGGGTCTTCAGTACCTGGGGATCAGAGCCATCAAACCCTCCCTGGGAAATGATCCTCTGAAGGGACTGAAGCAGCCTCATGTAGGCACTGTTCATATGACTGTTGGCAAGAAGAAAGAGTTTAGTTACACATTTTAATACTCTCCTGTATGTCTCTAACAGCTGTATAAAAATAAATATAACCAGCTTTCAGTGGATGTGTCATAGTGTCATATAGAAAAAACTGTCAGAGAACAAAAAAAGCCCCCAAAGTCTCCGAATAAAGTTGACATTGTAAGCAGGGGTGATTGCTTCATGTTAACTAGTTCAGTGCTCAGACATTCAGTGAAAGCTAAAATCTCCAGGGATTAAGATAACTTAATTATGTCAGGCTCACTTACATCTAGAAGATTAATGATTTAATGTATCAACTTAAAGTTGAAACCATTACAGCACACTCCTAATCTTCTGTAACTCACAAAGATCTACCCAATTGTTATTCCAAGGCTGCCTAATCAATGCCCTGATGAGCAGAGTTGACTTTCTATGAATAGTTTCAAGCATTTTCACGGCTTTATTTGCATGACAGCAAAATTGCAAGGTAGCATTTATTTTATGCACTATTTAGAAAACAGAAAGTTCAAACAAACAAAAGCAAACTGTTGCCTAAAAATGGAGTTAAGCAGACTTGAAACAAAATGAAAGTTCAGCAAATCATCTTGTCAAAGACAGAAGGTTCCTGAATGCCCAAACAATTCAGTTATCCATCTTGCCTGTGCTGTCCACTCCACAGACTAACACATTTTCTTTGAGTCTCACTAATTACCATCAAGGGTTGTGGATTCAAACCTTCTTGCGTAATTCTTGGGAAATATGACAGGTTATTTTGAAAATTTTGCCTCTAAAAATATTCTCATTTGCTCTGATCTTTTACATATCTGGTCTGTTAACAGTCCAGGTTGGAAGGAACTCAGAAAGATCTCTTGGTCCAAACATTAATGAAACTATTCCCATTATTTTAATCAGAGCCAAGACTATTATCCAAATGCATTTCACTAATGACTACCTAAACAAATCCAAATAAACTTGCTTTCATACTCTGGCACAGGAGAGGAGACAACTTCCCTGAGAAGCATATAAGAGCTGCAGTGATCTGTCTCATACACCATTGCTTCAACTCAAAATTCTATATTTCCTTCAAGAAAACAGTATCAAGTCAAACCCTGCCCACCAATACATTTGAGTTATAAACACCTACAATCCTAAAAGTTATATGGTCATAATAATTTTGAGTTTTGAAATAATGTCAGAAAACATTAGGAGATGACCCTTCTCAGACATAATCAAAAAGCTGAGTTTCCAAATTAAACTCAGTTTATTTTTCTCAAATTTAGTACCCTAGAAGGCAACTGGATAAACTGACTGGCCTTAATAGTTTAATACTCTTCATGAAATTCAGAGCTGAAAATTAACCAGCAATATATATGCTCAACATGATATTTAATATCTAAAGTCTGATATTTAAAATGTAAAGTCTCTTTACATTTAATATGTAAAAAGCATCTCAAACAGGAAAGTTCAACTTTTGAAATCCATGACTTTCCTAGTGTTAATTGCAAAAGGAATGGTTAATAAATGTTATACCAATGCTCCCTGGGTAGACTTCAGCCCCACAGTAGCCAAAAATGTCTTCTCTCTCTGTGCCTTCACGCAATCACACCACACACACACACAAGGGTCCCCAAAATTAAAACAAACAAACAAAATAGATCTTCAGCGAATCCATAAGAAAAAGATTTGCAGCAAAGAAAGAATTAAAAAAAAAAGAATGCATCGTGTATAGACTTTTTTTTAAAATGTATAAACAGATGATCTTCTACCTCTTGTTAAAATATTGTTTACTTGAATTTGAACCCTCTTCTATAAAAAGAACATGAAAAATATTGTGGAAACACTATTTATAAAAGCAAGTTGCATTACCCTTCTGGCAACGCTTGTCATAATGTTTAAGAAAGAAAACAAGATATTTCTTATTTTCTAATTTCTAGTCTTTTTTTGGCTTTGTTACTAACCACCATTTAATTCTGATAATGAGTTTAAACAATTCCTTCTTTACTCTTTTTTTTTTTTTGTTTAGTAATTTAGTAATGGATAAAGCAGGAGCTGGCAAGAAGGTATCCTGGTTACAACAAAGCCTCTGACTTCTCTGTTGATAGTTTCCAAGCAGTTAACAAAGGTTAGGTTATCAAGGGTATGACAAATAGCCTTATTATGTACAAGGAGACCCCATTAGGCAAGACAGTTAAACCTGTTTTATCTAAATTTATAGGTAAATCTAGACTCTAAATAAATTTATTCTTTTTAAAAAGCACATACATTCTTAAAGTAAAACTTAGCAGTATTACTGACAAACTACAGCTTAATTATTTTAGATCCTTTGATTATCAAACCTTCTCTTTTGGTAATTACAACAGAAGAACGAGAACAGAAGTAGAGAGATGGAAAGCAGGTCTTGTCTGCAATGCACAGAGTTACCACAGGGGATAATTCTGCCTTCCTGCTGAGGACCAGCCTTTGCAATGCAACAGAAAGGACACCACGATATCCCAGCAACAGCAACGGGAAAACAACCACTGTCAGCCACACAACCCTCTTAACCCAGTCCCAGCATCAGCACCAGGACACAACTGCCCTTCCCCAACATAAAAATGGAGATAAGAAAGAGGAGCTTTATGCCTTCTTTTGGCACCAAACACCCAGCCCCATTTACAACTTCCTTTAGGAGAACCAACTCCACAATCTGTTTTCAATTAATGCTTATCATGGGGAAATGAACTTCTACCCATCTTGGGTGATTATCCGAAAGGGGACCCTGTAATCTAATTCAGCCATCAGGTCCCAGAACTACAGAAAGGAGAGCAAACAGAGCACTCCTCCCTCTGTCAAAAAACAGGCACACACACGTGTGTGAAAACGCAGCAAAGACAGGAAAGGTTGATCCAGCCTTTAAGGTGAACAAATGCTGTCGACATCCTTCAAAACTGCTCTTTAACTGCAAAGTAAAAGGTCAGATTTGTCTAATCAGTCAATCACCTTTCTTTCCAAGTCCATAAAGAAGCCAAGTGCTTATATGAATAGGAAGAGGGCCATATGTACAAATATGCATGACTTCTCAAAAAGGCCAAGAGTTTCTGGCCATATAAAGTCTCTCAATCTCTGCTGCCCATGGGAAGCACTGTAATTATCTCACAATAGACATTAGCTAGTCACACAGACAGGTCACTCACTGAGGAACAGTTTAAATAAAATGGCTTTCTTAATGTGATGCTCGAGAATTAGAAGCACAAGGATGATCTGGTCCTTTATTTTCAATACATGGTTCTCATGCACAAAACATGATGAAAGACCTTGCTTTCTAAAAGATGTTTTTCCAAGGAGTGTGAAATACACGTTCACTGTTTCTGACAGGAGAATATAAGCTGTATAAGAAGAGTAGGTATAAAGGAACTACTTTTCTTGTATATTTTCTGCTATAACTGTATATTCAGTTGTTACATCAAAGAGTGATCAAAGGAAAGGAGAGCAAAGGATTGTTCTCGGCCCCTACACCTGCCCAAAGAAAAGAAAGGTAAGGTAAGAGAAACATTACAAATTTCAAGGAGGAAAAATGAAACCTAAGGGAGTCAAAGCTAGTCACCCTCTACCTGCAAAAGTAAGGAAAAGGAAGGCTGGCCAACAAGGTGAACTCTAGGCGCATCTAACAAGGATGGATTAAGTACCTTCTTTGAGGAACACAAATTATATATAAAAGTAGCACGTCTCTATCAGGAAAACAGAAAAAGTCCCACCCAAACAAGGCACCACTTAGGTGCTCACATCAGTAGGTATAATAATTTAATCAAAAAGGTGCAATAAAAATATACTGAGCTTCTAAAATCTTTGCAACTGCTAGCTTGTCATTGCTCATGACCCCAGTGCAGAACGTGTGCATTGGGTTAGGCACATTTTCCATGATGACCACCTAATGTAAGGTGCCTCTTCAATGGCTGTAATTACATGACTATAACAATTTATTTCAGCCTGAGTGTTAATTCCTAATTTTTTGCAACTTCTGAGACTATAAAGAGGCGATATTCCTCAACAACGTCATCATGTACTTATGGAGAGCTATATACTGGGCAAACTTGTTAGTTTCCTCTTCCTCCTCAACCTCTGTGTCTGTGACAAAAGCAAAACAATCTTAGATTTTAAAAACCTCACAACATACCACTGACTTTGGTCTGCACTCCTACACAATTTAGATTTCATTCAAAATGTGTTTACTGATGCACATTTTGCAAAGTATACCCTTTAGAAAGTCATGAAATCTTTTGCAAACATCTCATAATGTACAGCCTATTAGTGTAATTTATTTCAATAATCAACTATCCCCTTTCTTAAAAACTCTTAGTTTTTAAAGGATGTGTCAGCTTCCAGTGCTAATAGATTTTCTGTCATTCTTCCTTCGATAAATTAAAGGAACATCATATTTTTAGAGATTTTCTGAAACTCAAGTAATGTTTGGAACTTTTCTTTTTCCTTTCAAGTTGTCAGTCTTTTTTTGAGGTCCTGTTAGCCTAACAGATTACATAGATTTTATAGTGCTTTAGAGGTAATTCATATTATGTCAACAGGTCTTTTTTTGGCTATACATCTAACCATAGCCTGAGAACCATATGTTTAAGAAATCATATGCTCTAAATGGAGACATGCTAACCAGCCATGGCCATGCTCCTAGTTCCCTGTAACACAGAGCTGGAGTTCAGGCTCTCAGGCAATCAAAGATGGGATCTAATCAAATTGTTGACTTCTATTGGAAGAATTAACTCTGACTGTCGTGTGACTTTCTTTGAAATCATTGTCTAGTTAATCAAGAGAACAGAAATTTTTGCTATTCTATGATATTCTGAAGTCAGATTTAAAAACCAGAAGCAATGTATTTTCTAAATAGTAAAATCCCTCCCTCTCTTATAAACTTGCTTTCATGAAATCATCCTGAGAGGATTGTGAGCTTGTTGTCATTCCTTGAGAAAAGAATGCTTCCTTCAGAATTTCATCAGGATTTTTGTAAAAAAATCCAGTATAATCTCCCAAGTTTCTGTAAAAACACAAACTTTTTGACAGCAGTGAAATAACTGATAACATTAATACTTGGTATTGGATTTAATACATTATGACTAATCTGTATTAAAGAATCACAAACAGAGGGACGAGAAGGACCTCAATAGGTCTGATAGGTATTTACCTAACTTGTCCTTAGACATTTTCAGTGATGGAAATTCCACAATACTCCCAACTCAGGTCTGCAAGGCAACTTCTTCTTATGCAAACCACTAGAAAAACATTGCCTTCTTTCCAGCCTGTATTTCCACTGGTACAGCTGACTGCAGCCCATGACTGCAGAAAGCAGAGTTACACTCCTGTATGCCAGTTTTTGACATGCTTCAGAACTCCCCCAATCCTCTTTTTAAGCTTTATTTCAGAGGCTGTAGTTCTGAAAAATTCCTCTTCCCACCTTGTCTTAATGTTGACCTAAGTGCAACCTTTTTAATACAGGGAATCCAAACCCAACAGTGGCCAGGAAAGATAATAATCAAAGTTAGAAGACAAAAGATCTACTGTACACAACTCTTTACAGTTCCCAGAGACTTCCAAGAGTTCACTATTTCCAATGTGTTTTTTATTCCTCCCTTCCCTTATCACATTGCCTCGTGGTCTAAAAACAATGTTTAGAATGGTGGCTGTTACTTTGGTTCCTGCCTTTACTCCCAACAATACAATCCCTTCATTTCTTCAGGAGAGGCTTCCTGAAAGAGACCCATGTTGAGGGTGCAGGGAGAGGAAAAGGTGATAAATCTTCCAAAGTCCAGCTTTATTTAATCACCTTCCTCACCTCATAACTCTGTGCTTTAACCAATCTGCCATGAAAATTAAATAAATCCAATCTTTCTGTTAGATGAAAGCTAAAAATCAGAATAGAATTCATATAGTAAGAACGATGAACTTTTATCAGGCTAGCACACAAGGCCAATAATCAGCATTAAGCAAGGCTTATAAAATCAAATGCATAAAAGTTAAAATCCATTTCTTACACCATACTTATGAGTTAATTTGATTTTAATGTAAAATGAACAAATACTTGACAGCCACACAGTCAGTGGAATTAAGCCCAGAGCCATGAGACATTCTAGTCAGCTAGAGAAAAGACAGAAAGGGAGTTAAATTGCTCAGTAACAATAGCAACACTTGCAACCTGTCAGATATTCTTGTGTCTATCCTCTATTGCTCTGCTACTAAAAAACCCAGTAATTATACAAAACGCATAAACAAAGTTGGTTCAAATATTTACTACAGAAAGAATAAAATATAACTTTTCTGCTTTCTCCTAAAAGTGTATTTCTTTTTTTTACAACATCACAAGAATTTACTTTACAAAGCAGTGACATTTGATCATGTAACACAGAAACAAATTACAGAGAGACTTGGCTTGTGCTTTTCTACAGCTCTAAGAAAGGTGCCTCATATTGCACTTCTTTTACAAATCTGAGGTTTTATATTTGAGTGCCCTGCAACGAAAACCAATCCCAATGAATAGGGTTGCCCCTATACACTGGGATCTACAAAACTAGGTATTATATAAATTAAGTGACTGGGCTGGACAAACAAACTGCCAGCCCACCCTTCATGCTTGACTTGAAATGTCTCCAAGACAAGATACAATGGACATGTGCTTACAGGCTAACATGAGTCTTTGCTACTGTCACTCATTTTCTCTTGGTCTTCCTTAATTCCCTACTGATAAACATAATAAGTTATTCATTCGAGAAGAGTTTGAATAGGAAATGTTTCATAAGACCTAATTAGTGACTGCAATTTTATTCACAGTATTTTGTATTTTCCTTAGGTGAAGCTGCAGGATGTGAGAAGTAAAAGCACATAACAAACTCATGTGATACAGCATTCTAAGCTATGTAGGTCAAGGATGGCCTGCCTCCTTAGCCCTAAAAACTGCACGGATACCTTCCTACAACCGACTGCCACCTGACATGCACATCTCCACAGCTCATGGGTTGCTCAGGGAGCAGCTCTCACACAGACAGGAATAGTCCCCAGTCCCCACACTCAGCTGTCAGCAGGGCTGGACTGAACATGCAGCTGCGTGCTAGGCTGTCCTAGTAATGTCTGCCTTCATTGTCACTGCTGAGAAGTCGGAACACGGAGCTGTCTCGGTGCCACGGCAGCTTCGCTGCCAGTGCTGCCATGCAGTGCTGACACTAGACCATGGACAAAATGCTTGTGAGCCATGCATGGCTGCAAGGTCACTGACACCAGACCATGGACAAAATGCTTGTGAGCCATGCGTGGCTGCAAGGTCACTGACACCAGACCAAAATGCTTGTGAGCCACGCGTGGCTGCAAGACCTTTCACGGCAGGCGTAGATGCAGAAATATCCTTTGCTACCAATAAATATGCAGACAAAAATCTAAGCACACAGCAGAAGCACCTGGTATTACCACTTACCATGCTTTCATTTTAGGCTGTGAAGACAACTCCTCGTGAGGGTAAAAACTGTGCCATTTTATGGACTGCAACCGTTCTGGAGGCATTTTTTTAGAAACATCATAATAATGGCCAAACTTGGTATATGTTGTTGGGCTGGCCTGTGGAAACAAGGAGACTGATTACAATAACCTTTTAAATTATTACCTGTCCAAAGAAAATAATTTTCCAGCAATACACTTGAAAGAAATCTCTGTGTTTTTCCCCACTCAGCTGAAGTAAAAGCATTATAATATTTACTACTTTTTGCTCCCCTGTTGACATTTTTGAATGTGAATTTTCCACACAGTATCCACCCTTCCTGTTCCAAATTGCATCACCATTAGTGCAGTCAGATACTTCCAGGAATGTATTTTTGCACATATTCTAGACATAGGACCCCAAATTTCAAAAGCCCAGACCTATGAACTGTGTCTCATCATGTGTCCCACCTCCGTGATTTTTCAGTCTCTGGGAATTATATGGTCCTACAGAGATATTTTCAGTTGACTTTGAGAATGTTTCCTTTTATTTGTGACCAGTAAAAGACCCAAACCATTTAATCTTCATATACTTAATTTTAATAGAAAAATGAGAAATAGTTAAAAACCACTTTTCATTTTTTAAAATCTGAATAATTAGCAGGTTGACCATTACATACAATTGAGCATTACATACAATAACCATGGTTTACCATAATAAAGATACATTTCCCTCATTTCTCAATTTTGGGTATATAAAACACGACAAACTCCCTGAATTTAATATACATCTGGAGAGGAATCACATATTTTCAATACTTTGTGCTAGTAAATAGAGGAAATGAAGGCTTTTTTTTTCCACATTAATGGAGTTCAGCATACAACCTGCACATTATTTGAATTACACATGTAAAGCTAAAAAAACCCTAGACTGTTATAATATGCAATATTCAAGTGCATAGTAGCATACCAAAAATATATTAAACTGTTAGGATTAATTAGAATGATTTGATTTAGGGTAAATATTTGGAAATTACTTGACTAATAGGTGTTAGGCCTGGTCAGAGCATATAAATAGTAAAACTAATACAACATCTTTCCTACAGAAACAATAGGATAACCAACTAAACACAAACTTTTAATTAAAATAAATAATTAGTTTTTAAATAAAAAAAACAACACAAAATTGCTTATGTTTATCTAGTCATAAGAGGCAAATCAGTTTTACTAAAAAAACATAGAAAACCACATTCTCTAAGACGATGTTCCAATTTATGTACTGGTACTTGATTTTTAAAGTTGGCAGTCCAATAAAACATAACCTTCTGTCAAAATTTAAATATTTTTATTGTAAAATGTAACTTTATTTAAAACAGGGCTTCTGAAAGCAATTTAAACAGGGGCTGTTCTTTGCCCTATAATCTATTCTTTATCCGGATTACAGATCAGAATGTTTTTACTGCAATCTCTGCCAGAGCTCATCTTTTTATTGTGTACTTCCAAGCCCCCTTAATGTTTCAGAAAGGCCTTGACTAACTGAACTTTGATCTGATGTCTTCATTGAGAAAAGCTCCAGGTTGCCCATTTCAGATGCAAATCCTTACTGAGGCCCAATAGAGTTTAGTAAAGACAGCAAAAAAGAAGAAACAAGAAGTTTCCAGGATCCTCTTTGAGAATCCCGAGGCACATTGGTGTCCTTAATCCACCCCGCTGCATGGATTAAGGTAGGTGATAACCTCTCTTGATTCAAAAGAATGAGCACAGTGCCTACAAACTGGGTGGAGACTGGGATTTGGTAGAATAAAACCCCATGCAATAAAAGCTGGGCCCATGTCAGAAGCCTGTGAATAGCGCTCAATGTACGGCATTCCCAGGCTTAGCAGGGAAGCTTGCAAAAAGCCTACCTGAATCAAGTAAGCATGAATAATCTGCCTGAGCAGAATGACCATGGAGAGCGCCAAGCAGGGACTTGCCATTCCTCTCAAGTTTGAGCTGATAAATTTATTAGTGGATTGGAGGCTCAAGCCAGGCCTTTCCCGCATTCCTGGTTTGCACAAGGAGAAATACACTAAATTGTCAGTGAGCAGAGCGTGCTTTTATGCTACCGTCTGCTCTTAATGTTTCTAATTGCAATACTAATGTGCTAGAAATCTCAGATTTAGGATGAATCAAGGCAGAAAATTGATTTCATGCTGTGACAGTTTATATATTGCCCCAAGAACATAAGCAGTTCATTCAAAAAAAAAAAAAAAAAAAAAAAAGAAAAACCGCAACCAACCAACATCCCCCAAAGATCAGGGAGTGTTCTTACAGCTATTCTCCCAGGAAAAGCTGAGCTCCCGTAGGGATTGCCTCTGACTCAGGGGGTTGAAGATATGCTGCGACTTGGCTCGTCTCCCACACTGCCACTTGGTGTTTCACAGTCTGAAGAAAAAGAATAAAAATAATCTTAAAAGCCCTCTTTTGTATGTAAAACTGCTGCTCCTCCAAAGTAATGAATTGATGCAGCAGTGTGTGCTTAGCTCTGACAAAAGCCTGGAACAACAGCTCAGAAAGCTGTGCTGTTTGGCTGGGTAAAGCACTTAAATGGCTGCCTAATGATATTTCAGCTGCCAGCACAGATAATGTTGCCATTGCTTACCAAAGCACACAAGAAGACTGGTTTCATTTCTTCCTGGGTGTGCAAGGGAGTGGAAGCCCTTCAGGAGCTGCTGGGGAGAAAGGGGACAGGCAGAGCAGAGCTGCCTCCTGGTGCTGGAGTGCTGTAAGCATCAGGGTAACCTGGGCAAGGTGGGCTATCATGGGGTCACCCCCACTCAGGGTGACAGCTCTGCACCCTCCAACCCTCAGCCCTGCAGCATGTCTGGGCCATGTCAGCATTTCATAGCCAGGCATGGCAGTGGGCAGTGATGGCAAAACTGCAGGTGGTGTGAGCACAGATTAGTCCTAAGACCACATTTGGGACTGATGCCTCTTTAGGAGAAGAACCTATTGCTATTGCACAGCACAATGAAAGCAGCCACCTGTGGCTTCTGGCCTCCAACCACTATGCAAAATGACAATGAACATTCGTTGTAATTTTAGGATCCTTCTTTGAATGAGATTTTGATATCCTGCAATTAATTCCTCCAAGGTATTTTTTTTCTTTAATCACTAGGATTTTCAAAGGGCACTTCTTAAAAACCCTCCCCTTATTTCCAGTACCTTTTTTCTCACTGCTCCCCAGCATTTTTCACTAGTCTGTCCATGACATTTTGTGGGGACATTTAGTCCTCAGGCCATCCTGCAGAACCCCTAAAGCTGACCTTCCTCACATTCCATCCCTTTGCCTCACTTCTGCCTCTGGAAATGAGAGAGAGAAGGATACTCCAGCCCCTTTGTAGAGAGCCCTGTCAACTCCAGAGAAAGTGTGTATTACTTTATTGCTAGAAGACAACAGAAAAGTCCTCAAAAAAAACAAGCCCTGAGCTGGGCTCAATTTTATCTGGTTTCAGCTGTTGTTAGAGCAATAGAACATGTCCCCTGCAAGGATGTGTGCAGGAGCATGTGCAAAGCCTGCCAGGCTGCAAGCCACTGGGCAAAAGTCCATGCTCTGCATTAGAGCCAAAGTAATGGAAAATATCAGAAACGGCATGGTTTCATGTGACTGTGACTGTGGCATTTGGATTCAAATCAATGTAAGGTTCAGAGGGCGCCAAGCAGTATGAAATGAGACTAATCTCAGAGACAGAACAAAGATGTTTTATATAACTTCATACAGATTCAGAGGAGGAAAGAAGGACAGAGAACTGCTGAGCTTCACAGATGGTACCTCAGTCCACACGACATCTACCCTTAAACCTTTGTAAATATAAGGAGAATGATAAAGGGACCTAGACAAAACCAGTCTTCTCTCTCAAAACACTGGAGAAAGAGCACAAAAATTCTAGCCTAAACCAGTCCCTTAGAGGTCAGATGACAGTGAAGGGCCACAGCCAGCAGGCAACAAGCACTGGAGAATGTGGGGTCTGTCAGGTCAAAGGCTATAGATAAACCCTCCAATGTTAAACTGTTGACAGGGCATGAGGTTTAATGACAACAGGGTTATGAAAGACTTAATCAGGTTGCTGTCATTTGAATAACCAACTTTAAATCCTGAATGACCAGAGTCTACCTGATATTAATGGGGAAGGAATTACATAAGTGTGACTCAGAAAAAGCACATGCCAGATGCTGAACAGTGGGGGCTGAAAGTCAGAGCTCTAGCACGATGCTAAGCAAGGAGGCCAAGTGGAAATCATAGTTTTCTACATCAAGCCTTTATGTCATCTTCTATTCTGTGAATTATGCTGGAAAGTGAATAAGAGTCTCTCTTAGAGTAAAAGCAGGTCAAACCACAGAAAACCAAATCAGATTTTCTGCATTCTTGAAGAAAATAAAAAGATCCAAGGAAGTCTGACCCAATAGCAGACAGAAATTACTTTGTTCCTGTTCCTATCAGAAGTAAGTGTGTCTGAGGTTC
This sequence comes from Anabacerthia variegaticeps, assembly GCA_035583185.1. Lineage (NCBI taxonomy): Eukaryota > Metazoa > Chordata > Aves > Passeriformes > Furnariidae > Anabacerthia > Anabacerthia variegaticeps. Next base: position 41,662,680 of record JAWWEW010000112.1, on the reverse strand, counting down.
TGCTCTTTGCAGAGGATGCTCACCCTCTGCCAGAGCCACTGAATCTTCAGGACAGTGCCCCCCTGTCCCCCTCTGTTGGTGTTGTGGGATAAGCAGTGTGGCTAGGCAGGAGGATGAAGCCTGCAGGCAGCTGCAACTACACCAGTGTTCCCACTCTCTAAGTGCTTCGTAGACACGGCTGAAGGTAATGGATAAAACTCCTGATGTTTCAGGAACAGACATTTAATGACGGTACCTGGAAGAAATGGTGTTCAGCTTTAACATATGTTGCCAGCCTGTACATCACTCATGCTGTTATGCTGTCACCTTCAAATCTTGCCTGGTGATGTGTCTCGTAGAGAGATCTCTGCAGTCCCCAGGAGTCTAATGGTGTCCAGAGTTGGCCTGCTAGGAATTAATTGCATTCGATCTGACAGCTCTCTCTCGGCTGGCAGTGCTTTCACATGCTGGCAGGCACTCACTCACTGACTCACAGACCAAGGACAGACCTGCACTATCGCCCCTGCTGGGAGAGGGCTGGTGCGCTGGAAACCTACAGTTCTCAAGACAGTGTAACCAGGGAGGAAGGACTTTATTACTCAGGGCTGTCTTGTATTGCTTAAATGTCACAGTTTGTCTGCTGCAACAGTGTGCCAAATAAAAATGTGCACAGGCTGGTGTCGCAGCCTCTCATCGCCTGTGTTCACCTGCTGTTCCAGGGAGTGTTAAAATACACTCTGCTTTTACTCAGCAGACCAGGACGCCTAAGGAGCAAAGATATTCTAGGTCAGTGGCTCAAATCCTGCCTGCCACTTTCCTGAGCAAGTAGGAACGTGTTGCTGGTGTCTGTCTATAACAGACTACCACAGGAGTAGCTGCACTTTCCTCCCATCCTGAGTATCTGCAGAGAGCAGCAAGTGGCAGCAATAACAAGAGTAATTTTAGGGGAGAAATGCACTCTCAATGTTTTCAAAAGGGGATTTCATGGTAAAAGAGCAAATCTGCTTAAAGTCCTTGTAAAACTCTCAAGTTGGGTAAGTACCTAAGTTACATGAGTTTGTTTCTCCCCTTCCACACCTGAGAGCCTCAGAGATGAGCCCATGATTTGTAACACGTGACAAACAAGGTATTGTATTTTCATGAGAACTGACATTTTATAAGCATTTTCTGTTCATTCCCCCTTTTCCTTCCTCTCTTCCCAGGCACCAGCTTTCCTGGGCTCTTTTAGTACCTTGACACCAAGGCTGAAGTCTAAGAGGTGTGAAGTTTCCCTGCAATGTCATGACATGAACCAGCAGGACAGAGAGAGGGAAAGGCTGCACCTGCCCTCAGGGAGAAAGTCTACAGCATGGAAACATTCCTTATTGCACACCAGAGTGTTCACATAGGACAGAAACTGCATGAATTTTCCTGCAGCAGGACAAGCACCCATAGAGCTCAGCCCACACATTTTCATAGGCAGCTGAACTCTGAAGAAATTCCCTGAAGTGATATATGGTTAGTCTCCTTGGGACACAGCAGGTGTGGAGGCTGCATGCCTAGGATGTTGAAGATCTCCTTCCCCAGTCAGCATGTTACTTTGGTGTATGAGAATTTGCCCTGGCAAACATACAGAGGTGTTGTGGATAAAGTAAGTTCCAGGGTTTGCCATGTTCCTGGTTTGGCCACTGGCTGAATGCATCATGTCTCTGGACTTGTGTTCACACTAGAAGGCCTTTTACCTTCCTTAGCCCCTTCTCTGGTGTTCCTCTCACGTGACTGTATGCATTTAACAGCTGAGCATCTACTCTAAGCTAGTCCATGAGGGTCTGTCTACAGGCAAATGAAAGACACAGTCCTCTCCAGTGGGATCTTATCTATGAGTACACAGTAAGTCACTTTCTCGAGGTTCTGGTATTTTCACTGATCGTAGAAAAAGCTGAGGTGAGTAGCTTGGATTCTATTCCACAAGTCAAACAACAGCCACATTTGTAGCACCAGGCCTGCCTCCTCTTGCACATTTGGACAGCATCCATATATTTGGACAATGGGAACTCGGTCTCAGCAGGGAGCCTGCAGACATCAACAATGGATGCAGTTATGGGGAATGAACATGGGAATATATGCTCTGAAAAATAAAGCTTTCCTCACAGCCCTGCTGTGAAAAAGAGCAGAACAGAATGGAACTAATTCTGTTTTACCTAATTGCTCTCCATAAATCATCTCTTGGCAGCAAGCTTGACTGGTCCACCAAAGGACCAATTAAAGCAAAGGGAGGCTGAGCGCTGTTTGTACTCAGGGCTGTGTTTTGCATTACAGGAACTGTAGTTTGTTCCAAGAGGGTGGCATCTCTTCCCTTTCCAAGCAGAGAGGAACATCTATGTCTCTTTGGCTCTGAGCATTATTCCTTCAGAGCATCCACAGTGCATTTTCTGGCATCCTTTCCAGCGCAGTGTTTTACTGTCTGATGTGAGATAAAATGCTGCAGGTAAACAATGGTTAGCAGAAGAATCACAGAGTCCTTTAGGTGGGAAAAGACTTCTGTGATCATCATATCTGACCATCAACCAAGCACTGCCAAGTCCACCACTAAACCTTGTCTCTAAGTGCTGCATCTACGTGTCTTTTAAATATACCTGGGGACGGCGACAGCACCACTTCTCTGGGCAGCATGTTCCAATGCTTAACAACAATTTCCATAAAGAAATTCGTCTTATTGTCTAATATAAACCTCCTCTGGTGCAACTTGAGGCTATTTCCTCTTACTCTATTGCTTGTAATTTGTGAGAAAAGACCAATCTCCCCACTTGGCTACAACCTCCTTTCAGGTAGTTGTAGAGAGTGGTAAGGTGCCCCTTGAGCTTCCTTTTCTTCAGGCTAAGCAACCCCAACTCCCTCAGCCACTCCTCGTAAGACTTGTGCTCTTAGCACTTCACCAGTGATGGTGACAGACAGACAAGGTCATGAAACCTGGAAATCAGTGACAACTACCCGTGTATTTGTTTTTAAAATCCCATTTTACAGTGCTCACAGAACTCCTTCAGCCCATTACAATCCCTCCTCACGGTACATTTCCTGACGCTTTTCCTGTATTTGCCCAGGACACATCCTGCTCCGAGCTTTCCCCCCACTCAGACACCTGCCAGCAAAGCTGCCACGGCCACCTCTCTGCCTTGCATGTCATCCAGTGGGGGCAGCACCTGCCCACCCAGGCAGCCCTGCCGCCAGTAAGGCCAGGCTGCTCTCCCACCTGTGTGAAACAGGTAAACTCGCCCTGCGGCCACACCCCGCCCCGCCGTGGGGCTCTGCTTTCCGTCCCAAGGCTCACCGCCACCGCACACCTCAGGGGCTCCGGGTGGGTGCTGCATACCTCGGAGCCATCCCTGGACCCGTGACAACCTCCCACCCAGCCCGTGCTGGATGGGGAGTGGTGCCAGACCCCGCGCACACCCTCCCCCGCCGGGCAGGCTCTGCCCTGGGGAGGACAGGGCACCTCCTGGCCGCTCCCAGGGTGGCCGGGACCAGCCGCTTTCCCTCCCTGTTTGCTTTCGGGGTGTTTGTCCCTGCCTCTGCTGTGCGGAACAGCCGGGACGTCAGTCTCACACAGCAGCAGTTCAAGGAGGTGCAACAGAGGAGGACTGGAGGATATTGCCGGCTCCCCCGGCCCACAGTCCTTTTCCTCTTGAAATACTTGAGGTATTTTCGGTGCCCTCTCTTTTTCCTCCTGTTCGCCTCCTCGTTCTGTCCCTACCACCAGGTAGGAGGGAGACATGCCCTACCTGTACCAGGACTCGAAGCCGAGGCCGTGCGCGCTGCCCGGGGCTGCGCGTCCCACCCACAGCTCGGGCAAGGGCTACGAGGAGCTGAAGCAGGAATGTCTGCGCAGGGGGGTCCTCTTCGAGGACTCCGACTTCCCTGCCTGCAACTCCTCTCTCTTCTTCAGTGAAAACCCACCAATTCCCTTCGTCTGGAAGAGGCCTGGGGTGAGTATGTCGTTGTATTCTCTCCATACATCCTGCCAAAAGTCAGGCACCGCTGTGCTTCGGGATTGCACCAAATGTCTGGAGGGTTCATAGAGATGCAGAGAAGTTTGGGGGGGAACCCTTCCCATCTCAGGGGCAGCAGTGCAGGGTCAGGTTATCACCTGCAAAGAGCTCAAGCTGCAGGATGAGAGGGCTGGAAAGCTTCACCCCATTTTTTAGGTGTAGCTCATTGTGTAGACGCACTTATGCTATGCATTTATGTGCATTCATAAACAACTCATAATCGGCCTTCTCTCTTATATTATTGCCAAACAAAAGATGGCAATAAGAGGACATGCAAGGAATTAAGTGTAAAATACATCATGATGGTGTTCTACCTTTGTAAAATTAAGTGTTGTTAATGTAGGAAATTCATAATTAAGGTTAAACTTAAAAAATTCAAACCTTTTAACTTTCAGAGTTTTATACTTATTTGCTCACTTTCATCAGGAAATACTGAGAGATTACGAAGACATGCCATGGTTACTGAGCCATTCAACAGCAGCCAAGGGCTTGATGAGTATCTCTTAATGCATCTTGCATAACAGTCATTAATAACACAGTGAGAGCCTGAAGCTTCACTAGTCACATGCTCTCAGGTCACAAACCCAGCATCACTCCAGGTTCCTTCTCCCCACTTCAATCTGTAACTAATAGCCACAGAAAATCTGTGGCAGCATTTCATTTTTTTTGCTAATGACTGATGTTTATTCTCCCTTCATAGTCTGAAAGCTTCTTCCTTAGTAGAAAATTTTCCTTTGGCAGCACTGATGCCAAGGGGGGAAAAAGAACAAAATAAGCTTAAAGAAGGGTTTAAATTTTGGCTTATCTTAATCCACAGTGATAGACATTCAAATACCTCAGCATCTGATAGTTAACATAGTGCCACTACAGAGCAGAATTAAAGCTATTACTCCTAGACAAGTTTCAGTTATGAAAAATATACAAGATCCGTACAGATGGTAAGGGCAGTCCCCACAGGCATTGCTGCCTGCCTCGCCTATCTGTGCTCCAAAAGCCAGGCAGGCTGTGGGGCTGCCTCCCACAGCACAGGAGTGGGCTGTGAGACTCAGATGCTTTGGGTATGGTGACTCTGGAGTGCTATACGGCATCAAAAATGCAAGTGCCTGCGACAGTAAATCATAAAGAATAAAGTTTTCCTTTGGCTAGCTGTTAGGTGCTATTTTGTCTTTTTTTGTTTGTTTGTTTGTTTGTTTCATTTTGGGCTTCACAATAGTTAAACTTTGGTGTAAAATGTGACCAGGAGTGATTGAGACTGTGTCCTTGTGTATGGTACCCAGGAGCAGTGGAGAATGGTCTGTCTTCTTCAGGATCTTTGTATGCTGAACTGGAAGTATTTCCAGGATGAGTATGTTACCTGAAATGGCATTTGCCTTTACACTCCAATTCTCACCACACGCTTTTCTGAGCTGCACAGCAAGAAATAAAACTCAGAGTAGGCTGAGAGGATGTGTAAGGACAGGGGATTAGTTACGCTCTTCTCTTGTTCCTCAGCATTTAAGCTAAATCAGTTTCGTCTGTATTATCCATCAGAACCATCAGTAAAATAGAGGCACAGTAACACTGTTTCAGTTTAACATGATTTACTTTGCAAGTGGGACATAGGCCTGGAGCATGTGCCAGTTTGGGGGCCAGAGCTCATCTGGCGAAGCTGTGGTGCTGGAGAGGGTGAGCACACAAGCATGGCCTCTGTGCAGGGTAGCTGCATTCAGGCTGCTTTTCAGGGTGACTGGTTTTTACTGCCTCTCCTACCAGTATTTCACAGCAGCTTGGATGAAGTGGTACAATATATGCAGGTAGTTGCAGGGACAAATGACTCTGTTAGAGTTTAATCTTTAGTAATGACAGTAGAGAAGACTTTCTCATTATTTTGACATGTATAGATCTATGTATACGTGTTCATATGCAGCATGAACCAGACCCTTAGCTAGTCCTAATCTGTAAATCTCCCACTGCAACCAGTGAGCTACGGGGATCTGCACCAGATAAATATCTGACTTTCTCCATAAATCTTGAGTGCTCTAAGATTTAGAAATATATTTAGTGATTTCATTTAGCAATCCCTTCTCAGTAGAAACTAAACATTTGAAACTGTATCTTATCAAAATTTTAGACTAATTTGTAGAACAGAAGACCCTGTTCTCCTTATATTTTCCCTTTTTCTTTCTCTTTCCTTTCCTATTTTTCTTTCTTACTTGATCTAAATTCAGCTACTGGGATGAATTCAACAGCTCAATGTCTGGGAAAGCTAAACACATAAAGTGAAGAATGAAAAAAAACCAAACCAACCCCAAAAAAGAAAGACAAATGAGTTTTATCAATGTCAAATGAGTCTATGGTTTACAGGAGGAAGTAAGAAAGAAATATTTCTAATATGAACAGCCATGGGCAAGTGGTATGACAGCTTGGAATGAGGCAGAGAAATGTAATCACAGAAATCACCTAAACAGCCTCGTTCCCAGCCTGTTTTAGGTCTCTATGCCTCCCCTCTACCAATGTGAGACAGGAGCAGGGGATGCAGTTTGGGATTTTTTGAGTTTAAAGAAACACAGCTTTGACGTAGCATCAGGAGAGTCACGGGTCACTGTGTTTCATTTCTCTGAGGACTCCATGTCCCTTCTTCTAGGCAGTATCCTTGTACAGGTGAATCCTCGAATTACTGTATGCTGTGTGTGAATGCAAGATCCACCTCTGGGTTTTGTCATACCATTGAGTCTGAAAATCCTTTTAAAATGAATATTGTTTAAAAATCAATATTATTTTCCAATATCCACTGAAAAACTCTAGAGTATGTTTGCTTTTGTGTAGTAGAGAATGTGGTCCAGGTAAAATCCTTCCAATTCCTTTTTATTGATGTTTCAAAATTATTTTTCTTTGCTTTGAAAGTACAAGGTTCAAAGCATTTTTTCCATATGTCTGTTGCAGAGATGTGCAATGAGCAATGAGTCATGAATCTAATGTTCAGAACTATGTCAGTCTTTATCTTGTCCCTTGCTAACACACAGAGTTTCTTGGTAACAGCTAAATACATTACTTGCAATGAGAATTATGTCTGCTGGGAGTAATGGTGCTAAAACAAGGTATGTCATTGAAGACCAGCTACTTTATCAGCCACTGCTATGTCAGTGTCTGAAGGCAATGAGCTGTGCTTTTTATTGTTCATGTCCAGTCTCAGTAAGACTGAGTGTATTTAACAAGCAGGTGGGCCAGGTAAGGAGGAGCTGTTGTTTGATTTCCCTTTGCTCCACACTCTGAGGACATGACGTTCTGTGGTACCTCCTCCCTGGGGCACCTGTGGCTGAGGCATGACCTGGCCACCACCTCCTCCCCAGCAAAGACAAACAAAATCTATGCAAACCAGCTTCCTCCTGAACGTTGCCTCTGCAGGCTGAGCTTCTCAGGAGGAGTGCTGGTTCACTGTGGGGATGTCTTGGCTCGGGCAGTGGCTAGCAGCAAATGCTTCAGCAATAAGTGCAGGAAGCTAAACAAACCTATCAATACTCTGCCCTATGGCATGACACAATGCAGTGACATGAACTAAAAGCAACTCAGGTTCATCTAGGCAAATACAGGGATTAAATGACTGAATGTGTTATTTTATTTGTCCCACCTCTAATTTATTTGCTGCTTAGGCAGAAAGGTCTGCTTTGTGTCATAGGGTCTGAAATAATGTACCAGGGCAGACTGGTTAACTACAGGCATATTCCTCTGGTGATGTAATAGGTACTCTCCTCTTCCCTTTTCTATTCAGTTCAATCAATTAAATTCAATGTACAGTTCATGGGAGAAGGGAGAAGAGAGGAATTCCTGCCACATTTATTGGTTTATCACTGTAATTTTTCTATCCAGCTGTGGTGCTAATAGTTGAATGAAAATGATCAAATGAATGATTGAGAATTGCTTTAATGCTGCCCTGTGCACCAGTCCCTCTCACCTCTGAGCACACAAGGGTGGGTAGCATCAGCTCCTCCTAAAAATTAACAAGGCTGAAGTCTGCCTTTGTTGTTTGCTTATTTGTGGAGGAAATTGTCTCATGGTTGTCAGACACTGTATGTTCCAGAGATTATGTGCAAGTAAATAAAAGCCTTAATAATTCAGTTAAAATTAAATAGCCAATTTTAGTTTTTCCAGCCATTGGGGGAAAGCAAGCAAACAAAAAGCCCTGTTAACTAGGGTTGTAGCCTAACATCAATCTTCTGAACCAGTTTGTCCTATGATACTTTAGCAATTGTCTACAGATGAATAAAGAATGCTAGCCTTTCATTAGCAGCCAACTAATTATGAAAGAATGAGGATAGTTGATTCTTTAATTGCTGTACACTGTAATTAATTAGCAAGGATTCCCCACCTAGTGCTCTGTTTGGCTACACTACTGCAGCTCATGGGGGACACACAGGGTTTGTCAGTACTAGTGCAAGTCTAGGCTCAGAGTGATAGTACTATTTTCCTGGCATGTTCTAAGTAATTTCTATGTCTCTCTCTCACTGTTGAAGGACATTGTCAAAGACCCCAAATTCATCCTTGGAGGAGCCACAAGAACGGACATTTGCCAAGGGGATCTTGGTGAGTGATCCCCCCTGGGCGGATGCATTCATGTCTACCTGCCATGAGGATCAGGGGGAATATTGTCACACATGAGGTGATGCTGTCCCTTCTGAGCTGGTGGAAGCAGTGAAGCTGGAGGTACTACCCATGCTCACCTGGCCCACAGCTACCTTTTGATAGCTCACTCCCATCCCTGCCAGAGGTCATCTTGGGGTAGTGGAATTCAAGATCAGGAAGGACCTCCACTTGAGAGGAGTGAGGCCACTGTGAGGCCAAGACAGTCGTTTGTTTACCAGCACCTTCAGAATGAAGCACAGTCTGCCCTGGCCAGGCAGGAACACCCTTTTGTGAAGGGAAGAAAATGAGGGTTTTTTTCCTCCTTCTCAATTCACAGGTGACTGTTGGCTATTAGCAGCCATAGCTTCTCTCACACTGAATGAAAAAACACTAGCAAGAGTGGTGCCACTGGATCAAAAATTTGGGCCAGATTATGCTGGAATATTTCACTTCCAGGTAAGATGAACATCTAGCACAGCATGAACACATTTCCATCATTACATGTCATGGTTCATTTTGCAGTGGGCTTGCCAGATACTGCAGAGGAGATATTGAAAAAGTATGGATTGATGAGCTCATGCTGTTGTTCATGTTTCAAGAAACAATCTAGAGGGCTACGTCAGCCTCCCACAGGCACACACACAGCCATTCCTGCTCTGTGAAGAGTCACACATCATTTCACATTTTCCTGGGCACACAAGCCTCACTTAGGATGTAAGTCCTTAAAGGAGTTGAACTGGGATCTGTAATATGAGTGTGTCTTAAAGGTGTCTGGAATCATGTGGTGAACACTTGCATAGCTATGTGAGTGGTGTTATTCTGACAGAGAGCTGCAGTGCAGGTCTACACTTTTAGTCTTAAGCTTTTCTTAGGATAGATTACCCTTCCCAGAGAGCAGCCTAGCATGGTAGAGTGGGAATGGATGATTTACACATGTCATTTAATCAAGCCTATGATTGTTACTAACTTAGAGTTAGACATACTGGGACACTAGAATCCCACGCGCAGAAAATGACATGCTGTCAGCAAACTCATGCCCCATCCTTTATAAACAGTTTTGGCAGCACAACGAGTGGCTGGATGTCGTGATTGATGACCGATTACCCACCTTCAAAGGCCGGCTGGTTTTCCTGCACTCAGCTGATCTTAATGAATTTTGGAGTGCCTTACTAGAGAAAGCCTATGCCAAGTAAGTCACACTGCACAAACATAATTTGCTGTTTGTACATACATTGTTCACCATTTGTTCATATGCTATTCACAGTACTAGTGAACAGTTTCTAGCCAGCTTTTTTTTTTAATATTATTTTGAAAGGGATGGATTGCATTTGCTGCTGCCCTGATCTAAAGATGTCTATCTTTTGGAAGCTGGTCCAGCTTCCAGCACATCATTAAATACAACATAGCTGACAGCAGTAGCATTGGATCAAAGCCTGAATCCTGCCATTTTTGTCTCTGCTGAGAGCTCAATTGATTGTTTTGGCTAACTCTGTATTTTTAAATGCTTTGGCAGGTAGCAGGCCACTGACACAGAGTAATATTCAGTCCTTGCCAACTAGATAACTGGCACTAAAGAAAGAAAAGCCCCAGGTGTTAATGATATGGAGAAGTGGATGAATGAAAAACGCGTATAAAAAGGAAAGCAGAATGATACTAATACTCCTCCCATATATTCTGGTTATATTCTAGAGAACTTATTTTGACTTCAGTGCCATTGCTGCAATTTTCCACACATGTGAGAAAGCTCTCAGGCATGGATATCTTCAAGGTTTTGGAAGCTGTTCTCACAGTCAACATATGTTTTCCAGGTTGAATGGCAGCTATGAGGCTCTTAAAGGCGGCAGTACAATAGAAGCCATGGAGGATTTCACTGGGGGTATAGGAGAAATGTATGATGTTAAGGCGGCTCCTGACAATTTTTATGAAATCCTAGAAAAAGCCCTGAAAAGATGCTCAATGGTGGGCTGTTCTATTGATGTAAGTAAGAAATGGGATCTGTATTTCTCAGTTTAATTTTGTGGTTTCTGTGTTAGAAACCTCTACTTTTTAAAGACTGTTTAAATTAATGAAAAGTAGAAGCATATGTACTTAACTCTTCAAACAATAGCTATGAACTCGTATGTATGTAATATTAATGTAGTCCTTAGTATAGTTTTTCAAAAGAAAAGGAAAAACTAATCACTTTTCAGCAGGTGATGTCCAGTGTATTTAAGGCAATAATGACATGAATATGAACACTTGGTGGGAGTGAACTTTATTTCCTGACTCTTTTGGCCATTTAGCATTAAAACTGGCTGTAGCTTTTTGAGGACTTACTGGTTCCAGAGAATACAAAGTTGGGTTTTTCTTCAGACCTAAATAACAACACTTGTTTTGAGTTCCCACAAATCCCCACAATTTCTAGGATCAGTGTGTTTGTTTGTAAACGGTCTGTGTTTTAGGATATTTCAGGTTTATTTCTCCAGTGACTGAAGCCTCAAGCTTTCAGAGAGGAAAAGTTGCTGGTCAGTAGTACCAGCATGGGTTACTTACAGTACTCTGCCAGTGTGTCAGACCCAGGGTAAAAGGAGCTGTCTATGTGTCCTTCACCACCATTGCTGTCCATCAATGTCTTCTTGCAAGAGTTGAGACCATATCAACACCTGATCTCAGTCTGAGAGCACTTTTTCCAGTCCCTCAGCTGACACAAACTACATTTGAATGGGTGTTAAGATTGAGACACCGGTAATGTAGGTGCTGCTGAAACAAAATCACAGGGGCAGGGAAGGAATTCTACCCTGGAGCCACCTCAGTTTTGCTCTGAGTGAACAATGCTTAAAAAACCCCATGTCATTTCCTAAAAAGGCACCTTTGGACCATCACTGTCTGCATTGAGCAGAAAGACAAATTCCCTGTTAGCCATTGACCTCTCACCTGCTGCTTGGAAAGGACCAGATGGCACTGTTTGTGATCTCTCTCTGAAGAGAGAGATTCACACTTTTTTTCCTGTATTTCAGACCAGCAGTGCTGCCGAGTCAGAAGCCCGAACCCCCTTTGGCCTTATAAAGGGCCATGCTTACTCTGTGACTGGCATCGAAGAGGTATGTTCTGCAGAGCAGGGCAAGGAGACACCTGGGGAAAAGACAAGGGAGTGTGTCCCCCCAGTCTCAGGTGACAGGGGGAGTTATCCTGGGGAAGTTACCCAAATTCCCATCTGCCTTTCCCTTCCACATCTCCTGTGGCAGTTTGCACCTCTTGCCCAGCTATTACCACCAACTTGCCCAGCCTCTACACACTGGAGAAGTCCTGCTCCCCAAGCACTGACACTTGGTATTTTCTTTATTTGCTTCTTCCCCAGGTGAGCTTTCGGGGCCGGCAAGTGCGGCTCATAAGGATAAGGAACCCCTGGGGGCAGGTTGAGTGGAACGGCCCTTGGAGTGACAAGTACGTGTGCTGTCCCATACACTCTGGCCTCACAAAGGCCAAATCCCAGCTTCTGCTCCACAGCTAGTTTTCTGCAGCCCCAGCTATTCCACAGAATATTAAATCAGAGTTTGCACATGCATAACAGTATTACTGCCATTCTAACATGTCTCCCTCAGCATTTTCAAGGCAGTTCAACACAGGGATACTGTCAAGGTTGTTTAGCCCCGAAAGCTAGTGCTGGCAAAAATCGTGCATTAATATAAATGAGACAAGTTAATTTTAATACACTCACAATTCTAAAAAGTATACACCTTTTTGTTTACTTTTTACAAGCTTGCTGCTGTAGTACTCATAACACAACATCCATACTTTGTGTCCTACTGCAAATAACATGAAACTAATATTGTATTCACTCTAATATTGTATCCCTCTAGATAGCTTATAAGTCTCTAGTTGCATGTACTGTTTGCGATTTCTAAACACATCAGGAATAGGCAGAAAACTGTAAGGTTTCTACCTGTATGTAATAATATATGACCATTAAATGAGACCCTCTCCATATGGCATCCACTGAAGTTGTGGAAGGACCCAAAACCACATCAGGATTAGTCTGAAAACCAGTCTGGTTTTACTTCCAAGGTTAAACAAAGGGCAAACAATACAAAATTAAAAAAAAAAAAAAAAGTAGTAAAACCAACACTAAATTCTTCCCCGATACACACTCCTCTATATATTTTTGCATATATGCATGGCTTCATTTTTATTTCATTTTCTTCTACTGAGGTTTTTTTCTTATTTCCACAAATGTAGAGGAGAGGAGCCATAACCTGTCTGGCCCTTTAATATTTCTGAGACATAGTCATCAGTGGGACTACTTTGAGTGTTCCTGTCCTTAACATGACTCAGAAATATATAAAATATGACCACATCAGCTCTGCTTCTTTGTTATCTTGGAAAAAAAATCCAAAAAACAAACATGGACAATTGGCATATACAATGAGTGCTTAAGAGGTTATAATCAGGACAGACATCTGGCAATTCATGCTGTCTCTGCAAAGCAGAGCTCTGACTCTGCACTTGGGAGGCTCTCTGGAGCTTAAGATGCAGAGGGGCTTGCAGATCGATACAGGAATCTGTATTAACATTTTGCAGTGGTTGCTGGAATTAAAAACCTCAACACAAAGTACCTGCTACTCCCTGTTTGTTATGTCAGATTGGAAATGTAATAGGGCACTTCTGGTCTTTCCAAAAAGCTTTATCAGGTTTTAGTTTGGTTTTTGATCTGGCACAGCTGGAGTTGCAGGGGTGAGTGGAAAGGAGGCAAAGACTTTACCTGGGATCTTTGTTACTCCAGTAAATCTCTTTGTATAGGGAAAGGACCCTATTCAGTTCCCATTGATTCAATTTTGAATAAACATGTGGCCCTAAATTAGAGACAACCATAAAAGATAAGATGGTGATACAGATGGAAGACAGATTTAAGGAGGGGTGTGACTTACCAAGATCTGGAGGTTTACAATTAGCCCTATTATATCCAATCTGAACACCTGACAGCAGTCCCAACTCTGAATGCAGGCAGTAACTCATGTTAAGACCATTCTGGAGGAGCTTGGGATTTTTTGACCTGATCCTGCTACCAGCTACATTAATTGGGTCTCTGCAACCATGAGTGCCAGCAGGATTGGGAAGCCTCTTAAATGCATCTGCATCTGTGTAAGCTGCACAAATAAAACACATTTGGAAAAAGAACAGCCTGTTGCTATGCCCAGACAGTCATTCTGAGCCAGGGAAAACTAATTGCCACATACGTGTAATAAAGCTTGGTTTTGTTGTCTTGCAGCTCTGCAGAGTGGCATGCAGTCAGCCCATCAGAGCAGAGACGCCTATCTCAGGCAGCTCGGGATGATGGAGAGTTCTGGTAAGCCACAGGTTTTTAAAGTGTGTGACTCTGTTTGGAAATCAAGCTGCAAATGGCCAAAACAAGCAATAAGGAAGTCTCTGTGTGAGGGAATTCTGTCTAAGTTTCTGTCTAAGAGAGACCAGGTAGAATGCTCACTTGGTTTTCTGTGTTTCGTGTGTGCCTATACCTATTTTAATAACAGAAGTCTTCTAAGCTTGGTTTAGTCGATGGCATTAGTATATTTCAAATACAGTGTGTCTCCCATGAATGTAACCTCCTTTAAATCCTTGCTATGAACAAACTATCAGACTATACAGAAGGGAGTGTTGTACTGTATCACCCAGGAAATGCCTTCAGGATTGATGCTAGGCATACCCTGAAAGAGAAGAGAGTCCTGAGAAGCAATACTACTCATTGCAGAAAGTAACAGGACATCAAGATATGTGTGAAATTATAGAAAATTTGAAGAAAAGGTGAAATTAAATGGAAAAAAAACCCCACAACAACATGGTGGAAATTGCTTTAGAAGTGTTAAGTGTTCTTCATGCCAAATTCATGATCTCAGACAGAGCAGATGGCTGACTTGCACATGATTTCCCCCCTATATCAACCATACTGTGCACTACTGACAGTGTGTCTTACCACATTTTCTAGGGCCAGATGCTCATCTTTTTTACACAGAAGTAAATATAGAGAGGTGTGCAGTGCTGCTATTCGAGATTTTTCCTTCCAATTAAACCAAAATTCAACTTGAGGCCTGAAAAGTTATTTGACATAGGCAGTGTAGCACATTAAATCACACAAAATAATTTATCTCAAACTTTGATAGCTCTGGAGGGAAGTAGTCCAGTGGCTACTGGAGGGAAGTAGTCTGAAGGTCCAGTGGCTTCTCCATTACTGTATTCTTATGTAGGATATTTTGAGTTATTTTGCTATCGACATTGCAAATGCAGTAGAGCATTTCCAGTTTCTTCAAAAAGCTTTTGCATTTGTTTGGGTTTTGGTTTTTTGGGTTTTTTTATCTATTTTTGACCTGGCTACAGCTGGAGCTAATGGGGTGAATAAAACTGGGACAAAAACTACATGGAACCCAAGTAACTCCAGCAAGTCTCTCAATACAGAGCATAATTGAAAACCCAGCTCTGTAATGGAAGTAAAAGTGTGCAAGTAGGCATCAAATGAACAATGAAATTCATGGAAAAGTCATCTTCCCAATATAGTTAAGCTGATAGTTAAGTAAATCCTCAAAGGCAAATAAAAATTTATGAGTTTGGGCATACCTAGACAAATGTTGGTTTTCGTCATCCCGCATCTCAGCCATTAAAAGCAGAAACAAAAGCCATTGGGACTGAAATTTGCACTGAAGGGATTAAGTGGACAAAAATCATATGCCAAAGATAAGAAATATTTCAAAAACCAGTCAGGCAAGTGCAATACCAGTTAAACCCTCCACCCTGTCCATCAGACTTACTTTTCTTAATGCCTTTTGACTTCTGTGTATTTCTCTAAGGAGTGTTTGTCTCTTTGTCCTCTCTAAGCCACACCTTAATGGTTTCCTCATCAGGCTTCTCATAAAGACTTTGCATAAGCAATAATGTGTCGTATCCCTAAAGACAATAAAATGATTGAATGAGGAAAGACATGAACATGTAGTCGTCTACAGCTGTGCTGCCTTTTCGTATTGATTGAATACACTCAGATGATGTGACACTTAACCTTGCATGGGTTAAGTCAGCCAAGGCAGGAAACATGGTCTATTAAGACCTTTTGTCCCTTGTTTTCCTCTGGATTTGTGAGAACTGAAGAAAATATTCATGGTAGCATGCTTTAGGGCCTTCTGACCTCATTAACTACCCCAAAGATATTCTGACTATACACTAGCAGTTCAAATTAGTCTTTTCCAGGTGCTTGTAACAGATGCGAAGAGCCATCCTGCTGTTGGCTGAGAAATCAACTTCTCACTTACCCTAGTCCCTTCTCTCCTAAAATCAGAGGGTTGGAGTCTTCTCTTCCCTTCATAAGTACAAACCCAGAACAGCTTTAGGGAAGACAGAAGAGGTGTTTTACCTCTTAGGAGTCAAATCTAATCTATAAAGTGCAACTCCTTCATCTCCTTTGTGGCACATTTCTAAGGAGCCCAAGATTGCATAGTGTGGCCAGGAAATGGAGCCACTTAGAGACAGATTTTGCTATGGTGCCCCTGCTTTTGTGCACAACAATACATGGAAATCATGAGAAAGAGGACAGACCTCAGGAAAGCAAACCCTGAGGTTTCTTCCCACACCAAAACAAAGTTGTAAAATGACCCATAGCAAGTATAAATTAATACCACCACAGATGTCTGTTTCTTATGAGGAAGAAAAACAGAACTAGCTGTGTTTGGTGAGCCATGTCTGGGACTAGCTAGGTCCTGTCTGTCTCTGCTATAGATAAACTCTGCTCTTGGAGGGTTTTTTGCTCTCTTGTTACTCCATTTTGTAGATAGGCGTCAGCCACAGGAGGAAAAGCATAGGTGTAGAAGTTTGTTAATGAGGAGATCAATTTCTGTGTGTTATTTCATTGTTCCATGGAGAGAGGGGGCTCTTACAGATAGTGATTCAGAGCAGAGAACACATCTGGACGCCAGATTGTCCTCAGGAAGGCCTAATACCTCTGCTCATTTACAGGCTACGAAGGCTACCCTCAGTCTTACAGCTTATGGTCCTCCTCTCCTCGTAGTGCAAATCATGCTAGCTGCTGTCTCTCAGACAGCTTCCCTGCTCTGTTCCTTTTGCTCGGGGCTGCACACTATGCACAGTGGTGTCTGGCTCTGGCTGCCCCTTCTCTTGGCTGTCTGCTCAGCCCTGAACCAAATTCCTTGGCTAGCAGGACTGTTGGTATTTTTTTGTCGTTTTACTTGCTAGATAAAATCATATGGCTTATCTGCTTCTCGGCACGCTGAGCAGGCCAGTTTCAACCAGCCCAGCCTAGCAGCTCAAAACTACCCATACTTTGGCATTTGCTTCCTCCTTCCCATGACCACATATATGTATAAAATATACACATAAGTATTTTGGGTATAAAATATATGTAGTGCAGTCTATTTGACAAAGTAGCAGGCAGCAGTGTCTATGCCACCTTCAAGGGCAGGTTGGAGCCATTTCTCAAGTCCAAACACACTTTATCTGTCATATTTGGTGTATGTTTTTCCTGGGACAAGGTCTCAGGCACCCATAAAGGAGGGGAGGGTGAACAGCTTCAGCCTAGGAACCTTAGCAGAGACCCAAATGTTACTTTAAATGCAGTGCAGACAGATAATCATACCATGGCTTGACTGATCCGTCACCATGTGTCCCTTGTAGTGCTGCCATTGTGGCTGGCATTGAACACAAAGATGATTTGTTTGAAGACTTAGTTCCTGCACATGCTTGATACCCTTTGGTTGGTTATTGAGCTAGACAATAACCAACCATTAAGGCCAGGATGGTGTTGATGAAATAACTCTTTCCACTGTAGGTTTTGTGCTAGTGTCACTTTCATTTCATCTTATACTCAATTGTAACTGAATAAGATCAACAGTTATAATGTAAAAAGAAAGGTATAAGAGATGTCAGACAAAAGGATGCTTGTGCTTTAGGCCACAGTGAGTGAAAGCTAGTTTCATTCCTATACATTGGCAGTATGTCCATGTTCACCAAAACTACCCTACACAAGTTGGTGATCTGACCCTGGGACTCTGCGGAATAAATAATTCTTCTGAGAATCCCTCACTGAAATCAATGACTGCCTGTTCCTTTCCATGTCTTTCAATCAGGATGAAATTTGAAGACTTCAAAGTGCATTTTGACAAAGTTGAAATCTGCAACCTGACTCCAGATGCCCTGGAAGACAACACTGCCCACAAGTGGGAAGTGACCATCCACCAGGGGAGCTGGGTCCGGGGAGCCACCGCAGGAGGATGTAGAAATTTTCTAGGTAAGTAGATACTAGTTTGAAAATGAGAAGCAGGCACCAAAGTATTTACCCAGCCTCCACTACTCTCCAGTTATACCATCGCCAGAACTGTGAGTGCAGGGCAGTTCGGCTGAATCTTAACTAGCAGGAACCAGCCAAAGAGACAAATGAGGAAACACAAACCATGGGCTTTAAGAGCACTGTACTTTAAAGATAAGGCCAGTCCACCTCCTGTGATTGGATGATTTGAATGAACAAACCAGGAATGAGAAAACTCAAACTGTGGGCTTTATGACTGGCTGATTTGAATGAACAAGCCACAACAAGCAGAGGGATAAATGTTCATATGGTCCCACTTGAGACTTTGGAGTAAAAGAATTGCTTTCTGTGCTCTCAAGTTCATTGGATCTGATTTACGTCTCATTGACATTTGCATGAGCAGGACTAGGTCCAAATAAGTCAGTTAAACTGCAGCAGTAAGTGTAAAGTGAGACAAAAAGTCCGGCTCAGCCAACATGTTTATGTGGCTCTGAAGCAGTATCATGGATCTGAACTGTATTACTGCAGACTGGCTCCAGCACTGTGGGATCATTGTGGCTATGTTCTTTTAGCAAAATCCCATCTGACAACATTATTTAAACCATGGTAACTTAATAAAGTACCGGACATAAAATCTTTTCTACACCTAGTTCAGTGAGGGACTTTGGCTTATTTTCTGCAAAGCTTAGTGGAAAGAAGCATGATAGCTAGTGGAAAAAGTAAGTTTGAGAGAAACCTCAGCTTAATTGTCTTCTTTTGTCCCTTTTTTATTTATTTTATTTTTTTTTTGTAGTAGTAGTGGTGGTTTATTATTCTTGAGGCAAGAAACTCCATGGTGTTCTTTATATTGGCAGAGACTTTCTGGACAAATCCACAAATAAAGCTACATTTGACAGAGAAAGATGATGGAGAAGATGACTGCACATTCATAGCAGCCTTGATGCAAAAGGGTCGGCGTAAACTCAAGAAGCTTGGTGCTGAAATGCTGACCATTGGCTACTCTATTTATGAGGTATTCTGTTGCTTTTACAGCATAGTAGCTGCATTATTGGTATTTGGATCTTGCTCTCGGTTTGTATGCCTGCCAGTCATCATGTATTTTTAGGGCTATTGCTCTTAAAATAATCTTCTTGATTACATCAAACACCATGGAGGATGGGGTCCTCTCAGAGGAGGATTTAGGAGCCTCTGTGGAGCCATGGGTTCCCAGGATAGACTCCTCAGCCCCATGATTCTGTCATCCCCTACCTGACTCACAGAGAGGGGCTGTTACTTCTTCTGAGCCTCCTGAGGCACATCACACACAAGGTTGCCTGTCCTCGAGTGAAGTTGAGATTGGCAAATCTATTGTTGCTGCTCTGTGAGACCCTGTCTGGGATGGTGATATTTAATGGCAGGGAATGTTTAGGTAGGAAGACAATGCCCCAGAATCATCTGAGACTGCCTTCTGTGTGGGAAAGGACAGTCATAATGGGTCCTTGCCATAAGGTGGGAGCTACGTTGCTGTGAGCACTTGGGTGAGGGGATGAGAGTCAGGATGACAGCTGGGGGTCAGTGCCAGGCAGAGTTTGGTTCTGTAATTAGGAAAGGGGCAAGTTTAGCCTCCAGCATACCTCAGCCAGTGCAGTACTGGCTTTCTCCTCCTAGAACCCTGGCAGAGATGGACACCTGGGCAAAGACTTCTTCAGGTACCACCCCTCCAAGGCCAGGAGCAAAACCTACATTAATTTAAGGGAAGTATCCAACCGATTCAAGCTGCCACCAGGTGATTACGTTCTTATTCCAACCACGTTTGAGCCACACCAGGAGGCAGATTTCTGCTTGAGGATTTTCTCTGAGAAAAAGGCCATCACTGAGTAAGTCAGCAACAAACCCTTTGGTGTTCCCCTGTGCTTGGGATTGGTAGCTGCTGGGGAGAGTCTGGCTGCTGGGCACCCAGCCCTGCAGCAGAGACCTGACATGGCAAGCTCCTGACGGCTTGGGGTTTTTCTGCATTTGCCCATTTTTGCTAAACCTGACTATTTTTTTGAGAGGAGTCTAAGAGGTAGGGAAATATGGTGTGCCATGATCTGCTGGGAAGTGTTGCTAGCTGCCTGATACTGTTTGAGAATCTGTGAATGCAGCAGTGTTGCTTCCTGTTTGTTTCCTCCCAGAGTTCATCTGAAGGATAATTTTATATTAAAAAAGGGGGTTGAGAAAAAAGTGTGTTCACAATGAATAAAGAATGAGATTAGTTCTTTAGCAGGCAACATGCACAGCTGTGCCCTCTCTGATTACTGCTTAAAGTCTGTTTCAAGGGTTTATACCAAAATTTAAACAGTGCTAAAGTCTGATTGTCTGAGGAATTTTATCTAAACCGAACCTGTTCAGTAAAAGAAGCTGTTTTATCATTTACCTCTGGAAAATGTAATAAGCAAGCTTCCACCTCAAGCAGATGTTGAATGTCTTCAGATACCGAATAAGGTTTTGTTTTCTCCAGGGATCTAGATGAAAATGTTGCCATTGATCTCCCTGAGGTAAGTCTACAGACTTAAAATAGCAAGAGAATAGCTCAGCAGAAGCCGGCATACATTGCTTTTACTGTCATTGGTTAAAACACGTTCATTTCACAGGAATGTTACACAATTGCCAGCTTTGTGTGTGTCACTGAAACACTCAGCTCTGCTGAATATGGTAAAAGAGCTGTAACAATCAAAATCATAATCATTAGGCTTCTGCATTTGCTTCAAGGCAGTCGGTGTCAGCCAGCACTAGAGGTGGGTGTCAGCCACCACGTGTACAGTGAAAGCACACCCATTAGCACCAGAGGGGCACATGGCTGTTCACATCTTTTAAAATTTTATATATTATGAAAAAATAAGAAGCAAGAGTGTCCACAGACCTACATTCATTTTGTATACAAATATCTTTATTTTACTTCTCAGTATCTGGAGAACTTGATAGGGAATGCTTACACATGCACATGCCTACTGAAATGATTAAATTCTTTATGTTTCTGAATGGCTTGGTCTGCCTGCTGAGCACTAATTGCAGCTGAGTCTGAGTCAGCTCCTGTTTAAGTGTATCCCTGCAAATAAGCCATTAATTGTGGTGTGCCTTCCCATGGAAACAAGCTAAGCCAAGATCTCATTTGTCCCTCTTTAGTAAAACCCTCCTCCAGGGACAAGCTAAACAATTGCAACTTCATTTCTGGGATCTTGGGGCCGTGTTCAGTAGCAAAATAAGTCTGTTCACCTGCCCCAGTGTCATTAAGGGACCACATCCAAAACTGATTAGAAGGAAGTGAGGAACATACATACAGTCATAAAATGTGTAAGTGTCCAAGCAGTGCCACTGGGGTCATTCTTGAGCTCACTAAATAGCACCCGTGTTGTATCTTCTATGGGTAGAGAAAACAAAGCCTCATTCTTTGCCTCCTGTGCTGTGCTGTTGCCTTCTTTTCCCCACTCTCTGTCCACAAGATCACCCAAACTGTAGCAGTGGCTATACATTATTGCATCTCTGTGCTCGTCGGTGTAGACTGAAGCGTGGACTCTATGCTTCTGCAGCTGCACTGAGGCACTTAGATGGCAGCCAGCTGAAGGTGTTTCTGGGCTTGGGATGGTGCTGGGTTAATATGCTGAAGTGCAGCAACTTCTGGCTGGTGTTCTCAAGAAGGGTGAGAGATCCCAGGATGATGCCGCTGGAGAGAGCTCAGGGGAGCTGTGGTTGTTGAAGGACCAGGGAGACAGAATGGTGCAGGCGTGGCATGAGAGGAGAAGTGTTTTCCAGGATGGGTGCCCTTGATTTTTACTTGGCTAAGGCAATGACACATTCATGCTTGCCTAGGTGAAGAAAATGAGGGGTTGAGACTCCTTTTGGGCAGCTAGATGGTTGGGAGGCCTCAGATCTAGAGATCTTTAGATCTAGAGATGTTCAGGATAACAGGTACCCTTATTTTAAGATGTACTATGGTCCCTGATGCACAGAGGTGCTATGTGCAGAAGAAATGTCATGTTTTACAATTGTTATAATGACATTTATTATGGTTGGTGTTGCAGCCTCTGCACCCAACACCAAGCCCACAAGAAACTGAAGAAGAAAAGCAGTTCCGGGCACTGTTTGAGCAGATTTCAGGAAAGGTGAGTGCAAAACTTTTGCGGGTCAGTGCAAAATGTAGAAAGAGGGGAAACACTTCTGCTCCCACGCTGCACCACATGAAACAAAAATGATGCATTTTGAGGAGTATGTTTAGTTGTAGTGTGTTCTTTGGGCACAAGATGTCACCATGCCTTATGTGTAGATGGAGGAGGGTGCAGTCCCTGGAGAGCAAGCAGGATGGCCAAATCTAGAACTCAAGGTCTTAGGGAGCCTACCTGGTTTAATGTTCAGCTGCAGTTGATTTTTCTTTGAATCAACAGTTCCCGCTTGAGGTCTCCTTCAGACAGACTTAGGCACAGCAGCACTCCCTGTATTTTAGGAGTTTCCCTTTATTTTTTAGTCTTTTCTGAATTTTGTATGGTTCTCTTTTCCCGAGTTACAATAAGGTATAGATGGGCATTGTTTGTGCTTTCTGACGTTTTTAGTAAGTCTGATTACAGAAACATTCAAGTAACAGATGCTTCACTTTATTTTTTTTTTCAATTTTTTTGTTGTTTTTTTTTTTTTTTTACTTTAGGACATGGAGATATCTGCAGAAGAACTTGAATATGTTCTGAATGCTGTATTAAAAAAAAGTAAGTGCTGATAACTTCCAAGTTAAGGGCTTTAAAAGTTACAGAACTTTTAAAAAGCTGTTATTAAATTCATTTACAAATGCAAAAATGAAGGCTATGTTACAACCCCTGCTAGGTGTCCTCCAGCCAGCTAGAGAAGAGCCAGGAAAACATGTGGTCTGTAATCTAACTATGGGCTTGCTCTGCCTCCAGCATGGTCCATGCCAGCTCAGTGAGGCCAGCTCTCTGTTGCACTACTGCCCTGCTGTGAAGAGACAGGCACTTGGCTGGGACTTTTAAGACCTTGATGTCGTTCATGACCCTGCTACAGGCCCTTTGTACAATGGGAAACTTGTCAGTCTCTAAACCTCATCTCCTCATTTTCAAAACAAGGACAGTATTTCCTGCCATGTCTTCAGTAAATACATCTTCTGTCTGGACTGTGACTTCTCTGTAGTGTAGCGAGAGCTGCCTTCATCTTCCGGTGCACAGGTCCTCTCACAATGAGGACAACTACTATCTCTGCTCATGAATGCTGTTTTCTACTTTCAGTGCATAAAAGATGTCTTTACCCAATGACTTCTTTTCTCTTATTGTTCTTTTTCAGCAAAGAACATCAAATTCAAGAACTTAAGTCTCATTTCATGCCGAAATATCATTTCTCTTATGGATGTATCCTTTCAAATAAGTGCTTCTGAGGCTAAATGAATACTGAATATAGTTGTCCATAACATTACTTTTCATGGATATCTGAGATGAATTTGGTAATGTCATGGCAGAACATTACCCAAAGAAAAAAAAATAAGTGAAAGTTATATTCTGATTTTTATTTTAGAAATTTGTGATTAGGAGTTTCAAGACTGTTTTCTGCTGCAGACTTAGGTGCTTTAATTCTGATGCCCAAAGATTTTTATATATTTGTGGATTTTAATATAGCTCCTCACACTTAAGGTAGCAGCTGACTGTTTCTAAGCCCCTTTCTCTGTTTAATGTTCTTTTCAAGGAAGAGATTTTAGCAAGGACATCTTGCTTGGGGCACATACACCTGGAAGTTATACTGCAGTCAAAGTGAGATAGAAGGCCCAAAACCTTTGGAGAAGCTCCAAAGAGATATACTCAGGGAGCTTCTGGGGAGAGACAATTCTCTGGTTGGATCTATCCATTAGATATGATCATTAAACAGTGTTATAAATTTGTAAGAACCCTATACTGGGTTTGCATCTATGTATTTTACACCTGCAAGTGTTTTCATTAAAGGCCTGCTCTCTATTTTATCTGTACTGATATTGGCTGGAAAGTTCTTTTCTCCCATTTTAGGCAACAATACTGAGCACCTTTAGAAGTAAATGTCAAGTTACTTCTGCATATAACAGTGCATTTTTTTAAGCTGTGGTTTATTTGAAAAATGCCTGGAAGATATAACTCAAGTCTTTTGTCTGGAGAGTTAAATTCACTAGACAGATTTGTGCATTTAAGTTATGGGCCAGAAATTAAGGTTCAGCCAAGTGTTGAAAATTGCTGTTATCAAAGTTGTGTCTTTTTGACCACCAGTCTGCGAACTGGAAAATCTGGTTTTTCAACTAGATTCTGGGACTCCAGGAAACAGACATGTGGGTGAGAGTTGTCTGTCCAAATTTAGGCATTTGTGGTGTAGGTGTCTGCATCTAATCTAGCTCTCTAGACTTCCTTTGTAGATAGTGAAAAAGATGGTGTAATTAATTGTTCTGGGTGTACCTGACTGAGGGATGCTGAATGACTGCTCAGACATTAGATGAGATGAATCACAGCCCTGGTACTTCCCCACTGGATTCATCCTTTGCAATGCTCTGGTGCCTGTTGAGTTTGCTTAGTATGGCATCTCCTCAGGTAGAGCTGCTTTTGCAGTATGCTTGCCCAATAAACAATTTTGTTACACGTGAGACAAAACAGATACTGTCCTAACAAGGCAAGTATCTACCATTTGGTTTATGTCTTGCTTGTTCAGCTGAGACGTTCTTATCTTTTGCTTTTGTTGCTCCAGTCTGTGACAGAGGTAGCATCCTCTCAAACATTTCTAATAGAAAATCAAAACAAACAAAACTTTATCCTGTTAAATTTATGCCCATAATATTAAAATTCGGTACAGATCACTCACCCTGCACATGCAGTGAGGAAGAGGGGACCAGTCTTAAATTTTCTCCCTTAAAAACCAAGCCTCAGTAGGGAGCTGGTCCATGTTCATATCTCATCCTTACATGGTATTGGCACAGAGACAGGGTCTGCACTTAACCCAGGAGCATGGCATGAGTCCTAGGTTTACTATTTAGGATTTAACTAAATAGTTTCCATGATTTGCAGTGCTTCCAAGCAAATTTCTACATAGTTTTGAATAAATGGCGAGGCATCTCTTCCTCTGCTTTGGAAGCACAAGGAACACAGACACAACCACCCCACTCTGGACATGCTATTTGGAGCACAATGACAAATGCAAGCCCAAGTCAATGCTGACAGAGTCTCCTCTGTATCACACACTACTGAATTCCTTGGCAACAGTCACCGTGTTGTGGTGAGGAGCAGGGACAGAGTTCTACATGACCCCAAGAAGAACCTGGCTGGGTAAAAAATCCACTCTTTGCAGAAATGATAATGTTTTTGAGATCTGTGGGTGCTCTCAATAATGTCACCAGTGTAGGTACTTAAATAACAGCAGGCATTAGCTAAGACCCCACTTGGCATGTTTTGACCATTGTGAATGCTTGCTGAGCTAGTGTCCATCTGAGCAAGGTCTTTGTCCTGCAAGATGGAAAAGGGAGGGGGAATAGGACCCTTCCTTATTTAGCATTTCAGAGCAGGTGTCCCATCCTGCAAACGAACCATGCTTGGGGGACATCAGTAACTCAGTAAAATAAGTGCGTCACACTTCAGGCAGAAGGGAGATCAGGCAGATGTAATCACTGCCTCTCAGAACTGCTATACAGACATTTGTTTCAGGCTATAAGGACCAGATTTTGCCAGCCTCACCCCATGACTCCCATTAATTTTTGGTTGAGCCAAGCCATTGCAACAGAGCCTGGTTTCTAGATCAAAATGCTGAATAGCACACTGGTTGACTAACTCCTTTGGGTACAGTAGCAATTTGTTTTAATCAGGTAATTTAATTCTCTGAATCATTTATATCCCATTTACGTCCAAAGCTGTTCTTGCCTTAGAACAATCTGTCTTTCTTTCTCCTGTGGAGCTTGAATTGCTCAGCTGTGTTTTTCTGTCACATAATGTTCCTCAAGCATCACAGCCACAGTGATGACTGAAACCGCTGGAGCTGTACCTCGTGAGAAATCCCAATACCAGTTTCAGCAGCACCATAGGCTTTACAGACAACAGAACATTTTATGCTTGAAGGAACAATGCTGATAACTTCGGACAGGATTTGGACCTTCATTTAACAAGTCCTTTTCCTTAGTTCAGATTACCAGACCAGTGGAAACGGGAAACTGGAATTCAGTGAGTTCAAAGTCTTCTGGGAAAAAATGAAGAAATGGATAGTAGGTGACATTATTCTTTGTATTTGTTTCTTCATTTCATGAGCTACTTCCTGCATGGTTTATTATGTATGTGCAGACAAAAATGGAGACAGGAGTGTTTACAAGCCATGAATTTTAACACAAAACAAATGTTTTAAAAGCATGGGGACTTGTTTTGGATAGTCAAAGACATTCTTAGCCTTCCCTAATGCTAAACCATAATGGTTTTCTGGAAATAGCAGATTTTTGTAAGCAAATCAACTATGTTTGGGATAAAGAGTGCAATGGACACGAATAAGCAAGCCAATCAAAATGAAACTTAAGGAGTTTCCATTACTGCTGTTGTACAGAAGAAGAAAGTGATGATTCATGACTAGTGGAAACAATAATTTCCTAACTCATTGCATTTTCATTACTGATCTCTCAGGAGTCAACTGTACTGAAGTCTGGGCAAGTGTTGATTCTAATTTTAAACATATTTTCCTGCCATTGTATATGGCAGTAAGAATAAGCAGGCCTGCAGAATCAGGCCACAGACTGAATATTCAAATAGACACATCATAATTGTTTCCTTATGGCCATTAATAGATTTTTCTGAATTCGTGCTTCACCAGAGCATTCAAAATATGCATTTCTTTGCTTCTTGTCTAGCCCAACAGAAAAGGCAAACACTTTTCCTGGGTACTAATGCCACATGTCTCTTAACAAAGGACACGTTGTTTAACAAGGGGGCCTGAGAAATCCTTGCATCCTGTAGGAAGATTTGCTTGTATATTTGCTGGAAAATTTTAGGCTAAATGTGGCAACAGCTCTAAATGATTCATATTCCAAAGGAGACTTGTATTGTTGTTTCATTAAAAGGATGTAACTTAACTCTGACTTAAAAATTGTTTAGATCAAACTGTTTGACTGGTTCTCTTGGTCGTACCATGAATGTGACTATTAAGATCTTTTATACCTAAAAGCAAATGAGTAAGTGACAATCTTAACTTCATGTTAAATAGTTAGTCTCTAGCATTCAGAATTTGAGAGAAAAACATAAAAGGATATTAAGAGAATGTGTCTGTTAAAAGACAAACAAAAATACATCCTTTCTAGATAAAATCACTTTTTAAAAAATCATGGAATTTTTAATGAAGAGCAACTCATTATTTTTTAATGCTTGGATTTGGCAGTGCTTTTTTAAGTCACAACAACCTATTCATATGGCAAAGAGAATTGGGACTGAGATTTGCTCCTCAGGTATAAAATCAGACTGGATCTAGACCAAAGTCTTGTTAGCTTTCTTAAACACTTATACTATGCTGTTAAACACCTTGTCTTTCCATGCCATATCTGCGCTCCCTTTTGTATTCAAATACTGATCTTTCCATATGCTCCTTTGGTAACAGAGTATCTTTCTTCAATTTGACTTCGATAAATCTGGCTCCATGTCCTCTTATGAGCTTCGTGGTGCTCTGAAAGCTGCAGGTAAGACAAGCACTGCATTTTGTCTGGCAAACCTGTTGGGCAGGTCAACTCTGGGTGAAGGGGACAGGCCAGGGGCCCCTGAACACAGAGGAGGTCTAAACCCCAGAGAATATCTGGGCACTTTGAGTGGATTACTTTTACCCCAGGTATGCCCAGTCCTGCAGGGCAATCAGTCAGAACAGTCTTTACATTTTATTGAGCTCTGTTAACTCAACAGTGCTGCACAGTTATACCCTGAAAAAAAAACACTTCACAGTCCATCTACCTTTAAGAGTTGAAGGAATAGTGAGTAAGCTGCTTGTTATGAAGAGCAGTCACTGTATTAGTATTTCATCCCAAATTATTTTTGTTAGAGCACGTGGTTTTGCAAAAATCCCTCCAAATTTCAAGAAGACAGAATGGTCTCTCATACATCTCAACATGAATAGACTAGAAACTACAGTGACTGCAAAATTTCTTGTTCAGAGTTTGTTGCTCATGGCAAGCTTGAAGAACTTTGTGGTCAGATTGTTTTCTGGATGGATGTGCGCCACAGAGTATCCTCCCATTAACTTGTTTTCAAGAGTAGTTAACAGAGATCTGTAGAATCCACCCGACCTACAAGGTTTTTCACTTTTTCTTTGCGTGTGTGTCTTTGGGAAGGATACCAACTCAACAACTACCTGCTGCAACTGATTGTCCTACGATACTCAGATGAACAGTTCCAGATTGAATTTGATGATTTTCTGAACTGCTTAATTCGCCTAGAGAATGCAAGTCGTGAGTATCTTCTTCCTCTGGAATATCTTCCTCTTTGGGAAAAAAAAAAAGTAGTTCCACTTTCGGCTGTTGTTGAGCATGTTGCACAATGTCTGAGATCAAGTGTGTACATGACTAACAGAAAGGAGCTGTGTTTAGCATTTGCTTTTAGGATGGCTTTTCTCCTGTAAAGTGAAAAATGTTCTGGTGCCAATGAAAAATTTCCCTATGTGAATAGATCTTGCTTCACAAACTCTGCAGTAATGTAGAAGGCATGTGAAGAATGCTGGTAGAGTCCATGTTATAGCTTTTCTTGTGGCTCACTCAGGCGCTTAATTTGGGATCACAGAATTTCAAGGTCCAAATATTACTTGTGCCTCATGCAAAGAGACAACTGGCATTCACTTTGGTAGGTATCTCCTGTACCTTTTACGTGTGTCCCCTTTTGGCTGCAGATGCTTCCTTGTGCATCAAGGCACCCTAGGTCTCAGTTCATTTGTGTACAGGGTCATTCTTGTTCCAGAGCAGCAGTAGTAGAGATAGGTAAAATAGCTGCATAAATGCTGAAATGATCCTTATTGTGGCTCTAAATTCAAATAAAACACAACTCGCTCAAGGCAAGCAAAATCAACTTTCTTGACTGATTCTTTTTTTCTTCTCTTTACATTCTGGTTCAATCTGTAGCAATAGAAGTAATTAAACTACTGAGAGATAAAAGTTAAATAAGATATATAAAGAAATGCAAATTGCTTGGCTTCATTTCAGAGTACCATCTAAATCCGACTGTTTAGCACATTCAGGACACCTCTTCCAGACAAGTCCTGAAGTGAGACTTGCACAAAGGCCTTAAGTCAGCAAGACATTTCCTCTTGCAAGGACTTTGCTTTGTCAGAGCAGCTACCAGCACCAAGCAATCCTAAGCAATCCGCCTTTGTGCCACGCCTTCCCTCTCCTTGGCATGGCCACTCATCATTGTGGGATGGAGAGCTCCTGGATGAATATGAATGAGGTGTATTTATAGCTCTGGTGTCCTGTTTTTCTTTTCAGGAGTATTCCAAGCACTGAGTGTGAAAAACAAGGAGTTCATTAACCTGAATATAGGCGAGGTATGAGCACAGATTCATCAACTCTGACAAAATGATGTGGTTTCTCTAGAACTTTGTCCTCTTGTAAGAACTGCATTTGTATTTCTGCATGACACTTCAGGTGACATCTTTGTCTGTGAGAGTGCATATCAGAGTGGTATCAGCCATAGGGTTCAGCAGGGCAGGAATTTTACATCCCACGCACTGATTACATCTCCTCTGTGCTATTTCCTTCCTTCCTTGCCCTGTGGCATATTGGCAGCTTCCCATGCCCCTTTCTAGATTCTCTGCCTTTTTTCCTTCCTCAGGTGCCAGGTTTTAGTGGGGGAGAGGGGAAGGAGCAGATGGGTATAGGGAGAGTCTTTTACTCTGCCTGAGTCCCCCAGGACTTCAGATCAGCCTTTCCTGTGCATGTCTATCATCTGCTTCTCAAACTGCTCAGCACAGGCTTCTTATTTTATTGTGCTCTCTTTGTCTCCCTGTTGCATGTGAGCTCTCTCTCATTTTAGCTAACTCCCAGCTTCCTAGGGTGAAGTGCAATGAATTACCAGGCAAAAGAAATGTGGGAGCCTGTGTGGACTGCTGGGATGCAAACAAAATCACTGCTGTTACCAGGATCTAGTGCTTGGAGAGCACTGCCTCCTTCCTTCCAAACACAGAAGTAAATGGTGGCTGAGGGCTCTCCTTAATGACAGGACATAAAATCTGAGTGAAAAGAAAGCCAAGGTCCTTTTCCCTGCATGGGTTCAATTCAGAGCAAGGCACAGCTTTTGAATGTCTCCTATTTGGAGAAGGGGATGGGGAGATAGAAGGGCCTGAAATAACTTATTGTAAAATTATCTTTTTTCTGATATTAGTTTATCAATCTAGCAATGAACATCTGAAGAATTCTGACTTGGGTGCTGGGAGTTTCTTGTGACATTGCTGCTGAGAGTTCTGCCACAACAGCTGAGGTCCCCTTCACATGCAAACTTCACCAGGAGATTCCATGTGGAAGAACATGCATACTGACCACTCTTTCTGATCTCCAGCCCTGTTGATCACTTCAACAGTCAGATCACGTTTTTGTTTTTTCGTAAAGCCTGATACTGGATTTGTCAATGGAAGAGGCATTTGGATGGGGCACACATGCCTGTCAAGCAGACCAAAACTGATATTCCTGGGTGACCGCTGGTTTTTATGAAATAGGATTGTAGTTTGTTTCAGCACAGCTCAGACTACACTGATTGAAAGTCTTTATTGCTTCTTGGCTACAGATTGCTGTAAGAGTCTTCTGAAAATAAAAGGTTGCATTAAACTGTATTCAGTTTGGAA
The DNA here is from genome assembly GCA_035583185.1 of Anabacerthia variegaticeps. NCBI lineage: Eukaryota > Metazoa > Chordata > Aves > Passeriformes > Furnariidae > Anabacerthia > Anabacerthia variegaticeps. Next base: position 41,631,999 of record JAWWEW010000112.1, on the reverse strand, counting down.
TTTGTTTCCAGGCATACTGTGTGGCTGCATAACAAGTACCCTGTTGTAGCCACATGAATTTCAATCTGGTCAACTGTGTACTAAGGAAGACCAGGGAACATATGGATTAAAACTCACCTTTGAATAGTTATGACAGAGGTCCCTGGTCCAGGCTTCCTTAGAAGGATCCTTAAGCTAAGGTTTGACATTCATCACAGATTTAATTTGGGGGAAAGTTGCATCTGACCTTTCCTTATTCCTTCCTCTGCTAATAACAAAGTTTCCCTGCTTCACACCTTGCTCTGTGACCAGAGTGTGTCCCGTAGGCCAATCTCTGCAGAGTTGTACACAGCTTGTCTTCATCGTCAGAGAAACTTGTGGCCTCTGAGACACTGAGCTCTTGTGTGGAGGCATTTTCCTCCAGACAGTCTGAGATTGTGTCCAACACCAATCATGCTCCAGAAGAGCAACTATAATTATTTTAGATTAATTAAATGTACCCATTGGTAAGGTCCTGATCTCTGCAGCTATTGCTATTTTTCTTCTGTGACTTATGTGGTATAATTCATGTGATGTGGGTAGCCAGTCCTGACTTAAAAAATAACAGTAATAGCAGCCAGGGACTTAAGAGGTCTTCACAGGATTTGTTTCCATGATTATCTTCATAACTTATGTCTATCTTACAATGAATCAACTGTCTGGTTTTGTTTTCTAAAACCTTTCTTGCAGTGAAACAGATGGCCCTAGACTAGCTGTGCATTCCCTGCTGTCCAGGATCACTGAGGTAGACAGGGGTTTGTTTTCTCTACATTCAAACCTAATAAGCAATTCTGGAAGGAAATTCAGGCTGCAGCAAAAGTGAAGTTCAAACAATGAAAAAACATCATGGTGTTTAAAATACCTACTCTTTTTTTTTTTAACACTTAAAATCTTGTAACTATGCAGAAAATACTCTCAAGCTATCTGGAAGCTGAGAAAAAGCTAATGGTTGCAGTATTTGATTAACTGAGGTACTCAGCCCCATGAGGTGTATTGATTTTCAGATGTGCTGATTGCATGTCCTTTTTACAGCACCAGAGACAGCTGTCTAAATTTGTGAAAGTTTGGATTAACATCTAGACTGTCCTATAAACACTCAGCCACATACTTGAAACAAAACATCACAGATCTTAACTGGTTCATCATGCAAGCTTAGATGTGAGTACAAATTTGTCGTAATATTGCATCGTTCACAAGCTATGCAGAAAAAAAGAGATGTCTCTATACCTGGTATCACCAGTGTAGCTTCCTGTTCCCCTCCACAGAGCTGAAATTGTCTTGTGGAACCAAGATTGCTATAAGAAAGTGATAAATATTGAGGTGGGAGCATCGAGTCACAGGCAAAATTTTCCTCTGCATTTAAAAGAAAATTCACGCATTTAAGAAAAAAAAAAAAACACTGGAGAGTTTTCTGCCCACTCACAGCAGTTGACTGCTGACTGTATCACAAGGAACATGAGAAAGAGCTAACACCTGAGTCCTTTAGGAATCGAGCCTCTTTCCTGGCCAGCCATCTCTCTGCAGAGAGCCAACTCTGTGTCCTATCCTGGGGCTTACGCAGCACCCGTGGGCACAGCAGAGTGCACGTAAGGGAGTTAAGCACCATGAAACCTGCACGTACAACCTGGCTGGCCCATGGCCTCCCAGAGTCTGTTGCAGCACAGTCCCTTTGCCACCACTATAGGCTATAAGGATATTGCGGGTGCTCTGTGCTGAAACCCTTGCTAACATCGAGGTGAAGGACAGCAACTGCTCCCCCTTGTCCTATGTACTAGACCATTTTCCATCTGCAGTGAAGGAGGCCCATCAACATTAGAAGCGGGCACATGTGAAGATAGAGGATTATATAATCCCTGGTAAGGTGCTATTATACTGTTCATGTGAGTGACTAAGTGAGCGAGGCATTTGACCTCACAGCCCCATCTGATCATGATGGTCTTTCACAGCACAGCACCCAACCAATGTTTGAGCAGGAGGGCAACTTAGTGCCCAGAAGCAGGAGTTTGGGCTTGTAGTTCTTCTTATTTAATCAAGGATCTTGAACTTAAGGCTGGATATTGCTGCCTTCTCTGATGTGAGATGTAGATACGTTTGGCTCTGTATCTTTATAGGAGCTATGGCAGATCACTTAGAGTGCTCTGAAAGGTGTGTGAGTGGTACCTTCCCTGATGTGGTACACACAGACCTTGTTAGCAAGAACTGGCTCATGCTGGGAAGGCCTGACTGTCTGCTAATATCAACATTAATGGGGAACATGAGAGTAATTTGTCATAATTATACTACTGGAAAAAACTAGGAATCACTTAGCTACAGGCTTGCAATCTGAGCGTGTTCTCTCGCTACTTCACAGAATGAAAAAATCTGTCTCTAAACCTGCTGCTAAAGCCTCAGGTCAGATGTTAGTAGGGCCTGGCTGCTGATCTGGAGCTGGTTGTCTCTGCTGCTTCCCTGTGCGCTCTAAGCCACCTCAGCCCCCCAAGATGTTGGGCAGTGCTCAGAGACACGGTACATTTCTTAGTTTAAAGGAATAACACCAACTCAAGGTGTAAGCCTTTTGAAAGGGTATTCATTTGGAGTTTGCCCCAAGGTCAGCCACCTCCACCACTCTAATCAGCCTAATGGTAGATTTGTCAACAGCATTTTCTTGCCTTGAAGTAGGTTTTCTTCCCAACCTGTTGCTGAGGCCAGAAGGGATTTAGTTAGTTAAAACTACCATGAGGAACAGCCATAAAAATGTAAAGAAACTGAAAAATAGTTAAATTGCATTCTGCTTTTTCTCTGTGCAGAGACAGAAACTGTCAATACACATTTTAGGCAGAAGCACCTCATGCTTCATCAAAAAACTCCCAGGGAGTGGCTCAGCAAATGCTGCATCATCAGCAGCAAAGCCTGCCTTAGAAAATAGTAATTGTTTTTTTACAGGGCTATTTTAAGCTCCACTAGGACTTTTGGGGGCCTGTAAACTCCTGCTGCGTGTCAGCACAGAGAGTGCATGAGGCATATTGGGGGACAAGGGGATGGGAGAGAAGAAAAAGTGAAGTCTGGGCATCCCTCTGCTGGCAAATCTCCCATATTGTGGAGCAGTGGCATCAGGAAGGGGGGATTCTAGAAGTCATGCAGCAGTTCACCCCATTTACAACAGTTGTGGTTGCTTCCAGTCATGAAAATTAAATATTTGTGAATAGATACTGAGTTATCTAAATCATTTTCATTTCAACTTCATTATCTACCCACTTCTCCCCCACTCTACCCTGAAATATTTGAGTCTTTGTGCTTTTTGACTTGTGACAGTATATGTTTTGGAAGCACATCAGAGTGCTGAGGGCAGTTTGTAATGTTCCCAGTGGAACTTCAACATTTTAAAAATTAATTATAAATACTTGCTGATTGAAGTAAACACACAAGCTGTCAGCAACTGCCAACAACTATCTTTTGCACGTCAGCCACTTATAAAGGCAAGTGTGTTATAAACTGCTCTTCTAAAATCTCTGATTTTCATCCCTTGCCCTTTGCATGACCCTAGAAAGGAAGTGAGCTCTGCTGAGCAGAATTTGCCCTCCTGGGCAGCCTGGATACCTCTTTGAGTATTATCGGCAGAGGCAGAGGACTCAAAAAAGGGCAAGGACAGCAGCAGGCACTAGACACGTGCCTGTTCTTCTGGTCCAAAGACTATACAACTATAACTCTTCATTGCCTTTTTTTCTTCTTTTTCTAGTTAAAGTGCCCTGAACCAAAGTAAGATGGTGTATTCATCCCCATCTCCCCCTAATATACAATGAAGAATGGTGAATACTTTCCTTTTGAAGTACTTCACAAGACTACTTCAAGTGTGCTTTTTTCCCTGGTTCTTCAGAACAGAAAAATCATTTACCCACTCAGATCCAAGGAGTGCCCATGTTTCATCTGTCCCTGGCTTAGAAGCGGCCAGGGCAGGCGGAGCTGCTTGCATGCCTTGCCCGCAGTGTGGTGTTTGCCATACACAAGGGCCAAATTCCCTTGAACATTGGGAGATCCCAGTGGGGAACAAGGATGGGGATGGGGGTCCTTCCATGAGTGCTGTTTGGCCACCTTGCCTGGCAGACAGCCCCACAAGGACACAGTCCAGCCCCTGCCCTCATAAAGAGGGCAATGCCAGCATTTTGTGACAATTTTATCCAGTTGCTAAGCAGCTGGGTCCCAGGGACACAAATAAAGTGAAAACAAGATCTCCCAAGGGAAAATGGCTGCTCTGGGAGGGCGCTCCCTACTTCAGACCCATGTCTTCCACTCCCCTCCCCTTCAGTCTTGTACAGTTTCGTGGGGCTGTGCCAGGCCCTGAGTGAGGCTGATGGCATGTGCAAGGCTTTCAGAAGGGATTCTGCCAGACAGGATCCAAGCTGAGCTGTCCTCTGCTCAAGGGAGTGGCAGCCCATGCCTGCCTGCAGAAGGCTGAGGGCACAGACCTGGCTCTTCCAGCTCCTCAGCTGCAGCTGTGTCTGTGCTGGGGCAGCATTAAGCACTGCTGGGGCCAGAGAACAGCTGTGCCCAATTCTCCAGCCCAGCTCTCAGGGTACCCACTGCTGGGATGCAGTTCCTTTACCTCTCAATGGCTAAGGGTTTTATGGCAAAGGTTCTCCTTTTCCTACTAGCAAGACCAGCAAATCATACTTTTAAATGCTTACATACTCCTTTCACCATCCTTGACCTCTCAAAGAACTGTTTTGTTTCAGCACAGAATAGCTCTGGCCCAGGACACTGAGAAGACCCCTACCACCACACCTTGGCATCTCATATCACACTGCTTAATCAGAAACAGGAGATGTGGGCTCAAACCCCTTGAGCAATTCAAATAGCATTTACCTTTCTCCAGTCTTCTCTGGTTGTTAGACACTAAGCCTTTCTGCATCAGTTTAACACCCAAATCCAAGGCTGTCAGCTATCCAGGATTTAAACTTTGGGACCTTACTGCTCAGACAGATTGTGGAGTCTCCTTCACTGGAGATATTGAAGAACCATCTGAGCACAATCCTGTACTGTAGGATGACCCTGCTTGAGCAGAGAGGCTGGACCAGAGGACCCACTGTGGTCCCTTCCAACCTGACCCATTCTGTGATATATCAGCAGGAAATTTTAGGACATAATACAATGTAGCAGAACCGTTTATTGTACAAGGGGAAACCAACACAAATCTTCAGGAATGTGGTCACAATGCACTACAATCCCCTTGGTCATCCAGCAGCACTCAGCATCTGCTCCAGTTTGAAAACAGATTATCTTGTGCCATAGAAAATGGATTTATCATGTCTGATCCCATTCATTTCCTAGAGGACATGCCAAGTGACTGAAATAGAAATGGGGTCAGCAATTAATAGGGTAGCTCTCAGTCACTGTCACCATATGTTGATATGATGATGGCTGGTTTATCTATTTACCTGATAAATAGCTTACTGCAAGTTTTATCAGGATACAGGTCAAGGAGAGTGGAGACAAAATTCCACGGGCCATTGTACAGAAACTGACATCCTCACATATTTCTTCTCCAGTATTGAAGCTTGCCTAAATATTTCTCCAGTTTTGGGGAGTGTTTCTGCATGTCCTTGGGGAAAGGGGAGTAGATGAGTCACAATTAGCTGCAGCCTCAGTTTAGCCTTCTGCCCTATTAGGTTCAGCTGAAGTCTCTTTGACTTTATTCTTTACAGGGACCTCATATATGCTATATTTTCTTGAACTGGGGTAGGCAAACTTTTGAGCACAAGAAACAGAGGTTGAGAAGGAAGCTGCCACAGTGGCAGAGGCCCAGGCTGAGACTTAGGTTGGAGCCAGGAGCTCTGGGACGTCTAAGTCCTGCCACCACAAAGACTGCTTAAGTTTCTGATTCTTATAGTAAGTCTTATTATAAGTCCAGCCTTCTCTGCAGCTCATGCTTAATATCTCTCCAACAGAACTCACGGCACTCTTTTAGAGAGATGTTATTCCTTCCTGAGGCAGGAAATTTCAAGCTTGTCAAAGCACTTTTCTTTGCCAAGGAGAGCTACAGTAGAAAAATTTTGATTGAAAACAGGTGCAGTGCTGGCTGGATGGTTGAAAAAGAGTCACTGTGCAGTTTGCATAACCTCTGGGGAAAAGATATGTAATTCAGTGTGAGGAAAAAAAATGAGCACTGTATTGAGTGTGGGACGGTGAGTTTGCAAGGAGACGGAGAGCAGTGGCTTCCTCAGCAGCTCACGCTGCAGTCCGCAAACATTTCATTGCAAGTGTGGCTTAATTAGGTGGCAATACAGCTTGCCTAGCCCACTAAGAAGCAAATGTGCTGCTCCCCTCTTCCAGGATGACGAAAGTGTGTGAGACATAAACAGACACAATGGTAATGGGTTTAAGCCTTGGGAACCAGAAGAAAAGGCTCCATCCCCACCCCAGTGGTGCTGAGGAGAAGAGACCCATTTTTCAGAGGGGCTGAAGGTCTCATAGAGCCCACTGATGTAGAGGAATGATGGATGGGGAAAATCCTTCTGGGTAAAGAAGGCTATCTGTATGCAGTTTTGGGGGATGGGACACTTTTCTTCATAATTTTAGCCTATAAAGACCTCCAGTAAAACCATTTAATCTGATTAATCAAATATCTATGGACAGCATTGGAAAGAAACTTTCCCAGTTGTGTATGAATTTTGCATTCAGATTGCCCTCCTGCTTTTCAAGGCATATCCTCGAACTTCTGAATTGCCTAAAAACAGATGCCTATTTGGGAGCGAAAAAACCTTTCCCAATGCCAAAGCCCATTTGAAGAGCCATGCACACAAAGCAGCTTTGCTGCTGGGATGCAGCCACCTTGCACCCCAAGCACTCTGATGAGGATGGCATGAGAGGTTGGGCAAGCAGCAGCTGGAGCCGGCAGCAGATGCAGGGCAAGTACCCACAACACCCAAGGGACGGGGACAATGTGACTGCATAAAGCAAATGTGACCAGTCCTGATCTCCCTCCATTGACCACAGAAATTTCTCCAGCAAGATGCCATTTCCATGCAAAACACCTGGGACTAAAGATGGCCCAAAAGACACCAGATAGGGTACCTCTGCCGTGGGTATGGCAGAAAGACATGGCCATGATTTGGCCTCACCAAAAAATATGCCCTTTGCCTCGTGTGGGATGGAAATCACTGCTTCTCCAGAAACTTCTGAGAAAGTGAGAGTTGTCAGCTTTTTTTGGGAAGTTTCAGCTTTTATTACTATAGAGAATATCTGCAAAATGGCTTTTGAGCAGGTCTTAAGGCTTCAGAAAACTGAATACAAATAAAGATCAATCCCAATTTATTATTTTTGAAGTCTAAACCCTGTTGATAATTTTAGTGGCCCTAACCCCATGGTTTGTGAATGTCTTGATGTGTTGTTACTGCTCCTGACATGAAATAACCCTACACTGGCTTTGTTTACAGGCAGGGATTTCCTTCCCTGATAAATGATTGAAAGTGTTTAGTCAATTAACTCTGCAGAGTTGTTAATTTAGTAGTTTCCTGATCACTAACAACCAGTTCTTGAAAAGCATTGACACCAAACTACCCCAAGAGTGGGAATTTGTTGTTTATACCTAACATTAGTTTTGTAATGCTGCATTGTTTAACTGAGCAGTATTTCTTTACTCTCCATAGCCTCTTTGCTCTTGGGCATCTCTCAGATGCTCAAACAAGGGAGGGAGATAAGGAAATCTACTGCTTCAGAAGCATATCAATGTGCATGCTGGGTTTATATACATTTTATAAAATATGTGATATAAATAATTTATACACACACATATATTTTATCTACATGTAGGACAGCTTGTATATAAGGCTTCAGTAGCAACCCCCAGTAGTGAGGCAGCTCATCCCCTGAAGGTACTGACAGCCAACTTTTGGTTCTCCATGCATGGATTATCCAATTTCACAATTAACTGGGAAACAGTACCAAAGCCCCAAGCCTGCTCTGCACAGAAAATTGCCTGCAGTCACAGACTCATCTCTGTCCGAAGGGCAAAATTCTGTTTCTCCAGTTACTCAATAACATGGCAGGGAAACAATTTCTCATGTGTTTCATGGACCTCTGAAGAGAAAGACATAGGCACGTGTGTGTGTACCCACATGGGTGAGGCAGCTGTAAGGAAGACACCCCTGTGGCTGGTGCCACAAACCCTGTCATGGCAAAGACCTATCAATCTTTTACCACTTGTTTTGCCTCTGGAGCCAGACTTCAAAGCTCTATATACTGGCAAAGAGACTGGGCCAAGCAGGCAACAGTGAATGAAGAGCTCTCAGTAAAATACCTTTTTTTTTTCCCCCAGTTGTTTCTTCTGCTGAGTAAGTTTGTGAAGCCTCTACAAGGTGCTTGGTCTTCTTGAAACAAGGAACCAGCTTTTCCACCCATAGACCTCTGCATCCTGCAAGTATTTGTTGCTTATTTCCATGCTTCTAGCTTTCACCCTGCATATACACTGCACATGTAGATTTCTTCTCAGTCAAGTTTGCAACAAAAATATCATAGGCATTTTTGCCTCTTCTTTGTGTCTCCCTTAATTCCCAGTCCCTACAAGCCTCAGACATCCTGGGTAACTACTGGAGGCAGACACCTTCAGCTCCAGTCAAAATTCCTTTTAACATTCAGCACTTAGGCCTTTCACATCTGAAAGCCATCTTTAGGACAAGCAGCATTGACTTATATGATTTATCAAGGTATGTGGCAACTCAAGAGGGCTTTCAGGGCTCTAGAGGCTAAAATTAGATGTGCCAGTTACATTTCGGCATTGTCAGTGCACGATGCCCTCCTCTGCTCCAGCTGGCCCTGCCAGCTGTCACACTGGGGTGAGATGTTCTGCAGTGGAGTGACTCCCAGAGCCCAGCAGTGCCACCCGGACCCAAGGGGATCTGCTCTGCAGATTGATGTGAAAGCTGCAAAACTGACCTGCAGTGGGATATCATTAGTGGAGAAACCTTGTTACCTGTTACTGTCTCTGGGCAAGGGGCAGGATATTTAGCTGTGTTTGCAAAGGAGGTTAAAAATAAACAGAAAGCCACAGATCCATGAGAAGAACATGCATCCAACAGTGGCTCCAAAGCTGGCCCGTGTGCACACCATGGCAGGCATTTTGAAGGTGCTACTTCTCTTTCTGTCAGCCTGGGTGAGCATGAGCATGGGTGAAATGCCGTGTCTGCCTTCCCTTGGGGGTACAATAAGCTCCTGTTTCCCAAGCAGGAAAACATTTTCATTTCAGGGTAGCAACCATTTGCTGGAAACACAGTGCATAGAGATATCAAGGAGAGAGGGTCCCTGTTTCCTTGTTGAGAGTTGGGAAGCTCTCCCCAAGAAAGGTTCACCATGTGTGCACAGCTGGGATGCATCAGGTCCCTCATCAACTCTGTTCCCACTATGTATGACTGTCCTGAAACAACCATGGGCCTACAGAAAGCTCTTTCTCAGGTGTGTTTGGCAACTGGGGCTACCTTTTCTGTTTGTAAGTGTATTCTGGATTTGCAGTCTCTCCATAAACTGTACTGAGAAATACTTCCTCCAGCAAAGACCTGCCTTTATTGTATACTGGTGGGTGCCACTTCTGCAGGACACCTCAGTGTGAGAAATGTTCTTGGGTTGCTGTTGGTAAACTGGCCAGCCACAATTTCATACCACAGCAGCATTCCTGTGCAGGTCCCAGCATGGAGCCTATCACAGCTCGGGGACATTTATTCCACCACTAGCCTGTGCCTTCATCTAGCGTCCGAAAGACATCTTTTCCACCATCTCAAGTGACTTACAGAAGTCTATTTCTTGCACTTCCCACCATGAGGCTGCTTTGAAGTGACTTCAGCTGATGTTTTTTGCAGTTTTTCAGGAGGTTAAAATGCTTTGAGTTGTGTGCTGGCATTCAGCCTGGAGTGATGCCAGGATCAGAGCCCACTGCTTTCACTGGAAGTCTTGGAACAGGAGTCTTGATGTACTTTGCACTGCCAAGAGAATATCTGAAGGATTTTAGTGCAGAAAAGCTCTCTGGAATAATTTCAATGCTGGGACAAATGATGTCCTGTAATAACAAAATTGGCAAGTTCATTCACTGGGCTACACCTCATACAGTCAGCTGAGGCAGGGGTGTTCTCTTTGGCTCTTCACAGGGAAGAACTGTTGCTGCAAGTCATTTGGAAAGGGGAACACTGCCATCACTAGTCTCACTGAGGCTGAGATGGGCCATGAGGGCCATGGTCTTACCACTGTTATTAGCAACTGCTTTGGCTAGGAAGTTTTCACATTCTATTTCTATTTTCATTTTCTATTTCATATGTAAAAAACCTAATTCACAGGCCCCTATGGTCTTTATCTAGCTGGTCCTCAAAAGATGACAACAAATGTCAGTGTTACTGTCCCTGGGCTTGTATGTGCTTTACATACACACATGACAAGCATCCTTTCAGGACAACCTGTAAGGTTATCTCTAGGTGAAGTGAGCGATCTGAGGTCATGCCAAGTTTGCAGACAAAGACTTGGGCAGAGGTGTCCCACAGCATTGCCTCACTCGCTGTAGCTTGGCTGTCCGTGGCTTCCACTCCCAGATCACCCCTTCAGCACAGAAGCAAGAGGAGATGCTGCAGGGTGGAAGCCCAGCGCTGCTGCCAAAAGGGACAGCACAGAGCCAGGCTGTGCCACAGTCTACTCTGGAAACAACATGACAGATGGAGCTGACTCTGATCCTTGGAGCTCTGCTGAAGGCAGAACTGCTGGCAGATTTCAATGTTTCAGTTGTTGTTATCAAGAGTGAGCATTTCTAAGCCCCAATTTCTTGAGTTTAAAAATATATGATATACTTGTTCACATCCTGTCGACACTTGGTGTCCTTCAAGAGCATGAATGTCCCTTCCCTAAAGCCACCACTGTTTTGGAGTTGTGCTGTCTCCTGCAATGACCAGGAACGGGAAGAGAATACATGTTACACAAAAATGAATCAACTGTTCATGAAGGGTTTTGAACTGACCAACATTTTGCAGGTAGCTGGTTGGAAGCAGTGAGACTGTTAAACTCAAAAGAAATTTTAAGCATGGCAAGAGTAACTTGAAGCCTATGAATTTTTAAACAGCAGAGCTCTGGATCAATTAAAAATCTTTCAGTGTACCTCTCCAGTAACAACTTCTGTTGTGCTTTCCCCTTCAAACTGGGTTGTAATCACTCTCTTTACAAAGCCATTTGTGGTGACTGCACTTGCATATCTTACCCACTATTTTTGAGCCAGTCTGACAGTGGGGATAAGGTCCTCTGTTTTCTCGGGAGGGTCAATGCCCTCACCAGGGTGGGTTTGGAGTCTCTCAGCCTTGAACAGGTGGCTCAGAGCAGAGAGTGAGCCCCATCACCTGTGTGCAAAGAGGATGCTGGAGCAGTTGGGTCATTTTTTTTCTATTTTAAACTGTGAAATACCTTAGACCTGTCTTGAGGGAATGAGAAGTTCTGAAATGCTGGATTTTTCCCTTTTGTGGGGCAGGAACCTGTTTTGCACCCCCACTGGGTCAGTGCTTGACCTTCATCTGTCCAGGGTGGGTGAGGATGTGGTATGAGTGCTGGTCTGGAAGCTGAGACCCTGTGGGTGCTGGCAATCACCTCTCACAACTCCATTGGGCCCTGGCAAATGCACCTTCCCCAGAGTCTGGCTGTTTTGGCTGGTTGCCGGTCAGGCTGGGCTGTGTGTCCCAGGAGTACTTGGAGAGACAGAGCTCTGGTCCATCATAGTCTGTGGGCTGGTGGTGTTACAGGGACAGGAGGAAGCTGCAGAGGGGACAGAATGGATGGGCACTGCTGACTGGGTGCAGCAGCATGGCTGAACAGCCACTCCAGAGTCCCTGGGACGGACATAGTGGGGAGGCTGCTTCTGAAACCCTGGGTGCAATGTATCCTACAAAAACATTTTTTTAATTGGAAATTTAATTATTTCTTTTCTCAGTGTTTCTACTGCCTAGCAAAAAAAAAAAAAAAAAAGGTGTCTAAAATTAGCTTGCCCAGATAAAGACATTTTTGTCATATTTGGTGCATTCCTATCCGAATGCTGAAAGCCAGCTGTTTGGGCTGGGTTACAGAGAGAAATCTGTTTGTAACTATACCGATCTGGCATTGTTAGCTCTGGAATTAATAGCTTTTTTATCTTTCTACATCCTAGGCTCATTTTTTCCATACTAAGAGAGTGCCAGATGAAGCATTATAAGGGCTATATAATTAAAACCAGAAGTGCCTCCCAGTGAACTTAACTGGAAATGCTAATGGCACTTCTAGCAAAAGTAATGCCCTGGGGGACTCATTGCAAATGAAATAAAAAGGACTCAGTGCTGTTGCTTTTATGGATTTTAACTGAATCTGTACAGTCAAAAGGAGTCAGGATTTGGATTTTTTTCATGTCAGTTAAGTCCTCTCTAACTGAGGTCACCAACTGCTGGGTAAAACCTGTGAGACCAGATTCAGAAGCCACTCCTGATGCAGCTTTTTATGATCATGTAACTTCCCTTACCAGGACATTGCCATCACAACCCAGTTTTTCCATCTACTCTTCTGGCTCTACACTGGTGAAAGTCGTTTGGCTTCAGGGAATGGTGTTGGAGTGAGAAAAGAGCTGGGCTCCGGTGTGAGGAAAGGGCGGGGGGAGGCTGGTGACCTGGCACCTGGGCTAATGCCAGCAGAGGGACCGAGGGCTGGCTCTGAACATCTTAGGGCTCTGCACCCTCTAGAGAGAAAAAAAAAAATATGTAGAGAGAGACAGAAATAACATATTTAAAGAATGCCCACAAAAATCCAGCGGTCTCTTAATGTCCATGCTTTGCAAATACTTCTGTGCCTGATTTTCCAGGCATGTGTGAGAAGCTCGCACAGGGGCGTTTAAACTGAGAGTTTTAGGAGACCTTTCTGTAACTGGGAAAGCCTTCCTGTGGCCTCTCCACTGAGGTGCTTGCTGCAGGGATGGGGGCTTCAGGAGGAAGGCAGAAAAGTGAGGATTCAATAACAACTCAAGATGAAAAGCGTCTTTGCACAGAGGATTGAGGATGGCACTGGAGGGCTGCAGGTGGGCTCTGGTGCCTGGCTTATGAGCTACTGATAGCCAAATGCCTCAAAGAGAAAGCATCCTGTCCTGGCATGAGGCCTTTTGCTAAGCTGCTGCTGCAATAACAACCCGTGCTGCTGGGGAGTGAGTTGGCAGCCTGGGAGGGGAAATCTTCCTTTAAAAGGGCAAGCCCAGTGCTGGAGCAGGCTGGGCCGGAGGCTGGCAAGCTAGTGCCCACCTTGCCAGCTCCAAGTTCCTGCTTTACCCGTCTCCATCAACCCTCCCTCTGAGACTTGGAGAGCCTGCATAGCCCAAAATGGAGTGCTAGGAGTGACCTAGACCAGTGACTGCCTGGGTAGGGAGAGGTCTCCATCACTGGCTGTAGATCTGAGGGACCTGGCTTGGTACTTCGGCACATTCATACCATGCTGGGAATGGGGAGTGTGAATGTTGTTCCTGGAACAGAGGTGCCAGACACATCAGTGACAGGGAACTGCACATGGCTACAGGGTATAAGCTGGTTCATCTATCTCATAAGCAAGATTTGCTTGCTTCCAGACAGGACTGGTTTTGAACCAGAAGGTGGAGAGAATATACAGGAGGGTACTTTCCTCTGATAAGCTTGTTCCTAATCGTTGGTGCTCTTGAAATGTTATTGGAGAAATCTTAGTGATGAGAAGTTTCCTGGGGACTCTTCGGGGATTTCCAGAGTCAGTTGATTTGACACCAAAGTTAGTGGCTGACTCAAAGCTTGGGTCAAGGCTGGTGGTAGAGATATGGTACAACTTGACCAAAGACTGGGCACTCAGAATTATTTGATCTGGGATTTTTTTCCACTTCTCTCAATTCCTTTTGGAGTTTTTGGAGGAAAAGTAGCCAAGATCATCATGAAATTTAACATGCCAGGTGTGCCCCAGTGAAAGCAAATCCCTGATGGCAAGCTATATTATTAAAATGTCTTGCAACTTTACATTTTCTCACTAGTAAGACACTTCATGACTTTCTGTGACAGCAAAACTTGTGTCTTTGTGAGATGAGAGCCAGAGAGGATGAAAAAGAGGACAAGCAAGAAGCAGTACTCCTGTGTTGGCAGGGCAGTGGGCCAAGAAACTCATCTCTTTCTACTATTGCAGAGACTTTGGCCTCAGTTTCTGGAGCCAGCTCAGTGTGTCTTAGACTGCAGGTCATGGGACGTGCTGAAGGGCTTAAAGGCAGTGGCACAGCCCTGGCCAGCAGCTACCAGCACTCTGTCCCTCCAGCAGTCACTGCTCACTGCACTGCTGCCAGTCTGCTGGAAGCTCCTAGGTGCCCTGAATCACTCACAGCAGCTCAGTTTCTCCAAGATGGAGAAGTTAAAAAAAAAGCTGTAATTACTGACCACAAACATTTGCAGTATTCTGTGACTTGGAGGAACTGAGCTGCAGCCAAACCGGGGTGGAACCCAAAGTGATTGGTACAGCACTCAGGCCAGAGCAGGGTTTCTTAAACATAAGCCTATAGGCACACGCCAGAAGTTTCTTTCTTGGCAGACGTAAGCTCTGAAAAATGTGGCAAGGATAGCAGGATATTCAGTCCAGCCTTTAATAACAAACAGCTGTAACAAAGTCTGATCTTCCTACAAGTCAGAATAAATTTTGCCACCAAGCTTAGTGGAGCCAGTGCTTCAGCTTACATAGCTTGTAATGTCAGGGTGGAGAGGTGAATTTTCTCCTCCCATCTGAACTTTGTTCCTTCTTCTGTCACCTTTTCTTCTTCTCCCATCACAATGCCACCACATCTTTTCATAGCAGCTGGCATTTTACAGCAACAAAAACAATCCTCGTAACATAATTTGCACCTACTGCAAGTGGGAGATTTTCAAAGACTGCCTTCAGCTCTGGTTATTGGACTTACCTGGTTATTGGAGCAAGCTCAGGAGACAAATGACCCACGGAACTTCAGGGTCATTGGGACTCTTGACACTTCTGGTAAGAAGAGAAACTAGGGCTGAGGTCAGGATTTTGTGGAAACCTCTGGTTGATCACTGAAGTTGAACCATCCAAAAATCACAGAAGGCTCTTTCCTTCCCCCATTGATTTTTTTTGTTCCATTCCCTTGTTCACTTTGGAGACAGGCATTATAGGAAAGCTGCAGTAAGCTATTTTCAGGGCAGCTACATGCTTTGTGATTTGTTGGCATCCCAGTAAAGTCCTGACCTGCCAAGAGCATTTAACCTGTATCTTGGTTCTATATGAGGTCCAAGTTTTGCAGCCATTAGGCAGCAGAGCTCATAAATGCTGTGATTTAGAGGTTGCATAATGGAATATTTTGCACCAGAAGACATTCAAAGTAAAATCCGCACTAATGCTTACAGGAAAATGGTAAGCTTTATGAGTAAAATGTTGGGTTGAAGGTGAGTAGAGACATGGCTGCCATTCTTCAGCCAGGCCTGGCTCAGGGGTAATAGGCAGTTGTGCCCCTCAATAGCTGCCCTAAGAGAGAATGCATTTTTACTGTGCTGAGCACCTGAATTTGTCCTGGAAACAAAATCAGGCCACTTGTGAGGAGCGAGATGAGCTGCAACCTCTCCCTTGTCAACTTCACTATGAACACCAGGAAGAACAGGAAGGAGCAATGCCCCTGGGAAGAGTATTTTGGGAGACAAAGGGTCTGTTGAAGGAGAAGGATGAGCTAATGGTGAGATTTTCTTCTCTGCTCCATTTATGGAATAAACTTGGTCTCAGATCAGCATCTTTTGGGTGCAGTTCAGCACCACTGGGGAACTGCAAACTAAGGATTAAACAAATCTTTGATCACCTCCCACCCCACATTCATTGACTTGAGGGTGCTGTCAAAGCTTCTCGGATGATGGGAAGTCAGATGAAGATTTAGATCTTCATGGTGAACTACTTGGTTACATGTTGAGGTGTAAGGTCCATTTGTGGAAAGGGGACAATAACAGAGACCTCCAAAAGAAACATAGAAAGTGCCCTGTTGAGAATTGGTTGTGCCTGGCTTACCTGCTCTGTAAAGGCATTAGCGCATTAACTAACACATGTAGGACAGCCAAATGATGACTCTGTCCTCACAGTGACATAAACATGCTGAATCAAGTGGGTCACAAGCAAATTTGGATGGCAAAGCCCGTGGGGCCTGTCTGTAAGTAACGCCTACAAAGTCAGGTTTGTATCTCAGGGACATGACTTGAGAGCTCTTTGGAGGATTCTATTGCCAAGTGATCAACAGGACTCTGCCTGTTGGGTGCTGCTCCAGTACCCACAGCCATGACCTCAAAGACAGCTCTGTGCTGTCTGAACCTCAGCAACTACAACTAAAGTCACCGATAAATAATTCAGTTGCTATCCATCAACAGGCAGCCACAGCATCTTCCTCCTCTGCCTTTACAAGTATTCACTCAGTCATGAGACTTGTTGACTCCTCAAGCCAAGAGTACCCAGATGTTGTGGATTTGCCTTTATTAGAGAGAACTCTAAAAGTTGAGATGGAGCTTACACAAGATTGAAGCAAACTATGTGTATGCCAGATCCTAAATTTAATTGGCATACCACCCCTTCATTGGGTGTTGAGTCTTTCCAAACCAAATTCTTCTTCAAATGCCTTTTCAGTTGTTATTGGAAATTCAGCTCAAGTATTTTTTTTTCAATTTGTCTTTTTAATTGTTTTTCAAAATACATTTCTGGAAGAAGTAGATGTGAGCATGCAAAAGAAAAACTATCCTTGTACCTGCACTTTTGATTCTCTTATGCTTTGAGAACTTGCTGCATAGGACAAAAGGCAGAAAGTGAGACTACCCAGTGGCCTCTGCTAGCACCTTCCTTTTGTAACATGCTTTTAAAATCCACACATAAAACCTTGAAAAAACAGCTGAAGTGTGATGGCTTATTTTTTTTTTCTGATCTAAAAAATTCAGTTTATAAGTTCAAGATCAAATCATTCTTGGCTGCCTCTCAGGGCAATTCAAGATACCCCAACCAACTCCAATGGCACTGAGGAAAGCAGAGTACAAGGGACAACACACAAAGCAGCACAAAAGCCTTGAATGTTCTATTTAAAGTGACTTTATTAAAACATTGTTAATATAAAATGTGACCAAATACAATTTTTTTTTGTAAGAATGTTTAAT
The DNA here is from genome assembly GCA_035583185.1 of Anabacerthia variegaticeps. Classification (NCBI taxonomy): domain Eukaryota; kingdom Metazoa; phylum Chordata; class Aves; order Passeriformes; family Furnariidae; genus Anabacerthia; species Anabacerthia variegaticeps. The sequence continues at coordinate 41,614,852 of JAWWEW010000112.1, read as the reverse complement.
AAAAACATATTCAAGAAAGAAAGAGCATCAACTCTTGTCAAAGCACAGGAAAAACCTACCAGGATAAGTAAAAAGTTCTGCAGCATGTTCTACCAGCTGGTCCCAATGTGTGTTAGGGTTGAGTTAGCCGATGGAAGAGACAGGCAGCCCAGGTTCTTCCCTAAGAAGCTTTAAGGTATTTAGCAGAGATTTAAAGTAACACTCCTCAACAGTAGAAGACTTTGTTTTCAGATCTCTCCAAATCACAATAAGATTAGAATGTGCATCTTCATTTTGGATTTACAACTTTTCAGCAGCTGAATGTACAGAAAACTAGATTCACTGGTAACTGTAAACCATAATATTAACATTTGTCAGTTTTGAAAAGAAGGTGCAAGTCAATGCTAATTATACACCTATAGAATTTGTGCTAAAGTTGTTCTATATTAATGCTGAATGTTTATGGCAAATGCTAGAAAAGTGCAGCTAATTAAAAAACAGCAGTAAAGTCTGTGATGGTAACAAGTATTTTCTGAACTGCTGAATGCAGAGATAATATCCACGAATTACAGAAGTTTGTACATCTCAGGAAGCATGTAAAGAAGCTTTCAAAAGTCTATAAATAAGACTATGCAGTGACTTCTACTCTGTGGTAGTGTTCCCCTTTAGGTAAGAAACCTCTTAAGAAAACACTAGAAAAACTGGAGGTTTTGGGCTTAGCAGTTCTATTTTTTTTTGGGGGGGGAGGAGGGGGTGGAAAGGGGGGATATGCTTACAGCATTTTTCTCAATCAACAAGTAAGTTTTAATGCTCTATCAGCATACTCTGCTTGTTCAGAGCAAGCAGCACACCAATTACAGGCAAGGATTCTTCCAGGACATTGCAAACTCTTCCTGTAACAGGCCAAAAAAAGTCCTGCCATATCCAACTCTGCACATTTAACTGCCCCTGGCACTGAACCAAATGTCAAGTGCTAATCCATGAGAAGCCTAGCACAATTATGGTCTACGAGATGGTGACCTTCTTATAGCCTTGGCTGGGACCCATTAGAGCCCTGTGTTTTGCCTTCTACCCCAAACAAATGCTATGGGACTATTGCTGAGGTAAAGGGAAAAGTCAAACCTTTGGCATTGGAGCAGACCAGTCACTGGCTGTGCGTAGGGGAATTAAGGCTTCAAGGTGAGGTAAACACAGTGAGAATCAGTGTGTAAATCATGCTGCATTTCAGAGACGACAGATTCAAACAACAGCTACTCTTGTTCTCTACATTTTAAACACCAAAGATCATTCAAAAGCAGAACTGGAGGCAAGCCTGCTGAGGGCCACCTTGAGATGCCCCTCTGCACCTCAGGAACAAAGGTAACCCAGATGTTGAACACTAAAGAGAATGTACCCACAAGGAGGAAAAAGCACCAAAGTTGATGAGTCCTTGAGACGATAAACTGCTTAAAAACAAAAAAGCCTTACACTGCTATGACCTCCCATAAACATAGTGGTTTCCTGACACAAAGGTAATCTACACTCCAGAAATTCTCAGTGCTGTAGTTACAGCACCAGTATTATGAAGAGTTATGCTGTAGTAAGGAGGCAGTGAAATTGTTAGGCTTGTGTTCCCTGAAGAATTTCTCCAATTCATTAGGTGTTGTCCCACTCCCCTCTACCAGCCCCCAAGTCTTTAATCCAGAGACCAGAAACACCAGTCATTTCTGCAGGTCATCTTCCTAACACTTGTACATTATTGTAGTGGATTTGTAGGGTACAAACACAGTGCTTCTTTGGATCCATCATTTTGGCAATGCCTTTGCTCTCTTCAGAAGAAAAGTGTTCTCAATAAGTGGTACAAAAGTTACTTTCAAACAAAACGAAATCTACAAATCAATGAAATTCTGTATGTTTGGTTTTCATACTGTTTTTTCTAGCTATCTGAAGTATGGAGTGATTTTCTTAGTTGGAACCATTGCATGTGCAACACTATTTCTCACAAGCAAACAACAATCTGGTCCTGTAGGTTCCATTTCTAGGATACAGAGACTCTCATTTGTGTTTCTTTAATATGTGTATGGTAACTTTTCCCATCCTCTCAATACAGTAGCTACCAAAAATTTTAACAGATATTAAAAAATATCCAAATGAAACCACACTTCACTGTTTAAAAAACAAAAATGCATACGGTGTTACAAAAGTTTATACAAAGGCAACATTTAAGAGTTTGAAAGTTACTTCTAGAAAAAGACACAAATGCTAGTAAATTAACATACAAGGAGAAAGGTATTTCACTCCTTTCTCAAAATTGGTTTGATCTGTTTTGAAGTATCTTTTACCAGTTGTCTAGAAAATCAAAGCCAGTCTTCAAGATAACATTGCTTGTACTAGTCTGAAAGGGAAAAAAAAAGAAATAATATGTACTTGTTAGTTATCGTATTAAAAACTCAGTATTTGACTGCCTGTCTACAAAATAAAGTTTAAAATGTTGTCTGCGAATATGGCAAGGTCTTCACCTTGCTCTAGGACACCTAAGTACCTACACCATAAAATACTAGATATGGAAAAATACTCACAATGGCCAAAAAGGCAACTCCAGACAAAAATAAAATTCTTCTCATGGGTTGCAGGCAAAAACAGTTTTTTTCTCATGAAAAAATTCATAAAGATCAATCTTTTAGACTAGAGTGGGAATTGCAGAGGAACAAACACAGAAGGCAAGCATCACTAATTCAACAGATTGTCTGTTGCAATTACAGTTGGTTGTTTCCACCAAACTACACAGTTTAAACTTTGATGACAAGTTATTTACTAGGCTATCAAGAAAATGTACACTCCTGAAGTATTGTACTTTTAGCCATGACATTTAAAGTGATTATAGTGTTCAGGGAGAGTATTCCAGAGGCACAGGTGAGTCAATGGAATCTCCTCCTAGAGCATGACTTCCCAGAAGAGGGAAGATAATCCAGAAAAGAGAAAAGGAAGAAAATTCTATCATAAAATTCTCTGCTACTGTGTTCATATCCTGACATAGGAGGGTTGTTTTTTCCACAGAGAGAAAAATCAGGCTTTTCAAACTATTTCAGTTATCTTGAAAAAAACCACAAAGGAATTAAAACAACCAAATCATTAATTTTTAGGTAAACATGATAAAGCCTTTAATTAAATTAAAGGTCTACCATGCTCACACTTTGTAGCAGAACAGCTCAAGAAGCATTATCTCTTAGCTTCAGATAAATAACTAAACATAGGGCTTAAAATACCAAAGTGGCTTAAGTAGTGTTCTCTCCTACGTGCTGCCACTTCTCTTGTAACTAGTTGTCTCATCCTGTATCTTTATGACCTTACATCCTCTTGTCTGGAATTGAAACAATTACAGTTGGGAAAATATAGTCGAGAAAAAGCTCTGCCATGTGCTGAAGGTGTACAGTAACATGTCAGGTGACTGCCAGAGTGATGCCACAGATTCCAAACAGAATGGCACAGCTCGGTTTGAAGAAACACTCCTCTACCTCACAGTTTTCAGGCTTCAGATATTTCTTTGCTTTCCTTCACTATGTCACATCCTGCTGTTCCCTTTATTTTCTCACAGATCAGCATCTGCTTTTAAAATAGCTTGAACCAGCTATTGAGCTGCTTAAGGTTATTTTTTGTTGTTGAGTTGTTTGGGTTTTTTTATTAAAAAAAAACACTGAGAAGGCTAATTCTGGAAGCTCATTCTATTTCTATTTTAGACTTTGAGAGAAAACACATTTGAAAGCAGCCCAGCTGCCTGGGACAAAACACTGGGAAGTGGCTGTCAGGCTACTGCCTGAAACAGCTGAGAAACTAGTTCACCATTCAACACCATGCTGTGTGTACCAAAAAACTATCCTAGCCTAGACTCTAGTTTATCGACTTTTCAAGTTACAAAACTTATTCTTTCCATTAAGTATTTTGCTGTTTCAAAAACAAACAAACAAACCAAACCACCCCCTTCATAAACTCTTTTCCTTGATATAGCAAGTTGTTAGGTAGTTTGCTGCCAATTAGCCACTCATCAGCATTTCTGGTTTTATATTTAAATTATACCTTTATCCTATGTTAAAAAATACTTAATTGAAGTTAAGATGTTAAACAGACTTTTAAATAAAAGGTTAAATAAACATCTTCACATTTGAAAGATAAAAAGCCAGCAAGCTTAGCTATGGCTTAATGCTTTATGGAGTTCCTAATCTTTCAGAGCAGCCCTATCAGATTTTAATGTCCTATACAGTTTTTAAACCTAAGGACAGTACTTACCTGTCCAGGCATTTGTGGGTCTGTAAGTATAGTACCATCAGTATCTTCCTTGTTTGTCCTAGAAGATGCCAGATCCTGTGGTGGGTCAGGAAGAAAGAAGTCATCTAGAGAACTAGTAGGGAGTTGAGTAGGTCGAGGTTTCTCCCATTCAAGAGATACAGAAGGTAGGCTGGGGGCGACTGACTTCTCTGGTTTAGTTACGCTGGGCTTCTCAGCTTTTGTCACATCCTTTGGAGTAGACTCTTGTCTGTAAAACGAGGGAAGGGGTTTCTCTCCTTTCTCCATGGACTTGATCTGGCTGGGGGTCAGAGATGGGAACTCAGACTTGTCTCCTTCAAACTTTGAGCGCTCCGCATTTATCTTCCAGAAAGAGGACTCCTCTTCCTTTCTGGATGCTATCAACCCATCAGATCCAGGGGTCTTATTGGCCTGAGAAGATTTAGGGACTTGGACTCCAGGTGCTGCTTTAACGGGCTGCCTCTGTTCGCTTTGCAGCTGGGCACCACCTTGTTCTTGTATGGACAGAGATGCAACACTGAACTCCATCTGACTCTGTTCAGGGTTAAAGAAAAACAGTATTTCAAAGTGCTTCACAAAGATACAGTTTTGACCTTCTGACCTTGATGGCATATAGGTAACACCTTTGCCCACGGTGAGGTAACCCCCAGACAAACAGATACCACAGCAAAGCTAACTTATTTTCTCAGTAACTGTCTATTTTTGTAGTTTCATAAAAATAATAATTTTTAAAAGTCTGAACTGCAAGCAAATGTAGGAGTCCTAGACCTGCTGCAGAGGAGTCAGAGAAAGCAATCATATTCAAGTTACTAGTGCCATCCAAGACAGGAGTGCACAGCATGCACAGCATTAAAACATTAGGATAGCAACACTAAAACATCAGAACTGCAGCAGATGCATTTTGAGTGTCATAGATCTTTCACATGAAAATGCTAAGAAAAAAAGCTTTGCAGTGTAGTTTAAAAGACAATGTTTCATTATAGTCTTTGAAATAGTTGGCTACAATTCCATCTACTTCCAAGATAAAGGATTAGATGTAATGGGCATGCATAGGTAAGTTGTTTTACAATTCTAATGCCCCTCTGAAGGAGAAGAAACAACTCCAGCAGGACCAGTTCTTCACCTACTCCAGAGACTTGTTTTGTTTTTACAACAAAATAGTTGCACTCATTTCTGAGAAGTAACACTGGCTCAAGGAAGCAAGTGGCCACAGTCATGACGCAGATCTTGCAAAAGTCACCCAAAAGCGAACAGTACGTCAAATGTTCCTTTTACCTACCACCACTTCAGCAAAATGGTTGTCAACTAGCTGGATACTCTTTAGGTTAATAAAAATTAAGCCTGAGAAACCTGTAAGCATATTTAGGAGCACAGCATGATAGCAAGTGCCAGGCAAGGACAACCTAATGTCTAGACTTTTGTTTGTTAAATGGAACAAATAATGCAAAAATTGTATTTACTGTTAGAGCGACACTGTTGCCATCACGGGCTTGACTGGGACTGAAAAAACTCGGAGGAGTTGTAGCTTTTCCTACAAATGGTTAATAGATACTTTAGAAGTTCATTACAGATTTGTGATGGTTTTTTTTCCCCATTCTACTTCATTACCCAGCCTTTCCTGAATACAACAGCAATAGGGCCTGATTCTAAAATGAGTCCTAGTTGCATATCATTTTCACTATAAGTGTTTGATCTTGAGTCCTACATTATTGTGCATGTTAAGTTCAAAGGGACTCTAGATCTAGCAGGTCTCACACGCCTAGTAGTTAATATTCAGAAACTTCTCATCAAAGAGCAACTGTTAACCCAGCAAGTGATTATTTATAAAACACATTTTTTTAAAACAGTCAGCAGCTGCCTACACATAATTTGATTCATGGACTTACATCTGACCTTTCTAAAGAATTAGATAAATTATTTTTTCAAGGTTATACGCAAGTATGCATCAAGCTTCACATTTCCATTAAGAATATACTGTGTTATCAAAAGATGCAGAATGTAAACAAGCTGGAAGCAATTATAGCTCATCTAGAATAAGGTGAGTGCAAGGATACACACAATTCTTACCAAACAGCTCAATACCCCATGCTGCCTGCAAAAAACTAAGAAACAAACCCTAGTGCTCCAATTTTTTATTTTTTTTTAAATAAAAGTCATGACGTAAAGCTAAGAGCAGAAGATTTATCCCTAGATAAACTTTGCTTAAACAAACCATAGATGCAATGGTGTTCAGGATTATTTACTGTGACTGCCATTCTCTACATTAAAATGTGGGGATTAATTTCCTAAGCTCATTTGGCAGTACTACTGAATAGCGATTTATCACCCTGAAGTTAAGATGCTTTACGACTTTAGAACTGATAAAATCCCAGCTTAAAAAACCTGTAACACAATATAAAATAGAACCACACTTCCCCACTATCCAAGAGAAAAAGCTCAAAAAGACAGATTTAAAAAAAAAAAAAAATCCATCTTGGGAGACTTTAGTTGTGTAAGACTAGTCATGTAGGAATTAAAACAGTGCTACTTTTTATCCTTCAGCAGTCAGCCGTCTTCTGAGTAGCCTGTCCCAGGGCTCACACTAGGGATGACAGTAGCTAAAGGCCACCACAGCAGGAGTCACTTTCAGTAAAATGATTATTCACCCTCCAGCCCAAGAGAGAGGAAAGGTCAGTGCCCAGGGGGCAGAGGGGCTCTCATAACCCCAGATCCACCAGGACAGTGGTGGAAATAAAATCCAGGAAAAACGCTGATGGAAGAGAAGGATGGGTCTCTTACAACAAAAATTAGAAAAAGCAAACCAATGAGATGGTTCTGCATTGAAATATCAGCAAGACAGACAAGCAAAGCCAGGCCTCCTGAGAAGTTCTCAGGCTGTGCAGCTAAAGCCACTAACTGTGATGATATTTTATGTTCTTTTTTACGGGTCCAAATACCAACTCAGAGGTCTGGTTTGGAAGTGGCACATCACTTCTAGTGTAGAGAACAGCATGGCACTGCAGCACAATGTCAGGCAGTTGTGCTTTTCCAACCTGCTCGTGGATGCACGTTCTGAAGAAGATGTTCTCTTTGTCCTTTTAGTACAGAGACCATAGAGTGTACCTTTTCATTTCAGAACACAGGACCACCTGTCATTTCAGATTGCTTATCTGTGCCACAGTATGCTTTGGAGATCAAACAGTTCACAACCTGACATGGAATAATACAAATGAAAATATTTCTTCAGGAGTTTGTGTTCTCCCACAAGGAAGGCAAAGAAGACAAGACTACCCTGACAGATTCTGAAAGCACTGTATCTCAGCATGATGTAAATACAGCTCTGAGAGGTCAGATGTGTAATTCTGCTTCTAGCATTTAGCTCGGGAAGGCAAGAATTTCTGTGGAACAGTCACAAGACATTCCAATTTCCTTGAAATATATAATGCTTCTATTTGACTTTCGAGGTTATTTAGCACATTTAAACCCCTAAGAAATGTAGCTGATGAAAGAAAATGATTAATAGGCAGTATCTTTCAAGTCAAAAAATTGGCAATAAAACACCCTCCCCCACAAGATAAAACAAGCCAAACAACACAACAGCAGTATAAGTAGGAAGATAATTTCACACAGAGATGGGAGAAGACCCATGAGTGAAACACCCTATGCTGATATCTAAGTAATGAGTAGTGCTGTACATGCTAGTGAGTCACTAGACACTACAAATGTGACTTTAATTAGTGTTCTGCTCTCAATTTCTTACATCAGATTGCAAATTGGCAATTGGTTGCGTCAGCAGGAGAAAAAAGGAAACAATATTTAAAAGACAGTTACCCCCAAAAAACCCCTTTTCCTTAATGTTTGCCAGCCATGACAATGTCTTAATGCGCATCTCTCCTGCCCCCAATGAATAAATATTAGGGTGGCAGCTCGCCTGTCAGGGGCCACACTGTGGCTTTGCTTTCCCCAGGCTGAGGCAGAGCGATGTGAGTTGCACCAGCACACACGGCATTCAGCAGGGGAACGGCGCTGGGGCCACTCCACCAGCTGCCACCTCAGGGAAGCCAATGCTGAACACTGGGGTGTGATTTCCTGATCAAAAGTGAATTGTCACTTAGGCACAGTTTGGGATTCCAGACACACAGTTTCAGTCTCCGGCTGCTTTCATAGATTTTGTATGGCTTTAAATGAGCTGCAGTTTTTGTACTTATAACTCCCTATCTAAAGAAGAAAATAAAAATATTTTCATTTTCCTAGCATTTGTCCAAATTGTATTTCTGGGAACTGTTCAGCCCAGAAGCTCTCAAGAGTTTACAGACAGGCTACTACAGCCCCAACTGCAACTTCTTGAAGTTATCGGAATTCAAATAAAAGCTATTAACAGCAGTAGTATTTTCAAGATGTTGCAAGAGCAAGTCTTTCTCAACACACTAAGAGAGAGGGGGGAGAGAGTGCATGTGAAAACACACACAAAGTAGTATTTTGAGGCAGAGTAAACCTAGAAGTCTGTGTTCTTCTTGGTCTTATCCCTCTGGTCCCAAAACCACGGCAAGGATTCATATAAAGGAAGCCCTGTCTTGATCATTTTTCTGAATGATAAATACAAATAATATTATAAACCACAGTTTTTAGAAAGTTGCATGTCCTTCTTTCCATGAAAAGACCATATTAAGGTATTTAGGAATTTTGTTTATTGGATTAAAAAATTTAGACCAAACTTTAGTCTCAAGGCAGCGATAATTCACCAAACCATAATACTGGCTGTATATGCTCATGGGAAACAACATCTTGCTAAAGAGAGCCACCACACACTGAGAATGCCATGATTTAATAATACTGTATAAAATCAGGTCTCAGTTCATAAGTCTATATTAAAAACAAGATGACCACAAAGAACCCAGGAACTTTTTAAGCATCTTATTCACTCATCAGGAATGTGTAGTATTCTACTAAGCAGTCACGCAAATACAGCCAAAACAAATTGTTTCCCTTGGCAGGCTGAAAAATCCAAATTGTTGAGAAAAAACTGCAGAAACATTGTCAAAAGCAACTTGTTTTAAGCACAGCCTGATAAATGCAGAGGTAGGAAAGCCAACTTTAAAAGATTTACAATATGACTTTGCTTTGCTGAATGGACAAAACCAAAATAAATATGGGACCAAAGTAGTTGCAGTTTTTGCTATGTTTCCTGTGCACATTGTGGGTGTTTTCAGGATCTTTTCAGAGTCAGAAAGAAATCCTTAGGTCAGCAAAGGCAAATTGGAAGGGCAAAAATAAGAGCAAAGCAATCAAAACCAATCTAAGTAATTTTAGTCCATACAGAAAGACAATGCCAAAGATATATAACACAGATTTTCAGAGGAAATTGCATTATATGCTCTTTGGTGATATGAACTACAATCTAGTCTGACACTGCTACCAGCTAGATTGAGCAAGCTCATACTGACAGTATCTGGTACGTGCCTGGTTTTGTGCTCAGGAACAACTATAAAGTTTGATGCAGGTAACTGAATCCTTAGCTGAGAACACTTAGCCACGCAGAATAAAATATACATTGAACACAGCTTCTATTTGGTGGTGGGATTTTGTTGTTGTTGTTGTTGTTTTGGGTTCTTTTTTGTTTGTTTGTTGTTTTTTTTTTTTTTCTCAAGAGCTAATAGTCAACAGTGGGTTTACACCACTGTGTTTTAAATACGTGTTTTAAAGGAGAAGGCCAATCCCCAAACCTCAGAAATCACACTTCTTTCCTTCCAAGGAAGCATTGCCATTTATGACAGCTTGGTAAATATAACCACACCAAATTATAGTTTGTAACAAACAATTATAATATCAGGCTGCTAAGGAAGAAGGAAAAAATTTTTTCTTATACTTTTTTCCCATTTAAAACAAAACCCCCAACTAGGACTTTTACAAAGAAGGATACTGAAGACTGTCTTTTAGTTTTAGATAAAGGAAACAGTTTGCAAACCATATTTCTTTATAACTGCAACATAATTCTTTTCTTCCTAAATCATTGCAGGGATTAGATCACTTCTGTAGCAAGATAATAAGGGGATTCAGAGTAGGAGGCAGCAAACAGATTACTGAAGGGATTGAAACTTGCCACTTCCTTGTTTTGCTTTTTTAGGTTTGTTTGTTTTAGACACATCTTGAAGGCTTTTCTTTTCAACAAATAGTTGAGGGTATGTTGAAAATAGAAGAGAGCTGGCAACTATTCTACCTGTATCAAGAAGAATAAATTTCTAGATACATACGTGCCAAGTTCAAGCACTTGGAATAAAACCTATTTTTATTAATAGCATGAATTAGAAATATATTCCAACTTATGTCCATGCTGCTCAGTGCAATCAGTGTGTTAACTGAGGTGGCAGACTGAAATTATATTTTCTGCCCACTACTAAATTAATTTAAAAAACCCCACTAAAACCAAAACCACAAAACCAATTAAGTTCTGAAAGAGTTGCAGAGAAATTTTATTTCCAAACGCAGGCATGATTCCTGTTTTCCATTTATATCTTGAGGTCCATGCTGAGTTTCACTGAATTTTTACTTCAAACAAACCAAGAAACCTCAAAGGCTACACTCAACCAAAATGTCATCTTTCATCTCACGTAAACCTGAAGCCATAAATAGAATGCTCCAAATTCATAAACCTGGCTAGAACTCCATTTAAAAATGTAACCCACATTTCAAGACATGTTATGTCCATGAGGGCTCCACCCATGAATCAAATCACTCCCTCCAGTTCAATTTCTGGTTTTAAAATGTCAGCCTATTTACAGTGCCAAGAGAACTCATTGCGTCCTGAATAGTTTTCCTTCTGAGAAGTAACATTATTATTTACTAAAGATATTATTTTAAATGCTATCAAACAGCTAACTCAGCAATTTACATTGTATTTCTACTTTGCCTTGTTTGAGGATTTAAAAATAAAGAGGCAAGACAAGAAATACAGACCAAACAGCTAAAAATAGTGGAGACACTCATGCAAGTGTTTGCTGTGATGTGATGACTTAAGCCATATCTCACATTTGTGTTTAAAATGAGAACACAGAAAGCTTATTTTTGACACAAGTGAAGTTATCAAGCCCTTCAACAATGTTCTGAAGCCCAAAACGACCACAATTTAGCACACTGTTCTCTGGGTAAGTTTGACAGCCGTGGAATTATAGGGAATCCATTTCACTAGTTACTCTAAGAAAAATTTGTCCTTGCCTAAATAACTAGAATTCCCACTGGCATCACTAAAACAGCTGAGAGGCTTCAACTTGGGAGAAAACATGCTCTCCCCTCTTCTCTATTCTTCTCACTACCCTCTCAGTTTCCCTGATGTTAGTTACAGACAAATAATGATTTTGCCGCTTTACTTTTCTGAATCTCAATGTTAAAAAAAAAAAAAAAATCCTAGTGGTTTTACTGATTTACATCCCTACTTTATTTTGCTCTGCAAAAGCCACATTCCCTTCCTTGGGTAAATCAGAGCACAATCATGCACATTCAGGCACTAAAGGGAGATCAAGGGAAAGAATATTGTGGAAAGAATAACCCTTCCTGGGGTAGAGCTCATGGAATGGAAAGAGCCTGATGGCTTAAATAACAGTGGGAACAGATTTGGCTCACAAGACATCGCACGTACATTAGAACACATCAACCTTACAGAACAGCTCATTCCAGTTTCCTCATATGGGACCAGTTCAGTAAGGATACTTTTCATCAGCAGGTACCTCATGGAAAAATTGCCTTCCAGTATCACCTTATTAAAGTACTGGTTAGCAAAGAGATGAAAGAGTAAGCATGAAGCAAGATCTCCACCTTTAGAAAAGGAAGACTCAGCAGCTGAAGGATTTGGCTGAAAGACTGACACAGTATGAGGAACCGAATTAAAACCAAAAGGAAGAACCCACAGAAACCAACCAACCAACCAACCCACATCCTGTAAAGCCAGACAACATGGACTCCCTAAAGTTTTGCTAGAGGAAAAGGTCAGGAAACTTTGCAACCTACAGCTGAGGCACAGGTTTTATCTCTGGTCAGCAAGGAGGGAGCGGGGGAAAGAGGGAAGCACAGCTCCATCAGCCATGGCAATTACTTGTAAAGCAACATCCTCCCCACCTCACTCCTCTTCAGCAGCCACATGAACATTCCCACATCAATCTGTGCTCCTCTGTTCATTACAGTAAAAGATGAAACTAGCTCATCTATCCCCTCTGGTCCCTCAATTTGAGACACCAGGTGGACAGAAGAAATACTTTCAATCAGCAAGCGATAAACCACAGGCTGGGTTAAAAAATACTTCACTAGACATACAAGCATTACAAAGAAAAGAGGAGTATCAATTAAAGAGAAAATCCATTTGAGTGCAGATGCATCTCATCATGGATCACTAGTCAGTGGATAATATAAAGCATTATCTCCAGGAAGTTCAAGTATTCAGAACTTATAGAATCCTATCAACATAGAGCATAAAAACCTAATTATGGCTGCCATGTTCCCAAACCTGAGTTTTCTGATTTGCACCTAGAAGTAGGGGAGAGACACCACTCCTGTGTCCAACATATAATTTATTTCACCTTATTGTCAATGAGGTCCACACTTCTCTCACAACTTTTCCTTTCTTGACAGCTTCACCCAAGTACACCCATGTTAAAAAGTCTCTTTGATATTATACTAAAAGCCACTGACTGCTTCCTCTAAGGGTCCTGAAAGACAGGAGGGCTTGCCTGAGCTACCAAGCTTCTGCTGCAAGAAATCCTCCACTGGATCCTGAACCATCACAGCTTATAAGGGAGTTTTAGGGCAAGTGAAGACTGGCATTGGTTTCTCTTAAATCACAGCACTGTAGGCTGCTGGGACCCAGGAGTCATACCAAGTTAGAGGTTAATCAGCTTCTGCAAAGCACAGATGGGGCACTAGCTACAGGCAGTGACCTTGAGCATGGAGGGCGAGGGTCAACCAGATTAATTTAGTATTCACTGGCATTTGCAAATAATTACTCTGCATTAGGCTAAGATTATATTCATAAGCTCATACATGATTATCTGCATAGTTCAAGGGCAAAAAAAACTCAAGTCAAAACAAAACAAAAACAGGGACTAGGGCAGAAGCAGCTTTCTCTGACAGATAGAGCCAGAAAACACAGTCTGAAATGTATGATTAAATTAATATGTCTCCCATAGCCAGTTGAGATAGGCAATGAGCTGTGGTTTTGCTCCAGGAATTTCTTCAATGAGAAGAATTAAGCTTGATTTCCCACCACAAATATGGTGCAACCATATTTCCTCACACTGCAGGTTGAGAAAGATGGAGAACTCTGGCTTCGTGTTAGGCATATGAGAATCCCATCATAAACAATGCTTTAACAAAACACCAGCGAAAGTGAGGGGTGAAAAAACAACAACACACCAACCCACAAACCAACCCATCACAGAAAAATATGTTCTTTTTTGGAGAGGTAATAAAATAATGTTTCTATCATAGTCCCAGGTTAATAAGCTTCAGTACATTTGTTGTAGGACAGTATTCCAGTTCATAATAGAAAGATGAAGCATAATCCCATTTCCTAGCTAGTTTACTCCTGACTTCCAAAGTGAAATATGGTTACGTTTATACAATATCTTAGACTGCGGTCTTACTAAACATGGAAAGTTGATTAAAAAGTTTGCAATGAAAAAATCAAATAATTTGTAATCAGTCAGTTTTACACCTGCACTTGAAGCCAGAAGATTGGTTCATGAAGCCCATTTTGTGTTTCTGTTGACGTAAATCAAAGTATTCCACTCCTATTTCAATTCCAGGATATCACTTTACACAGCTCTCATAGAATAAGTGTGATGTTAATATGTTTAATATTGAGTACTAAAATAAAGATGATAAATGCACAAGGAAAAGTATAAAATGACAAACCAACATTAAAAGTAAAATTGCTGCATATTTACCTTTGTTTCCCAGGAGAATGGAGCTGAGTGTTCATCTTGCCAAGTTATGTCCTGAAATAAAATTCAAGAATGACTTAAAATCGGAAGAGCAGCTTTACCTGTTCAGAAGCATCATACAGATGACATTATATTACACTGCCTGGAACTGTAACAACCACTACTACAGAACCTGCTGAAGAGTGAAAGCACTACTTGAATATGGCACTGATAACATTTTAAGACTGACTGAGAGCAAGTTCTATGAGAGGAATATTATCAATACTATAGGAATTTAATCTACAAAATATACAAAGGTTTAACCTGGTCTAAACCTCTCGAGATGGTTTCTTTACAAATAGCTTTAAGATGTATTGTATTTCCAGTTTTCTACTAGGCATTTCTTTGCTAGCCACTAGCAACACACAGGGACAGAAATAACAAAAGGAGAAAGGCTTTAGTGAAATAAAGTCCCACTTCCTCCCCTTGGCAGACCAAAGAGCACGTGCACAGCCAGGCAGTCATGTGGCAGTGAAACAGCTGTGTTGCCATCAGGCCAAGCCACAGCTGGATCTAGCCCTGACAAGACACATAATCAGGCCACTTCAATGATGGCTGGTCTGAAATAAGTATTCAGTGATGCTGAAAGAGCCACACGGTATCCAAGAGTAAAATCCCAATCTGAAAAGAAGGTATATTTCTGAAAAGAACCCCAATTTTAGAAATTTAAATAATCTCTTCATACACAGCATGACCTCCAGAAATACATGTACTCCACAAGAAAAAAAGGTGTAAAAAAATAAAAAATTATTGTTTTTCATATTTATTGAAGACTTAAAACAAAATGATTGCATTTCTACTCCTAGTCATGGCTGGGTTTCATTGGATGGTCACACTGGCAGAGGTAGTGAGTTGCACTCTCCATACTGCATACTGTTGGCTTGGCCACCCAAGTACATAAGGGAAAGGAACAGGAGTCAGAATACCATATGGAAAGAGAAAGGCCAGGACTGTCACATTCCTGCTGTTCAGAGAATAACGGGACTAGACCATATTTTTAAGACAACATCTCACTATGACTGCTCTTTTCTTCTTATTTCTGATCTCTGCTTTTATAGAAATATATTTCTCAGACATCTGAAAGCATTCCCCTGATCTGCCATCTCTTATTTCACCCTAGGCAGACTTTGCTGGCCAAGAGAAGAGATCACAATTAAAAGTGTCTGAAACCATCTCCTAAACATGAAAACATGTCATTCTCCAACTATTACTCATCTGTGAAGCACAGGGTTTCTAGCAGCAAAGCATTTGTCATATACATAAGTGTGATCCCATCCTCTTAAAAAGTACTGGGCTGATAGAGATAATCTAAGAGAAAAGGCCTGCACTCTGCTGGATTCTTGACAAAAGGATATTCAGTGCAAGAAATTTTTGCCAAGAACACAAACATAATACCACGTTTTCTCATTCCAGGAAACAGATACTCAGATGTATTACAATTTAAAGGGAAAAAAAGGCAGTAAAAGTCTGCTTTTCAGTATCTGTCAGTATTTGCACTGTGGGGTTCTGTTGACTGCACGGGAACACCACACCACACAATGTGTGATGCCTCACAGCAGGTGTGTCAAATTATTTCAAACTCATTTTAGGACTATATCCTTTGCCTCCGAAACTGGTGGAGTTGGCACTTCATTTCTGAAGCACACTTGGCAGGAATCACAGTCCAGAGGGGAAGAGAGATGGGAGAACTCAAGCACTGGATTGAGTCTCACACACAAGGCAGGACTATAACCCTTCTATCCACATGGGGTCTGGATAAATCAGTACTTGACTTCAACCACAGCAGTAAAGGATGCAATTGAAGTCCAGAGATCAATGAAACATTCTTACATGCTGTCACAGCACCTTAAAGCTCCAGACACCTAGGTATAGCTGTCAGTGGGTTTTACCTTTGGAGTTTAAAGGAAGCTCTGTCTTCTTGCCATTTACAGGACAAGCAAACCAGCTGCAGACCAGTTTTAAACTTGGGAGCAAGCCAAGACCACCCTTGTCCTGGATCCAAGACCTCCAGTTCTTTATTTTCCTGCATCTGAGGCAAGTGTAGACAGCACTGAAAGGGACCTCTTCACCCAACACTCCCTGCACACCCCCCAACTCAGTGACAACACTGAGCCCTGATGACAAAAGGCTGATCACAGAGGGGTAGAAAAGCAGCATGGAGAAGGCAGAGTGAAGGTATGAGGTCATTATGCAGCAGGATACATCATTCCCTATGGGACAGAGCAAGTCAGCTTCCCAACTCATAGAATCCGATGTCTTCTCAACCATCACTACACCTGTTGGAACCTCAACTTGTAACCTCAACCTCCAGCACAGGCAAGCAAAAAGCTCCCGAAATTAATTAAAAGGATTTTGGTACCAGTTGTTAAAAAGTTCAGGTCAGAGACAGAATCTGAGACTTCCATAGGTTATTTCAAAAGACAGAAGCAGTAGACACTTGTTAGGCACAAGCAGTTCCCTGAAAGAAGAGAACCACAGATTTTTTTTTCTTAAGAGGATGGCTCACTGTATCTTGGACTGCACAGCCCAGCACACTTCAAAGCCAGTAAGTCTGAGGAGCTGTGTCCACTTTCAAGAGATCTTCCACAGGATATAGCAAAGAACGAAATAGGATAAGACACGGCTTGAGGATACAAACCTTCAAGGAGTTGATGTCTGAGGTTATCTGAAGCATACTTGAGGCTAGGATGAAGGAGACAGTTGATAAGTTCTGTCCATTGTCAGGGAAAGGAAAGAAGTTTGTGGCCTCCACCTCTTGTGCCCTCACACAGAGGACAAGCAGAGGACCAAGTGAGAAGCTGGAGAATACACACTTCAATAGTTTCCTACCAAAAGTGCCTGATTCATGTTTATCACCAACAAAATATGAGAAATAACTTTTCTGTAGAATAAACAAATTCTTATACAGTTGAAGAAAGTGGGAGCAAAAGAATGAATTATTTCAATATTAACAAAAGTGAATTAAGAGAGGAAATTCTAGAAAAAAAGGCCTCAAGGCTATTATCATCATCATAGATTAGAAAAGATCCATATCTGATCAGCTTTTGTTTTCAGCACAAACAAAGCCTTCTTCCAGAAAGAAGGCAAATAAATAAACTTTTGTTCACCAGTGTTAAAGAAAGAACCTATTTGTAAGAAATGGGGCCTCATGCAACATATTTCAGAGCTGAAAAAGACAAGTGAGAAAGAGAGAGGCAAAAATCTGGTCATACACTTGACTTCAACAACCAGCTGCAAAATATACAAAAAAGTCACTTGTCACATTTGCTATATGTAGGCAGCTTATTGCAAAACAGGGTCTGAATTTCAAAATGGAAGACACTGGTAGAAACGTGTCTGTATATCTGACATGAGCAGTGCTCAGCACAGCTGTCAGGAACAAGTCACAAACACACCAACAAATCCATCTTGGAAGTCTTATCAGAACAGGACTTGCTAGTTTTTGGGGTTTAACTGCACTCAAAAGCTGCCCTGCATTTTTCATTTTTAAAAAAACACAAATCTCTAACTGGCCCAACATAAAAGTTTTTGTTACATTGACTATTTGTTGCTTTAAAACATTTTTAAGATGGGAGGTAAAAGGGTCGATCCTTTGCTTGGTGCCAAAGTTTTAAAGGCCAAGCAAAACAAATACGATATCTGACTTCAGGTAGATAAGTCAAACTTCCCTATTAAAAGACGATGACTGAAGCTAACCAAACTCTCTCACCTGTCTTTGCTCCACATGTTTACCACTTCCTAAAGCATATAACATTTTCTTCAATTAAAACTCTAGTTATTTCAAGTCCAACTCTTTGAGCTACTGAATATCCACTTAAAGAAAAAAGAACTAAAAAAGAAGAAAAATCAAACCTTGAGTCCATATGTATGTCACACACTTATGGACAAAGAGGGACAGTACTAAGAGAACAGTGAGAACTTCTTGTAATCTGAATATCTAAACTTTCACTGAACCAAACAGAGAGGATCCAGGGGCATCAACTAACACCAAATCAGCCGCTTAACAGAAGCTGATCACTACAGCAGGCAAAGGGTGGTAGCCTCTTACACACTGCTGGTTTTCCACCTATTCCTCTCATAATTTCTGGCATATTTCAAAAATGATCTGTTTATATTACGTTCATGTTCAATTCCAGCTTCTATTTCCAGATTTTCCTCTGCTCAGTTAACCTTCTTTTCTACTGCTATGAGCATTAGACATAAATGGAGAAATGCCAGTAACTGGAGGCTTGTTGGGAAAGAGGAAGCTCTGTTTGAAGGTCACAGCCTCCAAAAGCCTTCAGTCAGGAGGTCTAAACTGTCTAGACGCAGAAAATTATGGTGAAGCAACAAATAGTCTCCTCGTGCTGGGCTCCTGTGTGATGGTAGGGAGTCAATCTTCAGCAAACAGGACAAAACTTATTTCATGGGGGCGTTAAATGACCCTGCTAGCCTAGAAGAGATGAAAAACATGATGTAGACCACACAACTCTAGGAAACAGAACAAGACAGTGAAGTACGAGATGTTGGATTTTTCTGGAAGGAGATGTTAGAAAATACTGAGTTCTGCAACCCCATCGAGGTTATTGAGCCAATGTATTCTGGGGTTCATTTCAAATAGGAAGTCTTAGGTTGACACTGTGAGGCCGATGGTGGACACATAATGGCTGGTTATAATGTGCTCGTGTGCATCCTCCCTGTGACAGTGTGGTGCCCACGGGTACATCTGCCAAGCAGAACTGGGTGTCACCCAATCCAACTCCCTGCTTGAGAGAGAAACGCTGTTTGGGAATCAGGGAGCCTGATCCCTGTACTTCAACTTCTTTCATCAAGGTTTTGGAGACTTTCAAAAATACCTCCAGCAACAAGGGAGATTAAAAGAGCAGTGCTGGTGTCCTGGCACCAATTCCCTTTGAGACCTCTGTTGACAGTGCCTGCACAGCTTCAGTTATTAACTCCATGACTGGTGATGCCACAGTGTGGATAAGGTAATGGAAGAGAAGGAGCAGAGACATTCAGCTGACTCTCGGCACTTGCTAGGAGTCACACAGGGTGCTGCAGTGCTCTAGCATTATGAAATGACTGGATCATGGCTACAGGATGCCATGGTCCTGTTACTGCACATCTTTATTCTGTAACACCCTTCCCACATACTGAAAGGTGTTTTGAAAATGTAAGAGATGCTTATAGTTTGAGAACTTACAGTCCTGGGCTATGAGTTCAGGAGATAAATTCAGTGCTGGAAAAGATACATGGGAAATGGTGGGGGCGAGAAAGAGGGAACCAGATGTCCAGAGATACAAGACCACTACATATATCCACTGGACCACCTTAACAAAGTGGTCAAATGCATGAAAATGGGACTGAAACAGTGAGAGGCCTGGACAGGTAAATCAGTATCTTCTGCATTCATTCTTGGTTTGCTTTCTCCCTAGACCTCCAAAGAACATGAGGTGAAGGAGATAAAATTTCCATGCTTAAGCAAGCACAGGTAGATCACTACAGATTTCAACATCAGTTAACAGGGAAGATGAGCTGTGTCTGGAAACATGAAACTTTTGGAGGAGGTGTCAGCAGGAGCATCATCAGATCAAAACACTCTCACTGAAGGCACTGCAACATCAGCAAGTGATTCTGAGGTATTCAGACTACTCTCCATTTCCTTGCCTTAGGATACCATACACCAATAGTTAGGGACAGCAGCCAGGACCAATCTAATTGCCCTGAGCAAGGGTTGGGTGACCACAGTACATGCAGCAGTTGCGTCGTACAAAGACAGCAGGAGCACAGCTCAGCAAGCTGTCAGAGCAGAAGACAAGAAGACGATAAAGCTCTGCAGACCAAGCACTTGCAAGCCTGGAAAGCTGAACCCAAATGGCAAGAGATCGGCTACAGTAGCTCTGCAACAGCAGGACAAGGAGGAACAATTAGTGAGCCAGGGCAAATGTCCAACAATCAGGTCGAATGCCAGCAAGGGAGCCAGGGGAGAGGAAGCTATCAGATGAAGAGCCAGGAAAGGCTCCAAGGCTCAATAGTGCAGTTGAAAGAACAAAAATGGAAATAGAGGATGCCAAAATGAGTGGAATCTCTTTTCTTCAGAGAAATTATTTATATTAACTTCTGCTTAGAAGTCAAGGAGGAAGTCAGTTGAGGCAGATGTTTCCAAAATTAAACACTTCGTACAAGTATTTTGATGATGCCTTCTTTGGTTAATGGCTACAGAAATGCTAACATTATGCATTTTGCAACTGCATTTGGGGAAAATAGAGGAAAGAAAACTACTTGCTGAATTTCAGATGGACTCTCTGGCTGTTCTGTCAAATGGGAAATTATTATTTCCATACAGTGCAGTACAACATGCTCGCTTTCTTTCCAGATCTACATAATTCAAACCAGAAAGCACAGCAGAGCTCTCCGAGACTGGGAAAGCTGAACATATTCTTTCCACAGTCACTAACCTAAATTCTTTCACAACTAACTTCAGATTTAAGTTCCCTTTCACAGGTTGCATACATAACCAAATTTTTTGTCTTGTGTTCTTCTATACCTCTCTTTCACCATTACTAGCAAATAATTACCTGGCATTTTGGGTATGACGGACTAAACAAAACCAAGCTTGACCCTGTGTTCTCTAACTTTAGGTACAATGTGCACGTGGCAAAACATCACACCTTCCTGACAGGTGAAACCCAGGCACCAGTCTTCTAGCACAAAGCTGCTTGGAAACCATGATGCCCAGTATTAGTGTGCCTCGTTTGCTTCCTACAAATCCCATTGCAAAGGATATTAGAGAGGAGGCTAAAAGTAGCACTGTTCTCTTTAAATTGGATTGATGATTACAAATGCAGAAGCAGATTTTTTTTTTTCTGGTAGGTTAATTAACAGTAGGTCACTTTCAGTTATTACGCGAACATAGGGAAAGAGACTGGCTCTGTAATCATACAGAGATGCAAAAGAAAAGAAAACAAAGGGAAGCAACACACAGAGTAAGAGACACTGTATCTGAAGAGCACTGTCAGGTCTCTTCAAGCATTGTTAGACCTTCCTCTTCAAGGGATCACACTCGGTAACATGACCCGCTGCTCCAGACAGGGTACCCTTATACCTATGGATTTCAGAAGGGCTGCCACACACGTTGCCATGAGATAGATGGTTCTCAGAAGGTTCCAAATCCATACTTTTTGCCATCTATCTTTCCACACCCTTGTTTTTCCTGGCATGTGACATGGAACAGGCTGCATTTTTTTAAGGTGTCAAACATGCCAAGAGCTGGAATGTTTTCAGTGTCGTATTTTTAACTGTGTCTAAAACTAGAAAGAAAAAAGGAAGAGATTTAATTTAGTGTAAACATTCCCTACAGCCCGTTTCCAGCACGGGACTGTGTCCAGCGCCAGCCGCGGCCGTGCCCCGCTGTCGGGGGAGCTGGCACTGGCCTCTTCTCAAGTAAGTCCCCGTTCTGCAAAACCCGCTCCGGCGCCAGCACTGCTGCCGCCCTTCCCCGCGTTTGCGGTGCAACACCCCGCCCTCCCGCACAGCCGGGGAGAGGAACAAACCTCATCACCGGGGCAACTTCCCGCCGCGGAGGGGGGCATGAGGATGATGATGGTAAGGATGATGATGGTGAGGATGATGATGGTGAGGATGCCGCCGAGGAACGCCCGCCACCCCCCGCAGCCCGGAGCGGGCGGCACAGGCGAGCAGCGCCAGCCGGGGCAAGGCGGCGGTGCCGGCGATGGGGACGGGGGTGCCGCTCTCCCCAGGCCCCGCCGGCGCCCCTTCCCCCCCATGCCCTCCCTGCCCGCCGTACCTCGTCCCCGAAGCGCACCACCTTCTGCCCGGTGTTGATGCGCAGGCTGGGGTAGGAGGCGGGCGGCGCGGGCGGGCGGGCGGTGCCGCGGTGCGCGGCGTAGCGGGCCTGGACGTGCGGCTCCACCAGGCACTTGTCGATGATCTCGTCCTGCTGCCGGGGCGGCAGCCGCTCCCACTCGGGCCCGTACCGCTCGCGGATCCGCTCCTTCTCCGCCATGATCTTGCGCGCCATGGGGCTCAGCGAGGAGAAGTAGCTGAACCGCTTGCGCTCCCGCTCGTCCAGCGGGCGGTTCCCGTTCATCACCGCCGTGCGGGACGCCGCGATCGCCGCCGCCATCGACGCCATGGCCACCCCCGCCGCCAGCCCCGCGCCCGCACGGCGGGAATGCCAATGGGAACGGGGATGGGAACGGGAAGAGAACCGCCTCCCCCGCTCCCTCCGGCAGACGCCGCCTCCCCTCGCTCCCTATAAAGCCGGCCGGCCGGCCGCCGCCCCGCGCTCCCGCCCCCCGCACGCCCAGCGCCCGCGGCATTCCCTGCCCGCCTCCCGCCCGCCCTCCCTCCTCCTTCCCTCCGCCTCGCAGCCGCCTCCCCCCGGGCTTGCTGCGGTCTCATCACCGTAGGTGGCCTGGGGCTGACCGGGCCCCGCGGCTCTGCCCCTTCGATCCAGAGCAGACCAGCGGCAGTATTCCCACGCTGCCGGGACCAAGAATAAGCCTTTCCTAACTCTTAAATAAGTCTTAAAGGTTTCTTAACACGAGAGAAGGTCGAGCAGCTGCTGTCAGAAGAGACACGATGCCTGGGACGGGCTATTGTATCCAACTCCACAGGTTTAGGAGCAAGATGGTTCAAAGCTTCTGTGTTATTTTGATAATACAAAAAATTGCAGCCTAAACGTAACGAGCCCATGCAGTAGGCATTGGTTATACCGGTAAAACAGACTTCCTGCAGGCTGGTGTCTTCCTTCACTCTCCTACTCTCTTTTCCTGTAACAAGTCCTAAGTTTGGTGAAACATTCACAGCAGTACCAAACTCCCAAAAGATGCCCGAAGACTCTAGGAGGGGTGGGGACCACACGGTTCCTTTCCATCAAAACAAAACAAGCTTACCTAAAACAGGCAAATATGTCAGAAGATTTATGTGAGGTTAAATCTATTCTGACTTTTGGCCTAGGTAGTTGGATGTGAATTTTACCATCTTCAAAATATATTCCAAAGTCACACAAATATTAAGATTCAGATTAATGGTTTTACATTGCCTAGCCAATTTTCTTTTTTTCCTCATTCAGCTTTCTTTAATATTATTCTTAATAGATAAATGGTTGGGGCTGCAACACATTAATGTTCTCATTTAAGAGTTCAAATGATATCTCTAGACCAGCTGTCTAAGATGACACAGAAGAGGATGGAAAATGGTAATTAGATTTCTCCACATATTTGGTTCTTAGGAGGTAATTACAGTTCCCCAAGTCATCACATACCAGCCCAGTTATATAATCCTGTTTTGTTTGTTAAACTTGTTTGAGAGCACTTGACTCGAGCTTGCTTTCTTAGTCATCTGCATCACGCCCAGAGAAACAAGCCTTTGAAACACGTATGCACACACACACACACTCATAGAGCCATAATACATGTTACACCTACACTTCCTTGATGTCCCATCAATCCTTTTGTCTGGCATCAAGGGGTGGATGTGAAGTCAGTCATAGGAGTAAGAAATGAGGAGAAGGAAACTCAGACAGCAGTACATGGTTTGTTTGCCCTGGCAATTTTTTTCTTCCTCACCATCCTTTCTCCACTTCCTCTGGTTTAAATCCCTAAAACAAGAAACCTTCTATTTTATAGTTCCAAGGACTGTCTGGTCAAGTGCCAATGCTGACTTCCTCTTTCTCAGTGAGTAACACAGGCTTAAAGGAAAGATCACACCATTAGAACACAGTAAGGCATAAAGTCTGACATCTCTTCCAGGCTACTGTACCTGTTTCTCCACTAGGTAGGCAGAAAGTAACAATTCTATAGTGAAATCTAGTAGAGGTCTCTGAAACTTCTAGACTTTTAAAAAGAAGAAGCAAATAGTGCTTATTTCTAGTGGGCTAGAGGAAAGTACTCAAGGAACAGATGTGGGAAAATACTTTTGCCACAACTGAACAGCAACCAGATTCTTTCAATGAAAATTCACAAGCCTCCTTTATCCTTACTTGCAACGAAATGCCTACTTCTGTCCTTTACAGAAATTCTGATCAAGAAAGTTTAAAATGCATGTTCATTAGTACCAGCCAGACAGATGGTCAAATTTGCCTTTATTATGGCTTGGTTAATTAACCTTAGGTCTGTACAGGACAGTCTGCCTTTTTTTGTTTTTCTGATGACTCTTACTTACTCAAAATTACATCTATCCTTCCAAATGCACAGCAACATTACAAAATGTGTTAGTGCTCACTAATGGCATACAAGTTGGATTTCAAACAAGTGTTTCCCCAGTTTTCTAGATTTCCTTGTCTTTTGGGCACTCATCTGTTACACATCCCTGATCAGATATATATATATATACCTGAACTTAACAAGCAAGCAATCAGAAGAGAAAAAGAGGCTTTAGGAAAAATGTATTTAGACATGGGCATACTAATTGATTTCTAATATTTGCAAAGCAAATGTTGATTTCTACAGTTCAAGATATTGCACATTATACCCTTGGCTGGAAGTTGGGTCACTATTTTTTAATCAAATCTAATCATGTTACTATCAGTGCAGCTCCAGTACAGTCCATGCAAATTTTGAAACAGACTCTAGAGCTCCTCTCAGACATACCAGAATCAGGATTAAAACCACTTAACAAAATATCTGCTTCATACAATGTTACTTCTGCTGTGCTTACAAATCTGGTAACAGTACTGTAAGTCAGCATGGCAAGAAGTTAATACTCTAAGAGTCTGTTCTTAGAGAGGAAGACACTACTACACAGACAGCAACATTTGTTTCAAGTGGCAGGAAAGCATGTTCTTTCCCTACCCTTTTCTTTTCAACATACAATCCTAGAATATGAACATTCACCAAAAAGAAGTTCCCAGGGGTACACACACACACCTGGTTTAATTTGAATTGGGAGCACAATTTTGAAGCAAGTCTCATGTTCTCCACTTGCCCCACTTTGGTTCCCAGTGCAGAGGCAGGTTTCAGAATACCTGTTGTTTCATCCAATAGAAGTCCAAGCTGGAAGATGCATTGCTAATGTTCTTGCTTTATGCAAAGAATAGCCAGTTCATAAACTAGGCCCACAGGCAAAGGTAAAACCTCTGAAATGCATGTAATGAGGGAAGTGAGCAACTCACACTGGGTGGGATGCACTGGTTCCCAATGAAGACATAGTATGCATCCACCTTCTGGGATTTATTTTCTATCTCTATGAAAATGCTTCATACGGAAACCCTCTGGTCTCTAGCTGCCCACAGCTGTCATACTCTGCAAATAAGGTAATAAATACTGAAATATAACTAAACCAACACGGCTTTCCATATAATGGATGTCAAAATTCACTGCAGCTTCTGACTTAAATTGTGGCACTTCCACCCCCAAACTTAAACACACACATAAAGCCCACTTTGAATCCCATAAACACTTTTGTGGAATAATAAAGAAAATACCCTCCATTCCATAAATCTATCCTGTTTTCAGTCCCACTATGACAATCAGTCACCTGTATCAACATTATTGATGCTTTGCTGCTTTTCTTTCTTCAGTAAAGAAGGGATTGAGATTGCACTGTGCTGTAATCAGAGAGAAGCAACTACACTGCTACTATTGGTACAGCTGGGGTATGTAGGATGTTCTTCCCTCTTCCTTGGTAAATAACATATCTCATGTTACATGGTTAGGCCATGTATTTGCAATTGCCCAACAAATCCCTAACCTCTGGAAAACTGAAAGAAGCTAAGAAAAGAATACAATATTTGTATAGAAGATAGCAGCAACAGAATCACAGTTTAGACCACCAATATTACACAAGTTGAAAGCTGTATCTAAAACAAAACAGTTCTTTTGTTTTCTGAAATACTGAATATTCAAGTAGGAAAAAAAAAGTTTGCCCTATTGGCCAGCTTACTGTTCCTAAAATCACTTAACCTGACAAAGAGCTCTAAAGTCACAGAGCTCAAGCTAAAATGTGCATAATTCAGTACTCACCAGAAATATCATAATCATTATTACAATCAGAAATTGGTTCGTGGTACAGTCCCTGTTATTTGGACTGAAAGAGCTCTGCCCTCCAGGAAGCCTGCCTTTCCAGAATGCTGCCAAGTCCATCCAACAAAAACAACTCAAGGAACCCTAGCTAGCTCTCCCAATACACTGTCAATTTGTTGATAACTTTTGCCAACCACCACCACCAATGGGTACTTAGAAAGGGAGATTGCTGTGTTTCTGACATTTACTCACCAAGAGTATAACTCCAAATATGTAATTTGTTTGGTTTTGTTTCCAAAAGATGTTTCCCTGAAACCCATTCTTTTAAGCTGACATCTGTTTCTCTACTGGACTGCATTATATGGAATGCCTGTGCATTCACCAATTACTCACACATGCACAGCTCCAAGTTCTCCACACAGAAGACAGAGGCTTTGAAAAAAAAAAAAACAATGGGATAGTGGCATTTCCAATGTGGATTAATTTTCTTTTCCTTTTTTTAAAATAAATTTTCACCTGCAGTATGTTTGGTTCATAACTGTGATCGAATCTCTTACTGCTCTTCAGTTTTGCCCTGAACAACCATATTTCTGTTAAAGTGTGTCTTCATATGAAACATCGGTTGTTCTACTTCTTTCTGCCTTTTTAGTATTATTGGTTACACAAAGATTTCTTTTACTCTAGTGATAAGCAGTCAAGTAAGTTCATTCTATTAAAAAAAAAACCAAAACAAAAATCAAGCTCTTTTGACCATAATTTGCCGTTCAAAATAATTTATGAAGCGGTACCTCTTGGCCTTTTATTTGTATAAATTATACAACAACTATAGTTTTTTTTAGACAATGAGATGAGTCTGTATTTAGTACTTCAATCATCGTTCTCAGGGTTGGAAAAGTCTCTGATACTGATGGTAGGCTCTTGTAAGAAGGTGAAATACTGAAAGAGGAAAAAAAAAAAGATTATTTATCTTTTTATGAGTTCTATAATTTACCCAAAAGTTAACACATTAGCTTATACTTCTCTTCATTCCCTTCTCCAACAGATTTGGGAAGTCAAGAATCAGCCCCATGCAACACTACAGACTTGGGCAGGAGTGACTGGAAAGCTGCCTGGTGGAAAAGAACGTGGGGGTGGTGGCCAACAGCCACCGAAAGTGATCCAGCAGTGTGCCCAGGTGGCCAAGAAGGACAATGGCATCCTGGCCTGTGTGAGCAACAGTGTGGCCAGCAGGACCAGGGCAGTGATTGTCCCCCTTACTCAGCACTGGTGAGACTGCATCTTGAGTCCTGTTTTCGGTTCCTCACTGCAAAAAGACATTGAGGTGCTGAAGCAAGTCCAGAGAAGGGCAACAGAGCTGGTGAAGGGTTTGGAGCACACAAGTCTTATGAGGTGAGGCTGAGGGAGTTGATTTTGTTCAGCCTGGAGAAAAGGAAGCTCGGGAGAGACCTTATCACTTGTTACAACTACTTGAAAGGAGGCTGTAGCAAGGTGGGGGTTGGCTTCTTCTCTCAGCTAACAAGTGACAGGACCCAAGGAAATGGCCTCAAGTGTGCCAGGGAAGGTTTAGATTGGATATAGGAAAAATCTCTTCACCAAAAGGGTGTTCAGACATTAGAATAAACTGCCCAGAGAAGTGATAGTCACCATCCCTGGAAGGGTTTGAAAGGTGTGTGGATGTGGCACCTGGTGACATAGTTTAGTGATGAACACAGTGGTGCTGGGTTAGCAGTTGGAATCAATGATCTTGAAGGTCTTTTCCAACCTTAATGATTCACTGATTCTAAGAATTTGTTGTTCACAACCAGCTCTTGCTTCTCATGACTCCTCAGTCACTATACAGAATGAAAACAATGACTATTGTTTGGAAGAGCTTTTAAAAGCAGCAGAAGCTGAAGAAAAAATGTATTGCTTTAAGTCTTCCACCGTACCCACTTATTTACCATACCCACTATTATTTGTCTACCACAGACAAATTAGCCACTCAGGCTAATTACCTTCACATTATTAAATCAAGTCCTTCAGGCTGTAGTTCTTCAGATGTTTTTCACATCATCAAACGAAGCCAACTTTAGCATTGTCTCCACTGGCTCATTTCCTCACCTCTTGTACATCTCCCACTTGAGCCAGCAACACTATAGGTGGTACTTTTCTACGGAATGGTCTCAATTAAAAATAAATTTTAATTTTGGCAAGGTTATTTTTAACACAAGTGAGTTCCCTGATCTGGTTTGATATGGATTCCCACAAGTTTCAAAGTACAACTGAGGGAGTCAAAACGCATTGAAATGGTTCAAACTGACTTTGCTCCCAAGGGAGAAGTTTCTCTTTGGGAAAGATATGTCTTTAAAAAAAAAAACCCAAAAACTGAAAACCAGCATGAACAGAGGATTAATAAAGAAGTAGATTATATAAATTGGGAGATTTACAGTAAAAAATTGTGGGAACCATAAATATTTTATATTCCCAAGACAAACATGTCACAATATTTGTGCAGACCACTTATAATAAAAAACACAACTTGCTACACTGTAGTTTAAAAATGTAACTCCTTAATGAATACTGAATTTGACTCATGTACAAGTAGATTTTTAGCCTGAGTTTGACAAAGATGCCCTTGAGTCTTCTTAATAGCCTTCTTCATTTAGGAGGGGATTTTATGGTCTAGTGAAATTCACCAGGCTGAGAACCCCTGATAATGAAGTTAAACAACACTAATCAGTATGAGAGTTATTTGGCACTAAGAGCAGCTGCAGAGTTCCTTGGGCTCTCAGAATAACTCAGGCTGGACCAGACTGCAGGAGGTCTGTAATCTAACATCCTGCTCAAAGCAAGGTCAGCTGAGAAGTCAAACCAGGGTGTCAAGGCTTTAACCTGTCAGGTCTTGAAAATCCCCAGGGATGGAAACTGCATGGCCTCTTTGGGCAGTCTGTTCCACTGCTTGACTATCTTGAGGATGAAAAGATTATGCTCAGTCTAAATGTCATTTCAACTCAAGCACACTGTCTTTTGTCCTCTCACCAAGGAGTGCCTGTCTCCATTTTCTCACAGGTACTGCAAAGCTGCTGTTAGATCAAAGCCCTCTCTTCTCCAGGCTGAACAAACTCAACTCTCTCCTGCTAAGACATGGGCTCCAGCCCCCTGGTCATCTTGGTGGCTCTTTACTGAATTTGCTCCAGTTTATCGTCTTTACTGCAGCTGGATGCAGTATTTTAGGTATGGTCTAAAGTGCTGAGTACTCTCTAAATCTTATTATACAAATAGCTTTTTAATCCATCTAGCTGTCTGTTTGTCCAGACCATAAGGTGCTATCTCAACATGAGAGTATTGTGGGACTCCCTGCTGAAGTAAAAATAAAAAACATTGATTGCTCTCTTGTTACCCCCAAATCTAGTTGGTTTCTATCAGAGTACAATCATATTGGATCACACAACGTTTTGGTAAACTCATGTTGACTGTTTCCTGTCACCTTCTCCTTCAAATACACTGAAATGCTTTCCTGCAGGACTCACTTCATGACTTCCCCAGGGGCTAAAATGAAGCTGATCAGCCTACAGCTTCCCTAGGTTGTCCTTTTCGCCTTCCTGAAGATGAATGCAAGATTTCTTTTTCTGCAGTCAACAAGAACATCCCCCGATGGGCACCACCAGATTACAGACGGCCCTGTTAAGGACATTAGCCAATTGTCTCAGAGCCTTGACCCTGACCTGAAGGATACTAGAACTAGTGTTGTCTATGATTTTTAGATTTTGTATGGGGAATAACCATTTATGGACAAATCAAATGCAACAGATTCATAGCATTAACTCCTTGTCAATGTGTTCAGTATCCAA
This sequence comes from Anabacerthia variegaticeps, assembly GCA_035583185.1. NCBI lineage: Eukaryota > Metazoa > Chordata > Aves > Passeriformes > Furnariidae > Anabacerthia > Anabacerthia variegaticeps. The sequence continues at coordinate 41,584,849 of JAWWEW010000112.1, read as the reverse complement.
AAATCCATTCATGTGCAAATCAAAAATTTGAAGCATTGCACAAAAGCCATGCAGCTATACTAAATAATGTAATTCTGTATATTCAAAATGTCCATCAACTTTGAAAACACTTATTCTCCAAACCAAAACAGCACTAAAGGATAAGTAAATTACTTTGATATATAGTTTGAAGAGATTCATGAGAATGAAAAAAAAGTCGAAATTCCCCCCAGCTTCATTCAGTCATTGCCAGATTTACTAATGCTCAAAAATAATAATAAAAAGGCAAATTTGACCATTAGACAAACTACAAAATATTAACACAGATAATTTTCTCAGAGAATAATTTTCTCTCACATAAGTGAATTTCTAGGCTACTAACTACTCGGTTAAAATAGAAACACACCATTGTGTGTAAATACAAATCTTGTCTTATCAATTCCTAAACAGTGTTAAAAAATATACTGAATCATTTACTAAACTTGCAATTTCTAAATAACACTTTTTAGTGCATGTTTAAATTTTACACAGAAAATTTTTCACATTTTATTTCCCCATTCCCAATCTGAACAAAAATATTTACCTTTTTAGATTCATCCAGCTCCTTGCTATTTTGCTAAAAGCTTCAGACCCTGGTGCTGTCATTGCTTCAAAATCAACCAGCTGAAAATGAAAGTAAATAAAGAAGGTATTAAGAAATTACAGAATTTTTAAGTTCTCTAACTTCATGAAGGGCTCTGAGAGCATGCTACCTATATTCTTGATAAGATGGGAGTAAACTTCCTAACTAGTCTGTGCCCAGAATACTTTGTCCCTTGTCATCAGTTTGGCAGTCAGCATGCATGCCAGGCACTAAAAGTCTCCATGGGCTTGCACACCTCACCACAACCAATAATGGAAGCTACACTGGCTACTGCCTGACCTTCCAGACAATAACAGGACTCTTGACTACTCTGCATCTTTTACTTCAGAACAGCCTGAAAATGCATGCTGTCATAAACTAGGAACCAGCTTAGCCTTTATAAGGAATCTGGCAAAAAAGTTCGTTCAGCTGGGGAAAACAATTTCTTCCAGCTGGTGAAAACTTTCAAATAAAAGGGTTTATTCCAAGTCAGCCACTCTGTTTCAGGAAAAACCCTCAAATGTAAAAATGTTTCCAATGTTCCTGCAACTCTACTTGTCCGCATAAATTCAGTCAGCAAAATACACTACTCTACTAAGTCCTAAGTAAATGCTTAAGAAAACCCACATCAGTGTTTTAGCTTAGCTTGAACTCCCAGAGATTGGGGAAGATACCAGCTTAATGGTGTACTGAAAAGGAAGTGTTCTGGCTACTAGGCAATTGCAGTTTGCTCTGAAAAGCTACTAGGACTTCATTGTACTGAAGGGACAAACCTCACTGTTTTCAAGGCCTTCTAGATCAAAAGGGAAAGTCACCCTTTCTTCAGTTATCCATACAGGATATTTTCTTCAACAACTTGGATTCTCACTGGTATTTTACTGATTCTTTTGATAATAGGTTAAGGAGACAGAGGTGTTCTCACTCCTTTCACGCTGCAAAGGTAACACAGCTACAGGCCCAACAGCTGAAGAAAGGGAAACCCTTTACTGAGCAAGGTGGTATAATATTGAAATGTAGTCGTTAAAAACTACGACTTATTTTAAGCAGAATACAAAGGGGAAAGAGAAATCAAGAGAAGTTGCAAATGCATTTCTATTTACCAAGCTCTAAATGGTCTAGAACACAATGAGAGAGCACAGACAGAAAACAAGTGTGCATCTACATGTATTACATGCATTTACATGTATTACTTCCCCATCAAGGCTGAACCAGTGTATTTTGATATTTTTGTCTTCTGGTATTTTGATACTCACCTTTCCTTTAGGGATTTTTCCTGATACTTCTTTTCCACTTGCCATTAGTGCTCCCATGATCACTGAGTAAGCTATCACACTAAGAGAATAAAATCAAAAACAACAAAAGAAGTACAGTAGAAGTCTTTCCATAATGCTATGTCAGACTACAAAACAAAGAGAATATAGTACTATTTCACAGAAGGTTAGCAAAAACCACTGTGCTAGTTATTTTAGAAGCAAAACCAAGCAGAAAACACTTAAGAAGTGAAACCACCCCTATTTTCCAACATCATTAGAATGAAGTTATGAACCTATGGAGTGTAACTACTGTTCCTACATTAGTCAGAATCATTTCAGGCTCCACAGAGTTGAAAACAAAGGAAACTCCTGTTCTCAAGAAGCTTAACTGTAGCCCAGGAGAGTTTATGAACTCTACAGCAAGAGAGCTAGAGGCACTGTAAAACTGTTCAGTTACTTAATTTCTTTTTCACTTTTTTTTTGAATTGTGAATCTCAGACAGAATTTCTGTTAATTTTTACATCCTGTAAGATAAAGGTAAATCTGATTGTAAAACCAAAATATCAGGAGTTTTTTGGTGTTTTTTTTTTTTACTGAACTGCATTCATTAACAATCTTAAAGATCTTAAGTGCTTTGTGGAACAGAGATTCATAATAGTCTTAGATGTAACCAAGTTTGCATTAAACTAGAATTTCAGTTTAAGAGTTACGTAACATGCGGAACTTTCTTCTATACTTTCATTTGGTGACCCTAACAGTTGCAATAAATTACTAAAATAATATTTTAGTGTATTTTATTAAGATATCTCAAAGTACATTTCATCTTAAGTATATATTTCAGAAAAACCTCCTAAGTGGGATTACACTGGTGTAACACAATAGAGACTAGGAAATCAAGCACTACAATTTAAAAATTACATTTTTCAATCTATGAGCTGAATTCTATATGTATATATGTAATACAGACTACTCGTCATCTTAAATATACATGCAGCTATGTATAGTTACCACCAGCAATTACAAACTAGCTTTTAAAACAGTACTAAGTCACTTCCCATTGTCATGGCAGCACAAAAGGGGAGACTGTACAGGACACATAGCTCAAACCAAAGCTTTTTTATAAAAAAAAAATAATGTTAAGATAGTGCAACACATGGACATTTCACAGCATACATCCAAGGCAACAGCCACAATGAATACAAACACTAACCTAGATCCTCTTGAAAGTGGCATTAAATTATAGAAGTAATAAACCAGTGACAGGATCAAGTTGCAAACAGCATCGACTTCCTAAGCAAGAGGAAAAAAAGTGAATTGAAGATAATTTAATAGCCAGGTAATATCTTCTAAAGGTACACTTATTGCAAAGTCTTACAGTATTGCTATTTTTATTTTTTTTAAAAGAACTATTTAAAATGTGAAAAATGTCAAGCTCAGAAATTGAATTCTGATTAAAGGATGTTTAAACAAACTTTTGTTGCATCTTTAAAATTTAGATGAAACATAACTCATTTGCACCGTGTTAAAGGACGAAAAAGGAAAAGCACAAGCTCAAATGTAGTCAGATTCTCACTGCAAATCAAATCAACATAAACCACAATTCTAGTGCTTCTCAAGAATTTGTGTTAGTTATATGTAGCCACCATGAGCCAAATCCTAAACAGTACTTATAAGGATGGTGAAAAGGTGAACACAGATCCATGACAAAAATAAAGAAAATAAGGAAAGGAGGGCAGGGAGAAGGAACACACTGTGATACTGAGACATTGCCTGGACACCTATTACTGCAGGCAAAGTATAGCAAATTTTAAAGTAACAGAATTATGGCAACTTCTCATGATTTTGGTCATGACTGGGTTAAAGTAAGCAGTTGATGTTATTGCTTAAGAACTCCGTCAACAGTTATTAGAACAGCGACTGTTAGACAGAAAGTATTAAAAATCTAATAGGATTTTATCAAGGAATTAAGCATTCCACTAAAACAGCCTTACCCCCAGCTCTGCAGACAGAATCAGAATTTTTCCTTTAGCTGTTAGATCCTTATATAGCGCATCTATTTCTGCATGATACAGCTGTGTTCTCTCTTCTGTCGTCTGAGTTTCTACTGAAAATAGTATGTTCCCCACTCTATCAAGAAGATGAAAAAAAAAAGAGGTGAGAAATTTTCTGAACAGAACTTGATGAATAATCCAATAACCAGGGTAAGTTACAAATGTAGTACAATTACATACCACATCACCTCTTTCCTTTCAGTTTTCTTTAAGCAGAAGATTATGTCTATTGTTTCCAATTTAAACAAAGGAACCCCAAAAATCACTGAATTACAAATGTTACATCACATTGTAGGTTTGAAAGAATACATAAAGATTGCTATCTAATCACAGATGAAGTATTTCCATCGAACAATACATGACAAGCATTAGTGTTTCACTTAAACTGTGGGTAAAAAATAAGAAACAGGAAGTTTTAAAATATTTTTGTGGGCTTAAGACTTTTGTATAGAACATAAAGTGTAGTTTCATTAACTTCTAAACTATAAAAATGCAATTGTTTTGGTATAAATCATAGTTACAACTTATGGGTCAAAACAGACTGAGTGATACTGAAAAAAGCTTGTGCAGAACAAAGTCAGACCATTTACTGACATATTTTCCTCAAAACAGTGAGGCCATACATTTAATGCCATCTCACTGTATCCAGGCATATGATTTAGAATGTAAAATGAAAAACCAAGAGATATATTAACATCTTAGTGAAGAAGTTTGGCTTCCATGCCACTCATTGAAAGCAAATTCTGGGAGAAATTCCAATGCAGAGAATCTAAAATTTCATAAACCAAAGTTTTTATTTAATAGTAAGACAGAGTTTCTGAGCTTCAGACTTATGCTCATTCCCCAGGAAGACAAGGAGTCAGAATCCATAAAGTGAGAAATTTACTATCTCACCCACAGAGTGATTCAAAGCCTCCTGATTGTATTCTCATACATTCAGGTACTATTTAAATTTTCATTTGCAGATAGAAGGTCTGCAAACATCTCAAAAATAAACATGAAAAAGGTCAAACACTCAAACAGAAAAGAACCTCTTCCATTCTTAGACTACAGAAATTTCCATTCCATTCTGGACTTCTCAGGCAACACAAAAGACAAGGTCTCACATGAAGAAATGTATTTTGATATGGACAAAGACTGAGATTTTTGAGATTTTTCCCCTTTAGGCATTTTATAGCCTAAGATGAAAAACAAGGTCTCTCTTCACTTTTGTGCTGTATGTTAAAGAATCAAATCAACCAGGTCTACTCCATTAATGTTATCCATATCCCCATTTTGTCAGGGAACACAACAGGAATCAAGTCCTCAAATGAATATTCAGTTATTTACAAAAATGCCACTGGTGAAAAACAAAACCCACTTTATGTAAGCAGAACTAGCATTTCAGATGATTGTTAATACTTCATCATTACTTAGTGCACCCAAATCCCTGAAAATAGCAAACATACTTATCTCCTGTTATTGTAATCGTGAATCCATCATATTCTTTCCCTTGATCCTTGAGGCTGGGGACTTTTGTGTTCACAGTAAATCCATCTCTGGTTTTACTGTTAAACTGCTTTCAAAAGGAAAAAATGTAATATTAGAGGTAACAGAGACAGACTGCCTAGCTATTGTTTTGAAACACCTAAAATATATGGGGCAGAAGTGAATGGACAAACTGAGGGAGCAGGACAAAGTTACTATCAACTACATTGCATAATTTATCTTTTATTTCCTACTGAGTGGAAATCATACATAATGAATGAGGCATATTGGCATTCAACTTTATAACCGTATACTGAATAGAAAATGGCACTATTTATAAAAAGTAACTGTACAAATAAGTTCCAGTCGTAGAGATTTCTAGCCAAGTTGCATGTTGATAGTAACCTTTTGGTGCAAAAAATGTAAATACAAAAGCAGGAATTGGAGACCCCGTTTTATGTTTACTGTAAGAAGTAGCTGCATTAATCTAAGTGTGTATTCCTGAACACAACACAAAGCAGCAGTTTCTTAACGTTAATCCAGTTTCAATTAATGTTTATCCTCATCATAAGAAAAATATCACTAGGTTAAAAAATTTTACCGAAGCTACCTTATCTAAGAGTAACACTACCCAGAGAGTTGTATAAACTAGGCAAAACTGCATTTAAGTAAAGCCAAAAGCCTGGCTTTTGACATACAGCATTCTCTAGGCTATCCAAATAACCAAACTACATCACTACTAGCAGACATTCATTTTATACAGGCACTATTAATGATTATTATGCACTAGTTTTGAATGAATTGCTCAAGCAATTCTTTATTTTAACAGAACTTGTGATGCAGGATGTTTTGTTTAAAGAGAACTTGCATTTATTTTAAAGGAACAAAAAGCCTCTAACGAGAGGTTGACACAGTTTGGAATGGGATACAGGAGACTCAAACCAGATCAAAATATATAGGTTATGGAAACAAGGAAGACTATTTGCTTCCAGCTGAGACATTTACTTCGAAATAAATAGAGTACAGTCCACTAGGTTTATGTACTTTCATCATTCCCTTGGAGTAACCTATACTTTTAATATCAGTAATAGCACTTTTTCTGGTCTACAATTCAGCAGTAGCCATATCAGGTGCTCCACAGGGGCTTACTTGCACATTTGTGTGTCAGTAGGGAACGATTAGTTGTCCATCCACTCCAGCATCTATTACCTCTTCAGCACAAGTTTTTGTTTAGGTTCAATTAGCATCTACTTGGCTTCATCTTTCAAGGCCAAGAACAAGACAGTAATATAAAGAGGACCTCCAAAATTACAGTGTTCTTTGAAGACACACATTCACAATACATATTACAAAAACCCAGAGAAACAATCTAGTGCTTAAGCCACGCAGCTCCTGTACTATCTGTATTGCACAAGTGAGTGAGGGGTATTCCCCTGAACAAATCCAAACCCTGTCTATCAGCAGCAGCAGCAATGTAGCTTCAGAGAGCTGTGTTCTGTGGCAACCAGCCAACTTTGCTTAGATACAAAATTGCAATGCGGACACACAAGATATGAAAGAAATGTCTTTGTCTCTGTTTAGAATGACTGTTTCTTCCCAAATTTTATTCTGCAATAAAATCTTCTCCAATCCTTTAAAAAGACATACTTTGTAACATTCCCCAAACACAAATATTTACATGCTGCTCATGCTAGATTAATTTGGAGGAGTGTGGAGAAAGTGGGAAAACCTTTTACTTAAACCTAGCTCAAGGGGAATAATACTTTAAACTGAATTTGCAATAAGAGCATAAATAATTTTGCAGGTCATATATCCAAAGCGTTTTTATAAAGACCACCACCAGCACAAAGAAAACCTGCAAGTTTCCCAACTCCTTTTCAGACAAGTGTTCCAAAGCTCAAGAACATTATCCAGGATTTCATTTCAGCTACCATTCACTAAGGACAACTGTTCCCCTATTTTCCCCCACCAGTCCCATCACACACCTACCTGCATCAATGAACCTAAAGTAAAAAGAGCTTTCATGTTCTTAATCTTTCAGACATTTCATTCATTTTTTTTCCTTCCTACTGTAGAGGCATACTGTGAGCCCACTGTGGTGGATCTGATCACAAACCACCTCGGCTGAGAAGGTTGACTTCAAAGAATTACATTACACATTTTGTTTTCCCAACATTTAGTTACCAATTCACAGTTAGGCCAAGGATTTCAAATACATCACCTATCCACATATATCAAAGGGAAGGTCCAACCCTTCGTATTGCAGATTCAGAATAACCTGAGCTAGTATTTCCAGTTACTCATTTTACATTGGTACACAATGGTTTTATTCTGAGGAATTGGATACCTCCCAGAATACATTTTATTAATTTTATTGTATTTTCAAGTTTTTCTTTAATTTACCTTCATTATAGGAAGCAGATCTTCTACTTTATGCACCTTTTCCAAAGCTTCTCGAACCTCTAACAGTCCTTTTGGATTATTAGCACTGGAAAAAAATTAAATATGGAATACAATGGTTGAACACATGTAGCATTTCTGGAAATTCACCTAGCCTTAACCTAACTAGCCATAGTGAAGTAAGTTATTGAAAGTTAATTATTTCTTTTCAGAAAATGAATTCCTTTATACTTAGCCACATGCTCTTCTGTTTTTCAAAAAGTAATCTCCTCCTGTATCAGCTCAGCTTATTTTTTTCAGCTTCAATCCTCAACTTCAGTCTTCAGGTTTCTCTTACTCTAATTTACTACTCTATCTTAGTCTTGCTGTTGGCCACTCTAAAGCATTAAACAGTGTCTGCATGAGTACGTGTGGGCAGGGGCTTCTAGATAATGACAGATGGAAAAGAACACACGGTGTAGCCTCAAAGGAAAGGAAATACTCCAGAGGCAGGCACAGTTGGACCATGAAGAAACCTATTAAACTACTGTTCTAATATTTATTAATTCCTGAAAACCTAGATTTTAAGAAGATAATTATTTTTAAAAATCACAGCATAAATTGCTCTGGTTTAAGGTCAAATGCTGCTGGCTAACTCTGAACAAACTTAACAAACTTCCTCCCAGTAGAGGACAGACTTCCCAGGAACTAGAGAACTTAGGGGTTTTCAGCAACTATCACAAATTTTCTAAAACTCAGATGTTTTCAACAGTTATAGGGATTTTATGCACTTTCATTTTTTGATATTTAAGAATAATGAGATTGAAAAATAGAGCTCTATATTTAATAAGGGTTACCAGACCAGAGAAAAAATAGAAGGCTTAAAGGTAAAAGAGTTTCTTAGTTTTAAATGTTATCAGAATATGGAGACACAGATAGGACAGTCACTTTACTCACATAAAACTGACAGAAGTTTGAAATAGATACCAACATCAATTTTCACGTTACCTTTTGTCACACTCTCTAATACAAAATTCTGTAACTGCCTTCAGTTCCAGGACATCTACCAACCCATCTATGTAACACGTAGTAAAGACTCTCTGCTTATTTAAAACTACTTGTCAAAGCCCAGTTTCAATAAAGATTACATTCAATATCCTCTTCTCTTTTTTCGTCATTCCTACTATTTAATAAATTAAGCTCAATAGTCTGAAAAACTGTACTTGATTCTACCAGAAGGAAACTAAACATTTTTAATAAATTATATACTTAGAACTGAGAAAACTGGTTATGACAAGACTGTGGCTACAAATTCAAAAGTCATTAGTTTCTAGATACACTGTAATCCACAATATTTTTTCCCCTATTAGTGTAAGTTTCTTTATGTGGCAATGAATAGTATTTCACCTTTTCAACAGGAAATAAATTATAGACAACTAAGAAAACGAGAACTTCGTAAAATTCAGAAAAAAAATCCCTCAGACTTTCCGAAATTACTATTATGTAAGTTTCAGATCAATATTACTAAGGGAGTGAAGCAGGAAAAAAAAAAAAAATCAGTAATTTACCCGTGATAAACAAGGATCCGGTCTTTGATAAAATGAAGGATTTTCTCAAAGTATTCCAGGTACCGCATGTTAATGACCTGCCCCCTACAAAGAATAGAAAAGTTTTTTTGAAGTCTTGTTTTTCAACTCAACATTCCAGGGCTAAGATACGAATGTTACTCATTAATACTTGATACAATTTTATCCACAGATGCTCTGTAAACTAAAGAAATGAACTATATTTTCATGTGTGTGGTGAATTCCCATTCCCTCATTTTAAATATAGACTACATAGTGAACTTACAAAAACTCATGTATCATTAGAATTGTTGTTATTTTATATACAACATTTTAATGCATATTTCCCTGGTTTTGATGTGCCCACTTCCAATAAATCTTATTTAATTGATAATTATCAATTTGCAGAAGGATATAATCTTCCCTAAATTCATAGATATTGCAAAACTAGAAGAGAATTCTCAATCTGCACATTTATTTGGAGCACCAACACTCTCCAGTTTACATATCTGACAATATATATGTTGACCTGCTCTGACAGTCCAAATACATTTTTCCTTATTCACCTATGTCCCTCTATATTGAAGCAATTTTGCTTTGACTCCTAGCACTTACAAGTAGTAACTGTAAAACAAAAGCATTTTCCCTTGGACTACTAAGGAAAAAAAATATATTAAAATGTGGTAGAAACCTGTTAGGATTATAACCACTCTGAGAGGGAAAATTACATACCATTATTGCATTTGTAGGAGTCCTTCCTCTTCTCCCAGTCTACAAAACAAGATTTTATAAAGCAAACGTTATGGCTCTCTGAGGAAGCAAACCCACTGTCAATCACAGGAAGGTGTGTACACCTAGCCTTTTTTTTCCACTCTACGTGATTTTCGGCAGCTTAAGTCCCTGTCTAATGTCTCACTCAACAGTCTCACACCTTAATAAGCCTAGTCTTGGAAAACCAGCAGAATCAGTTGTTAAAAACTGAACAGAACTAGAACACATACACATAGCTGCACAAAGGAAAGGGAGGTAGGGAAAGCAGAAGGATGAAGACAAATCTATATACATAATTTGCCCTTGTTGTACGTCCCATCATTTTCCATCTGTATCAAAAAAAATAAAATTAAAATATCTGTACAACAGGCAGTAGCGTGTCAGTATAAGGTACTGGATTTTTCTTTAGTGTCATCTTGGAAAATACATCCAAACCAGAACCTAACATTCTATAAGGCCATCTAGAAGCTGTAGTACCAAGCAACACTTTTGGTGGGTGGTTGAGAGTGATTTGTGTTTATTCCTTCTCTTCCTCCTTGTTTAGTAAACACTACCACCAAGAATTCACAAGTCAGTGTTCCAGAGCATCATTTTTATTTATAAGAACATTAAGTATATCATTAATGTTTAGCTTATCCCAAAACTTTGCTTTGTCTATAAAAACCACTTGAGCTTTCAAAAACATTTTCTCAACTTTAAATGCTTGCTAGCTTTGATCATTTAAGCCAGAAAGGAGATAAGCAAAAGCTGCCCTTGTCTATAGGCCAACAAAGAAAGTGACAGCCGATATCCTTGCGTCTTGAGAACATTAAGACCTGAAAGCCTTTCAAACACTTAAGTGCAAGACGTTTCTTACATATCTTTAAAAAAGGTCTCCAAATTGACTTAAAACAAACCAAAAAAAAGTTTCTGTTTTCTGGCACACTCCAAACATTTTGCCATTCTGGGGGAAAAAAAATAAATTAATTCAGCAGACACTGAATGCTAGTGCTTCCATGAGAAGACTCATTTGACAGGAATCACTGAACAATAATGAACTTTCAATGCAAAGAATTCTGAGTAAAGAAAAAGGTTACGCTAACAGATATCTAATCCAAGTATTTCTGTCCACAGAAACTCCTGGTGTACAATTCAGACAAAATAAAATCTAGATACTACTTGACCTCAGCATGACTAGATGTGTTACAAATACTAGAAGAACACCCAATTGATATTGTTACAGTTTTTATTTGACTGAACAGCTTTTATCTTTGTATACATAATAACCATGAAGACTCATATTTGTCAGCCTAAATCTATTCCTACACCTGGTTTTCATGTAGCCAGTCTACAGAAAGAACCCAGCCTTAGTCATACAGGTATCAGAATAACTTTCAAATCATAACCCAAATGCAAAGCAAAATATATCTTCCTGAAGGACAGTCAAAAGACCGTTATCTCAATTATCAGTGAAAAGGTGTTAGCTCCATAGCCTATTAGTATCTTTAATCAAAAGCCATTTTAGAAACTGAGTAATATAAGGAGATTATACAAATCTGCATAATTCATTAAGAGGAAATTGTCATTTAGAAACCACAGTGAACTAGAACAGGCTTCAAAAGTAAAAAAGATTTTAAAAAAAACACTGCCACATAATACATTCATTTCTTTTAACTCTTACGCCATGTGAAACCATCAGGATGGAATCCAAAAGCAGAAACAAATCACAACAGAAAGCTGACCAAGGAAAGCAGCTTGGGATGGAGAATGATCAAAGACAGGTTTCCAGAATCAAAAAGAATACAATTGCTATACAGTACTAATGTACGATCAACATCTAAGGCAGCCGTAATTTTGCTGCTTCAAATTTATTGTTTCTTCCCAAAAGGGGTGAAATCAATAATTTTCAAAGAACCACTCCCATGTCATTAGAAAAGCACAACCCAAATGCTGATGAGACCCCAAAAGACAAGGCTCAGCCAAAACCAAAAGGTTAGAATTAGATTCACTGTGGGCCTATAATTCTGAATGATCATGAAGCTTACGTCAGATTTCTGTAAAATGACCAAAACAGCTGGAACAGTACATCATGAGTTTTGCCAGCATTCTCTGATGAAAGGAAAACAAGTAAAGTACTTTGGCTACTGCGAAACAGAGTTTGCGGCACAGAGATCTTGGACAAGGACAAATTTCCCTGGATTCAATGTTCAATATTATCTTCAGGATGTTAATTAAATCTTTTTACATGAATGCCTTTCTGCCAGCACAGACCACCTAGAAATAAAGCTTTTACTCCCTCATTTAAAAACAAAACCATGAAGAAACAGGTGAGGTATGGAATGTATCCCTGTCTCAAAGTACAGATGGTTGTGGTTTCTGCTGCATTGCACATGTAAGAAAAGTGCAGCAACAACAAAGACGGATACAGGTTGAAGCCCATAAGACTTGGCTTGAGGGAAGAGAGAAGCCTGAGCATTAGACTTCAAGAAGCAGCACATGCTGCAAGGCCACTACTGATCTGCATTGGAGTCGAATGCTACATTAACCACTCCATGAAGGAAAGCAGAAGCTACTAGGGTCTGTTTCAGAGTGGAAGGAAGAGCAAGGACAAATTTTCATTTGCCTCTGCATGTGAACATTAAAATATGACTGTTTTTCTCTGTCCGAAATAATTCTTGAGAAGGCTTTGTTTCCCTTATCCTCCTTTTTCAATACAGCTCCTCAGGGAAGAAAGAGATAGATATAAAAGCATAATGACAGATCAAAGATGCAGTATTTCCCATGAGGGGGTGGAATAAGGTGAAACCTGGCTACATATTTACTTACACAAACACACTCTGCTCCTGTGATTGACAGTGATGTTGCCACATTGAGTCTCTCACACTTGTACCACTTCAGGGGAGGTAGCACTGTCATGACTACTATACAGAGTCTTGCAGCATGGGAGAAGATGGAACGTACAACAGTGGTCGAATCTTTCAAATTTTGCTTTTATTTGAAAGTGTATTGGTTACCTTCCACAGGTTACTTACTCATTTTTGCCTTACTTTGACCTGCTTTGAAAACAACTACAAGAATTGTTTTTCCTCTCCATTGTAAATTGGTATTAAAGCTAATAGAACAGCATTGTTTCATTATTGATGCCACTACCTTTGAGAAGCAGCATTTGCAAAAACTACAACTATTAAAAACTTAATCAAATTTTTATATTTAAGGTAATTTGGGAATTAAAAACAGAACATAAAGATATACATATTCTGGATCCTCGTTAGATATTGCTATAACTCAGTTGTACATGTGAAATTCAGGAAAAAGAGGAAATGTCATGAAGGAAAATTTGAGTGCAAAAACCCCAAATGTTCCACTACAACACGTAAAATAAATATTAAAGCAAAACAATAAGCATATATACATTTAATACTGTAAGATGCTGTTCCATGAACAGATGGTAAGTTTTGGTACAATTCCTCGACTGCGTGCAAATGCTGTTTGGTAAAACTCTCATACCTGATTAAGTTAATGTGATTATTGAAACCTCTGCTAAGGCTTCGGGCAGGCATTTGGTCCAACCAAAGCACAGGCTGGTCAGGGTCAGCTATCCTACAAAGACAAAGGATGTTAACATTAGCAAATATTTCATTCCATGTAGTACTTTTAATAGAGCTTTGTTCACAGACAGAACTAGACAAAACACAGACAAAAATTAGAATTCACACATCACAAAAAATAACACTGTATTGAAACATAAGGGCTTTTTCTTATGAAAACCATACAATTCAAACATTTTAGGTTTCTGTAGTTTGAAACTGTTATTTTTTAGTTTGCCTTAGCTTCAAAATCCTATGGTCTTTCTCAGCTTTGCTTCAAGGAGAAAATGCTATTTCCACCTCTTTCTCACCTTTATAAAAAAGTGGAGTGTTTTCAGAAGTGCATTCCTTGTACCTAAACCATCCTTTCCTTTTATCAAAACAATTTCTAGTTACAGAATGGTAGCAAGTCATTTCCTCCTCCATGACTTCAGCCCTTTGGTTAGCTGAAGAATGCGTTATTATTATAACAATATAAGGCTTGTTCTCTCTCCTCTTTTACCATTACCTTCGCCACTTTACAGCAATATCAAACATATCTCTCCACTGCATCAGTCTGGTTTTCCCATTCATCCGAACTTTGGAGTTTGCCCAGGTCCGCTGCACAGCTTGCATTACTTCTAGAGTGGCCAATCCCATTGCTGAGGTGAGGGAGGAGAAGAGAGGGACCAACAACAGAAACAGAAAACCAGTTAGAGACAAACACTCATTTTTCTACAGGTAGGAAAACTGAAGTAGGAAAGCAACAAATTTACACATAAAGAATTGACAGTGTCAATGACGTCTGGGAGATCATGACTTCCAGTCCCCAGCTAGGTCAAGAAACTGCTGACATAATGATTATTTTAATCTTTTTATCTGATTTGAAAGAAACAGAACATAAAACTAATTTGCAGATAGCAAAAGGACAGCATTCGATTATCACCACATTGATTTTTTTCCCCGCAATCAAATATACAGAGAATTTTCAGTATACCTCTATGTATTCTTTTATTTGGAAGAAATCCTGGTGTCTCATATTGCATCATCGAACCCAGATGATCAGCTACGCATATGAGTTCTTGCACGTCAGGCTTATAGCTTTCAAAATTCTGAAATAATACATCTCTTACAAAGGAGAAAAACACACATCAGACATAATTCGGCAACAAAAGTCCTGAAAGTATTAGACAAACTAATCTATGTTTTACAAATCAATACCATTTCTGTGAGAAACACTTAAAGGCAGTATAATGAACACTCATTCCTTCTCTCAGCCCACTAAACATACACAGTACATGGCAGCTACACTCAAAATCTCAAATTAATTCAGTTTTACTGAATTCAGTGGTGGATCTTATTACTGTCACAACCAGTATTTCATCTTCAGACTTGCTCATAATAAGTGATACTAAATAAAGTCCACAGGTAATATGTTATTCTTCACTGTTACACTCACCCTGATTAACTTAGAGCTATGCGAGAAAAGTATATGTATAGACACTGGAAATCTTATTCTGCTAACTTATCCCATAATTCTGTAAAAGCTTCTTGTGCTAAACAGAGGGATTCTATTCCATATACACAAAAGCCATAAATTCTTAATGGAACAATTTTTTTACATAGACAAAGTCAATACATGATGATATATCTCAAAACTCCTCTATGGCAGGAGAAATTGCTATCTCGCCTTTAGGTACATAATTTTAAAGTCTGTTCTAGTAAATCCCCTGCTTTGTTGACTGAAGTTACCCTCCTCCTAAAATACTGGTTATCTAAGTTACTCTGGAGAACATTTCTCCAGTGAAACCCAGCTGCCAATAAAGATATAGTATCTAGAAAATACACCTTTAATAAAATAAAAACACACAAGAAGAAACTGTAAGAGAAACTGTAATAACACTACACTGAGCATCACAAACTTATTCCTTAATGTTAATACCAAGGAAAAAATAAATAGAGGAGTTAGGCCATAGAATATGAAACAACAATATGTGAATATTGTGTGAAGACAGAGGTGAAGAAAATCATCCTAAGTTTAATTCTTCCTCTTTTATGAGATAAACCAACTCTCATAATCTAAAAAGGATTTACACATTCAGTGGAATTCTACTTTCATATAATACTAAATATTTATGCTGTTACTGCCTCAGAATGGAACTTCAAAAAGTCAAACTGAAAAAAAAGACCCACATCCACAGTAGATTTTACAAGAAAAATTTCTCACTTGATATGTGGCTGTAACCCTGGCTGTTCTTCATAATTTTCTATAAGAAAAGGAAGATTTTTGGCCCAGTGGTCCTTGAAGTTTCCAGGAAGATCTGCATCAGTATTATACTCTGTAAGAGGGGTATCCAAATGTGCATGCAAATACCTAGAATACTCTGGAGGAAAGAAATAAAATTCAATACTGTTTGCATAATCAGTCTACTTATGTCATTACGCAAAACCAGTAACCACATTATATGTTTGTCAGTTAAACAACAAGACTTTACTAAGTCATCATTTTTAGATAATATTTTTCTATTAGCCAATATTCAAGACATAAATAAGTCTTTTTCAACTAAGTATTACAACATTCTTTACCATTATACAGAAATGTATTTCATGTCCTACTTTTTAACTGTATGAACAATAAGAACCTGTGTATTTCTTTTTTTTTAACATACATACTCAATAGTGCTCACGAGAATGTACACTGTTTTCTTTAGATTGGCCATAAGTACAAGCAAACTTGCACTTTCAGGGTTCTTGAAGCACTTAATAAAATTTTAAAACCCTCAAACAACTCCAGCTTACCTCGGAGGTATTTCACTTTCAGATATTCTGGGCTGGCCTTCTGTCCTGGTAGTGGATCATTCAACATAACTTTGGTCTGAGCTTTTATGCCTTCATAAAACTGTCCCATTGCAACATGGCTGAGACCTTTCATGTACTGGCACACTTCATTGTATGGTTCTAGCTGTAGACATCTCTAGGAGATTAGAGGAACAAAGCACCCATAAATCATGAGAGAGAACCAGAACCAGTATCTTCAAATCATCTAACCTGTCTGGTCAGAAGACCTCATGAAAGGATTTACTGATTATTAAGATCCACTTGCATCACCATTTTCTTTCAAATGATGCTGAGCACTTAAACTGCTAACAAAGGTAAGGAAATATATTTTCAGCTTTATTAAAGCGAAAAAACCCTGCCAGCACAAATGTGCTTTGCACACTTTAAATTGTTATGAAGACAGATCATGTTTGCTCTACCAATATTAGCACTACAGAAATGTCAATGTTAGCTGGATGAAATTAGAAAAAATAATACTTACAAGTCATTTTTAGCTAGTTAGATAGGGGTACATATATATTGTGCCATTCAACTCTCTACTACTTCATACATGAGTACACTTCTATGGTAGTCAACTACTTACTCTATGTTAAACACATAACAAATTCTTATTTATCATTCAGAAATGAATACTTTGATTCTTCTAGCAATTACATGTCTTTAGAAGAGCACCTCCATCCTGGAAGTTGAAACATCTTTTCAATTACACCAGTATCCACAAATCGTATTATAGAAGGCGAATATCTAATAATGCACATAAAGTATTCTCCTTGGGATTAGCACAGACTTATTTAGAAAGGAATGGAATAGTTTCCACATCTTACTTCATTCCTTGTTTTGAGGATGTGGACATATGATTAACATGTGCCTTTTTTGTTTTGTCTACAAACTGAGGCACTTATTTAATGCCAACAGATAGGCAAGATTTTGTTTACCCATGATAACATGCACATTTTTGCAAGCTAAATAAATTGCAACATAATCTGAATTTTTCAAAAGAAAATACTCCAGAAAAATTAGATAAACATTGGAACTTATTTTAGGTTTAAAATTACAAAGACTAGTACACTTAATCTTTCATCAGATATGAAAAAAGTTCAGGTTTCAACTCAAACTTAAATATTAGCAAGAACACAATTATCATTTAAAAAAAAAAACCAAGAACAAAAAAAACCCCATTTCAACCAGTTCGGTTTTAAAAATACACAAAACAGAGAAACCATCTTAGTTTTAGCAAAATTCCATTTTTAATTAAAAACTTTAAAGTTTTGTGCATCTTTTAAGACTGACTTTACAAAAAATAATTTTAGTGCAAATACACAAACATGTTTAGAAAGAAAGGCTTTGAAATTTGTCCATTTTATTGCACTCCTGGAATACAAGCCCTTGTTAAAACATTTTAACTTTGTGTTTAGTTAGGGCTGCTTACCTTAAAATTCTTTAGTGCTTCATCCAAGCTACCATGATGATAAAGCATCATTCCTTTGAGCTGTAATGTCTGAACATGATTTTGATTTAGCAGTAAAGCCTTCTGGAAGTTCTCAGTAGCAGCATCAAAGTTGCCAAGCTCTCTAGGTGATTCCATAAAGCAGAAAGTGAAAAATAAAGAAAGCAAGAGTTACAACAAAACAACTTGTTAAAGGTTGCTTTAATGTGTCCAAGGGGGATACCATTAAAGAGAAACACTATTAATGGAAAATTTCTGTAACAAGAGCAGTAATTTTGCAACTATTATTCTGTGGTAATAGTAAAACAGCTGCACAGAGTTTTTTACTCCCAGAAATATGTTCTCAGAAACACAACCCCACAAGATCACAAATCTTCCCAATTCTCAGCAGACAGAAAACTGAAAAAGCACATACCTATGCTATTTCTTCAGAAACTAAAATAAACAAAACTTCCACAGAAAGCATTCTTGGAAAACACTATCTTTGATGGGTCTTTTTAACTTCTAAGTATAAACGTGTTTTTAAAAACTTACTAACTACTTAAATGCTGAATAAGAAGAAAGCATACAGTGTTTGAAAACTGAAACTAACTAAAAATGCACTGGCTGAAATTACTCCATGTGCAGCACAGCTGTACATGTAAACAGACAGTAAAAACATTCTGGAAGAAACTGTCATAAGAAAATTAAAATAGAAATAGTATACAACTTAAATGAACATTTTATTTAATCCAGTACACTGATTTTTTAAGTTTAAGAAATTCTTTCCACATCAAATTATATTAGACAAAATTAATCCAAACAAGAGCAACACTAGAAAAAACCCCAAGATTTAATAGTTTTAAATACATTTGCCAAAAGGAACTTTTAGGCAGAATAGTGATTAACCACAGCTCTTTGGTTCAAAATAAATGCATGAACACTGAAGTCACTACATTTGCAAGAGGATTTAAGTTGGCAAAATGCTGTAACTTGTAAAGAACACAATCAGAAATCTGACTTTAAAACTACTTCCAAATGCAATTACCTGTAGGCTTGCCCCAGACTTTTATATGCATCTATGAAGTCTGATTTCTGCTTCAAAGCTTCTTTGAATGATTCAATAGCCTCCTACAGAAAGGGACCAACAGAAAAATTTGTCACTTACTACAGTGATTAACCTTCACCATCCTCAGTACCTACTAGGCATGGACTCACAGATATTCATCAAAACCTTTGGAAGGAACAAACAAGGCATAAATTTATTACAAAATCTAAAGAGTAATAATCATCATATAAAAATGAAATACTGAAACATTCTTTACAGTAATGACAGATTTCGCTGGAATTCGTTTGCTGAATATCCTATAGGAATGCACAATTCTTTTAGCATTTTAATAGAATTCAGAGACGAAAACCTTTCAGAGTTTGCTTTCAAAGCTCAGTCTTGTCCCTACAGCAAAGCAGTCTCTCCTTACAGTCTTCCTTCTTCTTTCATAATACACCTCTTAATTCCTGTAGTCCAAAAGACTCCTTCAAATCTGTACTCTGCTTTAATTGTTTTATTGTATTCTTTTTTGTTTACACAGTTAGCAAACACTCTCAAGGGATTACAGAGTAAGTGATCACCCTCACACAACAGCACATACTGTTGCTGTGAGGAATACAATATAATAAAAATAAAAGCTAAAAATGTATGAATACGGCTAAAGAAATATTCGTCTTCAAAGAATTTCAGTAAGAATTTTGCTTTTCAAACTGTACTGACTATACTAATTGGCATACACAACACAGAGACTTCGAATTAAGGATGGAATAATCAACCACTTTATATTACTAAGGAATACCTGAAAAGTATCTTGAAGTTTACAGTGCAATAATTTAAATGCTGTAAGGGAAGAATCACTAGTATCTTCAGTAGATTTAAAAACTCTTATTTAGAAAAACTATCAAACACATTCTGAGCACTGCAACATGCACAAAAATACTTACTGAACAAAAAATGTAAGAGTCACCTACCATTATTAATAGGCTCATGTGCTCTAGGTAATTTTTAAACCCAAGAGGATTCTCAAAAGCAGTGACCCAAAACAACCTCTTTTCACTCTACTATCCTCACCCCAAATCTCAGTTTTCAGGAAGCCTTGTAAAACCTAAGAGAAGACATGTATAGCTTTCCTTTAAGAGGAAGTCTGAACCTGACTGGAAGCTAAGGTATACCTGGGGATGAAAAGCCACTCAGCCATAATGAACTTGAGTATTAGAAGTGGAAGAGAACTCCTCAGGGGAAAGAAGGTGGTGGTGCAGAAATCTGTTGGTCTGCATATATGAAAGAAAACTTTGCTTCTAATTTTCTAAATTGAGACAGCATTTATTTTTGTTAGCTGTATTTTCACCATCACTTTCTGAGGTCTCTGTTGCCTATATCAAAAATCAAAAATTCAGACTTACTAGCAAGTAACTCATCTGACTGCAGTAAGATACAGACAGTAAGTTCAATGACTGCCTGAAGTTCTCACACCATACACTGAAAGCATGGAAAAAACACCAGCTTGGGTACCAGAATTGAAAAAGTAGACTGCTAAAAAAAAAGAAAAACGAAAAAAAAAAAAAAGAACAGCAATTGCCTATAAAAGATAGTGGGCTGAAACTCAGGAGCCCTGGGCTGTCCTCCAGGTTCTGTCAGGATTTCTTCCCATGATGATTAAAATCCCAAGCTATTAGCAGAGGTTTAAAAAAAAGCTTTCATTGCTGGAATTCACTGCTGGAATTTAGGAATCACACAGTTGTATCTTCACTTTTCAAACTGAGGATTTCAGACAACTTGACTAATTACTCTTCCCTCTGAAAAATGGCAGCAGAATCTTTAAGTACTTTACAAGCAAGAAACAGATGCACTACTGCACCTGAAAGACAGACAAGTTTTGAGTCACAAAACGGTGAAAAAGTACAAAAAGATGGGAAGAACTTATTCCCCTGCTGATTCTCAGAGGGAGGACCTGTGTTTCCTCAGTATAGATACCAGCATTCCATAAATAACATAGAAATAAACATGCATAAATGCCGGGCTCTCCACCAGCAGTTTCCATGATTATCTTCTAGCTTACTCAAGGAGAAATTTAAAGTTATTTTTCTTTTCATTCCTTTCTCCTTCCCAAAACCTAGAGAATTTCCATTTCATATTGAAATTTTGAACATAACCATACAAGTATTAGCAGAGGTGCCCAACAAGAACATCTTTCAAAGCACTCCATAAACATGTCAGTTATCACTGATTTACCAAGATCCAGCTGGTCCAGCAAGACCAGCAGTATTTTCATGCCATACCATGAAGTATCACAGTCAGCAATGGCACATTTTCATTTTGGTTGCACTCTTTTGCCTTAAAAAGTCTTCCTTATGTGAGAGAAAATAAATAATCAACACTTATAATATTTCTACTATTTTAACTTCAAACAGAAGGTATTGTTCTACATGAGGTATTATTTAATACAGCTTACCTTCAAGAGTCCTCTGTGAAAAAAGGTTAAGCCTTTATAAAGCATAGCTATAGGCTGGTTTTTGTTCAGTTCCAACGAGTGCTGAAAATCTTCATGGGCTGTTGCATAATCCTGTGATAAAGTAGAATTTAGATGACAGAGGAAATAAAGAGGAATACATGCTGTTATTTTCATAAAAGCAAACTACTGAACTTTGTTTAATATATGAAATCAGCCTCAGCACTAAGCTACAATGATTGTCAACTCCTAATCAGAACATCAAAGAGTAAGGAATACACAATGCACTTCCAACTTTTACAGCAAGTGCTACATAAAACACCATAAAATAAGTAGAAAAATAGCTGGAAACACAGTGAAATCAGAAGAATGAAGAGGAAATCAGGTATTTCGTATTCACATAATCTTTGAAGATAGTTACTTGTTTTACATTAAAGCATTAAAAACAACACAGATCACACAGCAAAATAGGACGCTAGTATTTTTGTAGGGGTTTTTTTGTTTGTTGTTTTTTTGTGAGGAGTGGGGGTTTTAAGTATATAGACCACCTACTCCCTTAGCCTCAAGTTTTTTCCTTTTTGGACTGGTGTTTATCAATCCTAATTAAATGCAGCTGTAGGTTGCAAATCAAGTCAAAATCTTTATAAATATCCTACTCCTCAAACACACACAAAAATCTGAAATGTGCATGCAAATGCGCATTTGCCCTCTGATTCTCTGCATTAAACAGACATGCAGATTAAATACTCAAAAAACACCTCTGAACCGTCAGAAATTCCACTACAGGAGAATCAGGGCTTTTGTTGTTAGATTGTTTTGAGTTTTTTTAACTAAATAGGAAAGACTGTAAAAAAAGTAACAACTGACACAAACAACAACAAAATAATCAACAACATCCCCATAATGAAACCCAAACAGAATCCCCAATATCCACTAACCTCAGATATGAAGTAAAGGGTACCCCTATGCCTGTAGAGACGTGCTGATGGTTGTAGCTGAATAGCTTTGGTAAGATCAGATAATGCTTCACTGATTCGTCCCAGTGGGGACAATATCTAAGAGTATAAAACCAAAACACAGTTTAGGGCAAATAGAGTGAATAGATTTGTTTTAGAAATAAGAAGATTATTCTCCATGTTCAGCTGTAACAGAGTCACTGTATTCGCTAGAATAGGCTGGAAAGTTCCACTATAAATTTCAGTACTTATCACTTTTAAACTCCTCTCAGAGAGAAAATCTGAAAGCCATTTTTCTGAAAAATATCAGTGTAAATGGACATCACCAATAACATGCAAAAACCTAGTATTCCAAATTAAAAACAAGTCAGTAAAAGCAAAATACTCCATTTCAAGTTATTTCAACATACTCAAATGAAAATGTAATCAAAATGCTCTCATAAAGCTGATTTTGAAAATAGCATTCCCCAAATGGAAAATAGTCTATTTTTCAAATATTTGAATGCCTTTCACATTTTTAGATCAAGATTAACAAATGTACTCTGCGATCACAAAAAGCATTAGAACTGTGAATATTATGGCAGCTATCATTATACAGTATGCTGACCTTAATATTTATGCTTTCAATTTGTCTACAAAGCTGCTTCTTGAAACGCATTTTCTGTAATTTATTTGGCAAAACAGAACTTGATTTTCAAAAAAAAAAGTACTTAAACTTGAATGATAATTAACTTAAACAAACAAATATAAACCCAAAACATTTCATTAAGAACTCATGTTTTATAAATTTGGCATTTTAACAACTAGTACTAACAATACATTTATTAAGGTGATGGTAGGTGCAAACAGTAAGGTTCAAGTGACATTTAAATTCATTTCATATCAAAAAAAATCCTGAACATGTATGACCTTGCTATTTATAGTATGTTAAAAACTGAAAACTTAAATGTAATATATGCCATTCTGTCATTCTGTTGGCTAGAGTAACTCCATATGGTCTACATTTTATTTTAAAAACATTCCACAAACTACAGTGAGACCAAATATGTGTGTTTAAAAAAAAAAAAAAAAAAAAAAAAAAAGAAGAGGAATGTTCAGAATGCAGAGAAGAGCTTTAATCATTAAATCAGTGAAGAAATACTTGGAAACACTGCATAATTGCAAATTCTCCAAAAGTCTGAAAAGAGACAGCAAATGCTCACTTCTGCTCGCTGTTCAAACACTTCAGGATGATCTGGTTCTAGACTAATCACCCTACTGAGCTCAAACAGAGCAAGTTCAGCATTTTTCATATCCTGAAAAGGAGAAAAATTAACAAGGTGAACAATTGTGCATAGACTAATACATTCTCAAGATAAAGGACGACTAGACTAGCTAAGTTTCTGAAAGTGTACCAGTTTACACTAACATCAAGATACAGTATTCTACAAATAGCTGAAAAATAACACTTGTTACAAACAAGAAAAATAAACTTTGCTTGTACTCATCATCTTTGTGTTGTATCTCTAACAATTTGTTAATATAACTGTGAATAAACATTAGGTTTATTGGCTCCATAAGTACCTTTCCTGTCAGCAAAGGGGGTTCAAGTTCTCATATGAACTCAAACACACCAGTGTTTTCATCAGCACTGTCTGCAACTTAATCCAAGTAGTATTTGCAGTTGATGCCATCAGCATCTTGCCTGCCTAAATTTTTATATAGTCCTCAATAAACTGGAGAATGGAAGCAGTTACTTAATTAGAAAAAAAAATCCAAAGTGATTAGGTAGCAAGTTCTAAATTTATTTTTGCTCAGGAAATTGTTTGAGCAGCAACTCTAAGTATTGTAATTAAGTAATCTACTTTTGAATTTTCTTTTAACAAATTCAAGGTCGTATACTTATCAAGAGGCATAAGCAATCAAAAAGCCATATGAAGCCTACTAGATTGGAAGAGTTGGCAATGTTTCCAAGTTGCAACAAAAGACTTTTACATTTCAAAATACAGACTAGATGTGGAGATTAATTCAGTGGGACTTCATAAACCTCTGCTTTTCTGAGGCAAGACACTGCCTGTTACTTTACTGGACAAATCTTTCAAGAAGCTGTGGGTCACAGCCTTACTACCACTCACAATTGTGCCCACATTCTCTTTGGTACGCTTGTGACCTGCTGCTTTACTTCCACAGTCCCAAAAAGCAAACCAGAGCTTGAACAGCAAGACATACAAGATCCCTCTATGTTACACAGTGCACCTATCAAGGGATGGACTCATCACTGAAGTAGGACAGTACAAAGAACTTTGGGGTGTACTTATCAAGTCCTAATCAGTCTATCTACTCCTGCTACACGCTTAGTAGTTTAGATTCAAATAATTCAGTCAGATATTAATTTAAAGTTTAATCTACTCACATGTAGTCCTTTTTTTCCATATGCTATCCCTCGTCCATAAATTGCACTAACCAGCTCTGGTTCTTCCTGTTAAGATTTAAAACAAATAAAATATTCAGTTGTGGTGTTGGTTGTTTTGGTTTGGGATTTTTGTTGGGTTTTGGGTTTGTTTTTTTTAAAGCTATCTTTCTTCAATAGGTATTTAATTCTAGCTGATCTAAAGTAGCAATGAACAATCACAGCTGACAGACAAAGAAATTGATTGTAATACAGTCCATACTTTCACATGCTTACAATTTCCAATTCAATTTAATGGAATTGTTCTGGAATTCTGTCTGGTAAAAGAGCTAGAGTGCAGTTATAGTGCCAGTGACCACCCACCAGAAGCTCTGAACACATTAGAATACTCTATTACCCAAACTTCATTAGATGTAACCTTACCGGTAATTAGGTATCACTGAACTGATTAACAAACATACAATTCAGTCATTTAAAGCTTATTTTGTACATGATTTAACTTGAGATTTAAAATTTGGAAGCAGGATATTGTGACATGCTCATGAAATTTATATTCAGGCAGCAACCAAAACCAGAGGTATTCTACCAAAATATTTCTGCAAAATTCAAATCAAACTTCCTTAGGTTATATTCAAGTTTATGACTCTCCTACTTGGGCACTTATGGGAGATGCACCTTACATGGTGAATCTACTTCTTGTTTAGTGTTATTTATTCCGACCACAGTTTCCAACACCAATTTCAGGAACTACACAACAAAAATGTTTTCTCAACACAACAATGCCTATGCAGTCAGCTTCCCTGACAACCAGTTAGGAATCACACCATCTTCACCCCTGCAAACAACACAGCTGTACTACAAAGTGTGTAGCACAGGCCTGGTCTTATTTAACTGGGACAACTTCCAAAAAACAAACTACTTCCCAGGAAACAAACTCTCACCTTGACAAAATAATAGGTGGCACATCAATGCTGGCAGCTCGCCACACTTGAGCTGATTGCAAGTCTACACTTGTCAACACCAATATCAG
This sequence comes from Anabacerthia variegaticeps, assembly GCA_035583185.1. Classification (NCBI taxonomy): domain Eukaryota; kingdom Metazoa; phylum Chordata; class Aves; order Passeriformes; family Furnariidae; genus Anabacerthia; species Anabacerthia variegaticeps. The sequence continues at coordinate 41,559,081 of JAWWEW010000112.1, read as the reverse complement.
GCAACTTCCTACTTTTAACATTGCGCCTAAGCAAATCTGTTTTATTATTAAATGCTTTAATACTCACTTTGTATGTAGTTGAAATTCCCTTATGGAAGACAGAGTGAACAATCATGACCACTTTACAGCCTTTCAGGCATACTATAAGCATGATATTAATTTAAACTGAGATGTGTGCATGGTAGAGGACTCTATTATATATACAATTCTCACACTATATTTCTACAGTTGCTGTATCTTGCTTATCTTCACATATTAAGTTTCCTTCTGAATAAAGACTGGAAACATTACATAAATCCAATGCTGTTTGAGGTAGGATTTCTCATTAGGGTAAAGAATCCTCACGTTAAAAGCAAATCAAATAAAGAGATCATTAAACACCTGTATCAAACAATGAAACAAACAAAAAACAAAAGCACACAAGTAAAAAAATTCTGGCCCTCAGATTAATTCCCAGGAATAATTCCACTAAATTGCCACCCCTCCACTCAATTTAAGTATGACACTTTAGAAAAAAACCATGTGATTATTTGCAGTATTGCATTCAGCTTGCATTTGTGTACTTCAACCAGTTTAGATGAAAAAATAGGACCACGCTTCTGTCAGTCCCAGGTTTTTAGCCATAAAAATACAGTGTATCAGCTTTAGTTGAAGCTTATAAACTGTTAGGGCTGGTTTTGTTCTAAAAGTGACTATTTCCTACTAACTGCATAAGATTCTGAGTTCACTTCCTACTAATTGCATAAGATTCTGAGCTCTTTACCTTGGAAAAAAACATTTTTCAAGATTTTATCAGGAAAAAGCCCCACAATGCTGAAGTATTAGTTATGTTTTATTTATACCTTAAACTAATGAAATGCTTACCACTGGAGAAGGATAAATCCAGCAAACACAATCATTTATCATTGTAAAAGCAATGTATTACTTGCCACACCATCAGGTTTTTTTCTGATGTTACTGGCAACATGCTGTCACCCAAAAAAATCCAGATTAAAATATCTCAGCCTAGAGATTAAGAGGACAATCTAAGGAAATTGAGCTTTGCAGAGGTTAGGTTGCTGAAAACGTGTGATTTTTTTGTCAAGGTGCCATAAAAACTTTATTCCTACTAATGAGAAAAATACTAAAAAAGCAAGATACTGACCACTCAGTTCTAAGAGTGTGCTTATATGTGGATAGGAAAAAAAAGAAAAAATAAAATAATGACTCTCATTTTAAAATCCTTAATTGAATATTTGTTTTAGTAAAATCCCTATGTTGCAATGGATAATTCATAAAGTTATTTAGGGGTCTAAACAGAAAACTTACCTGCAACATTGTTGAAAAATGTCGTATAGCTTCATCATACAAGCCATTGCCAATCAACACGTAAGCAATTGCTAACAAAATATTACAAATGTAAGTAAAACAGCAAAAAATAAATCTTTGTTTTTAATACATTTTACAATTTGGTTGTATTTAATATAAGTTTCTACAATGCACTGAAGATTAAAGTAGTCAGAGAATTCCTGAGCTCCACCAAAATGATAAGACTTCCCTCGACCATTACATAGTATTCATTAATTACTCAATTCATACTGTGTTCTTCAGAATTGTTTTGGGGTTTCGCAGTTTGCTTCCTGGTTTTTTTCTCATTTTTACAAGTTTTTCAGGAAAATGTCCACTTGTTTGCACACACTTTGCTAAACTTTATTAACTCACAAAAAGTTTTTCCTTCATTTGAATTAACTAAACTGACTCCATTAATTATAAAAATGAGACTGAAAAACAATGTCTTTACCTACATTATAATTATGAAAAGCTTTAAAGTTCTTGTACATCCCCCTACTTTGGGGTACAAGGCAAGTGTCTGAGAGAGAAACAGACCACTGTTCTAGAAACATAGTCCCGTAATTTCTGTAAGATATAAAAATACAGTCAAATCACAAGACTGGAAAGATGCAGTTGTGTTTGCATGACTGAAGTTCAGTCCTGGCAGCTGAATATCTCAAGATTGTTTCATTTTGCATGTTTTAATCTCTCGCAGTTCTTAGCTCTGGACTAAGCTCTGTCCACACTGCCCACAAAACCCAAGTATCTTGAAGACCAGAGCTATGAAAGTTAAAGAGAACTATTCCCCAGGCAGTTTGTTCCAACAGCTGGACTAAGATCAGGAATTCACCTTTTTCATTACTTAACAATGAGTTTTATCAGTCATCCAAACAGAACAGAAGAGACACCTATTAGCTTAATTATTTACTCAAATATAAGAAGAGACAAGTCAGTTAGAATAAAGGTATTTTTAACAGGACACAGGCACTTCTCTACTATGCAGGCAGAGTCACATTGTTTTGGTAGTGTTAAGCACTGTTCATTAAAGAAGGGAAAAATTTAAATGAAAGAGAAATAAGAAATGTATTTAATTCAGAGCTTGTCTCATTCTTTGAGCGTTTCTGTTATGAAGAAGAAAATATTTTGTCGGCAATATAAGTTCTTTCCTTGATACATAAAAAGCTTCACTTGGTAAAAATACATAGCATTCCCAAAAAAAAAAAGGGAAAAAAATTGGCAGAGTGAAGAAAAGGTTCAAAAGCTCTTGAATTTTCATGATTTCATTCCCCTCCAAGACTATCCAGTTATTAGTATCACCTTTAGGGTTCCAAACCCACAACACAGAAAAGCTGGCATGTAAAATAAAATCAACTCAAAAAAGTGGAGGAAGCAAGATAATGGAGACTCATACTGTCACTCAATTGTCTGCTCATAACTACTTTATTTTGTTCGCCCAACACTTGGCAAAATGCAGGAGGTCACAAACTATGTCTGTAAAACTAGAGGTTGACAGCTAGGAGTTGATACAGTACCAGCTTCTTTTTAAATCGTATCTTTTTTATTTTTTATCTTTAATTAAATATTACAAAAATACAAGGAACTACATTATTACGAAAAATGAAAGGGTTAACGATTGTCCACCAGCCAAAGTGTTTGGGTACCAACATTGTTTCAGAATGCCCCATACATTTCCATTACTTTTTCTCAGAACAGTAAAAGTAACACACACAAACAAGAAGGACCCCGGCTCCTCACACCATGACATACTTGGAATAAAGTGGGTAGGTAGGTGCCAGCCTACATGCCAAACATGAGGACAGAGACCTTCTGGCATAGTCATCCAAGTCTACAGAACAGATGCTAAAAGCATCAGATATTTTTAGCTGAATAGAAGTTTGGTATTCCTTGCAGGATTCTATGAACATATTTAGGTGTGAGAAGAATATAAAAAAAGATTAGGCCCTCTAATTTTTCTTCATAAATCAGTGAAGTCAGAAACTATGTCAAGAAAAAAAGTACTTAATTGTTTTATTAGACAGGAATAAAATGTCCCTTTGCTCTTACATAACAGATTGTCTGCTGCCTTCCTTGACATACATCTTCAACAATCTCTTTGCTGCCCAATAATACCTCTGAGAAGTAGTGCAAGTAACTCCTCTCTCAAGTATTTTGAGGAAGGTATTTCCTGTTGCTTTATTTGAAATGTCTCAATTTTTTAATGGTGATTGTGCTTTCAAAAAAATGTCAGGTAGCAGCCTAAAACATAATACAGAAAGCCTTCCTGCTGCCTCTAAGTGTTGATGGGTGTGTAGAGAGGTGAAGAGAGATCCAAGAGATCCAAGATCTATGTTTGATAAAAAGCACATTGTGTTGGTAAAATTTTCTGAATATTTGAATGTTTTCAGTCATCAACAATGACAGTAAAAGGGAAGCAGGAAGTAGCTAAGCCTGTTTAAAAGGATTTAATCAAAACGCTTTTTGAGCATCTGCTTAAGCAGACACAGTGAAAAATTCTACTGCATAAAGCAGGAAAGAATTTTAAACAGGTAAATATTTTCAACCAGGTAAAACTCACTGTATTTTCCGACTGACTAGGATCACTTTAAAGTTAATGCATTGCTAAGCCAAACATCAATTTTCAAAATATTATGCTAATAACCAGCATATCATTCACCTGCACAAACCTTATATAAGGCATCTTACCCAATTCTTCATTTATGTTGTCATTATCAGTAGCAAATGGAAATCGTTTTTGCTCTGCAAGCAACTTCGCTTGGCTCTGTAAAACATCATGTAAAACAACAATAAAGAATTTAATAGAAAATCCATGCCTTAAATCCATAAGAGAATGCCTTAAATCACAAAGTTAAGACTAATGTGATTGCACTAAGGTAACAACAAATTCATTCCTAGTCTTTCACAGGAAGAAAAACTACCCTTCAGGCAGATGCTGCTGTTTTCTTCTCTAATGTATAAGCACTTCATCCCACCATAACACTCTGCAAGTTGTTACTCCACTTACTGCTGCACACTACAGTAGCAGAATGGAAAAGTTCTTTTAGAAAAAAGTCATTAAAAACAGCACAAGAATGAGCAGAGTTCAACTGGTATAACAATAAGAAAACTGAATCTACATTGCAGTCCATATGCATTTGCAAATCACACCTTCAAACACCACCTTTTTATATCATCAATGGCCTTCAGGTAATTTCCAGAAAATCTAATTCAGAAACTGATCTTTAACACTTAGCTCTGCAAAACATTCTTCTATAATTATCTTAATATTAGGAAAAAAACCCCTAAAACATTTTTATAAAGTACAACCTCTTTCATGGAGGATTTACAAAAAAAAGGTCTAAGCTCCTTTGTCTGCAGACAAAGATACAGCATGTTTCCACATTGAATATTGGAAAATAAGCTAAAAATGAAAGAATCTAGCACTACAGTAATTTCCTACGGATTATAGACCTGCATGTGACAGCACAAGAAGTACCACTACCTCACCTATTATGTCATTACAGAGTAACAGAACAGTGTTTGGTTCTTGGGGTGCAGAGAAAGGGATTTCATCCATCTCCAACAAATTCTGAATTCAGGTATAGGCTGGACATCCTGCAACTCTACATGCAAAATCTGGGAGTCATTCTGCCTTCAAGAAATGGGAGAAGAATTTCCATCACAGCACTAGACCTCAGTAGATTAAATTGTTTCTACCTTTCAAATAACTTGTTTTCTTTGAAACAGGGAAATTTCTTACAAACAAATACACATTTCACTGCCTTAGAAAGAATTGCTGATGCTCTTGAACTAGACTAGACAGAAGATCTGACCAATATCTGATGAAGTAATGCCTAAGGAGAATATTCAAGTTAAATAATTGGCTTGGTGGATCTGCAGCAGTTTTATTTCCAAATGCCACCTTTGTAGAAATTCTTCCAATTATAATTTTGTTTCCATGCTCCACCACAGTCAATAATTTCTGCAGATTTGCCAACACTTCTTTGTATATTCATATGGGAATTACATCAATATTTTCAATACCTCTGACCTGTGTTCTGATGTAGACTGAAGATTATATTTGTTCCAGATCGAAAGGCTAATGGTAGTGTTGCAAGAAAACTAAAATTCCAAAATAATCCTCTTGAAGTATCTTTACCAAGAAATACTCTTCTTTTGTTAGAATATTCTCCACAATGCCACATCTGCATTACACTTAGCAAAATATGGTCTGAAGCCTCTAACTCTCATCTTTGCACAATGTTGTTTCTGTAGCAATTGCAAGTCACAACTTCTACTGCTAATACATGTTTTGCAGTAAATCTCAGGAAGTTAACCTGGGTAAAAACTAATTCACCTTTCGCTTTTTCAGGCATAGACCGTCCCCCTAAAAACAAAAAATTAATTGGTTGACTAACTGAGGTGACAGACAGCTTTCAGTGAAAACATCAGCTTCAATGAGTTGACAGCCCTGAAGACTCATGATGGAGCCCTACAAAGTAATACTTTTATGAGTAACTTGAGTTCATTCATACTTAGGCCTTTTGGGCACCTATGTCTACTGATTAATAGATTCTATTTGTAGTTACTTCCCTGAACTTCATTCCAACTGGTTACACAGCTGATGGGATCTGAAACTTCAACAATCTATTACAACTCTTTTGTACATTATATTCTTGATAGCATACCAGAATTTTTTCTGTGTTCAGAGAAAGCACAGATTCACATGACGATGACCCTCCAACGTCACAATCCGATTCATGGAAGTGTAAAAATGATGAATCTGAGGGAAAAGAGAGCAAATAGCTTTAGGAAGTTGTAGAGTTACATGTATGTTCTATTATCACATCTCGCATTTCCTGTTCAGCTGAACAGCTTTCCCACTGGGCACTCCACAAAGTAGAACTGTCATGAAGTGCTTTCTACGCACAGCACTGCATCCACACAGCCAGGGAAGCAACAGTTGACATGACTGCTTTTATATAATTAGTTTTATCTCTACTTATGCTTATGGTCTTGGCTAAAAATAAATGAAATTTTAAAAAGGTGCTAAAAAAAAAAGGAGGGTGGAGATAAGAAAAGGAGGAAGCTAGAAGCAAATAACAAGTCTAGAGTAGATATGTCCCCTTTCAGCAGTATAATTCCATTCTCTGATCCAAGAAATAACACATAAAATTATCATTCCAATCCCAGAGAGGAAAATAAATGGAATGGACCATACAGAGGCAGGGAAAGAGCTGCTGTTGGAAATCCAGGAAACAAGAGGTATAAAGAATGTAAAAAGCAGCCAGAATAGCAAACCATAATTGACTGAACATACACAAAGGTCCACACAGGTGCACTACTAAGGTCATTACAAAAACTGTAAGACTGATTCCAACTTATTAAAAGTCAAACACGGCTTGTTGTCAGAGCAGAGAAAAAGTTTAAGACACTAAATAAATAACAATAATAATCAACAACTCCCCCAGACTGATATAATAGAGAAGTCACTACTTCCTCTACATGGTGCTTTAATTGCAGAATTATTACCTTCTAAATCTTCAGGTCCTAAAGCTTCTATTATCTTGAAATATTTCAAGAGTAAACAAGAAAAAGCAAATATACAGTATGATCTCTTGGAATCCATGTCACAAACACCAAATTTTATCATCTCCGCTAATGTTTGTAAATGTAAGCTTGAACCTAAGTTTGAAAGGCTGAGGGGTAGTGTGTGCTTTTATACTTTGACTTCTTAAGGATTGCAGTTAGTTAATTCCCTATTTCTCACAATCACAGAGCTAAAAGAGAAAAAGAAAGTCTTCATATAAAGAGAAGTCAAAACAGCATCTAAAATCATTTCCTGTACAGAGGAACTTGGGAGTTATGTTGAGCCATAAAGGATAACCAGTGGGAGAAGTTTTAAACAGTGGTAAGAGTGCTAAAAAGCAGAAGGTCAAAGTGTAAAGTAAGAAAGCCCTGTGAGAACAGTGGCTCACCACCCATAGCTTCCAAAAAGAGTTGGCAGCATGAGGTTTCAACACTACCCTTTGTTCCTCACATTGGCCAAACCCTCTTTGCTATGGCAGCGTTATTAACGCTTTACTTGTTCCTGTTGGTGCTTGTAAATCAGTGACAGTTAAGACTTTTGGCTGCCAAGTCACTGAGCAATTTTCTCTTCAGAAACCAAAACAGGTATGGCCTACCTCCAGAATAATTTTCTGCACAAAAGTAAAAATTCAGTGAAGGAATTTTTTAATAAGGTGGCAGGAAATAAGAACTGTTACAAGCTAGAGTGGGGAAAGGACCCCTAAAATCTTGTAGGTTTGGGGGTAACAAATTGCTTTACTCATAGGGAAGAATGGATCTGCCTTCGTCTGTAAGTCAGATACAATCAAAACTGTGCCATAGTAACAACTTTATGAAAAACTAGAAACACTCATCACAGAAATTACCCTGAGTCTTGCAGTAGGCTACAAGAAAAACTACTTGAGACGAAAAGAATATCAGCTTCTGTGAAAGTTGTACTAAAACAAAGACCAGGAGCTAAAGGGAATTTTTCAAACAGCAATTTATTTAGTCATGAGATTTAAATAGCAAGAAGTGAATTGGTATAGAGCTATTTCAAGGTAAGTATATTGTTCTGTAATTAAGGGCTATCTTATTATCAGTGTATGCAAAGTACCTGAGATATCTGTTGATTTCATCAGAATTCCTTGTCAATCCCAGTTATGTTGGTCACTTTAAAACAACATCCACCATTAACCCAAAATCTAATCTTCCATATACACCTCTGAAGGAGTACCCTGAGTCAATCATTCATGTCAGGTCTACTAACAGGTGTAATCAAGTGCTTTGCCATTTATTAACTTCTTTCGTATACAGATTTTGATCTCAACACTGGGTGAAAGTTTTCTTGGTTTTATGCTTAAACCTGAATAATTTGTAGCAATGTTTACCTGACATAACTTTAATGATCTGATTTAGTGTTTACATGCTGTGGCTCTCAGCCACTGCAGCCACCCACATCCCACAAAAAATGGATAATAAAAAGTAACCAAAGAACTTTATAATGTGAAAGCAAAAGTACACCACACAGAGGGGGAGGGGAAAGAAAAATGCAAAGATTCAGCAAACTCATAACAAGGTATTTCTACAAAGTCTGTAAATCAAGTGGATTACGCATGTTGTATATCAGTTCTCAGGGATCACAGGAATTGTTGATGTGAGCACAAGCTTTATGAAATAAAGGGGGAAAACTCAAAACTCTGGTGACAGCAAAGAAGTCATGACCAGTTATTCTCTTACGTATAATTCAGTGTCTACATTCCATTGAATTGATAAACCTTTTTCTTTACAGGTACTATGTATACACTGTGATTCAGACTGGCATTTTTGTAGGGCCCATTCACACCATGCTCAAAATCAACACTCATAACAGATTAAGCAACAGGCTTCTGATGCAAAAGACATTCAACCACATAAAAATAGTTCTAACTGTGCCTGTAGTACAAGTTATCAATTAACTTGAAAAAGACCAGAAGTCCTGCTACTCAAACTTGGCACTCAAACAGAAGCATCCATTTCACCAGCAAAACCTATGTAACTGTAGCGGAAAATAAATCAAGCCACATCCAACACACAGGATCACAGAACTGTAAGGGTTGGAAGGGACCTCTGGAGATCATCCAGTCCAACCCCACCTGCCAAGGCAGGGGCACCTAGAGCAGGTTACACAGGAACGTGTCCAGGTGGGTCTTGAATGTCTCCAGAGGGGGGGACTCCACGACCCCCCTGGGCAGCCAGTGCTCTGCCATCCTCAATGTAAGGAAGTTCTTCCTCGTGTTGAGGTTGGAGCTTCTTGTGTTGTAGTTTATGGCCACAGCTCCTCGCCCTGTCACTGGGCACCACTGAAACGAGTCTGGCACCATGCTCTTGGCACCCGCCTTTGAGATATTTATATGCATTAATGAAATCCCCTCTCATTCTTCTCTAGACTAAACAGCCCCAGCTTCCTCAGTGTCTCCTCATAAGAGAGATGCTCCAGCCCCCTATAATCATCTCTGTGGCTTCCGCTAGACCCTCTCCAGCGGCTTCTGGTCTTTCCTGTACTAAGGAACTCAGCGAGGTGCTGGCGTGTCCCCGTACTACCGAGTGCCGGGATCACAGAGCAGGCAGCGTCCAACACAGTCCTCCCGGAGGGCGGGAGGTTTCCCGGTGCCACAGCCCCTGCTGCCCCGGCACGGATGAGTCAGCTCAGCGGGGCCGGGACCCCGCACCGCCCATCACCATCACCACGACCACCACCACCGCCACCGCCCTGGCTGCGGGCGGTCCCCGCGGAGACGCCCGCGACTCACCGCACTCGGCCGAGTACTGCTCCGCCCACTCCTCGGCGGGGCCGTGGCGCTGCCGGTGCCGCTCCTGCTGGAGCAGGGAGAGGGCCGGGTAGCGCTCGGTGAGGGCGAGCACGGCCGGGCCCAGCAGGGCCAGCAAGGCCAGCGGGGCCAGTGCCGCCCTCGGACCGCGCGCCGCGCCGCCGGCAGGTGCCATCTTCCCAGCGCGCACGCGCGCCGCCGCCGCGGGCACATGGGGCGCCCCCGCCGCCCCTCCCGCGGGGGGCGCCGTCGCCGCGCTGCTCCCTGGGACATGGAGTTTTCCAGCGGCGCGGCCCTGCCGGCTGCAGCGGCGGGAAAAACC
>JAWWEW010000112.1:41503146-41548994 GCA_035583185.1 Anabacerthia variegaticeps | reverse complement strand
ACAAAGAAAGAAAAAGAAAGAAAGAAAGAAAAAGAAAGGATGGAATAAAACAAAGAAAGAAAGAAAGAAAGAAAGAAAAAGAAAGAGAAAGAGAAAGAGAAGAAAGGAAGGAAGAAAAGAGATAAAGGTTTGGCAAAAGGAAATAAAAGTTTGCTGTACGCAGTGCTGAGAAAAGTAGCACACTTAAAACAGATGCTAAAATTGCCAGGAAGGAGGAAAGAAGAAGCCAAAAGGGGGAAAAGAGAAAACCAAGAACCTCTATGCTGAAATGCATGCAGGGGAGAGGGGGCTCTGATTCTCCTGTTTTTTCTTAAACTTCTATTAATGCACATAGTGAAGAGCTCTTATTTTTCCATTCACATATTTCTTTACACCTTTCCACATAGGTTTTTTATGTTTATGGATATATTTGTGACTTATAGATGGGGTAAGACCCCATTTGCATCACCCCTGACAGTTTCCAGAGAAGCTGCAGTCTTGGCAGAACACAGCTACCAAACCATCTCATGGCCTGCAGTGTGAGCAGTCTGGTGGGCAGTAGCTGATCGACCTTTCCAACACTGATTCTCAGCTGTTGGAGGGTTTTCTTGTTTTCTTCAGAATATACTTCTGCATTTGATTTTTGACTGCTCCAGAGTCAAATCTTTCATTAATAGCTGTTGGGGATTTACAAACCATGGCCTAGGTCTAATGCACCATGGCTATGCAACATTTCCAGTGAAGGCCTCTGCTGTTCCATGTCCTAGTCAGTCAAGGACTGTTAGTCAAGGGCTTTCAGGGAAAGGTTACAATTTCACATCTTTCCTCAGCTGTTTTTCTGCAGGAATATGGAAGGATTGGATAGACGGGTAATGTGTTTGTTCAGGGAAATACTCTCTCTTCTGTCTCTGAGAGGGAATACCTTTGGTGATGCGTTACTTTTAAACTATATGCATGCTGTCTGGTGAGAGTCTTGTACACAGTGTACTGTATCTGTTTGTAAGAGTAATAAACAGGTACATGCTGGTATAAAACCAGGATCTGTAGCAAGACCTCAACTCTTCATTGACAAGAAACGTCCAAGTGACATTTGAATAGGACTTCACAGCAGCTTCTCACAAGATATTACAAAGACTGAGAAAAACAGGCCTTGAAGAAAGAGATGAAGATGCATTCCTCAGGGATTAGTGTGTGATGAGACTTCAGGAGCAGCGTGCAGCACTGGTAGCCAGTGTCCCAAGAGCAATAACCGTTCTCTTGCCCAAGGCACTCTCATCACAAACAGGTAGCTCTGCCTCTGTAAAACTGGGGGGGAGGGAGACAGTTAGAGGCAAACCTTGGCATTTGGAAGCTAATCAGCCACCCTGTCTACTCCTGCTTGCTTGCCTCTTTGGCAGTGGAACAGGCTGGTGAAATATTTCTCTGATCACAGCTTGGAAGCAAACTGGCAGATCTACAGCTGGAACGGGTGTCAGTGTTACCTTCAATCAAAATGTTTCACTAGAGGATTCAGTTTAGTAGCACAAAAACTAAAGGCTTGACTTAACATTTTGTCTCTCTTGTCCTTGTCGTGCTTCTTCACCTGGATGAACCTCACTCACACCGCAATGACAGGGAGTTTCAAACAGGCTTCTCACCAAAGAGCCACACTCCTCTGCCAGGAATTGTACTTGCCTCTCCCAGTTCAGTCCCATCCCACAGTTCTCCAGTGCATCCAACTAATGTTCAGGATAAATTCAAATCCCAAAATCTGTTCTATGTCCTTAAATAGACAAAACATAAACTTGAGGCTTGTTTTTCTGCAAGTTGTTGTCAAATGCTGCCTTTGCAGAAATTCTCACCTTAGGTAATCACCTTTCCCTTCTTCCCCCTTGTCTCACTATTATCTCTCTGCCGTGCCACACGTGGCTCAGGCTCTTATCATTGTTTCAGCCTCCTTCTCTGCAGAGATCACAAGTCCTTGGCGTGGAGAAGCTGCTGAGAGCTGAGAAGCAGTGAAGCCCTTACAAATGTGAGTTGGAGAGGGCTCTTCTCAGCTTACTGCTCACTCTCAGATGCGCTTCTTGTCAGTCTCACAGCTCATGGAAGAAAGTGGCAAAAGAGCTCTTTTTGTCTCAGAGAGGCAGACAAACAGGCAGTCAGGTAGGGCAAGGGGTGCATAGCTACAGATTAAAAAAACCAAATATCTGAAGTCCCTGGAATAAAGTTGCACAAAACTAGAGAGAGACTGTGAGAGACAGAGACTGCAGACAGCTTTGTTCTATGGTAACCTGAACCACGTTGAAAAATAACTTTTTTGCTATTGTTGTAATGGAAGTGTTGGGTTTTGACAAATATGCCTTTCAACTGCTTGTTTCTTCTTCTTCTGACAGAGCTCTTTTTCAATAATTCAGATAAATCCTTCTTGGGAGCTGCCTTTCTGTACTGGAATAATTAAACTCTGAGATTATTCCCCTAAAGTGTTAGACAGTGTGGCATCAATCATGTCTGCCAACAAGACTTTGCTCTGCTGTAGCAGCAGGAGTATTGACTTAGCAGCGATCTGCAAAGAGAAAAGAAGCAGCATTGGTAGGGAGACACAACAGCTTTTATTAGACCAAATGCAGACCTGAAAAAAGGCCTTTGTATGAAAAGTTGCCCATTTTCTCCAATAGTATGTGCTGGCCTAATAAAAGACAGAATTTCTTCCTGCTAGCCTTGTGTGCTTACATTACCTGTGCTTTGATCAGGGCCTGCAGTTCTCTTCAGACACTTCCCCAGGACATTTGCTTGTTTTAATCACCACTGGCTGTTTCTTTTGCTACCAAAGGAGCTCCTTTGGCTAGCTTTTGATATGGAGAATGCATCACCCTGTAATCCAAATGATGTTTAACTCATCCCTGAGCATCTGGAGAGAAACCTTGAACAGAAGTTACTGGCTAAATGTAAAATACGTATTTATTAACAGCTGTGCAAGCTGAGGGGTGTGTGTATAGCTATATAGTTTGTCACACTGGATTGCTGGAATGTGAAGGCAGCTGCTTTTTTATATTACAGATTCAAGGCATACTATCTTTTTAAACAGAGTTGTAAAATAAATAAAAAAATGCATGGGAAAATATTTTTTTTTATTCTATAGTACCATTTGACTGAGTATCTCAGAACATCACAAACCCACACTTTATTACTTAGAGTGATCTTGTGATTAGCATTGTAATTACTAGTAGTGGACTGACAAATGGCTTAATAAAATTATTTGAAATTTTAAATATTAAAGAGGAAGAGGCAGGCAGAAGGCAAGTGCCTTTCTAATCTCTCTGGGGTCAACTCAGATGCCTCTTTCAGAATTCCTGCAGACTTCTTTCATCCCCGATTCCTATACACCTCTGGATTGTGATGGAATGACCAAAAAGCAGACTGAAATTACTTAGAGCTCATCAGCAGGTATGTCTTATGTATATATAGCCATAGAAAAAGTTTACATACATGAAAGAAGGTCTACTACTAGTTTGCAAGTCCTGTTGTCTCAAATAATGACTTCATTGATGATGTCACCACACACAGGTAGTAATACAGGCCAGTCTATCACCCAAGTTTTGGCATAGAATGTCCCATTTTTTTGCCTGACCAGGGGCTGTTTGTCAGTGGCAGTTGCACCTTAGATTAGAATGTTGTAATTACAGCTCCTGTGGTAGAAGTGGTTGAACACACTGCCCCACCCAACAAGCCACAACGTGAGTCATCTGGTATTAGTAACAGTCCCTGAGAAGATGAGGAAGACCAGGGGAATGTTCTTCAGCATGCAGGAGGTAATACTGAGGATCAGTGCCCTTGATGGGGCCATGGTTGGACCATCTCCATGTGGCTGCTCCTGGCTGTGTGCCTGGGACAGGCAACACAGAGAATCTACAGTCTCATTGAACCCCCAGGCAAGACGGTGACAGGAGAGATGGAGGGCTCTCCAGACAAGGGTGCATGGCCTATTTCAGTGTATTTATAGCGTAGCCTTCTTTTGTTCTGCTCTGTGCCCTTGAAGGATGAGGGTCAATTAAGTCTGAATGTCAGCGCTAACACTGCTACCCACAGTCACCATATGAACAGGAATGGCTGTCAGCAAGGCCAGGAATAACGTGACACCCAGAAGCAGGCAGGGCACTGAGAGGAGTGGGGATCTGTTGTACAGCCTGGCCTTTTGCCAAATGAGCAGTGCCCCTGTCTCTTCCAGTGTTGACATCTGCAGTACCTTTCCAGCTCCTCGCTGTGGGTGCTGCAGTTGCTTTAGCAGGCAAAGACCCCGGAGACAGCATTTCCCACACCCAGCTTGACCCACCTGAAGGGTGAGTGTCAGGTGTAACCTTGCCAGCTGCCTGGAGCAGCACAGGCAGGGGCTGGGCAGCTGGTTCTGCAGCCAAAGACACCTGTCGTGTGGAGGGATGAGCCACACTCTCCAGGTGGAATAAATCCTACCCTCCATCTCTTGCTAATGGACCTTCACTGTGCACAGATCATGAATGAAGACTCAGTTTTACTAAATCAGAAAATAATAACCCCAACTCAGCAGCATTCAAACTGGAGATATTCCAAATATTAGGAACAAATAGAAATCATGGTGCTCTCCTGGTACAAAACAGTTCTGGTGCTGATAAACGAGCCGCTGCAAAAGTTGCGATGTTCCACTGATTTTTTTGTTACTCAGCAGCTGCTGTGGTGGTTGAGCAGTGAATAGGCTAAACTGAGTTTTCCTAGCAGAAAAATAATGAAAGAAAATGGAAAGCTCAAGATGTAGAAAGGGACTGATGAGATTGGTGGCACAGAGGGAAGGAAATGAGGAGCAAATGGAAGTTTGGCAGTCTAGAAAGGTTAGCTTTCAAGCAGAGCTCCTGGAAAGGGATCAGGAGGTCACCATCCTATTAGGAGATCAAGGGATGGCAAGTTGTGAAGCCAAATGGAATAATTTAAAGAACTGAGAGGGAGAGATGAGGACAGCACAGCATACTCCTAGGGCAGAGATCTGCCTGGTTTGGGACAGAGGAGTTTGGTAGGACTATTATAAACTTAATTTTCCCATTAACTGAACAATTACAGAAGATACCAATGCATACTTTGAAGTTACGCAATTTCAGCTTGCAGTTAAAACTGGTTCAATCTTAGAGGCAATATCTCCAGTTAAAAGGAAAAACAAATTAAAAATGAATGGTTGGCCAAATCCCTGCTGTTCTGCCTGTGCAGGGAGGAAAGCTGATCTCCATCACTGCCATCAGGTAAGGGAGCACTCATGCACAGCCCAGAGCACTGCCCCCTGTGAGCATTGATCCTGCTTGAAGCTGCCTCATACTTACACCCATGGGAGTAAAGCCTCACACACATATACGGCTGTCTACAAAATTGAGGGAGTTATTTTAGTTCCT
The DNA here is from genome assembly GCA_035583185.1 of Anabacerthia variegaticeps. Classification (NCBI taxonomy): domain Eukaryota; kingdom Metazoa; phylum Chordata; class Aves; order Passeriformes; family Furnariidae; genus Anabacerthia; species Anabacerthia variegaticeps. The sequence continues at coordinate 41,543,628 of JAWWEW010000112.1, read as the reverse complement.
CTGCCCCCCCTTTAACCTATTTTTCATCTTCCTCAAATTCTCCTTAGCATCTTTTTCCTCATCTGTTTTGTTTGACTCCTATTTTGTAGTCTCCCCTCTGTATCCATTGCTGGCTACTGTCAAAGATAAGGTAGACCACATTCATTGTTACGCTGATGTGATATGGCCTTTTTTTGATGTTTTTCCTTGGGTATGGCTTGCTAAAAATTGAATCATTTAGTAAAAGGACAAATTAAATAATCATCTGGGGTTCTTTTTTCCTGGGGTAACAGAAGAGCATGTATGTTACATTTCATTTAAATTAAGGATATAATCATATGCACATTGCTAAAAGTGTTGTGTTTCCTAAAGTGGTCTTATTATTTTCTGCACATTTTTCTTTGTGTGTGGAGTTTTTTTCTTTCTATTAAATTGCATATCCATGGAGCATTTGGGGGCACTCAGCCAGTCAATCCAATTTGGAGTTGGTGGCTGTAGTGGGCTAAGTCCCTTATCTGTCCCCTTCAGCTGTTTTACTCTTCTGCTGTTGATGGAAATATAAAATGAAAAGTGAAATCAACTCAAAGGAGGCAAGAGCCCAGCAAGAGACTTAGGAGGGAAAAGTTGAGGAGGGAGATTCTGACTAATCTCTCTGCAGATGGGGTAATATGCTGACAGATTTGGTTTTAAATGCACATGCAGTAGCTTGGGTGTTTCACAAATATTGTCATTTCATTTATCTTCATGGGTATCACAGCAAGTATAGGAAAAGAACTGAAATCAGATTGGTAATGGTTGAGTTTGGGTTTTTTTTGAGAAGTGAGATTTGTGGAATTCTGGTTTGCCATGTGATGTGTACTGGGAAATGATTAAGCTTGAGGAATGAACAGGAGGCCTGAAAGTGGATTAGCCATTCCTACAGGATGATAGCAGAAGCATAAAGAGGAACTAGACAGTGTATATATTTGATTCTGTGCATGCTTCATATTATTTACAGCCTATGGTGAAAAACCAGCTCAAGCAATTGAAATCGGTGGTACAATGGTGCAAAATTTGGTGTAAATAAAAATAAGAATCTGGTAGGCCAGACTGTCTGTGGGATTCATAATTCTCTTTGTACCTTCTGATTCTGGATCAGAGAGGGCCTTGCATTTCTTCTATGTTAGTATTTCTCAGTAGGCTAAATGGTGACAGCTTCCTATGTCCCTTGATGACCCCGATTGCAGGAGGTAGACAGGAATTGAGTGATGCTGCTTTCTTTATGCAGATCTCTGCTGTGCTTCTGTTTTGGGCTGGCATTTGGCAATGCACAATCTCTTATGTAAGGGGTTCTCCCCTGGGAGGATCCTCTGACTTTTGTATCACAGTGACGTGAAAAAGAAAACATCATGGTCAGCCTTGTACCCCATCAGCAGGCTGGTCCTTCTGCAGTGAGGGCAGAAAAAGGACAATCCTTTGTGCCTGAGGACGGACAGGCAAATCTTGCTTCTCTTGAATGAGGGTTTGTTGCCATAGCCAGTACAGAGGACTGATGGGATAAATCCCACCCTTTTGTGTAGGGTTCATGTTCTCCAGATCACTTCCCTCTTGTCCTTGAGGGAGACAAAGGTGCATGGGGGGCTGGACTCAGTGTGAGGTGGGAAACAAGCAGAGCATTGGAAGGAGGAGAACTCACTCTGTGAGACAAGTGGTGGAAGAAGGGCAGAAAAGTGGCAGTGGGTGTCAGGAGTGGAGGGTGAAGGAGCAAGGGAGTTTCTCTGCATCCAGGAGAGAGGGAAGAATAGCGAAGGAAAGCAACATAAGAAAGAGGAAGCAGAATCTCTGTACTTATGTAAGAATGCTAAAAGATGCTGTCATAGATGAAAGGAAAATGTAGCAAAGGGAAAGAGGACAAAAGCAGAACTAAGTTGTTTTTCAAATCAGAAAATGTAGTGCTAAATGAAGCAACAGAATACATTGCTGGTGTGAGTGTGATTGATTTGACTGACGTCTATTTTCTCCCTCCCACTGGGCAGCTCAACAAGCTGCTGAAGAGAAGGATGCATAAGTCTCAGGTAGGTGAGATGTGTTGATGAAAGAAAGATATATAAAGCTTGGCATCTTGTGGACTTGCCTCCCCACTTGATTGATGCTGATGTCTCAGGCCACAGATATCGCTTTTCAGATCTTGTACAAATTCTCAGTGGTGCTACAAGGGGCCATTCCTCCCAACTCCCGTCCTTGTGTAAACATGGGCACCTCTGAATCAAGATGCTGATGCTGAAAGCTAATTGTCCTGGGCTGGATTAATGCTTGTAGCTGTGTGAAGCCTACTGTGCAGAAGAGGTGATGTGAATGGGCAGCTGGGGGTGGTGTCAGAAAGAACCTTCCTTTGCAGCGGTGACACAGCTTTATGCTGGATTACAGTTGGCAGGACACAAGTCCCCATGCACATAAGAAGTCTCTCCTGTCTTGATTCACAGAATAGCTATGTGGGAGTTCTTGTTTACTTATCAGAAACCAAGCTGAAAAGAGAAGGGGAAGCTCAAGGCAGCCTCTGTTTCTGCAACCTGTCAATCTGGCCCCACTCGCAGTTAGAATCTCCTACATTTCTCTTGGCTCCTACTCCTGATTACTCCATACAATTTCCAAGTCTTTTAATTTTTGATGTTCCTGTGTGACATTCTAATATGTAGAGGAGGCTTTGGTCAAACCCACTAGAAATCCTTATAAATTTTGTCCCAGTATCTACAGTCAAGGCAGGTTTCACAGGTCTCCTGGTCTTTCAAATACACGCTCAGAGCATCATTTCTGGAGACCATATGAGAGAGAACAGAAAAGCAAAGCCCATTTCTTAGGGTATTTATAGATTCTTCTTGGCTCAGGGAAATTTTCTCGCTAGTAATCTCTTGCTGAACAATAATAGCACTTTTTGTCTTTTCTGATGTATAGTAAAGCTGTAGAAAAGCTACTTGGGCCTCCCTTTTTGATAAGAGGCCTTTCTCAGAAAGTCACAGATGGACCAGCTCCTTAGCTCTGTTCACAGGATACTGCCCCGTCCTTTCAGGGACAAAAAGTCACTACCCACTTTATGTAAGGATTTCTTTACATGGGAAGAGATTGCCACATGGTGGCAAATTACCTCCACAGTTGCAAATAAAGTGCCTAACCCTGCCTAGATTCTTTTCCAAATATGTTTTCTTTCAGCCCTTCCTGTGCTCTTAGCAAACACTGGCACTTCAATGTTACCATTACTTATTCCTTGTTTGTTTTTATTGGGGTGTTTGTCCCTCTCCTTTATTCCCTCCCACTCCACAATGCTTAGCATGCCATTACTTTTTCCTACCTCCTTCCAGCCTTCCTACCAAAAGAGAATACTTGAACTGGTTTGGATTTTGTATAATCCTGACCAGTTTCTTAAAAAGCCAGATAAACTTTTCTTTACAGGCATGAATGGGATGACCATAGGGACAGCTGAGGAAGCAGGGAAATATATCAGGACAGGTGCAGAAGGTTGAGACAGAGTCTAAGCTCAGAACAGCTTCCTATGATCCTCTCTCCTCAAGTGGGCACAGGGAATAATTGAGGAGCCATAACCCAATCTCTGCCATAATGTCATTGACACCAAATAATCTCTGTGAGAACTTTCCACAGTGACTTTAAAAAAAGGCAGCAAACATGACATGAGCTCTCTGTTATAATCGTACTGTGAAGATTTTAACCATGTGGTGCTCTGAAATGGGTCCAAAGCAGGGCACAATTTCCTGCTGTCCCTCACACACAGCTGCTCAGGGGCCAGCACTCTCATCCTCTTGCCTCTCGAAAGAGCAAGCACCCCTGAGGATGCTGGTTGCAACCTGAACTGTAGCACAGAAGGAAAAGTATCTCACTCCACTGCACAGAGAAAGAAAGAGAGGACTTCAGGCACAGCAGGAAAGCCAAGATGTCCCTGGAGTAATTCCAAAGGCTTGCAGGCTGAGGTATTTTTACAACACCACAGAAACATGAGATCTTATTTTTCAAGAGTCCTGATTGTAGGTTAGTGCCTTTTGTGCTTTCTTTGTGTTTTCTTTTCAATAGAAATTTGTTAAGAAGTATTGAAACTGACCTCTGGCTGAAATTTGTATGTGCCAACCTACCACTTTATGTTGGCATATTTGTTTAAAGCAGTATTTTCCGTCTATGTCGAATTTCATTCTTAGATGGCTGAAATAGATTTAGAAGTGTATTTTTTTGAGCAGTGTTTTAGATCAAGTACCATTTTTTGCCATTTAACCATCATAACAAGCATATACTCAGCAGACATTCTGAGTAAAATTCCATTGTATGGAATTGTTCTCCGTTTTGAATTATATTTTTGTATGGCAGATTTACTCCTCTGACAGAGAAAATTCAATATGTAGCTGCATTTCTATTACAGATACAGTCTTCTGCTAGCCAACAGATAAGCTTTTTATCAGCAGCCATGCTTCTGTGGCACTCTTCTGGGCTGCTGCCAAGTTTGCTGGCCTTCCTTTCATGAACAGATCAATGTGCAAACATTTGAAAACCCTAAATAATATAGTAGCCACTTGAATGTATGAACAACAAAAAAAAAACAAAACAAAACAAACAAACAAAAAAACCAAAAAAAAACCAAAACAACAAACAAACCCCAGAACCAAATCAATTTCAAAACTGTTACACCTACATAATGTACCTAATGCAAATCTATAAAACCAAGGAGAGAAGGGAAAGAGGTAGCACGAAGCTACCATTTCCAAAGCTGCCTTGACCCATGGATCATATACACCAGCTTTGCCTCTAAGCCACAGTGAAAGCCTGCCCTCCCACGCCTCTTTGCCTCATCACCCCTCAAACAGAATGTGCAATGCCAGTATCAGCTGGAGCTGGTAATGTTAGGAAGAAGAGTCTGGGTAAAGAATGTGATGAAGAATAAGCAGACAGGAGAGATTACAGTGTGTCATGTTGTTTATTATGCATAACAGCAGTGACATGGTGTGTGGGGTGTGTGTACTGCCACTGGTTAGTACTCTAGCCTAAAATTCAGAGGTGAGCAGCAGGTGCACCTTTGTTGACCACAGTGGTTGCTGAGGGCATCCTCTGCTGATAATTGAGCACCATGCATTTATAGTGAGGCAGCTCACACTGCCACACAAGCTTCTGGCATTAGCCCAGTGCATTTTATCCTCTGTTCTCCTTTTTGTAATGAAATAAGAACCTGGAGATAAGAACCCTTTTTTTTTCTTCTCTGTTACCCTTCAAATGAGAGGACGTGTGCTCAGAGTGATGCCCATTAGTGGAAGAGATGCTGGAATACTGGAATCAAAAAATTCCCCATGGAGAAACAGCGGTGGCAAAAGAATAAAACTGAACAAAGTGAAGTGACCTTGGTGGACAGCTACTGAAGAAAAAAAATGAGAAAAGAAAGAAGGAAAACTAACTGGAAAGGGTGTGAGTTCAATATAAAATATAAAAAGTATAGGAAGGGGAATGGGAAAACAACAAAAAAAGTAGCAACAAGCAGAATGAGAAAGCACAAGCAATAAAGCAAGAAAAACAAAAAGATAAATCAAACCTCTCCTTATTGAGGTGTTGTACCAAAACTTGCCTTATATATATATGTTTTTTTTTTTAATGGGAATTTACAAATAAACCTCATTAGCTTTTTTTTTCCCCATTGGGGGAGGGGAATATAAAAGGTGCTAATAAGTTCTCACAAAGGGTAAATAGTTTAAGGAGATGATACTAGTGATAGTGAAGCATTAAAATACAGATCAAAGCCAGGACTGCCTAGGGTTTCTACATTATCCATACACTGCTACAGCTCTAACAGATTAAAGCCTTATTTGAACACAACAAGATGAAAAATTATAGGAATCATGGCCATTATAAAAAGGACTTGATTGCAAAACATAGTAAAGGCTCAATTCTATCAGGCTCAGACCAAACAGTACTTTATGAACAGTTCCATTAAAATTAGTGGGATCAACTCAGTGGGATCTGTTCCTTGGCAAGAGTAAGTGTGTTCAAGGTCAGTCTGCTCAAGCTCACTGACATTTTTCAACCCTTACACCAGTTTTCATTCTGGCTGCTGGAGCAGTAAGGATGACAGTGATGTTTTGACTGTTCACTTTCATCATCAGCAGTGCACTTGTGGTTATACAGACAAATATTTGTCATAAGGAGAAAAATCTGTGCTCTGCAACTTAAACCCATCAGAGCACTGAGTGCTGTTACAGTAGATGCTGGTTCCAGCAGCAATCCTTGGCACCATGGGGATGAAGGTTTCTGCATCAAAACCCTACAACTTCCTGGAAACAAGAGCTGTTCTGGGATCAGTAGGACAGGTAAACAGGTGTACCATACCATGTAGCTCCTCCTGCTCTCAAAGCCACAGCTCTCCTGGGCATAAAGGTCTCATACTCAGTAGGTGAAAAAAGACCCTGAATGAAGTAAAAGTCATATTACAGACAGAGAACTTTTTTTTTTAAATTTCCACTTCAAATATCATTTATTATAGCTATACGCTCTCAGGCCAAATCAGGTTTATGGAAAGGAGAAGAAAAGTTGAGTTTTCTCAAAAGAGAGAGTGGTTATCCTTCTGATATGGTTTCTTTCTTGCCATTTCCCATGTCAAGTACCAACCATTCTAGGATTTTACATAAACTCTAGAGTAGCATTCAAAATGGAAATGTTAAAAATTCAGTGTATTAGAACTCTGGAAGTTGCAGGACCCAGCTAAAAAGGGGAGTTGGTTGGGTTTGGTGTTCATACCTTTACATTTCCATCACTTACCTGTCTGTATTGTCCACTTTTGCTTGGATATCTCAGGCTTGCTGCTACCATTATGCACATTATGATCACTGTCTCCTTAACACACAGGACAGGTAAAGAAAGTAGGCAAAAGTCCATGAAAAAGCTACTGTGCTTTCCTAATTACCTTTAGCATTTTGGCTTTCAACCTAAACTTGAAATTTATGACTTGGATTCCCCTATAGGTCTGCAAAGAAATCTTCAGAATACATCCACTCCTGCTGATGACAGATGGTAGAGCAGAGAACAGCGACTATGAAGATAGCAGCATTTCACCCACGGATTTTTCTTACTATGTAGTAGCATAAGGTAGCTGTGAAATCAATGGTATTTCAAAACGTTTCTTGCACCACTGAGATATCTAACTGGAGGTAGCCCAAACACACAGTCACTCTATAAACTCTCAATCTCTGCACAGAGGTCGCATAAAAGAAAAAGAAGCCAGAAGACAGGCAGGTTTATGTGGGTCAGGACTGCTTCTTTTATGTGCCAAAGGCCAAAGCTGCTGCTTTTCACCTCGAAATGGGGAACTACAAAGCTTTAAACCCCTCAGGACTCTTTTCTCCCTCAGCTTGTCATGACAGCAGCAAGGCAAGATACAAAAAGGAACTGCAGAGAGGAAAGACTGAAAAAAATTGAAGCTTTAATATATTCCTACTCTCTGACCCCATTCCTCCTTTTCTGTGCTTCAACAGTTTTAATAATCTGGCAAAAGCCAAACCTGAAACTAGAAAATCTTTTCCTAATCAGTGTCACAAACCCCCTTGTCATTTACTAAGAAACATGATGAGATTCAATGGTTTTAATGCATTTTCTCTTTTTTTTTTTCCTTTCTTTTGGTTTGACACCAGTTACTTCTGCATTGTTTTAAATAGCTGCTCTCAAATGACCAGTTTGCATTTTAAAGCAAACGAAAAATTAGGATCTGCTTATGGAACTGGAGTTAATACAGTAGTGGCTTTAAAACAAGATAAACGAATAACAGTAATAATAGCAGCATCGACGATAATAATAATAAAAGAAGTGGTGAAGTCACTCTTACGTATAATCTCTTCACTATGAAAATAAACCACTGCTACATCCACGCTAAGCGTATGTAGAGTAAACAAAACAGATGGGGGATTTCCCACTGCTGGTTTCTTTCTTCTAAGGATGGTTATTTTCAGTTCATAAACTCTCAGCTGTCATCCCTGATTTATCTTCGCAGCAGATTCCTGTTGGGGTCACAGGGCTGGGAGCGGGGCGATGCGGCACGTCCCCCGCTCGCCGCGCTCTGCCGCCCCTGCCAGCCACGCCGTTCCTGGCCGCGCTCCGTGCTTCCCTTTTAACCCCTTTCTCATCCCTCGCTCTGTCAGTGCCTGACATTTTGCGAATCTCGGTGGTGCTCCGGCATGGTGAGAGCTGTATGGAGGAGAGGCACGCACTCAGCTTGTTGGCGAGCGGAGTCCTCCTTTTTTCGGAGAGGGGAGAAAGGGCTACTAGGGATAGCGGAACCCCGCCTGCGTTCAATCCGCTACCCAAACAATGGCTTTATTTAACGACGTGAACACATCGCTGTGTAGAGATCCTTTTAAAAAAAAAATCTTTTCGCCGTCCCTACCCGTAGGGAGAGCGACCACTTTATTTGCTGGAAAGGGCTCTTCCCGCCCCTTCCTACTCCTGCCCTCCCTCCGCCCCCCGCCTCCCTTCCCCATATATTATTACTCTATGCCACCAACGCTACAACAGTCCCACCGCGCTCCCTGCCCGAGCCGCGGCTCTGCTTCCCCGAGCCCCGAGCATCCTCCCTCGGGCCGCCGGGCTGCCCCGCTCCCGGCCCCGCTCCCGCTCGCCTCGGCTGCCGCGCCGTGCGGAGCTGTCTCTGCCCCCGGGTGCTGAAGGCAGCGGCGCCCGGAGCGCAGGTAGGGGCCGAAGGGGTTTCCGCGGGGGATGGGGGGATCCGGGGGCCGCCCGGCGCCGCCCGCTTGAGGAGCCCGCGCACAAAGCCCCGCCGCGGCCATGGAAGAGGAGCTGAAGTGCCCGGTGTGCGGCTCGCTGTTCCGGGAGCCCATCATCCTGCCCTGCTCGCACAATGTCTGCCTGCCCTGCGCCCGCACCATCGCCGTGCAGACCCCGGAGAGCGAGCAGCACCTGCCGCCCCTGCTGCACCCGCGGGGCGCCGCGCCGCCCGCTGCTGCTGCTGCTGCTGCTGCTGCTGCTGCTGCTGCTGCCGCCGCACCGGGAGCGGGGCCGGGAGCGGGGCCGGGCTCCGCCGCCTGCCTGGACTCGGAGTGCGGGGCAGGCGGCGGCGGGGACCACGCGGACAAGCTGAGCCTGCACAGCGAGACCGACAGCGGCTACGGCTCCTACACGCCCAGCCTGAAGTCCCCGAACGGCGTGCGGGTGCTGCCCATGGTGCCCGCGCCCCCGGGGGCCGCCGCGGCTCCGCGGGGCGCCGGCCCCGCCAGCTCCTCCCTCACCTGCCCGCAGTGCCACCGGAGCGCATCCCTGGACCAGCGCGGGCTCCGCGGCTTCCAGCGCAACCGGCTGCTGGAGGCCATCGTGCAGCGCTACCAGCAGGGCCGCGCCGCCGCCGCCGCCGCCGCCAAGTGCCAGCTGTGCGACCGCAGCCCGCCCGAGCCCGCCGCCGTGCTGTGCGAGCAGTGCGAGGTGCTGTACTGCGCCGCCTGCCAGCTCCGCTGCCACCCGGCCCGCGGGCCCTTCGCCAAGCACCGCCTGGCCCCGCCGCCCGCACACCCGGGCGCCCCCGGCGGCGGCGGGGACGGCGGCGGAGGGAAGGGGGCGGGCGGCGCCCGAAAGATGCCGACGTGCGCCGAGCACGACCTGGAGAACTACAGCATGTACTGCGTGAGCTGCCGCAGCCCCGTCTGCTACCAGTGCCTGGAGGAGGGCAAGCACAGCAAGCACGACGTGAAGGCCCTGGGAGCCATGTGGAAACAGCACAAGGTGAGTCCCCCCGACGGCCGGGAGGAACTGGGGTGATGCCCAGAGCTGGGGTGATGCCCAGAGCTGGGGTGATGCTAAGCGCTGGGGTGATGCTCAGCGCTGGGGTGATGCCCAGAGCTGGGGTGATGCCCAGAGCTGGGGTGATGCTCAGCCCTGGGGTGATGATCAGTGCTGGGATGATGCTCAGCCCTGGGGTGATGCTCAGCGCTGAGGTTTGTTCATCCCGGTGCCCCAACAGCAGGTTAGAGTTTGTGGCACACGAGGTACTTCATGTCCATCATCCTCCCAGACTTTTCTCCCTTTGGCCTCATGCTCTTAGGTCTCTGGCCCTTCCTGACTTCTTGGTGATCCCACAGCCTCTTCTCAGGGTTAGAAAACCCACAGATTCCTTGTCATGTTGGCCTCACCTTAGCCAGAAAATCTCAGGCTCAACTAAGCCTGGATTTCACAAGTCCATCTCACTAAAGTGTTTGCCTTCCACAGGGTTTTTGGCTGTGCTGTCCTTGGCCATCCTGTCCTCAGCCTTCCTGTTCCTCTCGCAGCAGCAGCAGCTGCTTGTGAGCAGATGAGGCAGTTGTTCCTTCCTTTCACCACCTCCCTTTCACACAGAACTCAGTGCAAGCTGCCACAGCCACGTGTCATTGAGGGAGAATTGTGGACATCGTGTTGTCTCCTGAGTTTTAAAGAGGTCTCCTCCCACTCAGTTCCCAAAGAAGCCAGGAGTAGTGGCAGCAGAGACCTTCATGACACAAATATGAATCAGGAATTGTAGATTGGAAGGGGACTGGGGACAAGTAAAGATTTTCTGACTCCATGCAAGTAATGCTGCTTACTCCTCCCTGGATCCCTTTGGGAAGACATCAGAGCCATCTGCCTTTCCACACAGGGGGTTTGCCAAGGTCTGGTGGAGCTGTTGGGTTACTTGGCCGTGCTCTCCTTGCTAAAAATAATACCTTGCAACCATTTGAATGAAGAGCAAGACACGATCTTAGAAGTTGAAAGTCTGAAGTTAGCTCTTTCTTCCTAAGAACAGCAGACCCTGGAAAAATTATTAGTTAATAAAAATTATTAGTTAATATGAACATACGGAGGGGGACTTCAGTACCTGAGAGCTGGGAGCAGCCCTTTGGAGCTTCCCTCTGTATTGGGGGTAAAGATCTTCTCCCACAGGTGTGCAAAGATCTTCTCCCACAGGTGTGCAAAGAGCAGTTGACCAGCTCTGCTGGCCATAGGGATTCCCTTCTCCTCACTCTCTGTTTAAAGTTAACAGTAAAGGAAGCACAGACAGATCCCTTCAGGCACTGCAGGACAGGTCAAAATCAAGACTGGTCTCATCATCCCTCAGCCATGGAGTGGTTGAGCACAAGCTAGGATAGGATATTTGGCAAGGCAAAAAGTTGACTTTTGATTTTAAAATTCAAAAGGGATGCCTCTTGGGGTGATCTGCTTCATTTGTCCATCTGAGAAGAAAGACAAACTTCTCTAGGTCTCTCAGTTTGAATGCTCTGACAAGATTTCAGCCATCTGCTCCCTAGCATGATGACTACTTGTGCAGAGAAGTTCTCTTGGCTTAGAAGGAGCTTAGATTAAGAAATCACAGCTGCTATTCATATGCCAATGGCAGAATCCACTTCCGAGCAGAATTGTTTTGATGAGCGGGGTCTGACTTCACTATTCAAATGTGACTGGTGTTTTGGGAGAGTGTGAGAGACCAGGTTGTACTGTATTATTTTCTGTCTTGAGTTAAAACTGTTCGATGCCTTTTTGAGCAATGTGATAAACTTCGGTGTAATCAAAGTTCAGAGTCAGTAATTTTCTCTCTTTCCTACTGTCAAATATTGTCAAAAGAATGAACAATACCCTTGTGGCTTGCATTTTTACCCGCATTTTTTTGTGTGGCTAAGGTATCACAGAATATGATTTTTCTCTTGATTTACATACTCAATCAATGTCAAAATTCTAGCACAAAACCACCCCCAACCTCAAAATTAATGATTTGGGGGGTTCTAAATTGTGCTCTTATGGGTATTATTTTTCCCAGAACAATGTGCTTGGCAGAAAATAAGTATAATGGAACCATATAGCTAGACAGCTTTAACCAGCAGCTCACATTCATTCAGATAAATTGCTTTGAATTAGATATTTCTGCTTAGAAATAGTTCTCTGATACAGCAATTTCTACAAGTTTATTACCTGCAGTTACTTTCGCCAAACCATAAATTACTTACATTGAGTGGTATGCCAAATGTAATTTAAGTTTTATGTGCTCTCTCCAGATGCTCCAGGCATAGCTGGTAGAGGCAGCTGAAAGGTTTGTTCTTAGCCCAATAAGCCTTCCATGTATTAGCTCTTTGTTCAAACTGTTTAATTCCTCCTTTGTCTGGGCCTTATATAGCAATCTAGTGGCAAATTACAGTGTATAACCTTGTCCACACAGTGCTGTGGACTATGCAATGAAATGTGCATTTGCTCTCAGCTGTATTGCTGACACAAAAGCTGTACTGGACTGGTTGGCCCCTGTTATTTACACAGGTTCCGCATTACACTGCTGTATGTAACTTCTCCTTACAGAGAAAGTAAAATTGGTGTAAAATAACAACAGGACCCCCCCAATGGCATAAATCTATGAAAATCCCCTGACTTAGCTGGACTTTATTATATTCACTTGCATGAAAAGTGCTTCTGGGGCAGCAGTTCAAGGTTATTAAGTAAGACTCAAAGTCTTCTGCTGAAGTTAAGTCTTTTTATGTCTTTATAGCAAGAACAGTGACACAGCTATAACATTCAGGTAGGACTTTAGACCTATCAATATGAGAAATGATGGGGTACAAATTTCAGCTCTGCCCTTTCTAAATGGTTAAAAATAAGTATATACTGAAACACTGAACATAGCCACACCCGGATAGGTCTGTGAAGGGCAGGCAGGCAGGGGGTTGCAGGCGACTGTTGGACTTCAAATGGCTGCTTTTATTTCCTGGCCTGAAGAGTTGTGTTCCCAAAACCACGTAGCCTTTATGAGAATTCAGCACCAGGACAGGCTTATCTAATCAATAGTTAATCTGCTGCTAAAGAGAGATGGAGGGAAGGCAAGTTAAATGAGCATGAACTGTTTGGCTGAAAAAGGATGTGAGCATTATATGGTTCATTTTCTGAAATCAACGGAAGCAGCGGTCTTCCGTGCCCATCTGGGTTTAATTACTCACCCTTGTGATCCCTGTGTTCCTGTAATTGATGGAAATAGAAACTTTGTATCTATCTCCAGAACCCCGTTATTGGGAGCAAGACCAGGTATTAAAGTAAAGATAACTATAGGTAGAGTACCCTTTGTCAGGAGTTTTAATTGTCACGGTCAGTGGAGCTTGTAACATCTCAGTTTGGCTTCCAATTAATATTTCTGCAGTAGGAAAGATTGCTCTGGGTGTACAGAGCCTTTTTTAAGGCTTGGTTGGTTTACTGAGGGCTTAGTCATATAGCCCCATTTGATTTTAATGGAAAGGGCATGACTAAATTCCACTGCTTTGTAAGGTATCTTTTACAAATGCTTGGAAAAACAAGGCTATTATCTCTAAGTGGGTTTCAGAAATGGAAATCTGGTCTTCTCCTCGGCTTCATGCTGCAGTTGTGTTAATGCAACCAGAGGTTTTAATGAACAGATCAATTTGCCTATGAGCCCTTTGAACAATGACACAGCTGAGTTTCTGTTGCAGCTCTTTGCGATGGGAGCGTGCCAGGAAACAGGAGTGACTGTGCTAGTTGCCATTGGCACATATGCTGGTTACAATTTCTCTCTGGTGGTTTTCTGTGACTGCTCTGATGCCCACATACAGTTTTTGGCTCTTCTTATCTGGTGAAATGAACTTTGAGATGATTTGAGAGCTAGGGCAGATGTTGGAAAAGTAGAAATTTTACTGTTGTTGGGACCAACCATTAGTTTTGAATTGAAAGAAAGGAGCCTTTGCCTCCCCGGGGATAATTTGGTCAGGACAGTCCATAGCAGAGCATAACATTTCTTTCTTGCTTCCACCCCAGCCGCTTGGTCATATGCTGCTTTCACCTTGTTCTGTATCAGCTTGACAAACCAAAGGCTCAGAGGTGCCTTGTGGGTGAAGCAGAGCATGTGACCAAAAAGGGGTGAGCTTCAAACTCTGGCAGGCATGATCTGCTCATGGAGAGCTGACTTGAAGTTCTGATTGTCTGATCTAGCAGAAAACAAGGACTCTTTCCATGTGGAGAAAAATAGTAGATGTTCAAATATTGAGAAATATGCACAGCAATGTCTTTCCCTTACATTTGTTATAAATTAATTTTGTAAAGCATATTTTAGTTTAAAATTTAGCACTAATGAAATACCTGAAACTGGACTAAAAGGAAAAAGTTTGTGTGAATGTGAGGGAAAAAACTCTAGGATGACTTCTTTCTCTATAGCTCAGTCCCAGCTCCCAGTCAAGGTTTGTATCCACTTCCCACAGAGGTATATGGGGTTAGGCAGTGCCTCTGCCTAGTGAAGGCTGCCTGCCTTGTGGCTGGGCTGTGAAGTACCCACAAGCAGCTCCCAGGGTCTGCTCTTTGCTGTCCTGTGTGAATAAGTGAGCACAAGGGCAGAAATGAGTAGGAGACAGGTGACATTCAGGTGGGAAGTACACTCAAAACTTTGGCAGTCTGAAGAAGTGAGCTGTGCCCTTTTCAGGGATGGATTAACTTATGTCCCTCCAACAGCAAGAGGGAAGTAGAGAATGAGTAGTAACTTACTCACTTTCAATCAGGTTCAGCCTTTTGGAAGCTCATAGCCTTTGTGCCATCTTACATACAAAGCTCTGTCTCAAGGCTCCCTCCAGGTTCCAGGGAAACAAGAGATACCAACCTTCTGAAAGCCTTAGGTTAGCAAAGATACTTTCCTGTCTGTTTTCTGATATTGATTACTGTATCTGTTTGGTGAGGATAATTAACTGGGCGTTGGCAATCTGGAAGTTGCCATGTCTGCCTGAGGGGTACAGCAATAGGGAGACTGTCTAACCTACAGGACATACATGATGGAGCCTATCCAGTCACTGCATTATAGAGTCATAAAATATCCTTAGTTGCAAGGGACCCACAAGGATCATTGAGTCCAACTTCTGGCCCTGCACAGGACCATCCACAGGAGTCATACTATGTGCCTGAGAGTATTGTCCAAATGCTTCTTGAATTCAAATAGGCTTGAAGCTGTGACCACTTCCCTGGGCAGCCTATTCAGTGCCCAACCACCCTCTGGAGGAACAACCTTTTCTTAATATCCTAAACCTCCCCTAACACACCTTCAGGCCATTCCCTTGGGTCCTGTCACTGCTCACCACAGAGAAGAGTTTGGTGCCTGCTCCTCCTCTTCCTCTCACAAGGAAGTTGTAACTGCAACGAGGTCTCCCCTCAGTCTCTTCTTCTCCTGGCTGAACACACCAAGTGACCTCAGCCGCTTCTTTTATGGCTTCTTCTCTAGATCCATCATCATCTTTGTAGTCATTCTTTAGGTGCTCTTCAATAGTTTTATATCCTTCTCATACTGTTGCACCTAAACCTGTACACAGGACTTGATGTGAGGCTGCACCACTGCAGAGCAGAGCAGGGCAATCACCTCCTTTGACCAGCTGCTGATGCTGTGCCTGATGCCCCTCAGGACAGGGTTGGCCCTCCTGGCTGCCAGAGCACTGCTGACCCATATTCAACTTGCCATCATCCAGGACCCCCAGGTCCCTTTCTCTGGGGCTGCTCTCCAGACTCTAGTTCCCCAGTCTTATGTACACCCAAGGTTGCCCCATCCCAGGTGTAGAGTCTAGCACTTTCCCCTATTAAACTTCATATGGTTGGTGACTGCCCAGCCTTATAATTTGTCTTGGTCTCTCTTCAGGGCCTCTTTGCCTTCAAGGGAATCAACAGCTCCTTCTAATTTAGTGTTGTCAGCAGACTTAATTAATATAGCTGAGTCCTGCATCCAAGTAATTTTTGAAGATGTTGAACAGCACTGTCCCTAGAATGGAAAACCCTGTTTACCCTTTGTGCCCAACCCATGCACCAAGTGCTCATCCACCACATGATGTCTTTATCCAGCTTTGTTTGCTGGACATTTTTCCAGAAGGGTACTGTGAGAGGCAGTATTGAGAACTTTACTGAAATCCAAAAAGATTACAGCAACTGGCTTCCCTTGATGAACTAGGTGGGTAACCTTGTCATAAAAAGAAATCGAGTTTGACAAGCAGAATTTTCTCCTTGTGAAACCATGCTGCCTGTGACCGATTACTGCCTTGTCCTTCAGGTGTTTTTCAATAACTCCCAGAATAATCTCTAATTTTCCCAAGCACTGAAGTGAGACTGACAGGCCTGTAGTTTCCAGGGTCATCCTTCCTACCCTTCTTGAAAACTGGGACAATGTTTGACAGTCTCCAGTCAACTGGGACCTCTCC
The DNA here is from genome assembly GCA_035583185.1 of Anabacerthia variegaticeps. Taxonomy (NCBI): domain Eukaryota; kingdom Metazoa; phylum Chordata; class Aves; order Passeriformes; family Furnariidae; genus Anabacerthia; species Anabacerthia variegaticeps. Next base: position 41,527,474 of record JAWWEW010000112.1, on the reverse strand, counting down.
TGATTCCCAAGACCATTCAAAAATAATTGAGAGACATCTTGCAATGACATCAGCCAGATCTTTGAGTACACTGGGATGAATCATATCAGAGATCCAGCTGTTGCAGCAAATCCTGCACAAGTTCAGTGTTGACTGGGAGTTTATCATTCTCACAGTCATGGTCCTCCAATTCAGGGCACTAGGGCCCCAGAACCTGTCATCAGTGTTGAAGACCGAAGCAAAGAAAACATTAAACATCTCTGCCTCGGCTATGTCCCTGTTTGTGAGGTGACCATCCTAATCAAATAGTTGACCTATCTGCATGGAGAAGTAATGCTGGAGCACAAGCAGAACAGCAGGGTTTCTGTAATACCATCCAGTGAAACTGCTTCTGAGTGCCGTCAGACCGTGTTGATTCTGCATCTGCCAGGGGCAGAACTGCTGGTTCCTTCCCATCCTTGAAGTCCATCAACAAGCCTCTGCTTCAACTTAGACACCTCAGGTGGCAGCAAAGGAAAAGGAAGATTAGGTCTTCAGTGTGGACTTGCTTACAAAAGACATACTTCATATGTCTCACCAGTCAAAAGTTAGAGGAGGAGTTTTTTCCAACTTTTCCAGAAACATTCACCTGTTTGTTGAGTGGGAGCATGGGAAACTGGAGCCCCAAAGGGACCTTACTATGATGTCTGAGACAGTGGAATTGTCTTTAAAGTTCTAGTGTATCTCAGGTTTTGTAGGGCCTACCACATTTATAAAGTTTTCAGACTTTGATGAAAAAAAGTGTCATTTTGGAAAGCACTTGGGGATTTTTCAGTATGACAGATGCTACTGTGTAAGTCTATTATCTCCTTTTACATGTGGGTAGCTGTCTTATAAAAAGGTATTATGACTTAACGAGTAACTGCAATAAAGTGCAATGTGCAGACACAATACTTGACTGCCCCCACATGCATATTTCACCTTATTAAATCTTATTACAATAAAAATCTTGACTGTTTTTCTCTAGCACAAACACTTTGTTCATTAAGAATATATGCAACAACAAGTAAGCCTTTTAGCACATTATTAATCATCAAATCCAAGGATTAGTAAGAAACACATTTGCATTTTATTGCTAACTTTCTCTTTTTTCCCTTCCTTCTTTCTTTCTTTGCAGGCACAGCTCTCTCAGGCTTTGAATGGTGTTTCAGATAAAGCAAAGGAAGCTAAAGAATTTTTGGTTCAGCTGAAAAATTTATTGCAGCAGATCCAGGTAACTGTAGAATATTATCTGTTTTGATAATAAGGTAATCAATAGAAATGAGTGAATAATTTATTTGATGACTTTGTCTCCCATGCTATTCTCATCTTTCCTGGAATCATCTGACCCTTCTTGAATGGATTTGCTAGGCAAAAATTATTCATCAAGTAATGCCTGCAAGCCCCTCTTAGCTTCTATGTTGTTTGCTGTTTGTTGCAAGAAGCTGATACTCAATACTAGACATCTGAGCTGTGTTGATTAGTATTTGATTGAATCCATTGGTCATGCTTCTGGGCTCCTTCCTGACTGCAATTGCTTGAATTAGGCATTTAGGAAAAATTCTCATTTTAACACATTTAAAATTTGCTACTAGTTTTTCATCTTGCATTTTCTGAAAATGTACTCACTTCTGGACAAAACCCAGTAAACTTTTTTATTAGAGTATTTCTAGGAATGCCCTACATATACTCAAAAATACAGGAATATTCTACTAAAAACAAAAAAAAGTAACTACTGCTAAATCAATGTGGCCATTTATTGAAGCATTAAGATATTTTCATGCCTATAATTGTCCAGATTTAATAGTCAGAAAAAGGCTCATGGTGAGTGCTGTAATTGAGGGCACCAACCCAAAATTAAACAAATCCCATTTTGCACCAAATTTAGACTTGTCAGTGCTGGAGGTCAGATGATCCTTAAGGTCCTTCTCACCCTGCAGAGCGTGCCTGGAAATGTGCCACTGTAGGCTGAGCTGCACAGTGCCCAGGAGGGGACACTTGTTTTCTGCAGCAGCAGTGCTCCACAGCAATGGGGTATACATCATCTGCTCTCTGACAGCCCTCTCTGCTTCTTGCTCGTCATTTGTCAACAAGTCCTGTGCTTGTTAGCAGCAGAAAACCAGAAAGCAGGAGTTCAAAAATCTGAATTTCATTTATAATTTAATCATTAAAATATTCCACTTCAAACTCTAGATGAAGAATTCATACCACAAATGTTGCCCAATCTCTCAAGATTGCCTCAGGGCATCATAACTATCCACCCTCACAGTCTTCCATGGCCATGTGGGGCAGGGAACAAACTAAGACTGAGAAACTGGTATAAAAAAAAGGAAACTAAATGAAAGAAACCAGTGCAAAGCCACTGACTGGCACCTGTAATGTGCCATGTTTAGACTACAGTGTGAAGTTTCTCTCAGCTGACTTACCTATTTAAAAGTTAGCTCAGATAGTCTAATCATTTAGACTTCTTTCACTGTCCAAGGAAAGAGGCACCTCTAGAGAGCAGTTCTTCCTATAGATATGAACAGCTATTTTAGGATGGGATAACTCATCCAAAACAGTAGTCTATCACCAATCATTTCTTGAGTCACCTAGCTCCATTAAAATGTATTTTTTCCCTCTTGAAATCTAAAAGTGGCCTATTATGACTATTTACGACTATGCTGTAAAATCCTTTAATGTGTTTCAATAAAATCACTGCCAAATTGCTCTGCGTAAGGGAGCTGCTACAATTGGATCAAAACCCCAAGCCATTTATTTGATGCTGCTCATTGCTTAAAATGCTAGAGGAGAGCTCAGAAGAGGAAATTGTATCCAGCAGTCACCCTCTAATATTTAGCCAAGTCTGGGCACAAAGTTGAATCTGACCCTCACACGCTGAGCCAGTCTCCATCCCGCGTCTGACTGAAGACATCAAATTTCGGCAAACCAAAACAGCAGGACTAATCAGCTACATATGTATGCCTAAGTAAAACAAGGCTGGGGCACAGATCCAAGATGATCATGCACACACTTTAACCCTTAAGAAGCTCCCTGGAATGTTTTTCTCCTGTGACAAATTGCACTCTTCTCAAGTGATGTTCAAGGAACATTTGATGATAGCACATACCAGGGAATGTTCCCGGTAGGCAGGTTTGGTACAGCCACACTCTTTGAGAGGAAGAGGTTTACATTACATCAGTGCCTTTTGATATATGGACTAAAAAAACAGGTCTTGAACTGCTAGCTGTAGCCTTTGTGCATAGATTTATACCCAGAACCATATATCACAGAGCAGGATACTTCTAGTAGAAGTCTTATAATGGTTGCCACACACACATGCTGACATTCACCCCTCAGCAAAAATGTCTTTTAGAAGTATGTTCACACAAAGGAGCGAACAATATATACATTTTATTATCCTGTCTCAGTGCACAGCAGACCAGACAGCCGTCCACACACTTTATCTCCTCTTTGGGTTTTCCAGAGCTACAAGGAGCTGTGCTTTTATATTACTTGGGGCAGTTTGCAAATTCATAATCCCTTTGTCTTTTCCCTGCTTTGCAGATCTGTTGTTTGCTTCTCTTTTTTCCTTCACTTCTCTTTTCTGAGGTCACTTTTATATCTCTTGGTCTCTTCTTTTCAGATACTGCCTGTTCCTCATTGCTCCTGTTGCTTCCTTGTTCCTCCTTGTTGCTGTCATGATCTGATTTTCACATTTTCCCATCTGCTATAACAATTTCATACTTTCTCACTTGAAGGAGGCATATCACCAAACACCCTGTTTGATGTGTGAACAGAAAATGAGGAGAGAAATGATATGCTACAGCCATCGACTGATTCAGGCTCTACACAAACCAGCACTTCAAGAGTAGCTGGATGGAAATGGGCTTAAGGGGGAGTCTAGTGTGATGTAAGCCGAGGAGGGAGAGAGGCAAACAAGAAGAGTCTAAGACAAACCTGTGAGCAGTAACCAAGTCGTCTGGTGTCTCCCAACCACTACACCCCATCTTGCTGTGATGGAGCCCTCTCAGGGAACACTGACCCTGCATGCCTCAGTTGGAGAATGGGATGCATGCAGCACAGTGAGGGAAGAGAGTACACTGCTGAAAACTTTCAACACAAATGAAGGAAGATAAAGCAAATGAATAGAAAAGAAGAGAAAAACAAAAGAGCTAACAGTTAGCAATGAGTTAGGGGAGTATAATGGCTTACCAAAAAGGTGCCTCTCCTTCAGTAGGTGTTTAAAATCTTCTCGCATTTAATGATGCTTTTTTTTGTTTTTTTTTTTTTGTTTTTTCAAATTTGGGTAATTGAGAGGGAAGCTAATAGTACAGCTAAACATCTCCTGGGAAGAGGAGCTTGAAAGCTTTCTCATTCTAGTCTCATGAGCATAGGACATGAGGGAGAGCCCTCCTTTGAAGGGATTTATGTAATGCTAAGTTGTACCCAGATCCTACTAAAAGCTCAGTGTTGTGTACCTCACATGCTGGCCTCTGCCTGGTGAAGAATTTTACCACAATGTGAATAAAAACTTGCCTTCTTTTCTTTCTTCTTTTTTTTTGTTTTGTTTTTAAGCTAATCAAATACAGGGCTTCACTGCCGAGTGCTAGCTATTTTTAAAAAAACTACTTGAAGCAACACACAAACCGCAGGCTTTGTATCTCATTAGTTGTAATAAGCCAGATTCTGGTCCATAATTCTGGTCTAATTGCTGTGGTATAGAGCCAGTGATTTCAAAGTTGCTACAGTGGGATAATTAAAACAGAATGGAGCAGAATCCTTTTATGTGTATGTATGCACTGTGTATGTTACATTTATCTTTTACATTATGTTGTACTACATCTGTTGTCCAGAAAGTGCCAATAAATCAAGGTTTTAAGTAAGCCCATTTGTGGCATAGTATCTTACTGTTTCATTTTATGGCATGCAGCTATTATTGGTACAGCTAAAATGAAATCAGGCAACAAAAATGCTGAGGGTCTTGAAATATTTTCTGAATAGAAAAACAGGTAAGAATGCGCAATAGTTTAAGCTGTAAAATATGCTTTCTTTGATGAGCATGACTCTTGCCTTCTTCTAGGAGAATGGGTTGGATTACGAAGCCTGTCTTGTTGCTCAGTGTGATGCCTTGGTTGATGCGTTAACACGACAAAAGGCAAAACTGCTCACAAAGGTGACCAAAGAACGTGAGCATAAGCTGAAGGTGAGCATTCTCATCAGCTCAGCAGAGCTGCTGATACCTAGTGCCTTTTGTCAACTCCTCAACCCTTTACAGCATGAAACTTCCTAGAGACCTAATCCTAAGTCTTTTAGCAGGTTCCAGTACAGCAGTTCAGTGGAACTGTGGCTATGCTCCTAAAGCAAGGCATATTCTTCAGCAGTTTGTTGAATCAGGCCATTGGTATTTCTTTATCTGATGGTTTTGGGCTATCTTTTGAGAGGTGCTTAACAGTGAAACTTGTGTGTGGGTTGGATTCTGGGACTTTCTGCCCAAGTAAACTCTTGTGATTTTGATGTCACTTCAAATCTTTAAATTCAGGCAAACTACCTCCAGAAATCCATGAGCCACTCAAAAGATATTAAAGAAATACAGTAAAGGGAGGCGGGACAAAAAAATCCAAAATAGTTGAACAAAGTGGCAGTCAAGAAATATTTAAATAAATACATTTCTTGAAATGTTGAACTGCATAGATGATTTTGAGGTACTACAGTTCCAGTCACATTAAAAGTATCTAAGACAGAAGGAAAAATTGAAGTTACATATCTAACATTGCAATTAATAAAATCTACCTGAGATCAGCGTTTAAGTTGCTTAACAAGAACCAACACTTAGGACATACTGCTGACAGCACAGCAAATCCTGCAGTTTATTTCTGTCCCAAGTTGTCCTACAGAACACAGTGCTATTAGGCCTAGTCTACAGCCATGTGGCAGCAGAATCAAGTCCAAAATCTGCAAAAATGAGATGCAGCTTTTTTGTTTCTTAATTCTATCAATGCATTCTTAAGTGGAGCAGGATCAGTGGTGAATTGTGAAGAGAATGATAGAGTATAATCTGCAAGAAACCACTCCTGCAGTTTGCCTTTAAGTGAGGGATTTTTTAAAAGCCCAGATTTTAGTGGAAGAGTGACTGGAAATGTGAACACTGCAGATGCAGAAACGCGTTCTGTGCTCTTTCTGCCCTGAGCATGGCTGATCTTTGAGCAATTAATCTGCTCTGAAAATTGAGATTCCCTGTGCACAACATTTTGCCAAGCTAATTATCGGTATTTACAATACAGAGCAAGTGAGTGAAGCTGATGGAGATAAGGCAATGGCCATATGGCAGCTAAATTAAGCATAGCTGTAGCACACTCTTCCATTCCTTGTCTCTTCTGAAATAATTCTATACAATTCACTGTAAGCTGAGGCAGTCATCAGAACTGTACTGATGTTTGTTTTCCAGGTTGTTTGGGACCAGATAAATCACTGTACACTGAAGCTACGCCAGTCAACAGGGCTTATGGAGTACTGTCTAGAAGTTATCAAAGAAAATGATCCCTCTGGCTTTTTACAGGTATTTTTCTTTCCAATGTCCTTGGGGGAAAAAGAAAAAAGAAAAGAAAAATGCTATGCAGTTAATGATAACTTTCTGCAGAGTCTTGTTTTATTCTAATCTGAGAAAGCCAACACAGGGCCTCACAGAGCTCTCTGATCGATCTGGAGAGGTCTGTGAGTCAGCAGGGTAGTACTTCTGCCCTCATGCTTCTCCTGTTTGCCTTCTCATGTGAAAGAGTCCTTCCAACATCTCTCCTGTGAGGAAACCCAGCCTGAAGGGCCTGCAAGTAGCTGTGCTTTACTGGGGCTGTTGCCCCTCACAGGGCAACAAGACCTTCCTTGTAGCTGGAGGATCAGGTGCCCCTTTGCAAAATATGGCCTAGCCAAAAATTGCCTCTAAGTTGCAGGACATGGTTTCTTAGGTACAAGCAGTGAAAGTGTCTGATGATGAGACAAAACATAACTGTTTTATTATCCCATAAATTATTTTGCCTAATTAATTCCATTATTTTTTATTAATTATTTTATTTTGCCCTATTAGTATTGTTGCCTTATTAGTTGCCTATGAAGAAAGGCACATCAAACAAAATGACCTGTGCATGGCTGTCAGCTGAACAGGGCACAGTGCACACATGAATGCAGGAGTGTCAGGGGGCTGTCAGAGCATCCCTATAAAACAGGATGAGACTTAGCCAACTTAAACCTATTAGCACTCCAGATTGATTGTTACTGTCATGTCTGGTCTCAAGCAAGAGAGAGGAATGTGTGGTGTATATTAATCTCAAGATTACACAGATTTTAGCAGGCCCTTGGTTGGATACCACAGGACAAATGAAACCTTTCTGTCTTACCTACATGCTAACTAGATACCTGCTTCATTTTCATTTCTGCTTATTTTTTCTATAACCTTTGTGGCTTCATTCTTTGCAGTGCCCTTCTATAAAATAGATACTTTTGTTTTTAACTTTTCCTGGTTTTTCTAATGATGCTTTCAAGACAACCAGCAAACACTGAGGCACTGCATTACTTTGAACAATTACTCCTGCAGCCAGGACACTGAGATACAACCAAGGAATTCAGCACCCCAGCAAGTGACTCCAAGGCTTTAGGAAGGCTATGGGATGCTCCTTCACTTACTGCACAGGCTGATAAGAAGTTTTTGATACAGGGGCTCAGATGGGAGCATCTTCTAGTAACAGTTATGAGGAAAAGTATCTGAAATAAAGAAAAACTCTCTCTGACATACCCAGAAGAAAATTCTACTCCCTGTAACTTACAGGAAGCTCACTGGTGGGGACTCCAGACATCCCAATGGCAGCTTCACTGAATTCAAGGATATTTGAGTTCATTGATTTCCACAGAGCCAGGATTTCACTTCCAGAAGAATCTGTTGCAATCTGACTTTTGGACTAATTATCTGTGGGCTGAGCTAGAGCAAAGCTTTAAAAATGAAATTCAGTTTTGATGTAATGGCAGAAAATCCATCATATTCTTCAAAAATCTATCTGACAATTTGGAATCCTCCCCGTGAGTAATGTACACCTTCCTTATAATTTGATTTTTTTTTTTTTATTCCTTTAGGTTTCATCCACTGTATCATCTCTGCTGAATGGAGAGACTCTAACATTTAATCCTCTCTTTGTGCAACGTCTTTTTAAACAGGAGAGCACAAGTAGACTGTGCAGATCAGAGAACAGAGTACAGACGGAATTCAAAGGCATGACACACAACATAATCTTTCCAGGCTTTATAAATGCAGTTTTTACTTTTCTACCCTAAGATGAGATTTGTTTTGAAAAGACCAGATGAAAGGGTGCAACATAAATGGACCTCGCTCCAAAACGACCAGATCCCATCTCATCTGTTGTGCTGTCATTCCTGTTTCCTTTGTGTTCTATCTCACAGGCATTCTGTCACTTTTAACGTGTGCATCTGCCATTTCATTATAAACCTGATACTCTCTTTCAGATTTCGGATGCTTTAATCAAGCGTGTTCAGGTATCTCAGGAACAGTGGGTCAAAGGAGCCTTGGAGCCAAAAGTGTCTGCTGAGTTTGACTTGACTCTGGATAGCGAACCTTTACTGCAGTCAATTCACCAGCTGGATTTTATTCAGATGAAATGTAGGGGTGAGCTTTTATGATTTTCCTTTTTCTGCTCTCCATGCATGTGTTGAAACAGTGCTGGGAGGGGTGAGGACACCAAGGGAGGAAAGAGAACTTGAAATTGCTGGATAGTTTTAAAAGGCTTTCAAGCAAATTCAGGTTACTGGGTGTTTCCTGGAAAGGTATGCTCCCTGCATGTGTAGTGAGCTGAACAAGCTCAGCTAGATGTACCAGATGCAGTTAAAGATTTGAAAAGATAAATTCTTCAGAGCAGGTCTTCAAAGATCATTAAGACATGAGCTGCATGCAACTTTATGCCATTTGTAGCATTCTTAGGTTTAACATGGTCAGTTCAAAATACTAGTTACCTCTATCTTGTCAGGAGCAGCTGAAGTAGTAAATAAATAGTACTGACAAGTACTATTTATTTTTACACACACATATATATATATTTATGTGTGTATATATATTTACACACATATGCTTGAATAGGGGAAAAAAATACATCCAGCCTTTGACTTTTGATTTATAACTGGACTGTCCTACGAATAGTGCCCAGCTTAATGAAAAAAAAAAAAACCAACACGAGGAAGAGATTCACAAAGGGAAAGGAGCTCTATGGCTATATCATTCTGTGGTTCCACATATCTGAATAACACTAAGGAACATGATAAAGGAAAATGAAGTTTTAAAAAGTATTTAAAAGCAGCAGCTGATGAACAATAGATGCCATTGCCATTAAAAAAAAAAAAGAAGAAAATTAACATCATGAGCTTGTAATGAGGTTCGTTTATATGGAGCAGGATGAGAACTGCATCAGAATTAGATGGATCCATAGAATGGCTGGATTTGAAAGCCATTGTGGTCCCTGGGAATGATGCCATTAGCTTCCCTCAGTGGTGATTCAAGGCTTAATTATACATGTGGGTGACAGGATAGAGGCTGCCAGAAGTCAGTGAATGAGTTAAGGATATTTGTGTCATGATGTTGGATGTGCTTTTTTTTTTTTCTCTGAGCAAGCATGAAGATTTCTGTTCAGTTTATGTGTTCTCTCTGGGGCTAATTCTGTATCTGAGAGACCCAGGATGAAGTAATTAGGATGGATAATTTTGCAGATACATATGTGGAGAAACAATAGACAAACAGTTAAAGGCCAGAGTCTGCCCACCAAGAATAGCTTGCATCTTGGCATAAGTGGGCTGTGGTAAAGTTACTCAAAAAACATCTGTGAACTACTCCATTGAAATGCCGTCAGACAGGCAAGTGGAGTCAAGAGAAAAATAATATAACTGATAAAACTCCTCTGAATACTGTCTGCACTTGTCTTTTAAAATCAGTTTATATTTAATGCTGTCCATATATATTGTAAAATACAATTCATTATAATCTTCCACCACTCTCCTTTACAAACATATGTAATATTTAGTTAAACTAGTCACACAGATTGCTAATTAATCACAGGTCACCTGAGGTGAGAGTAACTTAGTATTTGGCTTTTGGACATTCATCTGGCTTTAAACTTGAAGACTTACAAGACTTCAATTGAGCCAGATTCACTGGCTCTTTATGAAAGATAGTGTTGTCTGCTACGCTCTCATTTATTACACAATCCCAGTGAAGCTCTGGTACTGAGCTGACACAGTCTGAGAAACAGAGAAGAGGACAGGATTACTTCTGCCCAAACCTGTGCAGAGCTTCCAAACACCCTTGGTTTTGCTCCCCAGAGGCACCTTAATGAGTAGCCCTCAGGAAGGGCTTTTGCTTGAGTTGTCTTGGCCTTGGCCAAGGATTACCTGTTGCGTGTTCCATCAGGTTGGTCAGCACTACCAGTGTGACCATGTACACACCACACAAAGAATAGTGAAAATGGTGTTAACCTGGCCACCATTCCTGAAAGTACATAAGAGATGGCATTATTCCCCCTCATGCCTCTGTGTGCCCAAGCAGAACAAACCACTGACTAGTTCCAACCTAACATTCATGGGTATTGAAAATTGTTTATTATATAGAGGTGTATTTATATTTCTCCATTTATGACAGGAAGTCTGTTTCCATTTGAACTGCTCAGTCTGACACTTTGGCCTTTTTTTTTTTTTCCTGAAATTTTACCTCTATGACCTCTCAACCAGCTCTGCTTTATCTTAGAATCATAGAATGGTTTGGATTGGAACAGGATGTTGAAGATCACCTGCTTCCAACCCCCCTGCCACAAGAAGGAGCACCTTCCACTAGACCAGGTTGCTCAAAGCCTGGCCTTGAACAATTCCACAGATGCTGCATCTAGAACTTCTCTGGGCAGCCTCTTCCAGTGCCTCACCACCCCCACAGTAAAGAATTTCTTCCTAATATCTAATCTAAACCTACTCTCTTTCAGTTTAAAGCCATTCTCCCTTGTCCTGTCACTACATGCCCTTGTAAAATGTCCCTCTCCAGCTCTCTTGTAGCCTCCTTTAAGTATTGGAAGCCCACAATAAGGTCTTCCTGGAGCCTTCTCTTCTCCAGGCTGAGCAACCCCAACTCTGTGTCTTCATAGAAGAGGTGCTCCAGCCCTCTGATCATCTTTGTGACCCTCCCCTGGACCCACTCCAACAGTTCTTCTTCTTTCTTTGCTGGGGGCCCCAGAGCTGGATGCAGTACTCCAGGTGTGGTCCCACAGGAGCAGAGTAGAGGGGCCTACTGCCTGAATGGCATCCCTTCCCTCCAGCGTGTCGACTGCAGCACACAGCTTGACACTGACAAAGATGTTACACAGTGCTAGTCTCAGTGCTGAACCCTAAGGAACACCACTTGTCACTGGTCTGCACTTGGACGTGGAGCCATTGACTGCAACTGTTTGAGTGTGACCATCCAGCCAATTCTTTATCCACAGATAGGTCTATGTATCAAGTCTATGCCTGTCCAGTTTAGAGACAAGAATGTCATGTGGGACAGTGTCAAATGCTTTGGGCAAGTTCAGGTAGGTGACATCATTCACTCTTCCCTCCTCCACCACTGCTATCATAGAAGGCCACCAAATTTGCCAGGCATGATTTGTCCTTCTTCAGATGCATGATTTGCATCTTCTTATGCGTACTAGTCTTACTTCCAGAAATATGGGTATCACAGATTAAGCAACTCAGCATTTCGGGAGTGAGCACCCAGACTTACTGGGACTATCACTTTTCTGACTGTGAGGACACCCTGGGATTGCAGGGTAATGTTTTGCTATATATCATCATGAGGACTTGCATATTTCTGAACCTCCAGTTTCACAAAGAAAAAATGTCTCTTCACATCTGCTGCTCTTTCTTGAATCCTACCTACCCCAGCACACCAAAAAGTCATGAGTACTGTCAAATGTTGGTGTTGAGGTAAGTGTTAATAAGTCACTGCAATGGTTGACCTGACAAGAGCAGATGTATTAAAGATGTCAGAGATAATCTGTAAAGGAGGTTTTGGGGAGACTTAGGGGAATAGGACCATCATGGCTTTTCCACCTGCAAGTTGTTTTGTACAAAAAAGCTTTGCATTGTAAGGTCTGTGCTATTATTATCAATGCTTAGTGCATGACTGAATTTCTTTTTTTTTTTTTTCAAACCCTGGCCTCATTCAACCTCAGTGAGCTTGCATGGGTCATTTAGAGCGAAAGCATGCTTGTAAGTAAACATTGATTCACTTTGTTAGACAAAGAAGACCAAAAATGAGAACAAATCACATTACATTTGCTTTGATGATGTGTTCATGTACCTTACTGGTTGACTTTATAAGCACATATCTAAAGCTCATCTCAAAACATAAAGATCAGAAAGAAAAATTTGTTACTTTGGTAACAAATGTGCAGAGATGTGATAGGTGCAGAAGTAATGTTGAAGCAATCATGTTGACCAAAGGGTGTCACTGATAACCCTTTGGCAAGAGTCCCACCCTTCCCAGGCCAGCTGGCCTGCTGACACACACACAGAGCTCTAGTAATTGCTGGCATTTTGAGCTTTCCCAGATCGTTTTCTCTGTTCATGTTTTCTTCTCTCTATTGCTTTTACTGAGTGCCTTGGCCCACATGCTTAATGTGTACATCACATTTCTTCCATTAAAGCTATGGGAACAGGCAAATACATATTCCAGGTTTGGTTTGTTCACACAGCTGAAACTGTCAACTGTAGTTGTGGTTTGTAGTAAAACAGAGAATAGGCACAAAATAGAAAAATAGATAGCTGCTCTCTGCTTTTCTGTACCACCTCTGAACATGCATTTGTGTGCTCCTTCTTGTCAGGAGTGATTCCTTCCCTCTTCAGACCAGTCCATGAAGATTCCCCAGGCAGATTGCCTGTCACAAATCTTCTCTGCTTCTCCAGCCATGAGCTGTGCAGCCCTGATAATTAAAGACCAACTGATCCATTGCAGGCTTTGCCCTTGTTTTTTTCTGATCCCTGTCACGGACTCAGTCTTTGACTGTAGTCTTTCCTTCTCTCTTGGTAACTCTGTTTGCAGGGCACTTGCTACAGTAGTGACTCAGGCTATTCCGGAGCTGTACTGAAGTTTTGGACGAGATCAAAATTTTCATGTTTCTGAGGGTCCTGTTCTTTCACTGCATTTGGTTCTTTAAAAATTAATCTGGGAAGGTAGAGGGCATCACTGCACCACTTGCTTGTCAAGAAGACAACAGGCAACACCTTAGAGCAGCCCTACTGTACCCTGTGAGAGAGCTATCCTGATCAGCTGTGAGTTACGTTGAACAGTGTGTTTTGGGAACTGCTGAGTTGACATTAGACATCAGTATCATCTCTTTTATCTAAGAGTGACCTGCACAAAGCACTTTTAAAATAGCAGGACATCATTCAGACTCATTAATAGGTCTTGCTGTGCCAGTGCAATATCATTTCTCCCTTTATACTTTTAGTCTTTTCCTCCAAAAAGTCTCTAGAGGATTTTAAATTGAACAAGAAGTGGGACAGCACTGTAATTTAACATCTGAGTCTTTTTTCCTGGCACTTAGCCTATATTTTTCTTTTCTTTGTCCTATCCCATTGCTCTTCACTGTGAAGTACATACCAGTGTCCTGATTATTCAACTCACTTGTCACTTTCTTATGACTTTTACTAGTGTTCATCTTTTCTTCTCCCAAAGGTAATCTGAGATCAAGGCAAATTCCTGCCCATCTGCATCCAGTGGAGGAGGCAGGAGGGCAGGCGCAGAGAGCATCATCCAGCAAAGCTACACAGCTGCTTGGCAGGAGCATCTTACCTCTCCTTCAGTAGAATTGTGCAGTTCAGGCCATAGGCTGGCTCAAAAAGAGCAGAAGGCTGACATGAATTACTGACAAAAATTTAAATGTCCAGACACATGATAAAGGAGACAAGGCACTTTCCCACAGTATATGTAACTCTCACACATAGGGCCAAAATTCACACTTGCACTGGGAGTGGGAACAACAGCACTTTGCTGGATGAAACAGTTCTATTCATAGATGGCATTCCTGTTTCCATAATTAAAAGGGACTCATAAAAGACCCTCCCTGATAAATTCTGCTTTTTTGTTTGTTTGTTTGTTTCAGCATTGCACATTACAGTCCCTGAAAGCCTCCCATCAGTGTTCCTAAGAGTTTTTTTCAGGGGTTGGAAAGGTTAGTGGTTTATTCAGATGTGAGGTGTCATTGTCTGTTTTGCATCTTATAAACGTCAGGAATTATTTTTTCATCTAGTCTTGCCAAGAGGAGACTCAGAAATGGGGAGAACCTGGCCAGTGCCTCCTGAGAGGATTAATCAGTTAGCAAAAGTGTCAGGAGTGCAAAAGGCTGATACAGCCCTATCTTATCCCAGGCATACTAGTCACTGGGAATACATAGACTAACAATCACAGACAAAACTCTAAACTTAAAATGGTTCATGTAAAAAATCCCATTACCTCTGAATTCCTCACTTTCCTCTTGTAAAGTCACATTTCGGTCACTTCTCCAGACACAGTGTCTCCTAGAGAAGAGTCTGAACTTTCCATGTGAGAAGACAAGCATGTTTTTATTTATGACACCCTCTGAATCATCCTTAAATATCAAGGAATAGGAACAAGGCTTTCTTTTCACAGAAAAACCTTCAAGAGCTAATTTATAAAGCTCTTTTGTTTCATTCTCCTGCGTTGCCAACTGTCTGCATTCGCTGTGGTGATGGATAGTGCCAGCAGAAAGCCATGGTACCTTCTGCACTGTTTATCATGAGTGCGATGTTGACTTTCGTGTCACTTCCAAAGTGAAGGTGAAGCCTTAGCCCCATCACACAGTGTCATCCATTTTCCCACAGTCTGCTTGGTACACAAAACATGAAGAGTCCTCTTTTATCCAGAGATGTAAAATGGGATGAAAGGAGCAGCTCAAGGGCTTAGCTCTCATGCAGACGGAGGGAGAAAAATAAACTAGACAGTCAAAGCAGAGTAGATAAAAGAAGAGCAAACTGATATTGCAAAGAACTAAGTCAATGAATGCTCAGAGCACTCAGTTCCTTGTAAGACATGGTTGAGCTCTGCAGAAATGATACTGAATGGTGAAACTCAGCCTTGGGCAGAAGATAGGCAGGGTCTGTGTATCACTTGCATCCTACTTAACCTGTACAGTTTCAACAGTGCATAAATTACATGCCTGGTCCATTGAGAAGACTACATTTTCATCTTCTAATTTTCATCAAAGAGTGAACAGTGAGAGTTTAGTTGTGTTTAGGAGAGGTTCGATAGAGGCTTCTTTCCCACAGAGACACAGTTGAACACTTTACTCAGTTTATTTTTGTTTTTAAGATGCTGGTTTGGTCAACTGTCTCTTGGTGTTTCTCCTGAGCAAGTAACTAAAAAGGCATGTTGGTAGATAAGTTCATACTTGTAATTTCCAAGAGGAGTTTCCAGTGGTGCAGCAGTTCCTTTTGCTACCCAAGCCAAGGGATTTAGATAAAGTTTGCAAATGGAAGAGTTTCCTTCAGCAGTTTCTTCTAAGTATGACATAAGGATAACATATCCAAGGTATTTTGATGAAAAGCTGGGGCCAGGGATGGTGCATTAGATTAGACTTTTTAAAATTGGATTAGATTTTTTTAAAAGAACCACAATTAAAGCGATTAATTATTTTCCTTCTGTCATTGAAATTCAGGCTTTGTCTTGCTGTGCTGGGAGAAAGGGCTGTTCTGCTGGTTAATAACCCAATTCTTTGTTAATGTGCTGGTCTTCCTGGCAGCACTGTATCTCCAATGCTGCCCTATGGCCTGAGACACCCCCTGCCCCTCCTTTTGGGGATAGTGGGTGCTTTAGTGTGAGAAAAAAAACTCTTCCAGACAGTAACCCCTGGGAAGGAAACCAAACATGAGGTCCTTAGATTGTAGTTCTTATGAGGCACCAGAAACAAGTCCAGGCAAGTTTCTCTTTATGTATTTCAGCCAAATTATTTGTCTAACCGGGTAACAACATCTTGTTATAACATTTTTACTACCTTTTGTTTCAAAAAAGGGAATGGACCTTCTTCCTAACAAATCCTGGCTCCTCTGTGAAGGGAGGGAGGTGAGCCATTGCCATACTGCTCATGGCACAGACTAATGGGGTAGGGCAGAGTTACACTAATCTGTACCCAGTTCCTGTTTCAGTGCCACCCGTCCCATTACTGCAGCTGGAGAAGTGTTGCACCAGAAACAACAGTGTGACATTGGCCTGGAGGATGCCACCTTTGAGCCACAACCCCGTGGAGGGTTATATCTTGGAACTTGATGATGGAGATGGTGGCCAATTCCGAGTGAGAATTTCATTCAGCATTTATTTGTGTTTCTTTGTATGTGAGTTTCCTCTGGATATGAATTTGTTTCTGTCTGAGGGTGGGGAGAGTGGGTAGGGAAGATACAAGTTGTCAAAACATCTCTGCTTCCATTGTGTTGGTGTAGAAAGCAGTGTAGTTGCTGCTTATTAGAAGGACCACTGGCTTAGGTAGGAAGTTTGGTTGAGTTATTCTCAGGGCTCTCCCAAAGTGGGTCCTGAGGTATCCCTGGAGTGTACCAAAGCAGAAAATCCCATACTAGACTGCAGGAACTGGAATTGGTTCATGCACAAAGCACAGATTTCTTTGAAGGCCCTACTCTTATCTGTCCATAGCACCCCATTTCAACAGCTGACATTCTTGGTCCAGAAATGCAACTCAGTTTTTCCTGATCTTCTGAGTTAAAATGGAATCCTGCACAAAAATACAGGATTTCTAAATCTTTTCCCTGGAAGTGGATGAGACTAGGCTGGTGGAAGCTTTCCACAGACACATTGTGATGGAGTTGGTAAGTATGGGAAGGTATTCCAAGTGTTGTCCTTCAAGACCCTCAGGGTGTTGCCACAATGAATCACTCCTGGTTGCAGATGCAGGATACTTACAGGCTCCAATCCTTTCCTGATACATCCTGATAAACAAACTACAGAAGTAATTCAATGAGATTTCTGCCAGCCATGTCCTGGTAGAAGCTGTGTCCCTTCCTTGTCAGGCAGGCTTCTTGCTCCTGTTGCTCCATTATAGTCTGACCCAGTGCTTTCCCTAGGGGCTAGTGCCTTGAAAGCATCTGGAGATCATTCTGGGGTACAGCTGCTCTCTTCACAAACAGGGAATTTTGCCAAAAACCTGTGATGGCATTTCTTCAGGAGCTGTAAACTGGCTTCTCACTCGAAACCTAAAGATTTCTCAAGCTGAAAATGTCTTGGCATGGATCCACCTAAGGAAGTGCCTGCTTGTGCCAAACCATTACATCCTTAGACAGCAAAGGTACCTAATTTGTAAGCCCCTCATTAGAAGAGGCAGCAATGTTGGCAGGGCATTTTGAAAATGACACTTTCTTTTTGGAAGGTCTCCTCAGTTCCTTGGTCCAAGAAACATTTCACAGGTGTTTGAAGATCTTGCTCTCCATTAGCAAAATATGAGAATGTACTTTTGTGAATGGCTGCCAATATAGTTAATATTCATAGACAAGAGTGTTATCTGTGTGGTGAATGAAGAGTTAGGAACAAGGTGTTAGAATTCCAGTGTCTGGAATAGACCTTTTCAAATAATATTCACTTCTAAATAAATACTTGTGAACAACAAGCTTTCAGGTTGATGCATACCCAGGCCTGTTTGTGTGGGTGGGTTTTGTCGCTGCTAAAGGTTCTAGGACTGTCAGCATTGCCATGTCAAGGTATTGGATTGAAAAAGCTACAAAACCATCTCAATCCTTACAAATATAGGGAGGTAAGTTCTGAGGGGAATGCTTTGCTTGCAGTCATAGGAACACCCTTAACTTTACCTGTTAAAAGACAAAAGGCAGGCTTCTCAGCAATGCCATTTCAATAAGGGTTTGCCAACCCTTTTCATGAAGAATTATATATCTGAAAGCAATTACATTGACCACAGTTTATCAGTATTTGATGAGTGGATTTAAATAACAGTTTTTGTCTCCCAATGTAGCAGACTCTGAGTAAACAGAAGCAGTGAACAATGGTAAAAATGGACCAGATTAGACAATATGGGAGTTTTCCTACAAATACAACTCTTTTGCACAGACAGCATATCCTATGACATGGAGATAAATGAAGTTATTCTATTAAAACTCTTCTTTGTCTCCACAAAAGATCACCAGCTAACTCAGGACTCAAGAGATTTTGTTGTTTGTAGCAGCCACCATGGTAGCAAAGTGGCCAGCCACAGGTTCTGCTGTAAATTGAAGTAATCCCATTCTTATTCATCACATACTTAATTCACTTTAGGTTCATATCAAAGAGCTTTAATCATCAGAACTACTCCTAGGCATGTACTTAAGTGTCTTAACTGAACTGGGGCCTCAGTGGCCTGCTTAGTAACAGGTTTAAGCACTTTAGGGCCTTTGCTACCATAAACCAATGGATTTCACAGAGTGAGAGAAATCAGTTGTGGAAAGGAATTGTGTTTTCAACCTTCTGCCAACACAGGATTTTTTTCCTTTTCTGTCAATTTCTATTCAGTTTTCCAAAAAAACATAAGGTCTCTGGGCTTCTTTCAGTTTATCATAGCCTGTGTAATCTGACTGATCCTCTTCATTGGTCTGTCTAGATGTTTCTCCTCCTGAAAATATTTCACACTGCACAAGTACTTGCCATTTTATAAATATTTGCAGACAGCTTTGATGTCTCTGTTGTCTCGTTACTGTTTCATCATGTGATCCTAATTTTTAGGAGATAATTTTCTTCTGGCTTTGTGTTTTCAGGTTTCAAAATTATATTTTAACACTGGCATGAGACAACCTTTCCAACAGAATAAAACTGCACTTACTTGGCTTTTTTATTCTTACATGACCCCCTCTTTCTGTCTTACATAAATATAATAATGGCCACAGTGTGTCAGACACTGGGACTACTATCCAAAATAGTGGTTTGGAGCAGATGTTTTCAAAAAGATGACAAAAATCAGGATCTTTCTGTGTTGCCTTTTATTGCTTTACCCTTTCATCTTCATCTTCACTTTAGTGTCCCCACTGCTAACCATCCTTCATGTCACCACTGCTGTGGCTGTCTGTGATATAACAGCTTAACTCACATTCTGGGAATCAACCAGAAGCTGTTCACTTTTGAGTTGTATTTAGAAGTCCTAACATATGATAATGAAGTACAGAGAAACAATTAAACTGTGCCCCTCTTTCTCTCCCTCCTCTTTTTTTTTTTTTTTTCTCTTTTGAATGTTTAGGAAGTGTATGTTGGCAAGGAGACTCTCTGCACCATTGATGGCCTTCATTTCAACAGCACTTATAATGCAAGAGTCAAAGCCTTCAACTCATCAGGAGTTGGTCCTTACAGCAAGACAGTTATTTTACAGACATCAGATGGTGAGTTGGGTTTTCGGCAGTTTCTAGTGAAAAGCTCCATGTCTCAGTGGCAGGGCACTTGCATCCCCTTGCACCCACTAATGTATTTGACACTTTGGGCATGGAGGTTTTGGATCATCTGAGTGAAAAGGTGAGGAACTGAGTGTGCACAGGGACTGAACTCTCTCCCTAGCACTTTCGGCAATTTTTCGTTATCAGTAGCACTTCAGGTTTCAAATCATGCGATTTTAATTGGCTGCAAAAGACTAGGATTTAACTAGGATACTTACTTGCTTTTGCATACAGGGGCAGTTATGCAACTCATGGGATGTTTTTTTTCCACTCTGTCTCCCCTTCTCCGTATATCTTGGGGATTTGACTTTTTCTTCACTACTGCTTCAATTTCCCAGCAAGATTTGATAATACAGAAGTGGGAATTCATGCTTGTTCCTCTGTAATTATACTTGACATCCATACGGACATTACAGGAGGTTCATCTTCATTAGCAATATTGTAATGAATGAAGAAGTGCATGCTATTACCACTTACACTTTTATGCTGTGTTGCCAAAATAGGCCAGTATAAAATATTTATACTTTAAGAGCTTGGTTTGTTTGGTTTTTTTTAACTTTTTTTTTAAAAGAACTTCACTTGGATAAACTAATGAAGTCAGTCCTAACCAGCACTTGCACAGTGGATCTCCATTTCCATTAAAGGTAATATTGAACCGATTCACCTATATGAGCAATTTCCATGTCATGAAGAAGCCTGTGTCTCCTCAGAGACTTGTTACTGTATGTGAACAGAAAGTCACTGCCCTTAGCAGCTTAACTTCATGGGAACAAGCACAGATAATATAAGGCACTTCTGAGCTGAAGAACAACCAGGTACCAGCTCAGAGCAATCTTGTGTAGCTGCCTACAGTAATAAGGAAAGATTGCCTTTATTACCTCAAAGTGCACCAAGGTCTTTAGGAAGGCAGAATCTCATCCTTCTTATGGTAGTAAAGCAGACAACACTTGGACACAGCTACTTCAAATATAATCATGCCTTTCCTTTTCTCCTTCCGCAGTGGCATGGTTCACCTTCGACCCCTCCTCTGCTCACAGAGACATAGTGCTCTCAAACGACAACCAGACTGCCACCTGCAACAGCTATGATGACCGGGTTGTTCTTGGCACAGCAGCCTTCTCCAAGGGCGTGCATTACTGGGAACTGCACGTGGACCGGTATGACAACCATCCGGATCCAGCCTTTGGCATTGCCAGGATTAACGTTGTCAAGGACATGATGCTGGGCAAGGACGACAAGGCGTGGGCCATGTATGTTGACAACAACCGCAGCTGGTTCATGCATTGCAATTCTCACACCAATCGGTAAGTGCTGCTGTCATGCTTTTCTCATTACTGCAGTGCTTGTTTCTCGGCTATGCATCAGGGGCAGGTGTCTCAGCAAGCCCTCTAGTCCAACTACTGGATAAATATAGTTATTTTATTCTTTCTTAAAATCACTAATGACAGTGATAGCACCTTAACAATCTGTGTTGGTGTTTGTTATCCTCATTGTTAGCGGTTTTTTCCTGAGATCTAGCCTAAATCCCCCCTGCTGTGATTTAAGCCCATTACTGCGTGTCCCACCCACAACAGCAGATGGAGCACAGCACAATGGGATGTGGGACTAGTCTCTCATTTCTGGAGGAGCACAGTGGGAGAGGTGGTTAATTCTCTTCCTTAGGAGTAATCTTGGCTGCAGGTTTGCACAACAATTAGGCAAAGCACTGGTGACCACCTACTCCAAGTGCAGGTGCTTATTTCTAGTCCTGAAAGCTGATTAAGGGTGATGCTGTAGGTCACACCTAGGGAGACCTGGACACGAGGAACAATGTGGCATTGAGCCCTAAGTGGCAGCTCTTGTTCAACTGAGCCGTTGTACCAAAGAGTTTTGAAAAACACCTCAACTAGTACAACCAACTTAGACAAAGGAGGATTTCAGAAAGGCCCCAAACCACTGTTACCTCTTTCTCCCATCACTGAGAGGCTCTGTGCTCTCCATGCAACAGAGCAGTGGGGAGACATGATCTAGCTGAAGCTACCTGAAATGGATCACATGAGGAAAACTACTGTCAGCACAGACCCTGTGTTGTGTTGACACGGCTGCGTGGCTTTTGCACTGCTCTCTCTCTCTGTGTCCCATGAGAATGTAGGCCTTAGTGGAAGGTCAGCGGGGTATTACAGGAACAGAAACCCTTGAGGAGATGTCCTCTGAAGGGAAAATGAAAAGTGATGTATTAATATACATATTCTGTCACAATGGGAGATTGATGTATGAATATAGTAACTGACCAAGGATACGTAGCAGGTCTGTGGCAGAGCAGGAATCAATTTCAATTTGGTTTTCTACTGGCTGTCCCAGCAGGTCTTCCACACTCACTATCTCAGGTGTTGTTTCTGTTATACCAAATGTTTAAAAGAAAGTTTTTCAGTGATTTTGAAAACGCTCAAATACAGGTACCTCCTTAAAGAGATAAGTTCATGTCAGCATGCACTGTATGCTAAGGTTGGTCGTAATGTCTCCTGTTGAAGTAATTTATACTCTGCAGTATATCTGTATTTTAAGAAAATATATTGCAATTGCTGGGAATTTTTGTTTGAAACACAGTTTGATTTTGCAGCTCATTACAGACAGGTGGAAGAACCATTTAGCCGGATCAAAAGCTATCTGAAGTCAATTGTATTGATCCAAAGATCTTAGATCATGTCCTAAGACAAAACAGAGTAAAATAACATCAGTATAATAAATATCCCCAAAAGTTCTCTGTCCCTTTAACATCTTGATTCGATTTAGGGCGGAAGTAATGTTAAGCTGTATTAATTTTAATGCTCTGTGGAACAGCTTATGTTTTCTGGAAAAAAGCTGGCAACCATTCTCTGTACCACTGTCCCAGAAACCTATTTTATGGATTTGGTCTTCGGCATTCTCCTCCTGGCAAACTAAACAAAAGCTTTTTTTCTAGGAAGCACAAACAATGGAAAGACTTAGGATTTCCAATCATTCTGCTTAATCAGGAGAACAAAGTGCTTTCTATTGATGATAATTTCCCAGTTTTTACCTGAAAAAACACAAAGGCATATCCAAGGCATGGATAAACCCACGGAATATATGTTCAAGTGAAGTATATTCACAAAGGGCATGTCATCTTATGAAATCACATGCGCTTCAATGAAATTAGGTCTAGGCATTATATTTTTAACTGTGACAGTCAACTAGGTCAGTTTTTCAACTCATTAGCTGTAATAGTCTTGTGGAAACAGATACTGCTGCCTAGTTGTTTTTCCCCACTGGACACATGTGCATGACAGCACTGCATCACAGTCCAAAGGAAATTCATTGTCAACTTTTAGCTTCTTGGATGTTAGTGCAGTGAAAGTTACACCTTAGTAATATTTTCATGCTTTCTAATCTTCATAAGAATAAATTAGGGCAATAAATAAATGACTAACTTCAAGGGTAACCTGAGGTAGAGCTTGAAAGAGTGATTCATGGGACATGTCACATTTAGAGGACTTTTCTGTTGCTTTCACTCACAGCATGCAAAATTGTATCTGTCTACATCCTTAAAAACTAACATGACTTTTGTAATGCTGGAAGGGCCATGAACAGAACACTCTAATGCTATCAAAAAGAATTACTGTTGGTCTTCTATAGACCTCCTAGCCAGGATGATGACACAGATGAATTATTCTTTGAGAAAATAAGGGACATTTCCCAGTCAACTGCCTTTGCCCTTATGGGGAACTTCAACTTGTCAGAAATTAACTGGAGCATCACACAGCTGGTACGACCTGGTACATCCCTGTAGTTGTGTGGGATCTGCTGCTCCAGCTGGATCTCTATGAATTTATGGGGCCTGATGGGATTCATCCAAGAATCCTTAAAGAGCTGCTGATGTCATTGCAAAGCCTCTTTCAATGGTTTTTGAGAGGTCTTGGGAATCCAGAATGGTTCCACTGACTGGTAACGGCTACACGTTGTCCAGATTTTCAAGAAGAGAAAGAAGGAGGACCCTGGAAACTACAGGCCTGTCAGTCTCACGTCAGTGCCTGGAGAAGATTATTCTGATGAAAAACACCTGCAAGGCAATGCAGTCACTGGTCACAGCCAGCATGGCTTCATGAAAGTCCTGCTTATCAAACCTGATTTCCTTTTATGATGAGCTAACTCACCTAGTTGATCCAGGGAAGCCAGTTGATGTCATCTTTTTGGATTTCAGTAAAGCTTTCGATACTCTCTCACAGGATCCTTCTGGACAAAATGTCCAGCAAACACCTGGATAAACACATCATGTGGAGGGTGAGCAATTGCCTCAGGGGTCGAGCACAGAGGGTAGTAGAGAATGGGGTGACATCGGGCTGGTGACCTGTCACTAGTGGGGTTCCACAGGGCTCCATCATGGGTCCTGTGCTCTTCAACATCTTCATAAATGACTTGGATGCAGGACTGGAAGGGATACTGAGCAAGTCTGCAGATGACTCAAAACTGGGAGGAGCTCTTGACTCCCTCAAAGGTAGGGAGTCCCTGTAGAGAGACCAAGACAAATTACAGGACTGGACAATCACCAAACATGTGAAATTCAACAAAGGAAAGGCCAGATTCTGCACCTGGGGTGGGGCAACCTTGGATGTACGTACAGACTGAGAATGAGAAGGAGATGCTGGAAAGCAGTGCCATGGAAAGGGACCTGGGAGTCCCGGTCAATGGCAAATTGAATAAGAGTCAGCAGTGCCCTGGCAGCCAGGAGGGCCAACCCTGTCCTGGTGGGCATCAGGCACAGCATCGCCAGCCAGGCAAGGGAGGGGATTGTCCTGCTCTGCTCTGCACTGGGGCGGCCTCACCTTGGATATTGTGGGCAGTTTTGGGCACTGCA
>JAWWEW010000112.1:41480358-41503046 GCA_035583185.1 Anabacerthia variegaticeps | reverse complement strand
GAGGTCCCTTGGTCTGTTCAGCCTGGAGAAGAGGAGACTGAGGGGAGACCTCACTGCAGTTACAACTTCCTTGTGAGAGGAAGAAGAGGGGCAGGGACTGATCTCTTCTCTGTGATGCCCAGTGACAGGACCTGAGGGAATGGCCTGAAGGTGTGTTAGGGGAGGTTTAAGTTGGATATTAGAAAAAGGTTCTTCCCCCAGAGGGTGGATGGACACTGAACAGGCTCCCCAGGGAAGTGGTCACAACCTCAAGCCTGTTTGAATTCAAGAAGCATTTGGACAATACTCTCAGGCACATGGTGTGACTCTTGGGGATGGTCCTGTGCAGGCCTAAGTTTGGACTCAATGATCCTTGTGGGTCCCTTCCAACTCAGCATATTCTGTGATTCTGTGAAAAACAGAGGGAACCTTTGAGAATACGTTGAAGAAAGTGGTTAAGAAAACATTTTAGGGCAAAGATATAGCATTGGGAGGTATCTTTTGGTCTTGCTGTTCCTGGAAATCTGTGCTTGGGAAAATCATGGAACAGATCATCTTAGAAGCTATGCTAAGGCACATGGAGAACAAGGAGTTGATTGGAGATATTCAGCATGGCTTCACCAAGGGCACGTTCTGCCTGACCAACCCAGTGGCAGATTGTGATGGAGTAACTACAGCAGTGGACAAGGGAAAAAATCTGGGTAATGTCTGTTGGGACTTCTGTAAGGCCTTTTACATGGCTCCACAACATCCTTCTCTTTAAACTGGAGACATATGGATTTGAAGGATGGACTGTTCGGTGGATAAGGAATTGGTTGCATGGTAACATCCAGAGAATAGTGGTCAAGAGTTACATGTTTAGGTGGAGATTTGTGACAAGTGGTGTCCCTCAGGGGTCCATATTGGGACCAGTTATATTTAATGTCTTCATCAATGTCATAGACAGTGGGATTGAGTGCACTGTCAGCAAGCTTGCAGATGACATGAGGCTCCATGGTGTGGTTGACACACCTGAGGGACACGATGCCATCCAGAGAGACCAGAGACAAGTTTGAGAGGTGGTAACCGCACAGGAAACTCATGAGCTTCAACAGAGCCAAGTGCAGAGTCCTGTATCTAAGTCAAGGAAGTATGAAGAATGAAGGGATTGAGGACAGCCCTGCCAAGAAGGACTTGGGGGTGCTGGTGGATGAGAGGCTGGACATGACCTGTCATTGTGCATCTGCAGCCCAAAAGGCCAGTTGTGTCCTGGGCTGCATCAAAAAAAGCTCATGGCCAGCAGGTTGAAGAAAGTGATTCTCCCCCTCTACTCTTATGAGACCTCACCTGGAGAACTGCATCCAGCTTTGGAATCCTCAGCACAGGAAAGACATGGACCTGTTGGAGTGGGTCCACAAAAACCATCAGACAGATGGAACACCTCTCCTCCGAAGAAAGGCTGAGAGAGATGGTGTTATTCAGCCTGCAGAAGAGAAGGCTCAAGGGAGACCTTATTGTGGTCTTTCAGTACTTAAAAGGGGGCTTACAAGAAAGATGGGGACAGACTTTTTAACAGGGCCTGTTATGATAGGACAAGGGGTAATAGTTTCAAACTAAAAGAGGGTAAATTCAGACTAGATATAAGGGAGACATTTTTTACAGTGAGGGTGGTGAAACACTGGAACAGGTTGCCCAGAGAGGTAGTGGGTACCCCATCCTAGGAAACACTCAAGGTTAGATTGGATGGGGCTCTAAGTAACCTGGCCTAGTTGAATATGTCCCTGCTCAGAGCAGAGGGAATTAGACTAGATGACCTTTGAAAGTCCCTTCCAAACAAACTATGCTATGAGAGATGCTGTAGGTCCATTAACAAGAGGCACTGGCATTCACAGCAATAGATCCATTCCTTGGCAAAGTTCCCAAGAGTGGGAGTGCCAGGTGCTACAGGCAATACTCCAGCCACTACGTGTTTATGTAAAGAAAGGGATGGAAGTAACACTGAAATATTTTACACTCAAAGACAATGGGAAGTAAAAATCTAGACTATTTGCATTTTACTCTTAAAGCCCTTTGCAATCAGGAGAGTCTCTTCTCTGACTTCAGAGACCTCAAGACCATTTTTTTTCATCATGCTAAAGTTGACTGAGCAATACTGTCATTGATGATAGACATGGTAAAGTTAAGTTGCTGTGAAGCCAGTGATCAAAATATTGTTAAGAGAGAGTTAAACTAATAATAGTTGATAATAGTGAAGCTACTCCTCAAGCCAGTTCATGCAGTCCTATTTGGCACATTGTCCAAGCTGTTACTGAATGTATTTTGGAATAACAGCCTCCCCTGTCACAGGCAATGACATTTTTCATGGTAGTCAAATTCTCCTTTCCGTACTCCAACCTTCCAGGCTTCTGAACAGCACTTCTACACAGCACTTCTGCACTTACGATGTATTGTTGCACAGAGAAATCAAAATTTGCAGGACAAGTGGGATTTACTTGAAATAACGGATGAGTGGTGTGTATCTCCAGAACTGGATTATCATTTAGTGAATGTTATGTATTTATTGAAGAAGTATTGTAACAAAAACATTCTATTTTGCTTTTATGTGGTCTGCAGGTTACTGGGGGCCTATGGTATAACTGTGATTAAGTAGCTTAAAAGTGCATTACAGTAAAGCAGCAGCTTTTTTACATGCTGCCACAGAAGTGTAGCAGGAGGGAACAACATCACTTTGGAGTCTCTTGAGCTAGCTGGCTTCTTTTATCACAACAAAGGCATTTATTAGAACATTATATGTAATCCTGTCTAAATGTTTTATAGAGGACTGAGGAAATGCCTCACATAAGTTTGGTCGTGAAACTTGACTCTCCCACCTCTCTGCCTAAAGAAAGTGACCACGAAAGTAGTCCAAAAAACACTGGAGTCCTCAAAGCACTGTTCCCGAGGAAAGTGTGGGATGCTCAGTAAGAGCAGCTGCTCAGCCTCACAAAAGGCCAATCCTCCCTGGTAGCGGCAGAGTGAAGAGCTCCTGGTTGCCTCTGCCCCTGATTAGTCCTGCCAGAGCCATTCTCACTGTGGGGACGCAGCAGCCAAGGAACGGGGCAATCTACCTGCTGAATTCCTGCAAGATTTGGGGCAGCAAGGAATGGAGACGGTCCCCATCCTTCTGCTCTGCTCCCACGTCCTTGTTGCTCCTAGAGGGGCTTCAGCTGGGTCCTGCCCTTGCCTCGGCTGGAATCTGCAGGCAACATCTATCTCCTCTTCAGTGGGGCTGTCCCCAGGGTCTGCAGAGGGGTCACTCAATGTCATTGTGCAGCACACAGCTAATTAGCTCACAAGAAACAGATTAGCTTACCATACAGGAAAGAACATAAGAATATCTAAAAGGCAAAGTTGCTGTTTCTGTTTCCCTAAGAGAATCAAAGTCATTTAAAAAGATGCCATAAAATCTATTTCAAGCAGGATATGAAACGTGTTGTCCGACAATCAAAGCTGTTCCTAAACAGACAAAAAAAAAAAAAGTAATCTATCTGTAAATAGCTCCAGATCATAGCATTGTTGCTTCCCACAATCTTGTAATGAAGCTTATGATTGAGTGTTTTTAATAAAAACAGTCTTGATACCGAGAATAGGTAAGTGCCTTAACTTTTGATGGAATATTTACTTTGTGGTTTTGGAGAAGAGCTTGAAGAAAAACCTATTAGTGCTTATAGGACCAAAAAGCTAATCAAAAGAACCTCAGAATGGTGAAGTTTGAAATCCAACACACCTTAGAGTCAATCCGTAATTTGTAGCTATACTATTGTTGTTTGAAGAGCTTTAAATGGAGAAGTTGGAACAATATTCTATAATCTTT
This sequence comes from Anabacerthia variegaticeps, assembly GCA_035583185.1. Taxonomy (NCBI): domain Eukaryota; kingdom Metazoa; phylum Chordata; class Aves; order Passeriformes; family Furnariidae; genus Anabacerthia; species Anabacerthia variegaticeps. The sequence goes on along the minus strand of JAWWEW010000112.1, from coordinate 41,499,235 downwards.
ACCTTCAGAGGAAATGCCACAGGCTGTGTTTAGTCTAAGGGAATACAGTTTATGACACCTAGTGGACAAGAGGAAAATTTCTTACACTGCACTATGTTCTTCCTAATCATATTCTGATCCCTAGCACCACCAGGGTTTTTTAATGTTTTGCCTACCTATTGTGATAAATTTTATGTTAAAATCATATTAATCTTGTGAATATTCTGTGCCTGAGGCGAGTGCATGGGACAAAAGACAGCTGCTTCCTTTCCTACTGCAAATTATTTGAAATCTGATTTACCCTGTACAAATTGTGTCAGGCTGTAAATCCATCGCAGAGCCCCATGATATTAGCAGAATAGCAGTGCCTGTGGCCAATCTGCATATCTACTAGATATTTTTGCTCAGTGTTTTTTAAAGTAATATTGGGTTTGACTAACCCCCAAGCCAAAGTGCATTAATGTCAAATTGCTCAAGCATGTAATGGCTGGCTGAGTATGTCCTGGCAAGCTCTGATACTACAGTAGCTCTCAGCAGCTGCTCCTGACATAACCAATTATCACTGGCATTAATAACCATGCCTACACACTTGAAACAGCTCTCAGCTTTCCCACTTGAAATAGTCTGATAGCTGAGCACTTTGTCCATGCAGGAGCTACACTTATCTGTAACCATCACCACTTTCCCTTCCTCCCCAAAACTACTGTCTCTTATAACTGTGCTGGCTCCCTGGACTCAGTAAATCTGAGTCCCCTTGGAGCATGCCAAGGGGAATAGTTGAAGTCTGAGTCTCAAGCTGTTAGCAGGCATAATGATTAGAAATTAACACCTAGGAAGTCAGCTTCCTGCTTTTCATTTCCTGCTGTGCATCACTTCACCATAACAGGGATACTCTGAAGTGCTGTGTCTCCAGGACTACTGTCCCCACTGGCTCACCTCCCCACATCTCATTAGTTGAGTGGACCCGTTAGCTCTGGACCCCATCTTCAGCTCTTAAACTGCAGTTTCAGGAGAGATGGATCTAATTTCTCTTTAGGATCCGCCCATTAAGTTCACATGAATGTGGTACATATGCTTCAAATAAAGATGTGACCAGTCATTGCCAAATGCCACAGGGATAATCATTTCACTGTGCTGCTCCACTCTCCCTTTGCTTAGTGAGACCTGTCCTAGAGAGAGCGGCAGCAGTGCAGCCCTCTACCTTCACCAACAGTGTGTTCCCTTTGTACCTTAGGACTGAAGGAGGAGTTTCTAAAGGCGCTACCGTTGGTGTTCTCCTGGATCTGAACAAGCACAACCTGATCTTTTACATAAATGGGCAGCAGCAAGGGCCTCCAGCATTTGAAAACATCGAGGGTGTCTTCATGCCTGCATTGAGCCTCAATCGAAATGTCCAGGTAAGTCTCCTGCAGTCCAGTCTCACTTGCCCCTTTCACCTAAAGAAGAAAGTATGCTGCCAGCATGTCAGCTGCTGGAGCTGATAACACCATCTCTAGGTAGTCAGTATAGATCGGGGCTCTTTCCTTCTCAGACTTACACCTAGGCTACTAATACTTTCTGGACTGCATTTGACCTGCCTGCTTTGCTTGACCAATGTGAAGAGTAATGTTATAAAACCAAGTAAAAGTACCTCCACACTACTCTACTAACTCCTGCTCTTATTTTCCTGCAACGCTCCCCTTGGAAAGCAGCATCAGTAAGGTGTCCTCTGCCAGTTTGGCTAAAAAATACCTGTATCCTAATTCCTCTTAGATCTTATCTTTGGAGATAATTAACATTGGCAAAGGACAGAAATATGAGCAGCATAGCAGTAAGGAGAGCAAAGACAACATAGGTCAGAGAAACAGTACAACAGAGAAGAACCAGTCAGCACATCATTCCTGCTCTCTGTTCACAAGAGGTTTTCCTCTTGGAGGAACTGTCTTTAAATATAATGCATTTTTACTTTAAGACCACTGCACATGGCTAGGAACAGGACATGGTATGAGAACCTATGAAAACATCCAGGAGCCTGAAGACTGAAGGAGGTCGGTTTAGGTCAGGCAGGATCAATGCAGCCAGGGTGGAACACTCATAAATTAACACACAGAAACTGAAATCAGAAACCTCACATGACCTTATTAGTACATGAGCTTTCAGCATTTCTCATTGGTGGCATCCAAATATTTCAAAAAGGTTTCTCAATTTTATTTTATTTGATGCACCAATGTGGATGACATGGACACTTCTTTAGGTACCTCACTGCTATATTCAACACAGACTTTTACCCACAACCTACCTTCAGTTTTAGCCTCTGCATCCTTTAAGTACCTGGCTTACATTTCTTACTACAACTGAGTTAAGGCAGAACATGGCCAAAGAGGGGGCGGGGGAAAACTCTGAAATTAAGTTGTGTTTGCTGTTGAATGGTGCTCTGGTTCTTCTGTGTGAAAACTCAGATCTTGTAGATATGTCAAGTAATAGAAGGAGTACTAAAATGTCCTGTGCTCTGTCCTGCCAGGACAGAAAAGATAAAAGGATTTTCTTATGTTTGGTACATGGGCTCCACTGTGTGATCTCTGTCCTGAAGTACTTGGGGTCCCTCACACATCTGCTTTGTGTCTAGCAACCAGTACTGCTGGAGACCTACAACTGGTGGCTAGATTTGGGAAAAGATACAGACACCTGGCTTCTAATTCCCAAAGTTTTCAGGAGGGAAGGGGGAAGGACACTTGTTTATTTCAGGGGCTCCATATCATCTCCATTAATATTCTTGATTTAAACTTGGCCCTGAAGTCCCACAGCCCTTCCCCTGTCATTTACCTGCACTTTGCCTTCACAAATGCTCTCTGCTGAGCATGTCCCAGTTTGAATCTACATTCTTTCTTCTTATTTTTATTTTGTGCAGGTGACCCTGCACACAGGACTGGAGGTACCACAATGTGTAAAACAGCCCAAGCTGCCCAACAACTAATGAAGCACCTGCCTGACACTGTGTTGGATTCTCTAAGCTTTCTCAGTGTGTTTTGGCACGTTTCAGTAAGTCAGTAAAAAAGCATTCTCTTCCCTGACTTAAAACACTGTGCGGCATGTTGCTCACCGAATAATCGACTGGTTACAGCAAGACCACTCCCTTTTTTAATTTAACAGCTATAGCAAGCACATCCACTGAACTGGCACTCAACTGCAGATGGGTATCTGAACATATCTACAATGCATTGCATACATATGTACACTCATGCACACACACGCAAACACACTTATAAAAAAGAAAAAAGTTCAATGAGTGTATTTTCTCTCCCATGGCTGGATTTGTGCTTAAATATTAGGGATGCCAGAAAAAATGGGTAAGATGAGGGACAATGGATGTTGGAGCAATTTACCAGTAGGTGAACTGGATTCCCTTGCCACCTGATGTCCTTAAATCAAGAAAGCATATGTTTTGACAGCTGAAGTGGAGGCTGTATGCTCAAGAATTCCTGGTTGTCAATTACATTCAGGGGCTCCAACGACCATTAATTATTCCTTCTGGATCTAGACTGCAGTAAGCTATGGGATAGTGCCCCTCCAGAAGTCTGTGGCAGAACTTACCTCGTTATCTGCAAGAAGAACAAGACTGGTTTCCAAACACTGCCATGAAATAGTTGCACTCATCTTAGTTAACACCATGATACATGCAGAAATCAGATACAAAAAGCAGAGTGGAAAAAAACCTTGATACATTTTAGTGTTTGTTATTTAGGTGTGACTGTGGAGACTATCACATCCAGAAGACCTGATTGTGGTTATCAGCACAGCTCTTGAAAAAGCAGTGCAGGGGAGATTCCTTTCAACTGAAATGATAAGAGATTTATTTAAATGGCACATACAAAGTCTCTTGTGTTGAGAAATGCTGCTTTCCAGCCTTGATCCTGATAAGCCCTAGGCAGCTGTAGTTCCAGTGTAGCTTTGAGATCAGAAGCCTTAATTTTCTATTAGATTACTGTGAGCTAATTAATGTCTTGATCCTAATGAAGCACTTGAGAGAGATTCATAGCATTAATGCAAAACCTGTCCCTAAGAATTTTTCTGGACTGGGACATAAATCTTTTGCAAGACTGACCTGTGTCTGGCATCTCCCATGAAAACAAGCAGCCATTTCAGGTGTTGCCCATGACAACTGGAGTCTGTGACAATTGGAGACAGTGAACTTTTCCCACAGCCACGGCACTGTCACCTGCCTGCAGTTGTCAGAAACCACACTAATTTGCCTGTGTGCTTCTTTTTCTCTGAACCCAGTTAACATATGCAAGTGTGTGTGTGTGTCTGTATAGCGGCAATGCATGAGGACAAGATGCAGCAGACTGGGTGAGCCCATGACATCTTGGACTCTTGTCACTGTAATCCTATGTAAGTGTGGTGCTATCAAAAAAGAAAAGCATAAACTCTTAAATCCCATCAATGTACTATTTCCTTTTTCTAAATCCTGCTGCTTATATAAATCTTCCTCTTCAAGCATACATATACGCACACACATATTGTTATCAGGCATGTATTTATTAAACCTGAAAACAAATATTCTAACCAAAATCCAGCTTACTGCCTTGCATTAAAGCACAGCCACAGTACAAACAGCCCAGGCCTGCCTTTGGGCAGCCTGCCAGCCCCTAGACGTCCTGCTGCAGGTCCACTTCTGGTCCCTGTCTGGAGCGCATCACTCAGGCAGTGCTGAGCGATGGGCAAGGCTTCCCTGTGGCTGAGCACAGGGTCATCCCCCCTCACAGCTGTTGTGGGGAGGGAAAAGTAGCCTAGAACAGAATAGTCCTGGGCTGTTGCACAGACAAAAAGCAGTGTGCCATCCTGCTGCCTGTAACCAAGCAAGCACCCTGTAGCCAACCTCTCCTGCAGAACAGCAGGGCACCTTCAGCAATGTCAAGACTGAAATAAGAAGTAAAACCAACGATGGAAAAAAATAACATATGCTTTTAAGTGAGAAAGCAACAGTACTTCAAAGTCTGGAATGGATTGTATTAGCAAACTTGTAGACAATGGAATAACTGTGATATGCTCATCTTGGTTTTGTAAAGAATATGAGAGACCAACTGTGTTATAATCTCCGGTTTCATTCAATACCATATGAACTCATGCAAGATTTTCTAATTAGCAGGTCTGTTTTAACCTACCTCAGCTGGAACGCTACCAGACCCCAAATTCCTCTTGAGCGTGCTCTTCTATGAACCTAACAGTTGTAATCATAGCATTGGCTTTGAGTATCGCCAGTCAGAGTAGTGTGTGGGAATATTGTACATAAATTGCACATAGTTTTTTATATTGGGAAACATCCTGTGATAATTTTAATATGGAAGGCACTCCACTTTCACTTGTATTAAAAACAACAGGGCATTGTTTGTTTTGGGACTGAACCTTTGTCTTTACTCCCAACCTCTGTGAAGGAAATTCAAATGAATTTACATCTTTCCAATCTTCTACCACTGCTAGATATTTAAAATTAATTCTGAATGGGTTTTAGAAGTGTTTGCAGAACCTGGTTTCGGTTTTCATAGTTGCTTTGGTATCAGCTCCTGGTGTATCATACCTTCAGAAGAACACATTGAGTGACACAGGTTATTAATTTGTAATGAAAACATGGACAATAGGTATGAACATGCTTCAGAGTAGTAGAGAAGCTTGTTTTTTACCCTCTATATATTCTAACATCATAAAAGTAGGGTACAGACTAGCTACCATTATAGTCTCCTCTTAACCTAGCGGAAATGCAAATAAAATTAAAGGAATACAGTTACAGTAGGCTACCTGCATTAGTAAGACTAATTTACCCTAGGTCAAAAACTAAACAAAGTGTTTGTGTGTGTTGGTTGTGTACACATTCAAGGACTTACCCTTGGCGTGGCCTGTAGCAAAAAACCAATTACCCTCATAGAGTGTACTTTTGTAACTTCAGCTGGATACATTCTCATAGTTTGATTAACAGATATAATGCTTAAGTAGTTAAAATTACTCTAGGAAGCTAATTATTCCACACATGACTATTTATGTAGAGCATCTGGATGGCAGTGGCCATCTGAACACAAGCAGAACACAATTTTCCCTTTGCAGAACAGCATCATTTGGGGAGAAGTAGGACACTCCCGTTGCTCTGCCCTGGCTAGAGGTAGTTTCTTTCTCTGCAGATAACTTCCCCAAGGTCCATCTCATTACAAACCCAGCCAGTTTGCACGTTCTTCATCTACAGTATCTCTTATGCCGGTTTTGTTTGCTCCAAACCCTTTCTTTAGGAGGGAGTCAGCTTTTAGTCCTCACAGAAACTGTGCTGCTGACTGTCAGGGAGAACCTGGAGGGCTGAAGGGCAGCATAGACATCCAAGGGGACCGGTTTGGATGCTCTTGCTTCCTTTTCATTCCTCAGAGTATTTCTGCAGTTCTCTGGAACTCCAAGCCTCTCTGGCACCTAGACTCACACAAAACTGCTTGTCATGGGAACTCTTTGGTTCCTAGAGGCCAGGCTGCTCCTTTATAAGCAGGAGAGCAAAGCCTTTTGCACTGGGATGAATCCCATCCACTATAGTACAAAGCCAACACAAGGTAGCTGTAAATTGATTTAATGTTTAAAAAAACCCAACAAAACACAAACAAGCCCTCCACTAACAAACATAACAAAGCCTGACTTCTGCATACACCAATTTGGAAGCTCTGAACAGCTGCAAAATAAATACAGCAGTCAAACTTTCTGTTCTGCAGAGCAACAAAGGGCTCTCAGTTTTCACATACCCCTATGAATCCAAACCTTAGCCTTTGTGAACCTTCCTCCCGGCTCTTTCATCTGAAAATTTCTGCCAACTTCAGTGGGAACAAACAAAAGGTGTGTGCCACCAGGAGCATTGTCAGACCTCCCAAGGCATGCAATGCTACACAATTTTGACTCCCTTCTTTTCCTTCATCAACTCAAAAAGAGCTCAAAAGAAGATCTCTTAGTAAGACTTAGTGTCAATATAAGCACAGACCTAGCTGACAATCCCTTGCTCCTTCTGCTGTGAAAAGGTGTGTGCTATAAAATGAATCTGTATGTCAGTAAGGACAGTAGCATACTGTGATGTATCATGAATTTGGAAAGCAATTTGGCTTCTAAAAACATAGAAAAGATAGGCAGACAGCACTGTCACCTCCTATACTTGCCTATGCACTTAAGATACATAGAGAAAAATATATTGGACTGAACAAAATAAATAAGCATGAGCTTACATATATCAGAGTTTTAGAGGAAAAGTATTAAATGTAATTTATTATATGCATAATGTTCCATCATGTTGTAAATAATGCCATGATAGTGTATTGCTGTAGTTTGTTCTTGGCTGGTGATAGAGTTCTGTGGTAGTGCTGTGCAAGTTGGGTTCTATTTTATTTTTTTTTCTCAAAATGTAGTTAGCAAAGATAACAGAGAGCACTTAATACTCTGGTTTCCAAGTTGTTCTAGAACAAGAAAAAATGTGAGATGCAGCTTTTTTTTTTTCTTTCTTACATGATAATATTTCTTAAACAAGGTAAGAGAGATGAGGTCAAGGCTAAGCTGCCACTACCACTGTATGCAAAATACCATGTTTGCAGCTGCCAACAAGAGGTAATGCATTTTTGGACAACCATTCAGATCACCTACTCCTGTCAAAAGGGATGCAAAATACCACAACCTGGTAACAGCAGGTTTCTAGTTCATCTAGTACATCCTTTGCTCACAAACAGAAAGACGAGTTAGGAAAGTTGTTAGACCTTATCTCAGACCTTACCAGCTTTGCAGCGTTCTGCTTAAACAGAAAATCAAGAATTCAACTTTGAACCAGGCAAGGTAATAGGAAAACACCAAGCATCGTAGCTAGATCAACTTTGTAAGGGAGATTATAGTTTCAAATCAACCATGTTGCAAATGTAAAGGGCACTTGTCACTGAAAATTACCAGGCAAAGATGGAGAGTCTTTTTTATTTTTTTTTTTTAAATAAAAAAGTGAGCTGCTTCTAGTTTTTACTGACAACATTTCTGGTGATTCCTCTGCCCAGCTCTACTGAACACTGCACATACACAGCCAGGTGGAGCAGCGGCCTGAAGCACAAACCCACCATAAGTAAGACACACTTGGTCTTCTCAGGTGCAGGAGCCCATATGCAAACCTCGGAGACTGGATGTGTGGGGCTTCTGCATCTTTGCACAATACAGGAGACTGACCTGTGTTCCACTGACAGAGACACTCAGCAGCATCTTCCCCTTCTGTTAAATGACCTTTTTGCTACATTTGTTATTGCAAACAGTTCCAAGCAGAATTAATTACAAAATTATTTTTTATGCTAATTGGAGCATTTCTAACATTTTCTTGTGAAGCAGTAGATAGAAATATTCCTAGATCCTGATTGCATTCCTTCATCCTCCACCTCCCTTAAATGTTGTCAATAAAAACACTAACCTTTCTAGGTAGCATGGTGAGAAGACATTATGTGATGAATATTAAAATTAAATGCATGAGGTAAACCTGCTGTTATTTCTGATTGTTATATGAAGCATGAATAACACTAATTAAATGTTGGCAACCAAAAAAGTGCAAAGGAATAAGATAATGGTGTTCACTTCTGGTTAAATGAAAGACAAGAAATTGTTTCTGTGTTTTCTTCTTAACTACAACTTTTTTTTTCTTTACTGTCATTTCCCATAGCTTATATTAATTTAGAGCTGGTGAAATATACATCTCTGCTATATGTGTCTGTCACCAGATCAAGAGGAAAATACAAACTTTTTATAATTTTTTACCTGTAGCAAATGTTTGTATTTTTTGAATTAGAAACAAACTGCTTTTTGTCTTTTGGTCCAACTAAAACTTTGTGTATTATTATTATTATTACCCTTTTGGAAAACCTGACATATAAGTTTATGCTGTTTTACAGTTTCTAAATAAATTCTTATAACATTGCCAACAAATTCAGCATCAGTACCATATTTATTATTCCAGATTATAAAAAAATATTATGCCACTATGTAGATGAGGCATTCATGCAGGATGCATGCCTAACTCTAACTGTTGAAGCCTGCTTTGTTATCACAGTCAAAAATAATCCAGTAGCTGGAGAAACCCAAGAATCCTCCCTAGAGCAACCGTCTGTGCCTCACCTTCAGACATACCCTGGATTCAGTGGCACAAAACACTTCTCTCAATACCACTGTTAGCTCTGGCTCATGTTGGTAATAGAACATCTGGAGATCTGTTATTTAGCTGCAACCTACCTTAAGTCACTTCGGGTGATTTCCCAATCTCCAGAAATTTCTGACACTGGAGTAAGCAGAGCCTGGAAAGAACTGTGACACCACTAAGATCCAATCGGAAAGCCCTTTGGGTAAGTGTAAAAGTCAGACTTTTACTGTAAAAGTCAGAAAGTTTGTCAGGGCAGAGGAGACAAAAACTTTGTGAGATGGTTTAAAACGACCTGTCATCTTGGAGCTGCACACCTCTATCAAGCACTGAGAGACTGAGCAATGCTACAGAGGCAACACACAGCCCCTGCACAAAGGTGCTCATTGAAGCCACACGACCTTCACAGATGTCTGCTAATAAAGCAGAATAAAGCACGGTGACACAGTGACAGCAATGCCAGGGTAAGAAACAGGAATCCAGCCACAACAATCAGGAGGAACTACAGACAACAGTGTGGAGACACCACCTATCATACCCCTTCTTTTTTTCTCCTGCAAAAGACAACAACTTGGCATAAACTCTTTTGTGGCAAAGAGTTTGACTAGGAGAAAAGATAATCACAATGGCTTTAGCATATGGGGAAATAGGAAATAAAGATAACCGTCACAGGGAAAGGCATGCAAGAGAGAGCAGATAAGGAACAATGCTTGTGTTCTTCCTTTATACTTATTTCTGTATGCAATAAGATGTGCCCTGGCCTCCCTTTCCCATAATCAATCAGTTATTCAGTCCACACTGGCATTCGTGTATCAGCATGTGCTCCAAAACCAACACAGCTTACACTTACATACTCTGCTGATTACCAACACACACCAGCCCAGAAAAACACTGCTGTGGAACAGGCTCTCAACAGTTCTGTTTGCCAAATGTGGTTGATGCATCTAGTAACAAAACAGGACTGCAAGTACCCATGTTTACCCAAGAACATCCTACAAGAACATAGCATGGCCAGCTCAAATCACCTTGGAGACTTGATTTAAATAAGCAACCTACCAATATGTAACAAACCTTTCATAATACATACATACATACCAACATTAAACGAGTGTGAAGATGCAAAACTTTCATTTTCTTCCCCTCAACACTTTCATGTTCCACTGTCTACTTGGCTTTTCAGCTTTCAGCTTTTTAACAACTGATTTTTCAACTCTTCTTTAGAGAGCTTACAAGCTTGAGTCCAGGACTGCAAAATTAGACACTCCATTCAGACTAAGTTTCACTCCCAAACAGCTTTTGGGAACTGTGGAGGTGGAAATTGAGCCCATTAACTTATAAAAGCTGATTGAGGGCATAAAGTCCCACAACGTATTAAAGGCAAACAGCTGAATGAAACTTTATCAAGAAGCAAGCAGTGAAAACTAAGCTCCAAGATTAACCAGGAATTAAAAAATAGAGGTTACCCCACAACATCCAAGGCCCATCTGTTGCCTCAACAAGTCTTGATGATCTGTACTCAATTATTCTTAATGATTACACCTTCACATGCCATTGTGATTTGACATTTCTGTAATGTCAGACATTAAGTCTCTAACCAGATAGGATTGTTAATTCCAGTTTGAATCTGCAACCAATACTGAGTAACAAGAAATCAAATTATGCAATTATGAAATGTGATAACAGCATTTAGCAACCCAACTCTGCACAACCCTCCTCTTCCCTCAAGGCTCCAGAAACACTCCCTTCTGCTTTTTACCTGCCTCTTCATCCTTCCAGGCTCTCTCCCTCCTTTTAGTCCTCTCTGTGGTGGTAGAACACTTCTCCAGGATCTTCACTAAGGAAGATGTGGGAAAAGGTGCATGCCAGAAAGCATTCCTTTCTGTGGTGTGGCTCTCCCTATCTCAGAACACTTTCCCGACCTGTGATGGGGGCAGCTTGTGCTGCTGCTGTTCTGTTTGCTGGCTGCAGGCTGACACAGACCTGGCTGCTCGCTCAGGGTTGGAGCCCACCTTGCTCAGGCTCCCAGCCCACAGGGGTACCAGTACACCTGAAAGTTTCTGTAGTAAGGGCTGTTTGCCTTCTCATATGTACTTCCTTCACTGCCAGAGCTGTTCCAACAAGCTCCAAATTTCCTTATAAACATTATAAAACAAATTTCCATATAAACAATACAGCATGAACATTTTCTTCATTTAAGTTAACCTTATTTTTGCCTCCTCCTAAAATACAGAAATTTCTTTCATTTTGGAAGGTTACTAATCATTGCCAGTTCAAAATGATATACAACCTTAAGAAGAAAAAATAATATTTAGCTACAGAAGACAAAAACTGTTCTTCCAGAAACATCAAATTGCTGAAATCCAAATAGCAACAAAACTTCAGTTTTGAAAAAGACTTCATAGAAAAGCCTTAGCAACATGGAGACACTGATCAAAACAAACACAAGTTAACCAAGAACAACCAGCAGCTATTGAGGGCCTGTGCCTCTTTTGGCATAGTCTTAAATGGTTTTGTTTTTAAAAACAAACCAACCAAGCCAACAAACCACTATTTGAAACTGCTTATTTGGAGACCTCTGCAGATACACAAGTCATGTGTGCAACTCTTACCTGAGAGAAAGCTTCAGAAAAGTATTATTTTCATTCCAAAGCAGGTATTTTGAAACCTTAAGAGGTTTTGCTGGACAGCAAAACTCTTGTGCAGTTCTGCTATTCACGAACAACCCATAAAGATATAGAAACAGATTTATGTTCAATCATGTTTGGAGAACACCTACGTCAGGTTCAGAATGAATGAAGTGTTGCTTTTTCCATATTCCTGCCATATGAAAGTGAAGAGATATATTTTTTAATCCATTAGTTAATGGATTAAATGAACACTTCCAGTCAGTAAGTTGATTCTTCAAAGTGAAATGTTTAGCATGTATTGACTCATAAAAACAGCCCGTGTAACTTTCTTAGTAAAACTCTTACTTTTATTTATAAAATGGTGAATTCTCACAATTGTTCCAAGGCAGAATGCAACATAGAAAATCCTGCAACAACAAATAAGATTAAAAAAATTAGGACGTCGTGGGAAGGCGAGAGGCTCCGTAAGTCTGTGTTGGTGGCAATGTGAATTCTATCCTATGCATATTGTGCATTTCACTCTTTTCATTAAGTTCATTTCCTAACTTTGGATGATTTGATTTTCTTTATGTCACGGCTTTGCAGAATCAAGGTCCCATCTCTGAATTTTCCAACTTGTCCTGCAGGCCAAATGTTAGGTACTGATTTCTTCCTTTTGGCCTTCCTAAAATAGGTAGAGGAAAAACAATTATTAAGAGAAAAGCAGAAACACATGAAAACACTTAATATGGTGAAAAAGATCACCTATTTATACAGTCAGTGTTTGGTATTTATGGAGTATTGAATTATAGCAAGTAATGACTCCAGAACGTTTTACCTTCACAGACCTTCAAAATTTGCAGCATACTACAGCATGATTACACTCTCACATGTTTAAATATGCAAAGATTTTTGGATAGAGAAGGAAGATAGAGTACAGAGTGAGCCTACTACACTGGGATTAACAATGTCAGCTCACTTTCAAACCTCTGCATACTGTAGTTTTTTGCAGAAATTATTTCTTAGCACAAATGCTTTGAGTAAGTGGTGGGTCGACATAAAGGCATTTTCATTCATCTCAATTCCAGCTGCAGTGTTAGACATGTTGGGGCAGAACTGACATATTTTCAGTTAAGCTGTGTAACTAAAGCCTCTGAAACTGCTAGACAGAGAGCAATGTCACTCGTTTTTGAGGAGTTTTGCAGTTGGAGAAATTCATTCCACTGTGATGTGCATGACTTCTGGTACAGCTACATATGGGTGATGCACTGGGGAGTCTATACAAAAGCAAGTTAATTTCAACCGTGTTCAAAACAGCTCACCTCTCCTTCTGTTCTTTCTTCTTCTTCTTTAGAGTATCACCTTTATGTATCTTTAAAAATAGGAACATATTTTAATGAAAAAGTAACAGAGCATGTTGGTTAGACAACCACCTGCACATAAAATGCACTGTAGCCTTTGCTTCATAAAGCAGCAGGCATTTAAAGCAAGCTGGGAGACCTCCTGACAGAACAAGTGATGCAACATATTATGGAGCCACTGCTAGGAGTGCCCAGAGCCCTTCCTGTCACCTTACAGCCCACTCATGCCCAACATGCTGTCCTTGCCACGTGCAAAAGCAGAGGCTTGCTCCCTGGGCATGTGACACATCCTAGGGTCAAAAGATGGACTTGCTACCAGGCAGGTGTGCCCTGTCACCCAGCTGAGTGTACCTGTCCAATAACAGGGTTCAACCATATCTGGTCATGTGCTGGATGTGCTTAGAGCCACATGACAGAGGAAGAGAAGTAGGTCCCTGGGAAAGAGGGTGGCAGAAAACCAGCTGATAGAGCAATTACTTGAGCCACAGCCTGCTCCCACCTACATGAGAAGGCAGGGAGTAGGCTCAGAGCCAGATGGGCTGTGCTAAAGGATGGATGCAACAGAAACCTCACCCTTGCTTTAAATAATGAGCAAGATCCTTGATGGAATTGTGCTGATATAAAGGCAGTTGAAGATCCAGCTCTCTGTGGTTAGACAACATGCAGCAAACTTTAATTGAGGGCCAACTTTTTTCTCTTAAAAGATACAAAAAACACCCTGCTGATTTTGTGTCATCAGTCTATCAGCCTCAAAGGATGAGGCAGTGAAACCCACCACAACAGAAGACTAACTCTGTGCCCTTCATACTGCAACATAACCAGCTTTCATCAATGAGATTAGTCCTGTGGGAGCCAGAAACCCAATCCATGGGGAGCAGCAGGTGTCAAGCTCCAGCACTCCTCCTGCGCCTGAGGCATTATCTGTCAGGCTCTTGGGCTAGCTCTTACATGCTGCCTTTTTATACAGAAAGTTTCACACAAACCTTTTCCTTATCAGCATCCTTCTCTGCTTTTTTCTCTTTCATTTTCTCTTGGTAAATCCTGTAGTTCACGTGTTCCTTTTTGGGGGGCTGCAACAAAAATTAGGAGGGATACCACTGTTTAAATTTTCAAATAGGTTCAAAAATTATTGACACACTTGTACGGACAGTATTTTTCAGGTGGATGTGGTGAAATAGAACTGCTTATTTCCTTAGGGGATGTAAGGCAGTCACATAGAAACAATACCTTTCTTGGTGAAGACAGTAGAGAAAAATTACAGTGCTCTATATCAGTCCTATAAGGCTTCCACATACAGGGAGCTAGAAAGAAAACCCATACTCCTCCCAAATCTATAAAAAACACCTGAAAATTATGTTTTTCTTATACACTAGTGATGATAAACTGAAAAATTTTCTCCATCTTTAACTCTCTGGAAGAGTAAAGCTCGAAAAAGCAAGCCTCTCTCTCCAACAATTTTGTTTTGAATGGCCTGACTAAAAATTAGTAAATGTTTTTCAGCCTAACCAGTCATACTTCATCTATACTACTTCTCTGATAACACAGCTATACTAACTTTCCAATCATCTACAGAAAATAAGCAAGACAGAATACAAGATGTAAAAGAAAGGATGAAGTGGGAGAAGGGTCAGGGCAGGGGATCTTGTGTTTTAAAAAAGTAGTACCAAACCCCGCCCTGTTCTTTACCACTTTCCTGCACTGTAAGAGTGGGCGACCTGTCAGCACAAACCAAGTGACAATTACCTTGGCTCCCAGCATGATAGCACGCTCCTGTTCCCATAGGCGTTGTTCATGCTTCTTGTAGCCAGTGATTCCAAATTTGTGCACTTCCAGACGAGCCTGGAACATTACAGAAAATTGCAAGCATTTCATAATTTGTCCAACCTGTTGTAAAGTTATGCTTGGCAGACCACAACAAAGTCATAATCCAAAAGAAATCCTGGCTAATACTGGAAATCAGCATCGTATAAAATAAAGCTAGCTGAGTTTGGAGCTGTACCGCAGAACAGTGAACCACTGAGCAACTAATCTCTCGATGGTGAGGACTGTCAGGGGGACAGTTTTCAATTCTCCTCATTTCACATAAAACAACATAAGGAATTGATCTACTCCATAAAGAAAAAGAGCACTTAATCAGTAACAAACAAGGGTGGGTAGATGGTGAAGTGGTGTGACTGCACACATAAACACAGTTAACACTATACAAGAATACTCGGGTAAAACCCGTGCTGAATTCATAATCTTTTTAAAGTCAGTGATTAAATCCTCACTCTTCTTAGCAGTATGCAGCCAGGCAGAATCTCCAGTAAGAGATTTCACTGGATTGTAGCACATCCCTGAGCAGAGATTGGGCACATAAAACAATTTGCACACATCTGTAAATGAATTGGTATCTAAGGTGGCCAATACTCATTATGCTCATATAAGAACCAAAGAGAATAAAAAGACAAATGGAAAAAAGCCATCCGTTATTTCAAAAATAGATGCCAATACACTTTTTTTCCCTCCCACATGAGATCAGAAATCCAAGATTTAATACTATGGGCCTGAAAGAGCTATGCTAAAACATTATGGGTACTCAAGTAGCTTTACACAGCTAATATACAGTGTTCCCACTCCACACTGAAAGATCAGAAGAAAGGCCACAGAATTGTAATAAACGTCTCTTCACACAGAGCAGTTGATTGCAGGCAGTAGGATCCTCCATTGGCACTGTATGTAGCATCATCTATAAGAAATAACCATTTCTGGAAATGTTTCCCATTGGTCCCACTATAGCTTTCCCAAGTATTTACATACATATACCTGCACAATAAAACAATGAGATTGGACAGGTCCTGCAGACTTACTTTTTCAAAGTTAAATTCTTGTCCGTTCACATTTTTCTCTTCATTCACTACTTGTGTCTATAAAAAAAACATTTCAAATTAATATAACAAGTAACAACAGTCTAAATGCTGACTGTGATAGCTTTTTTGAAAAGCAGTGAAATGTGAAGTGAGTTGTAGGGAAGAGCATACAGCTTTCCAGCAGTAACTTTTTCTAGCTTTATTCCCTGGATTTATTAAAAGAGAGAGTCTCAATGGCATTTTTAATGTGTAGATATTATGGTGTCTTACTGGAACAATCTTGCGCATTTTATAGGGTACCATTATAACACAGTACATGTAGCTTTGTCCTGCACTTCCCTGTCTGGATCATCTGCTAATGCTTGCAATGAGTTTCATAACTCAGAAACTTATTAACAACTGCAGTTAATTTTTACACTTTCAAGAATAATAACATCTTACATGAGACAAACTGCCACATGTGAGCTATGCATCACTCATACTTCCACTTCCAAACTGATACCAAACTGCTAATGTAGGATAGGACATGAATTTTAAGTAATTTTGTTTGAGACAGAGAGCACAGTGGTAACAGCACATGTACTGATAGCCAGGGCAACACGCAGAACAAGCTTAATTCCTAACTGCATAGACATATATTAATTAGTGCTCATATCCAGCTTCACTAATGCAAGAGAAACAGCTCCAAAGGGTGCACTGTTAGCAAATGGCAGAACTCACTTAGTGTCGTTTAAAGTACTTGCTCAAAATGAGCTCAGTGAAAACTACATCTTTTCTACGCCATGATTTACACAGAGACGTCCCATCAGCAGTTCTTAGAGGAACTCTCCAAGGGGAAGAGACTGTATCCTAGAAAGAAAAAGAAGTACAAAATCCCCAGGAAAAGAGCTCCATGGTTGCTTGTTACAGAAGCGTCCCACACAGGACACTTTGGGGCAGTAACAAATCTCCCAGGGTTATTTTAGGCTGTTTCTGGTTCCTGGTTTCAGGGAGGCTATGCTGAACCACCTCTCCGAGTGGAAGCTCTGCCCATTCCCAAGTGCACTGATGTGGGCAGGGAAACTGCCATCTGTTCAAGAGTGTCATCTGCTCGTCTTTCCCTGTTTGCTCTCAAGGGTACTATTCCCTCTAAGGATGCAAGAATACAAGTATTAAAGCTGAACTGGAATGATTTTCATGCATTTCCTTTTTGCTCTCCAGCACCTTAAGCCACACCAAGTCACAGGTTCAGGTCTGAGGGTTAAATCAGGGTTTCCCTCTGCATCCACCACAACCAAACTTCTCTCAGCTCTGCAAAAGCTTCTATATAAAATTGTCCATTTCAACCACAAATAAGCCTGGTTGTCTTCAGAGTATTTTGCTAACAAGCCTAACACCAGTCTTTTCAGGTAGAGAAATTTAAGCTGTAAAAAGCATAATAAAATAAATATCTAGGATAATTTTTAGAGGAAAACATGCTGGAGAAAGCACAAAAATGTATGGATTCGACCAACTCTTGAACTTTCCAATTCCAGGCAGTTAAACCCCAGATATCAGCAAGTCTCCCTGAATTCAAGACAGAGCCATATGTTGGCCCATCAGAGTATCTTTTAGAACTGGGCTTCTGATGTTATGGCCATAAAGACAACTCAAGGAAGACAGCCAGAGAAGCCATAAAATCTGGAGACCAAGCAACCAGCAAGGGAGCCCTCTGCTCAGCTTCCAGCCAAGCCTATCCAGGCTTCCCTGCTGAAGCAACTCAGCTCCAGTTTTTGGTAACATGAGGTAATTCAGCACCAAGAAAGCAAACCAGAAGACTAAGACCTAATGCTGTAATGCCTTTCCCCATAAACTATACAACACTGATTCTCCAAGAGGCAGGTTGCTTGTCCACAGCCCAGTGCTGCTGTGATGCCAGACAAGAGAACTTTGGCACATCCACACCTATTGACAGGAACAGAGCAGCAGACAAAACATTTGGGCACTGAAGTAACCAAGAGGCTTTGCTTTCTGTTTCTTTCTCTTCTTGCCGCATCTTCACTCCTGTCTGCAGATCAATTTATTTTAGCTGGAATACGCTTATTACAAATACAGGATACTTAACCAGAGACCTTCTGAAACTGGAAGAAAACCAGTCTTGAAGCCTTACCCTTGCTTCATGCTGCCTCTGCCAGCATCCCGGCTGGAAACCAGCGGGATGGATGCTGGGGATCCCGGATTTCCAGGGAGCTGTGCCACCCGGAGGGCCCACCCAGCCTTGCAGGGCAGGGCAGGGGGCCGTGCCCAGGGATGTAGCGGCGGGGGCAGCATCACTCATCTCACCTCACCTCCCCTCCCCTCCCCTCACCTGCGCTGTGCCGGGGGGCGCTGCCGCGGGGCCGTGCCGCTGCTCCCTCCTCCTCCTCGCTCGGAACACCACCACCTCCACGGCGGGCGGTGCCCCGGGGGCGGTGGTGGCGGTGCTGGTGGCGGTGGTGGCGGCGCTCAGCTCGGCCCGCAGCTCCCCGAAGAAATCGCGGGCCCCACGCCGCCCGCCCGCCGCCGGCCGCGGCCCCCGCGTCTCCTCCTTATCCTCATCCCCGTCCTCCTCCTCCTCTCCTTCCCGGGCCGCCGGCCCTGCGCTCTCCTCGCCGCTCTCCGCGCCGGGCTCCTCACCTGCGTGCCCCACACGTGCCGCGGGTCAGCCGCGCTCCGCTCCGCTCCAGAGCGAACACGCCCGGCCCCGGCCCCGGCCCCGCTCCCCTCCCCGGCCCCCGGGCCGGCCCCGCTCCCCGCCCCGGGCCGGCCCCGCTCCCCTGCCCGTCCCCACGCACCCCGGTACCCCCGACCCCCCACCCACCCAGGTCGTAGAGGGCGCCCAGCACCGCCTCCAGCCTGCGGCGCGGCTCAGGCGGGCCCATGGCTGCGGTGTGACCCTGCGCGGCTCCCGTCGGCGCGGCCATGGCGCCGCCCCCGGCGCGG
>JAWWEW010000112.1:41442642-41480274 GCA_035583185.1 Anabacerthia variegaticeps | reverse complement strand
GCGCCCGCGCCCGGGCGGGCACCGCGGAGGGCTAGGGCGGCCGAGCGGGGCGCGGCGCGGCGGGGCGGCGGTACCGGAGGAGCTCGCAGGACCATGGCGGCCACGGCGGCTGCGGCGGCGGCGCCCGGGCGGGCGCGGCGAGGGGCGCCCATGTACTCGGTAGGCGGCCGCGGCGGCACCGGGAGCGGGAGCGGTGCCGCGGGGAAGGGGCCGCCCGGCTCGGCTCAGCTCGGCTCGGCAGTGCCGCTCCCCCCGGGGCGGATAGGACGGCGCCTGGCGCAGTCCCCCCGCTCCCTCGGCCCGGCTCGGGACGGGCGAGGCCTGCCCCGGGCTCCGCGGGGGCGGCAGGCGGGCCGGTCCCCTCGCTTGTCCCCCCGCTTGTCCCCCCGCTTGTCCCCCGGCTTGTCCCCCGCCCGCCTCTCCGCCCCGGCCGCGCTGTCCCCTCCGCAGGCGGCCCCGGGCAGCCGGCAGCCTGCCCGCCCCTGCAGGAGGCATTGGCATGGGGATGGGTGAGGGGTGGCCCGAATGGGGTTTTCCCGTATTACACCTTGTTATTGACCTTGTCTGTTGTCTGCAGTTCCTTTGCCAGCCTCGGCCGAGGGGTTTGAGTGAGCTCCCAAACAGACAACCCCCGCCAGCATTTAGAGAAGGGGACCAGGGAGAGAGGGAAAGGCTCCCTGTTTCGGCAGAGATTCCCAAACTTCCCTTCTGTGTCTTCTTGTCAGTATGCTGGTATCCCATGTGCTACACAAGCACCGTCGTGGCATTGCATATCCTAGTAACAGGGAATCAGAGGAGTTCCAGGCTCCCGCTGTTTCGCCTCCGTACCTTGCCGCTGTCGCAGTGACAGTGCATGCCACTGAGTCTTCTGATGTCTAGGTTTCCGACAGTGCGGTTTGTAAGCGTGCTCTCTACCAGCTGCCAATTGCAGCAGGGACAGCGGCTTGGCTGTAATGTGTGAAAGCAGCATTTCGAATCCTTAGAGGCTGGCAAAGTGCGTGGTTTGGCTCCCCCAGTGCTCCTTCAGAACAGGGTGTAAAAACAACTTTTGCCGTGGAGAGAAATCAAGTCTGAGAACATCAAATGAGGAACAGAGGCAGAGAGGTGGTTTTTCAGTGGGCCTTTGCAAAGCTCTCCTCACCAGAGCTGTTTTGGAGAATGGCTGTAGCAGCACAGTGACTGCTGATGTGGCTGATGGTGTCCATGCTGAGTGCTGGTTTTCTTTGTCTGGGTTTTGTGTAGTTGCAAATTGAAGGATTTAAACTTCTGTAATTGACATAAATGTTGCTTAGATTTTCTGAGAGCTCACTCATCACACACAGATCTAAGTAGGTGTATACTTAAAGCCAAGTAATATTTTCTGCTGCTATTCTGAGCTATCTTTTTTTACCATTTCAGAGCATAAGGGATTTATTTCTGATTTATTTTTAATCAAGGGGGTTGATAGAAGGTGTCAACAGCAACAGATGGCTAATACAAACTATTTCCAGTCATCTTAACAGTTCTTAGCGGTTGCGAAATACCAACCTGTTGAAAGCTGTGGAAGAAGAAAGATTGAAAACTGTAATGCTATAAACCATCAAGGAAAAAAATAAAACCTACCTAAAAGTTTGGCAAGAATATGGGTCTGTGTTTAATACCCCATATAGGATTGTTTTGAAAGTCCCTGGAGAGTTTGTTCTGCAGTTACTGTGGGGCAATTCTATAAAATACAGTAGTGGAAAGAAAAGCTAAACAATTTACCAAATGCAGTTATAGTAGAAGGATGGTCTCATTGGAGGACACAAATCCTACTGTAATGTTTGACCTTCTCATGTTCTTTTCCCCACACAGTATAGACAAAAGGATGGTCTCCAAACTTGCCTATGTATAAAACAAAATTGGCTTTTGACACAGTTTAGGCTTTGAAAGAATTTTTGTCGTTCTAAGTGGAGATATTCCTGATTTGAGTTTTTTTGTTTTGTTTTGCCAGGTTATCTTGTGGTGATAAATGGACAGTGACTAAGGGTTTGCTCTCTACTTTAAATGTCAACTGCTCTGATAGTGTTGCTGATGTGGCTGTGGGCAGGTGGCAGTGGAACCTGACTCCCTCTCCCAAGGTTGAAAACACAGCTGCCACTGCTGGGCAGTTTGCTTATCTGTTCCTGCTGTTTTCCTGCATGTTTGCTGGCCAGGCTTTCCACTCGGCACCAGAAAAGGTCACTGTAGGAGCCCATGAAACAGCATGTTTTATCCTTCATTATCAGATTGGTTCTGCACAGGTGATACATAGGAAAAAGAGGCAGAATGAATGAAAAGGATGCCTTTGCTACCCTTCAGGTGGTACTGTGAAGGAAGACATAAGCATTTTTATCATCTTCTTCTAATAGATAGACTTGATGATATCCAATACTTATATAATTGTATTTCACAGAGACTTACTGCAGTAGTGTTACTTTTCTGGTGGCTATTGCTGCTGTTTTGAAGTTTAGAGAAATACATTTTTCAGTCTTGAAAGACCAAGGGGATACAAGCTGTGGTATTATACGAGATAATAGGAGACATCTCTCTTCAGTGCAGGGATCTACTGGCTCAAGCATAAGAGTTTTGCCTCAGAGATTTCTGCAGTACAATTAGTCCTTGATGTACCATTTGTTTTCCTGCTTAGCAGTGGTATTGGTTACTCAGAGGCTGTACTCTCTTTTTACCTAAGTGTGCAACCGTATTGCATTTTGATCTTCTACATGGCTGACAATGGGGTTTTTTTGATTTGTTCCTGCCTGGCCATGTTTCATGTACCATGTGTCCAAGCTTTGTGAAAACCACCACAAGTCACCAAGGTCCCAGATGCAACTTTAAGTAGCTGAGATTATTTTTTGCGTGTTGACGATTGTGTTTTTATAATGTCAATCATGACATTGTCTCTGTGAAGCTGTGAGAGTTGAAATCAAAGGTGTTTTAGTTAATACCTATTAATCATGGAGAGGCTGGAGGCAAGGCACTTGAGCTTTAATACCTCAGGTGTTCTCTCAACTTCTTCCTGTTGGACAGAATTAAATAACATGTGTCCGAGGCTGATCTGGGGATCTTTGCAGCTGGAAAGGGTTGGGATGGGGGTTTAGGGTGTTTTGTTAGTTTGTTTTGCTCTTTAGGTTTTTTTCTGGATCACCGTTTCAAGCAGGTAATATTTGTTCCTGCACTCACAGAGTGGAATATGGACATTATCAAAAGCTAAAAAGAAATCCCAAATGTTGCACATATATTGCATACCATTACTTTGGTGCTGTAGCCAAGCAGGTCACCAAATGGCTTAAGGCAGTGTCTCATTCTTCATTTGTATGTTCCTAGCAGAAAGAGCTCACGTCAAAGAAGAGAGATGAGTTTGAAGATATCTTGGAGGAAAGACGGTTGTCCAGTGACTTGAGATACGCGATGAAATGTTATACTCCTGTGATCTACAAGGGGCTTTCACCTTGCAAGCCAAATGCTATTAAAAGTGCTGTTCTCCAGTCAGAGCAAGTTCAGTATGTTATCAAGCAGGTGAGTCTGGACACTGAGCTGTAGGATGAGGTAGGATGAACAAAAAAAGAGATTATTGCTGACCTTGTCAAAATGATAGCTGTAGTTTGGAACATGGTTCAGTAAGTTAATAGCTTGAGAGCTGTACTCTTTTAGCAGGAAAACAAATACTGATTTATCATAGAGTTGCCACTGAAGCTGTCAGATGGCTCATTCATGAAACAGTGTTTTGATTTTGCATATACAGCACTTCATCATTAACTTATCCAATGTGCTTGACTTCTTTCTTTTAAATTCATACTCCTACTCCACTGTCCTTGCCACAGAGCAATATTGTGAAAGACAGAAGCACTCTCCTTAGTAGACATTTTTGTACTTTGAGGATGTCTTATTGTAATTTTATAGGCTAATGATGTGTTTATGAACAATCCTAAATGCTACTTTCACTAAAAATGAGAGTTATATTTCACAGATAATTCTTTGAAACACTAAGATGTAACCATATTTTTGTTTTCAGATGAAAGGCAGCTGCTACTTTGTAATGAATAAAGTATTTTATGGTCAGACTGGCTGATATCTTAAATTATATTGAATTGCCTGAAATAAGAGTGTGTGCTGGTTAGCAGAGTAGCTATTTTCAATATTCATGAAAAATAGTTCCAAGTGAATAGGCATATATAAGATGTTTTGGTTACTCCTGAGTGAGTGGCTACTGTAAAATTTTTCTGTTAATGGTCAGTGTTACATATGATATATCAGAATCTGTTATGATGTGACGAAGTAAACCATGTCCTACAAAGTAGTCCCGTTGCCATCATGGATTGCTAAGTAGTATCAAATCCAAAACAGTCTTGCAACTTAAGAAACATTAAAAGATTTACTGAAAGAAAATACTGAGGACTTGAGAGAAAGATATTTGTTTGATGTTTTCCTCTGAAGTGCTGCTATTTTGATGGAAAATGATTTTGATAGATATTTTCCAGGCTAGTGTCAAGTGGCTGAAGGGGGTTAGTGGACCTCCCACTACAGCCTAGTTACCAGCTTTGAACTACAGATTACTGGCAGTATCTGAGACTGTCTTAGGCAATGTGCCCAACAGTCTACAATTAGTGTTCCTCCTGCCTGGACAGGGTTTGCACAGCTTTACACAGTCATACTAGTATTTGCTCTTGTGCCAAATTGTTGAGGTTACTAAAGTTCAGTGAAAGTAAGGTCATTTTTTTGGTTTAGCTTGCTATATGTCACTGGTCCTGTTTGTAGATTCCTGATTTTTGGGGAATAAGTGCTTAGCTCTGTAGTAGATGGTCACTTAAATAGCACAGGATGAACTGTGTGGTAAGCCTGTTGCTGGTGAATGAGAACAGTGTCTCTGCCCTAGTGAATAACAAGAAGAATTTTTTGACTTGCTAAGCAAGAATGATTTTCTCAGGCATCAGTGGAAGCAGTTTTTGACTTCTTTAAGCATTTGAAATAATCAGTTAAAACTTCATGTGGAAATACTTAGGATGAGGGATAATGCATTTAAGAAAACACGATTGAACTAGTAGGTATGACAGTAAGGTGGTATGTGGAGGTAGATTGGAGGAGATGGATTTTCTCATATGTTACAAAATAGAAAAAATAGATAAGCAATGCTGCATTCTAAACAGAGCTGTGCTTTTTATGGAGGCTCTTTCTTCTGTCATTCCTTCTCTATCTTTCTCTCTGTTCAGTAAAAGTCGTGTTTTGTACTTCGTAACAGTAAAAGGCTTAACTTTTCAATTAAATATTTCTAGATTCAAAATACCAAATAGAAGGCATGACCATTATTCAAGTCTGTTTTAAGAAACTTCAAAAGGGAATGTGCATGGCAACAGAAAAAAAGATCATTGATATGCACAGTTGGTAGAGACAGTGCTTTGTATGCAATTCAGCTACCCATTGCCAAAGCAATACATTACAAAGAAATTGAAGTGTGATAGGGCTGAGGTTCTTTGTAAACTCTAACTCGAATGCACTTAAAATATTTATGCTGTGAATATCTCTACAACCATAGGTTTCATTTTACTAGTCAAAGAAAAATGCACACAAACTTCCTCAGACTGATAATACAGGAAATATTCTTTGAACTTAAATCTCCTCTGAACATGCTACAAGTTAAAACATTTATATGCTGTGGTTGGGCAGAGGGGGAATCATTGCACACCCTCCCCCCTGCCATTGACATCTGAGCTCGTTCTTGATTTTTGAACAGCTTTAACTTGGTTGTCTTGTGTTGACAGACACCAGACAGATTCAGTATGATTAGATGCATGCCTATCACATAAAATAAAATCTTGCAGATTATTGCAGTAGTTCTGCCATAGTAGTTGTGGCACATTAGAATGGTGTGCATGGGCAAGGAGAAGGGAACAACTTCTCACTGCTGTTTTATTTGTTTTGTTTCTCTTTAGTTAGCAAAAGAGATGGGAGAATCACCTGATATTATTCAAGAAGAAGCCACAGAAATTCTGGATGAGATGGGGCACCGTATGCAATTAGGAGCTGTCAGATTTTTTGCCTTCACTCTGAGCAAAATATTTAAACAACTTTTCCAGAGAGTTTGTGTGAATGAAGAAGGAATGCAGAGAGTGAGTACTGGTGGGGGTAAAAAACTATAGTGTTTTCATACCAGTCACTTGGACAAGAACTCTAATCTTCAAGTAACAAACATGAAAAATACCCTTTGAAAAAAAAATGACTGCTCTTCTGTTCATTACTGTATTTCTTAATAAATGTGGGCGGAAAGGCAGATGATATGTAAGTACTTTAGAGGCAAACAGCCATCAGGAATTTTTGTATATTTTCCAAATGCTTCCTATGGTAAGGAATACCATGTGCCCATGATTCTGTTAGATCAGCCACTGAGAGAGTCTTTTCTTTTGATATTATAAAATAATAATGCTTTTAGCAGAATCGAGGGTGAAAACATAATGTTATGTGGCTGAGTGGACTGGCTGTTCATACAACTAAGGGTAGTGAAACAGCACCTCTGAGGCAGGAGATGCTTTAGGTTTGCCTCAGTTTCCTGGGAGCCATTGTCTCTCTGTTTCTTTTTGGGATGCCGCTGTTCTGAAGGGTGAAGTGCATTTCCTGGAAGTCAGCAATGTCAGTCCTGATAGCCCCTATTTGGTTTTTCATCCCCATCAAAAGAGATTTGAATTAGACTATGACATAATGGAGTGACCCTGGTTTTTGAGTCCTGTGATGCTTGTGAACCACAGGTTACTAGTCTGGAAACAATTGCTCCAAATTTGCTATGGGTTCCCTGCTGAAAAAGGTGTAGAGTATATGCGGACAGAGAAACCACCTCATTCGAATCAGTTTCTGTTTGCCTTAAGTCCAGTACAGGTCTGTATTTGCAAATTTCAACAGTCAGTCAGTAAATATTGGAACAATATTGTTTGCACTGTTCTTTTTCAGTTACAACACGCCATTCAGGAGCACCCAGTTGTACTGCTGCCCAGTCACCGAAGCTACGTAGACTTTTTGATGCTGTCTTATTTGCTATATACGTATGACTTGGCTTTGCCTGTCATTGCAGCAGGAATAGGCAAGTATGTTCTTTTAACAACGTTTTCAGGATTCAGAGAATCGGTAGCAAGAGGTCTGGTAGCTGCTGCTATAAGTACTCGTGTTTAACTTCTGTTCCAAATATATCTTGTAAAAGCTTCCTTGGGTGAGGTGCTTACAATGTCTGAAAGCTTCTATTGGTGCCAAGTCCAATCAAAGGTGAATATTTTTTCATAGCATATTTGTCCAGAAGTACCCCATCTGTAGAACCAAGGCTAGGGCAAAGATAAGGGTTGCAAAGGCAACTTCTATATTGCTTTTATGGCCTGGGAATAGGTAAGAACTTGCCCAAGAGCTACTGTGGGTGCAGAACTTTTTGCGATACTTCATACAGTTTTCAGTGCAGTCATAGTAGTAGCCAGATATAAAGTGCTAGGTGCTTTGTGCTAGTTGCTGATGTGACTGATTGCCTTGAAGCATTGGCAGAACTCTTTTATGTGAAATGCTGAGAGCAGAGCTGGCTGAGAAGTGAAATTTCACACCAGAGGTCAGGATTTTGGACATACTTGGTTCTACAGCAGATGAAGCCAGTATATTTGTGGGAAACAATTCTTGAAGACTTGAACAGTAAATGTCTTCTGAGTTATTGTGCTTTCTGAAAATCTGGACTCTGTCAGCACTTACCTGAGACTTCCAAGATCAGGTTTCCCCGTTCTCAACCAGGTCTTCTAAGCAAGCAGAAAACCACCTCAGGTCTGGTACAGCACTGTAATATGCACAGGTAAGCTAGCAAAGATCTGGGAACCTGCTGCTTTACTGTAGTCTACTTTTCTAAGCAAGAGGTTAGGAAAAAAACCAGTAGAAAACCAGCAGGAGCTGGGAGAATGTGCTTGCTGTGGAAGATGAGATTCCTCTGGTCATTGAGTTTGCATCTGGGTGATGCAGGTTAGATTCTGGTGAATTCAGAAGTCAGTGTCTTGTAGCTGCCTTGATCAAGGTGTTGCAGGTGCTTGCCTGTTGTGTATTGTTCAAAATCTGCTCACATGCTGCCATAGGTATTGGTGTAATTCTTTGCTGATTTGGATTAGAGTATTTTTGAGTTTTAGATTTCAAAATGGTATCTTAAGAAGGTATTAGTTTAGCTTACAGGGATTTTTTTAGTGATTAACATTTTTTCAAGTGTTTTGGGTGCTTCAGGGTCAAAGTTCTTCATAAGTATTAGGGGCTTGCAGCTTGATGTTTTAAATTCCTCTGAGGAAAATACAGGTCTCTATGCTTGTAGTTATATTTACTGCATATCTTGTTAGAGGTCCAAAGGATGTGGTTTACAAACTCACACTCAAAGTGGTACTTGTGCTGAGTGGAGAGACACTCTCCTGATACAGGTAGTGAATTTGTTGCTTACCACTCGGCTTCAAGTAGCGTACAGATAGATCTGTGGGGATTAGCTAAGGGAAGGTAAACAGTTGCCAGTAACACTAGTAAATCCTATACAGTACATTAGCAGGAATCTAGTTGGTGCTGGGATCATATTTTTGACATCTATGACATCTTCCAGGTAGTCATTGTCAGCGTTGCAGCTAGAAATGTGAATTTGTTTTACTGAGTGTCTGTTCTCAAGTATTTCATGGATTGAGGTGGCAAGGATGTTGAAATGGCACATGGCCAGCTACTATGTAGACTTGTTTTAAATGCTTCCTTAAGAAATTTGTTAACATTACGTGTTTCCTGGTTTTGACAAGTTATGCATTGACTGTCATTGCTTAAAACTAAAAACTCTGAAAAATTTCAGCTGGTTTGGTGTATATCCCCCAAAGTGATGAGTCAAGATCATAAATGGCCTAATTTAGTTTAACTGGCCAGTTAATTTCTGTGTCCTCTAGGATACATTCAATAATAACTGCGTTTTTCTACAGATGAGTGAGACTGTTCTTCAAAAACTTAGTCTTTATTATGGTTGAATTATGAAAATAAGTTGCTCTAAGTGAACGCAGCTTACCAAAAAGAATTGAAAGCATATTATAATATGCCTTTCACATCTGCATAAGTCTTGCTAGACAATCTGAAAGCAAATAAACATATCAGCAACAGCAGAATCCTTGAAAGAGATCTTCTGTATTCTGGTAATCAGTGTATTAGAGAACATGGTTGATTCTACTGGCTGATATTAATCAATAAATTTTGTATGTGTGGGTTGGTGTTTTTTTTTGATTGTTTTTCAGATTTCCTAGGAATGAAAATAGTTGGTGAGCTGCTACGAAGGGCAGGTGCCTTTTTCATGCGACGTTCCTTTGGTGGGAACAGACTCTACTGGGCAGTGTTTGCTGAATATGTAAAAACAATGTTAAGGGTAAATAAATTACTCAACTTTCAAAATATATGCCTAAGAAAGAGTGTTGGAATGATTCATGTGAAATATGCAGGATGATGCTACGGGTATGTGATTGAAAGTCTTCATGGTGATCTGCTTAAATGCTTTTTACCTCAGAATTGCTGTAGGTGAAGGCCATGTATGCATTTACAGTTCAGCAGTAAGTGATAAACAAATTACTGCTCATCAGTTGCTTTGGATTGTGTGCCCATATCTCATGACAGACACAATATTTTCATTAATTTAACTAGATGGTGTGGCAAATACAATGGGTGAATAGAGATGACTGAAATTAGATATGTGTGTCTTCCAGTAAAAAAACCAACTTACTTACATTTGAAGTACCTACAATTATTTGTGTGCAATAAAGAAGAAATGTTTTGCTGACCAGCTTGTTTGTTTGTTTTACTTTTGAAGAGTGGCTATGCCCCAATAGAATTTTTTCTTGAAGGAACTAGAAGCCGCACTGCCAAGACTCTTACTCCAAAATTTGGTAGGTTTATTGAAAACTTGGAGCTTTTTATTATTATTAGTGTTTTAATTACTGGCTATGTGCTTTGTAAGCTCTTCAGATAGAAAGGGATGTTAAAGTAGTGGGAAACTGGGGAAATCTGTCAGAGTACTGGAAAACACTATGGCGGAGTTTCAAGGCCAGACAAAGAGCAGCAATATGTGTCACTTGCACTCTGCACTCTGCACTGCTTTTGCTCACTTTGCTCCATTGTGTACTTAATTCATTTACTCTTCACCCTTTTCTTCCTAAAAAATAGCCATTTCCTGACCAGCAGAGAAATATTCTAATCTAACTGTAAAAGTAATGAGGAAACTAGAAGGAAGATACTGTGTGAGCACAGAGCAGTGTTGCTGGAAAGAACACAAATAGCTGTCCAAAAGCATTGCTTCCATTTACCTTCTGTTTTAAAGCTTGGGCAATGTCTTGTGCTTCTGCTTGCTTGAAGAGAGAACAGGCACAGTGCACACCTATTAGCAGTTTCTAAAATGCAAAGATACCCTTTTCAAAATTAAATTGCAGTTCTGTTCCCTATTTGAAAAAGACAGGTGATTCACTTTTTTTTCCCCCTCAACTTGCAGGTCTTCTCAGCATTGTGATGGAACCCTTTTTTAAACGTGAAGTCTTTGACACATACCTTGTTCCCATCAGCATCAGCTATGAGAGGATATTAGAAGAATCTCTCTATGCATATGAACTCCTAGGAGTCCCAAAGCCCAAAGAATCTACATCTGTATGTAAATTTCTTAAGAGCAGAACATAAGTGGATGGATACACACCCTGTAGCACTAAAATTTGAGTTTTGCTCTTTCCATTTTCACAGGGGTTGTTAAAAGCCAGAAGAATCCTCAGTGACAATTTTGGTACCATACATATCTACGTTGGCCAGCCAGTATCCCTTAGAACTTTGGCATCTGGGAGAATCAATCGGTGCCCCTACAATTTGGTTCCCAGGTACCACATCTTTCCACAGTGTATGCACAGGAAAAACATTTGTTTAGTCCTCATCTGTGCAAATAATGAAGATGTTCTCTTGAACTTTGTTTTCAAATTCTCTCGCCTCCCTCTGGCTGTTCAGACCACTGAACCTGTCTTGCCTGAGCAGAGGCTTATCATGCTTGTTAACAGGTGTTTCTGAAATGGATTGTTACTTGTGTGGCTTTGCCCTGTGTTGAGAAGATGCCATTTTAAAATTTAATGATGATGTGTGAGCCAGGCAAAGCTCTATGTTCTGAGAATTCTGCTTTTGCCACTTAAAATTTCCACCTTTATCTCCCTTTCTTTCTCTATTCCTGCAAACTGTTAAATGACCATGTGGCAAGGAGCTGTAGCTGTGACTGGATTGGGTGGCTTTGGCAATTTGTTATGTAAAACATAATGCTTTTAAATTTCATTTGAAGATAGCAAATGTACAGCACCAATAAAGAGGTCCATGCTTCGAGTACTGTCATGAAGCTACTGATGTTTTGCTCTCTACTTCTGTTCTACTTAGCACAGAGATAGACTAACCCTCCAGATGTTATGTGCTGTAAATCAATTACAGATCTAGGAGCAGTATGGAAGAAACAAACAGGGGTGTGATTTATATGCCAGTTTTTAAATCTCTTTACCTTGAATTGCTTTGTTCTTTTCAGGCATCTTCCCCAAAAGCCATCTGAGGATATCCAAGAATTTGTCAGTGACGTAGCTTATAAAATGGAGCTCCTGCAAATAGAAAACATGGTTTTGAGCCCATGGGTGCTAGTTGCTGCTCTCCTGCTCCAGAATTTGCCAGCCATGGAATTTGAAATTCTAATAGAAAAGACCCTGTGGCTTAAAGGCTTAGCACAGACTTTTGGAGGATTCATTGATTGGCCTGGTATGCACAGAAAGTGTTATTTCTGTTCCTCTTGTTGCTTATGAAGGATAAATTATATTTCTGTGGAAGTAATGTATGGTGACAGCTTTTTTTTTTTACAGAGTTGTAAATGGATTTTAGGATATGCTAAAAATTATGCTAAAGCCTAACAGGTTTTGACTTAACCGTAGAAGATACTACTTTGAAAAATAGTTGGAAGCAGAACAGATATTTTACTGTTACATCCTAAATTGTGGAATGAGGGGGAAATTATAAGGTACCTGTACTAGAGTGCTGAGATTTGTCTAGTGTCTGTCTTTCTGAACCCTGTGGAAGTCACAGTCAATTTTCTGATCTGCAGCAGTTAAGTTGGTGTAATGCTATGTTTACAGCTTGATATTGACTATAGTATTAGTTGTTACTGTGGCAAAGAGCTAGCAGAAACAAATGGGTGAGAAAAAATCAAAACTCTTAATTTGTCTTTTAATTTTTAAATATCATTTTATCTCCAGAAACAGTGATGACTTTTGGAGAAGAAGGCTTCATTGGTGGTTTTATTTATATACTGATATGTACACACTTGTATATATATATACATATCTATATTATTTATATATATATATATATAAAGGTTGATTGTCCTTTCAGACTTTCTGTTTTAAACTTCCCCATGAACCAGAGTGACACAGGTAATTAATTCTAAAGCCTCAGGATGTAAGTAGTAAAGCTGGAAAAGAAAACATTGTGTAATGCAAGTAGTCACCATAGGTAGACTTAAACAATGGATCTTTTTCTTTTGTAGTTCTGTATATAATCAAGGATCCCTCTCACTACTGCAATAAATAGGAGCAGGCTTACTGGTATAACAGAACTCTGTTTCTGGAAGAAAACCACTTCTTTCAGGGGAAAAAAAAAAACCACTGCAGGGAAAGCAGGCAAGGTCTGCTTCTGCCAGACTGATAAAAGCAAGAATTTCATGGCAATATTTAAACAACATTTAGAATCTTCCTGCACAGTAAACTGAAAAACATACCACATTCAGGTTTGCTTATTTATATTGTTTATTTTCTTAGCAACAGTGAATAAGCGTTTACTTTAGTAGAGTTGTGATGTAGTCAGGGAACAGCAATAGGCATAGTAATGAAATAGAGGAGTGGCAACAACGGAGCAGATTTTGTTGGAGTGTGCTGGCTGTGCTGGAGGCATCATCAGTTGAATAGAAACAGGGTCTGTTGTTTTGGTGTGGATTGTCAATAATTTGAAAGAATAAATACATTTTAAAGGCTAATTTGGTGATGTCAGCAATGCCATGTACCCTGTCCATTCTTCTGTCTCGGAACAGCTAGTTGTTTCTTCCTTTGTAATGCAGATTGGTTGTTACAGGCAGAACATTTGCTTGGCTGTTAGAAATTTTATATTCAAAACAGGAACTGCAAATGACTTTCTCAGACTTCTGCTTCCTATTGCATTGAGAAACTTGAGAGCTTTAGCAAAACTGGACTAAGTAGGCTGAAGGAGTAAATAAGGTGCAAAGAGATTCAACATGAATTCTGTATTAAAGGAAAAGAATATGGTGGATTTTTTCTGTCAGAAGTTATATTAATGTGCTATTCTTTTGGTGCTGTGAACATGCAAAGTGTATTTAAGTATTCAATAAGAAGTTTTTATACCCTCTTTTCTTACTTGCCAAATTGATTCCAATTTGATGCAGGGCCTGTTTTGGTAGTGTTTAAAGTGTAAGGTATTCTAAAAAGGTGAGTGTATTTTCAAGAGTTGATATGCTGCTCTTTATCTGAATAAAGTTTGAGGTGTGTCACACTGGCAAAAAAACTTTACCAAAGCATGCAGGTTTGTGACACTCATGCCTGCCTTGGAGTAACTTTGTTTTATAAAAACCCTGCAACTCACACACTTCCTTGCTTTAGGCATTTTAAAAGGATTGTTTTACCTAGCAAGGTTTAAGTACATTCTGGTTTCTCCTTGAGCAGGTATGTTATACTACAATACTTATGTTAGGATTTCTGTAAATTTACTTAGGGATGAGGCCTTCCTTGTGTATTAGATTTGCAAAAAAGGTTATAAAGACCTGTACATCTGATTCAAAATTTGTAGCGTCAGAAATGCCTAAGCAGAATTATGGTCTCCATTTCCTTACTGATGAATGTACCCATCAAACAGGTCTATCCTCCTCCTTTTATTTGTTTTATTTGTAGCTCAGAATACTTGTTCTGGAGACAAAGGAAGCATTTGTCATCGTTAGCAAGTGGAAGAATTTAAAGTGTTTGAATTTGAAGTGTTTTAATTAGAGAAATGTCTGGAATTAGTTCTCTCCATGACATACTATGCCTAGGCTGCCAATTTCTGGTATACATTATTTTGGAACATCTCTCTGAGTGTTTGGTATAATAATTGGCCTTCAGTGATTAAAAATTAATAAAAGACTGGTGCATTTTAGGCTGTTTGAATAGTTATGCTCCCTTTTGCATCTTGCTGAGTGTTTCATTTTCCTGTTAGATAACTTGTGTGCCAAAAAAGCAGTCCTGTCTGGCCTCACCCTGCATTCCAACATTGCTCAACTTGTCGATGGCCATGTGGTCCTAAATGACAAAGGAGTGGATGACGGAGCCGTAGGGGAAATTGTCTTCAGGCGTGCACTGGCCATCCTCATGTGTGCCACTTACAGAAACCAGCTGCTGAACGTGTTTGTGCGTCCATCTCTGGTGGCACTTGCCTTGGAGATGACACGCAGCTTCAGAAAAGGTACGTTTGGACTCTTGAGAATCTTCTGGCTTTACTCCTTGTGCCATCAGCTGTGAAAGGAGCATGAGCTTCCTGTGATTGATAGATCTGAGACTGTTACACTTGGAATAAGGCCCATGGCATAAGATGGATGTGTTGGGAGGGCATGCGGATATTTTCCTTATCTTTTTTTGTTTGTTTACCCTTTGATACCTTTGAAAGTTAGGTATGTTCTGCCACGAGGGCAGGGGCAGGGTCAGG
Organism: Anabacerthia variegaticeps; assembly: GCA_035583185.1. Lineage (NCBI taxonomy): Eukaryota > Metazoa > Chordata > Aves > Passeriformes > Furnariidae > Anabacerthia > Anabacerthia variegaticeps. Next base: position 41,465,526 of record JAWWEW010000112.1, on the reverse strand, counting down.
GTGAGCTCATCTCAGTTCCTAGGTTGCAAATTGCACACAGCTCACACTCTCATACAGTGCAGTCAGTTCTCAGTCTTTCTTCTCTTCCCACTACTGCTTCTGAAGTATTTAAGTATTTTCCAATACTTGGTACTTAAAGAAATGTTGCAGAATTCATGCCTTAGTTTTTTGCAGCATCTGATTATGTGGCATTTAATGCATTTAATGCTTTTTTCTTTTGTCAACTTTTGAATCAAATTCTTTTAATACTTGCTGTTCTGTTGTGGTGGTTTCTGCTGTATGTGTATGTATGATTTTAATGTCAAGTCCATATTTCATTTGAAGTAGGTACTCTCTCAAATAAGGAGTAAATGGCTTTCCACTTGTGTGCTTTAAATTATCTTTTTAAACAAAAGCACTTTACAATATTTTTTTTCAGAGGAAGTCTATAGTTGCTTCAGCTTCTTGAGAGATGTTTTTTCTGATGAATTCATCTTTTTTCCTGGCATTTCATTGAAGGTAAAAACATCCTTTATACAAAAATACTGATAGTAATGCAGCAAACTAAAATAGCATCTGATTTCAGGGCTCTGTCAAACAAGTGGTTTGTGATAAACACCTACAGCGATACCACCTTCATCTGTAAGTGGGAGGGAGAATTTAAAAGGGGGTCATTTGGTTAGTTGCAAAATATGGTCTGAATCCACAAGGTTACATATGCAATCTTTCTTTTTCCCCATTCCAGTAAAAAAATAAAAATCCTGAAATTGCCCAATTCTGAACTATTAAAATGAACTGTAGCAGAAGTCTGATATTTTTGCATAAAGCTACCAGTCTTCTAGCACATATATAAAAATATATGTAAAGCAGTCTTTTAAATAAAGTGTAAATACTGTCCTCTGGCTCTGCAGTTATGAAAGAGACCTTGGGCTGTGAAGAAAATAGTGTTAATGTAGATTTAATTCAATTCTATCATGGAGTGGGTATATTCTGTCAGTGCAGAAACAAAACTGGAATTCTCACTGAGGGTACACCAGGATAATTTTTCCTAAAGGGTCTTGCAGACTGTGTAGCAGAGGAGCACTGCTGCTCTTTGAGAAAGTTAAAGTATAAGTATTATGGCAATTAATGCAACTGGTTTATGCCCTTGTTATCTTTGACAACGAGTGTATGCAATTCTAAATTTAAGAGCCTATTGTCCTCTGTGTGATTATACTCCTTCTCCTGCTGCCACGAGCAGTTGTTTTGTGTAGCTCCATGTGTGTGGTCTGTGATGGCCAGGCTACCAGAGGCCTGACAACACCCAGTGCTTCACCCAGTGCCTTAGCTGTTCAAGTGTGGCTCTGTACCCACCTCTTCTTCACTGCAGAGCATGGCAGTAGCTGCTTCTGTACTGTATACGATGGTTAGTGTTCCTCCTAAGCCTTGAACTCTGAAGATTTCAATGTTCCAGTGCATTAGTAAACTTCTTTTTTTTTTTAATATTTTGATGGTTCATAGTTGAGCCCTCTTGGCTTTTTATCTCATGATGAGCCAGGTAGTACATTGCGAGCACAATGAGGGATGCAGCCTCTGAAGGTTTTTGAAGTGCAATCTTTCTTAATGGTGTAGCAGTGTCCCTCTCAGTCTTATGGAAGGTTTGGTTGCGTCCTGTTTGTTTGAAGAGTTTCCTATCAACCTACCTCCTGCTCCAAGCAACAATCACTCAAAGCCAGTATTGTTCCTGCAATACTGCCTTATTACAGGGCTCAGTGTGCCTGCATGCACCCCTAAAACAGCTGGACACGGGCAACCTGGGAAAACTTCAGGCAGCACTTGCTCTCTGCAGGACTTGCTCTGTCAGTTTGTACATAAACCTGCTGAGTTGGAGCTGGCTCTGGTCCAGCCAGCTTGAAATGTACAGGTGACAACAAGTTTATCAGTAAAAAAACTGGTTCAACATCATACCCAGTATAAGTTGTTAAGTCCATGTGGAGTTTTTGATTTGCATTTTAAACTAATTACATGTGATTTTTATCAATGTTAAAGCCAAATATCTGATGGTGATAGTTGTGATCTTTCCTGCATTAGAAAAGAGATAAGCCTAATTTTCATAAGAATATTCAAAGCTTTTGACTATTAAAATCTCATAGATTTTTATATAGAAGAGAAGTGGGCCTTTTTAAAAGACTGATTGGCACTGTTAAGTTTTGTTTTATTTGTTAGCAGTTGTTGCCTCTTGTAGCTTTTTTGAAGTAGCAGAACATAGCAGGCAACAGGAAGGTGGCTTGGCTATGACTGACTTTACTGGAGTCAGATGAAAGAATTGCTGTAATGTTAAGCAATCTCTTACCCACCCCTTTATTTGTTCATGTATCTGTTGTGTCTGTTTGCCATCCCCTTGAATTATCTGTGCATGTATCCCCTCCCCCTTATGCCCATATTGGCAGTAAAATGGTTTTGTCATTGACGTTTCCATAATTTGTAACTTTTTGGCCATTTTGTTGTCTCTTTGGTAGAGGACAGGTTAAGGTTAGAGAACTGTGTTATCATTTATCACAAACAATGGACAAGAGATAAAGGCAAACCCTTACTTTAAAAATAGATAAACCAATAGGAAACATTCACAGAAAAAAAAAACCTAAACCAGACAACCTGACCCTGTTTTGACAAAATCTGAGGGAACTCAGGCTGGCTGTTGCAATAGCAGCCACAGCCACTTTCTTTGTGCCAAGGCCTGCTGTGCATTGAGATACTGCTGTGTTTAAGAACATGTTCCTACTGCCTTTTTGTAAGGGTATTTCTGGTAGACAGGAAAATTCTGATTCAAGTTTCTTTAGGACTGAGTTCAGAAATGGAAGTGGTGCCCTGATGTGGTTTCTGTGATTTTCTGTTGTTGATTTACAGGAAAATGCACTTCCTGTAAATCTTAAAATTTCTCTTGTGCATCTCTTGCGCAGGATTTTGAGGAAGGGTGTTTTCTACTCACAAAATGTGATGCCATTCAAATGAGTCAACAGGAGATCTATCCTACCGACAAAGGAAGTGCTACAGTGTCTTTCTTGTCAGCTATGTTCAGACCTTTTGTGGAAGGTTACCAGGTATGTTGTCCTTCAGAAAATTTTCTTTTTTTTCCCCTGTGTTTTATAGGGAAACTAGGAGAGCTGTGATACTTCTGCAGTATAGAGACTGTTCTCATGGCAGAGGAGTGCAAGAGTTAAGAAATAGCAGTAAAACACCACCCTCTCCCCGGGATCCTGATTTTAGCTTTTGGGTCAGCCCTTTCCATGTTACTAAAGCAGTAACTAGCTTGTAATGTGATGGCTCATTGTGGGTTTATAAGCTTCATGGGGAGTGTGCTGCTAGCAGGTTCACTGTTCTTTTTTACAAGGAGCTCTTGTTTAATTCATTTTATGTGGGCTGTCCTGCTAGGTGTGGAAATGAGTTTGCATCTCCTATCTGATAGCTTTTATGGAGTCATTAATTACATCTATATCTCTTTAAATTCTTTTGGGTTTCCAAGGTTTTAATATGATTAAACACTTACATTACTGTAATAAGCAATGTGTACAAACCCAGGAGGCTAAAATCTTGGATATGTCAGCAGAGGATTGTTGGGACTGTAGATGTTTAACATACTGGAATCTGGAATCTGTTAATGATCTGGTGTGTGACTTGGGCTGAACTGTACTGATTTGCCCAGTTTTTCCCATCTGTGAAAGAGATACTTTTAAAAACATTAAACTGTTTTTGCTTGTAAGAACAGTAATGTTCAATTAATGTCTAAAGTAACTATTATAGAAATACTGAACTTTCTTTTAATATTGGGATTTTCATGCCTATAAACCCTTATTAAAACTTTCAGATGCCCTATGTAATGACCTTTTGAGTTCCTCTCCTACACTTTTCAAAGTAGAGTAGTATTACTCCCAAGGACATGTCTGCAATTCATAACAATCTGACAGTCAAAAAGAAAGGAATGCTAATTTCCTTTAAAATGTTAGTTAATTTTCAGATACCTCTCAAAGGAAATGAAAGAAGCATTTACCGAGAAGCAGTTTATACCTGGAGTCCGCAACTTTGTTTTTCAACTTCTTGAGAAGGGTGTGTACAGCTGTTATGCAATATGATTTTACAAGAGCAACCTGTTAATGGAAAAGTTATAAAAATTTTAATTGTGTTTCTGCTTTTTCCATAGGAGTTACGCAGTGTTATGAAGCTTTATCTTCTGACATGCAGAAAAATGCCTTAGCAGCTCTTGTGCAACTAGGTGCAGCAAAGAAAAAGAAAACGTAAGAAGTGTTGGCTTTTTGGTCTATAGGAATCAGTGTGTAGTCTTAGTGGCAATTCTTAATGCTTGAGCTCTTAGTATGAAGCAAAACAGCAGAACCTCGCCTGCCTGAGCACCAGTCAGATAGAGGTTGACTGGACTTACTGGAGCTGTCATGAAGACCTGGTAGGTCCTTTCTGTGCATGTGGTAGAAGCAAAATGGCACATCCTCATAGCGAAAAGACTCCTGTGGGACCTAGCAACAAAATTCATTAACTTACTAGTAGGCTGCTTCTGACTCTTTACCTTTAGGTTTTCACATTTTCTCCCAAGGCTCTGATAAGCATAAGGAACAATGTCATAGAAGAGTTACCCTTTGTGTTACAATAAGCCTTGTCAGGCAATGTAAGCAATAATCAGGACTACTGCTAGTTTTGTGGAAGTTCAGCACAGACATCTCAAAGCAATTTAACTGAAAGCTTAATCATTAAAGTATTTTAACACAGTTCATAGCTTATAGGCCTAGGATTAAAACCTGCCTATTGTTACACAAAAGTATGATGATACACATTATCGTGTTATCAAATGAATTTGCGTTGTGGTGCTTCTTACTGTATTTAACAGTATGACCATAGAAGTCCCTGATAGAACAAGTCCTTGAGGTGTCTTGAGTGTTTCACAGAACATAGTTGGCAGCTGATGACCCTGAGCTATTTCCTTATGCCTCTGTTCAGGAAATGAATAGGTTAAGGCTTGTCATGTTCTTGAAAAGTGCACAAAGTACTGTAGTTGTTATGTCCCCTCCCATGGTATTGTGCTAAATAGATGTCTATAGATAAGTTCCCCCTTCAAGTAAAAGGAATAAATGGAGTGCAACAAAATTTGACATCAGATGAATATTTGGCTCAGTTTCAGAGAGGCAGTCTTGAAAAATACACGCCTGAAAGCAAACAATTGTTCACTTCCTCCGGTTGTCCCCAGCTAAAACTGATGGAAGAGAGAGACATGGGGACTGTGAACAAGAGAAAGAATAAAGAAACCATAACTCTTCTTGAGTAGAAGTTTGACATGTCTTTAATATTAATATGTATGCCGGCAGGATGAAAAATATTATGTAATTATGGAAAGGCTTTAAATCAAATGTTTTGTGTAGAAATTACTGAAATAAGAAATAATCATTGAGTAAACTTTATTCTTTTAACTGTAGGTCGAACGGATTCACTTACAATGTAAATCAAGAGGCTGTTAGTAAAATCCTGGACATGTTTGGTAAGCGTTGTCTAATTGATTTGAAGAGACCTTCTCAAGTAATAAATTACTTTCGGACAATGCACATACACTAGATGTACTGCTTTTTCCCTAGTAGTTCCATAGATTTAACTGTCTAAGAATCCTAGTAATACATGTTTTTTTACAATACTTTTTCTGGTGTCATTGGCTGCAGGTTTGAATCTCCCTTCTTTATTTCATGTACTGTGCAACCCAATGACCAAGGGAAATAAAGTAAGAAGTAGTTTAATGGCATGGTGTTTATAGCATGTTGATCAGAAGTGTTTACCTTTTTTATTTTCCGGTTAGACGCTCGGATACCTGTACAGAAACCCGTGGCTGCACGACTCTAAGTGGTCCCTGATGCCGTGAGTGGATGTAAGTGCCTGCTGAGAAGATGGATCACTGCCCTGCTGAAGCAGGGACTGGAGCAGAAGAGGTTCCCCTCTTGCCCAGCCAGGCTGCAAGGATGGGAGGCAGAGAGGTGTTCTTCAGCCGGGCGGCTCTCTGTGACCACTTAGGAGTTGCTGCTGTGAGGGTTAGAGTGGCATTTGTATCCTCAGTGTCTTTTGTTTTTTAAAACAAATTAAACATAGTCTTTTTTTTTTTAATAAATATTTAAAGAGATTTGACCAGTAATTGCTACCTACATACATTTTTCTAGACTTGTAACAAGGAATGTGATTGATTTCAAATATTTCATGGATATGAAAATGTAACAGGGAGTTCAAAGACTTGCAATTAAAATTAATATTTAGGAAAAAACCCACATTGCTGGCTGGCTAAAAGCAAGGCAAATCATTCAAAAGGAATGAAGAGCACAAATCAAACCTCGGGCAATAACCAGATCTGCTAATCGTGTTGGGTTTTGTGTTTTACTATTGTTCGCGTTGGGTTTGGTTGGTTTGTTGTTTGTTTTTTTTTTAACGCAACTTGGCATTATTTTAATTACTTCATGAATGTTGTATATATTTAAGCACTGAATTAAAGCAGCAGCAGCAGCAGCGTTACAGGTTACAGGCGTGTGTCGGGTCTTCCTTTCCCGTGGCGGCGCTGGCTGTGCCCGCCGGAACCGGGCGGGGCGCGGCGGGAAGGGGAGGAGGAGGAGGAGGAGGAAGCGGCATGGCTGGGGCCGTGGAGCTGGGCTTCGCGGCCAAGGCGGCGGGCCCGGGCGGCTGGTGGCGGCTGCGGAGCGCCTCGTTCCCCAGCAAGGTCGGGGGTCGGCCGGCGTGGCTGGGCGAGGCGGGGGTGCCGAGCCCCGCGGCGCTGCGGTGCGCCCGCTGCGGGCGGCCCTGCGCGCTGCTGCTCCAGCTGTACGCGCCGCTGCCCGCCCGCCCCGACGCCTTCCACCGCACGCTGTTCGTGTTCGCCTGCCGCGCCGCCGCCTGCCACGGCGGGGCCGGGCCGCGGGGGCCCTTCCGCGGTGAGACCGGGCAAGGGAAGGGGGAAGGGGGCCGGGGCCGGGCGCGGTGCTGACGGGCGGGTCTGTCCCGCAGCGTTCCGGAACCAGCTGCCGCGGCGGAACGACACGTACCCCGAGGAGCCGCCCCCCGAGCAGCCGCCGCCCGGCGCGGACCCCGGCGCCCCCCGCGCCCTGCGGTGCGGCGCCGCGCTGTGCCGCGTGTGCGGGGCGCTCGGGCCGCGCTGCTGCGGGCGCTGCCGCCGCGCCGCATACTGCGGCCCCGAGCACCAGGCCCTGGACTGGCGGAGCGGGCACCGCCGATCCTGCCGCCCCCTCCCCGACCACGGTGCGTCCGGGGACAGCGGGGTGGGCGTGCTGGGGCGGCGCTTGGGGCAGAGTGCAGGCTGGGGGGGGCTTCTCGCAGCGTGCCGCGGGGAAGGAGGAGAAGTAGAAGTCGGAGAAGTGCTGAACGCACTTGTCTGTGCTATTTAGGAGATAGGCACCGAGCTGCCAAGCGGCAGGGTTTGGGTTTTAAAATACTGCGGCTAGCGCAGTTTAGTCTGCCTTCCACATCACTTGGGTTTACAGGCATTCAGAGCAACACGACCCCTCTTGTAGTCTTCTTACTGTCCCGAACATAATGTGTGTCTTACCTTGAAGCAGGCGTAGCGATGATGTAAATTGTTCTTGCTCACGCGGTGTTTGTGCTGTATTGTTGTTATGTAGTTTGCTGTGGAGCTTTCGGGGGAGGACGAGAAACGTGAGATGATGTTGTGAAGTGGTACCTGCTTTCTGTTTTGTAGATGACTCGGCGGATGTGATTCCAGAGCATAATGAATTCCTTTTTCCAGAATATGAGATTTTGATAGAACCTGAGGAGCCAGACAGCCCTGCAGATCCTGGTGAAGAACAAGATGCTGTTGACACATCAAAGGACCCAAAAGAACAAGAGGAACTTGGAGCTACAGGCAGTGCAGGTCAGAAATAAGATGCTGCCTGTAATTCTTCACAATGAAGCCTGTATCACATCTTTAAAAGATAAAATACTGTGATTTTTAAGTGTTCCTTATAAACTACTGGTGAAAAAAGGCTAAATCTACACTCGTTTATGATGCAAGTTTGTTGTAGACATCCTGTAATATAAATTGCTTTTGTGGGAGAGACTTACTAAGCCCAATCCCAGGAGCTGTTGAAGCCACTGGTGCTGCAGGTGGCTCAGTTACACTGGGTCCCTGCATGCTTCCCACAGGTAAGGAACAACTCAGGTGAGACAGACAGGACCTTGAGCACCCGCTGCTGGATGCTGTTGGAATCAGGAAATTAAATTAGACTGTCTTGGCTTGACTTGGTTCCATTGGTTTTAATTTACGGAAAATAACTTTAAATCTCCTTGTCTGTGCTAGAAGAAAACTGTTTTGAGGCTATTTTCATTGACCTTGAATTAAGCAGTTGAAGTGTTGCCCCCTTTCTCCCACCAAATTCATGATGTGTTTGCAGCGACCACACTGGCTTTGAACACACCTAGGGTGGAGAATTTGTGGTGTTGCATGGGGAAGGATGCTGGGCTCCGAACTGTCCCTTGCTGTGGTCCAAAGCTGTCTCAAGACTGGTTACTGCCTGAATTGATGTGAACATTGTTGTGTAACATACACTGTCAGCGCTAGAAACTGAAGTCTGGCGTGCACGTGGCATGAGTCACCTTTTTTGTCATATCCTGAAGGTTCTGCTGTCTCAGTGATACCCAGTGGGAGCCATAAACTTTGGCAGGTTACCTCCTTCCCTTTCCAGTGCTCCAGTACTGACATCTACGTTTAGAATGCAACTAAAACTAGTAAATGGACTTGTGTGTGACTGAACCTAAACATGCCACAGAAAGAAAAGAAAATCTTAAGAGTGATTTATGCTGGGAATGATTTGTGAAACAAAATGCCTTTACAGATGCTAATACGGTTTTTAATTTTTTACTGTCTTGTAAAACTGCCTGTAACTTTCGTTTTTTCTTGTTTAGGTGAAGCATTTCAGTCCTTAGATGAAGAGATATTGGAAGCAATGGCAAAATGTGAGACTAAAGAAGACAAGATCTTCCAGATGTTTAAAGAAAAAGTAGCTGCTGAACCAGAGCAGGTCGGAAGATGGGGTGGCCTTAGAACTTAGCAGTTCTGGTACAGCATCCTGCTGCATCTGCAACATGTCTCACTGTCTTTTGTACCCAGTTAGAAATGGATTTGTCTGCTTACACTCCACACAACTAAACAACACACCCTCATCTTCCTTATGTGCACAACTTAATTAATGCTGAAGTAGGAATTGAGCACCTGCTCATTCTGTCTTAAACAGAAATTGAGATGAGAGCACCTGCTCATCTATCTTTAACAGGATGAGATGGCATGGAGGTGCTGAATCCCCCACAGTTTGGGAAGACCTGCCCTCCTGTGATGTCGTTCTAAACCAAAGGACATGGTGAACCACTGCATTATTCCCCAGCCTGCGGCCCTGTTGGCTTTCCTTCTCAGCAGAACAAAAACTGCAGAGAAGAGCTCTATCATTGTCACCTGCTGCTTTGGGAGGTAGTTTGTTGGTTTTTGGTTTTTTTAAGGTAGAAGAAATTAGCAGTGGCTTTAAAATTTCTACTATTTCAACCAGAAATACCCCCCATACTATTTTTTGCTATTACCAGAGGCTGAAAAGAATCACATTGTCAAACAAAAGTATGATCACTGGTTCCATTGAGAGGAAACAGGCCTAAATCGATGAAAGTGATGGAGGAAGAAGAAATTCTCTCCATGTTTTGCCTGGTAGCTGAGGGGTTAAGGTATACACCCAGAAGGTAGATGTGAGTCTGTACCCTTCTCTGCTTTAGGTATATGCATCACCTCTCTCTGATCATCTCTGTACTGATGGATCTGCCCAATGTCCTCTTGTTCATAATGCCTGATTCGCTAGTAATGGAAGAACTAAGGATATATCTGAAAATGCCTCCTTCTTGGACATTAGGACAATCCGCTTGCATTTAGATGCAGTACTGCTTAACAGAAACTGGGTTGCATTCCTGACTTTATGTGCAGCTCTGTGTGCTAATTACCAAGCTGCTTGTTCTCCATCTCAAGACTGTAACATACGTGACCTCCCATTTCTGGGTCTCTTAATTAGGGAAACACATCATTGCATTTTATCCCTGGATCGTTGAAGAAAATCAGTATGAATATTTGCAAGATTCGCATGGTTAAGAAAACTCATTGAACAACCCATCTTACTTAGAATACCATATTTGCAAATGATCTTTTGCCATGGTTATTAAAGGAATTGACCTTATTCTGGGCCGTCTACAGGTTTGTCTATGTCACAAGATAAGAGAACTTAAATTTCTGCTCTATTTCAGATTATTAGATACTGCAGAGGAGGAGAAGGCCCAATCTGGGTGTCGGGTGAAAACAGGCCTGAAGAAAAAGATATCCCGAACTGTTTATGTGGTGCCAAAAGGATTTTTGAATTCCAGGTATGTAAACTCACTTAAAAATGATACAGGTAATGTACTTCAGACTTAACTGAAGCTAATTGTGTAGGTGTTGGCTGGTAATTAAGAGCAAGAAGGTTGAATTTGCTACAAACTGACTATGCTAAATGATTGCACAGACCCTTTGTTTACTATTGTAACTGCTTTTCCAATAAGAATTTCACATATAAAACCTAAGTTCCCATCAGATAATTTGCACTATCTATAAAATGCTGCACTTGTGAATATGGAACCATCTCTTAAGTAACAGGAGTCCATAAAAAGCCTTCACGATGTGAATTGTAAATATGTCTGGCTGGAAGTATTCTGCTGCAGAATTTTGAATGCTAGAGGTGTATGTATGGTGAATACACTTAATGTCATGCAAAGGCAAAACAAAGTTATGAAGGTAATTTCGAACTGAGTGAGGCTCACAGTTTGGGAAAGGCTTATAAGATCAAAAAAAACTTGTATAGATAAAGTAGGGCCATGCCTTTGATTCCTTAGGCATCTACTACACTGCTTTGGGAATTCCAAATTTATTTTATTTGAGCTGCTGTATACACAGTTGCTTTAATTGGCATTTTGGTGTAAGAGATCATAAATTCTCTTGCACCAAACGCAGGACCCTTGAGGAAGAGAAGCAGGGAGAGGGGAGAAAGCTGTGGCCTGCCTCTAAACCTTTTGGTTTTCCTTAAAGATTATGCCACAACTTCTGAACCACCTTCAGGTTGACAGCCTTGGAGAGAGCATTGACTGGGGAACGCTGGTGGTGTATACTTGTGCTGACAGCTGCGGTGGGGCAAATGAATACCTGGAAGAGTTCATATGGAAACAAGACTACTCCATGGGCCATACTCTACCAAGCTGAGTCATCTAAATGGAATACTTGCCTTGTTTCGTTGCATCTCTGTAGTATGCAAACAGGTAGTTGAACTAAAAGTCACTGATAACTGTGGATCTTCTAACAGTGATAAAACTGCTTTAATTAGACCTGGACAAACTCTTGTGCTCCAGGTGAGCTTTTACTTCAACCTCGTAATGAAACCAGACATGTTTGTTCCATGAGTTTCATTTCAAATCTCATTTCTCAATTTTTAAATAAAGGTGGAAAACTTTGGGTTGGTGAAATTGTCTTTTGTTTGTGATAAACTTTAAAAATTTAAAGACCATCATCTGTCAGAATTTTCTTTGTGCTACTCAAAAGTTAACATTTATTCAGAGAAAAGCAGACTGCTGTAAAATCACTTGAGTATTTATGTTCAGGAGCTGTACAGGAGTCATTGCTAAGACAAAGCTGCATAGCTTTTTGCTGTGGAACTTAAATCTGCTTCGCTTTCTCAACAGGTGCACTGAATATAACCTGGTGGTTCTTACATGTTCTGAGTAGTTATTCAAGATAAAATGCACAAAAATCAAGTGCTTTATCTGACTTAAAACCATTAGCCCCATGCAGAAATAGTTTAACTCAGTTATCTGGTGCAGAAGTTTAAACAAAGTCAGCCATACCAGAACATGTTTGTCATGCTACATACTATCTGTAGCAGCAGATTTTCAAGCTGAAGTATATCTTAAGTCTGCCACATTTGGTAAAGTTTAAAAATAAGTGTCCTCTGCAGGGATTCTTCTGCTATTTGACAGCCATATAGCTGAGGCAAGAGAAGAGTGAAACCATAATGCTGAGGTTATTGTGGTAGCTGCTTAACTACTCTTGTGGCTATAGCTACATTTGCAGAAAAGGCTTTTTTGTGTGTGTCAGTATAGAATTGACTTCAGGTACATCATACTCCCTTATCCTGCCCCAACCATTCATGGCTGCTTACCAGGGACTCTGCAAGTGATTTCATGAAAGTCCCAGGCCCAGTGTGGGGTTTTTCCAATCATGCAGATGTTGAAAATACTCAAATGAACAGGCAGTGAATACCTCTAAGTGCCTTTGTACCTCTAAGTGGTTTTGTTGTCAAAAGACTTAGTTTCTAGAAGGGTAGTTTTAAGCCTTGGTACATGTTATTAATCACCAAACAGTGTCTTAAGTCACTATAGTACAGCTCAGCTGATTTTACTGAAATTCATCCCACAGCTACTTAGGGCTCCAGTTATTCCTAGAGGGTTAAAGAGTTTTACAATTGAGTTGGTAATAGTTGAGGGTGCTGCAAAAGTATGGACAGTCCTACAATTATAATCAAGAACTCTCGGGAATGTTCATGAGCACAGAGTGGTGTGGCACCAAAGGCAATGCAGTGTTTGAGTATCATGAACTTATCCTGGCACATCTAATTTATTAAACAGCAGTATCCTTCTGGTAAGAATCATGAAGCCAATTAATAAACACCCAGAGAAACACCGGTGTGGAGAGAAGACTAAAGATGCAGGTCACTCAGGATTTGCAAATGGAACAGTTATCAATGCCAGCCAAAACTTCATTTTGCCTGGAATGACACGCCAACTTAGTAAAGAGACCATGGTTTACATTTGGGTTAGTTTTAGATAAAAGCTGTTTGAAATAACGTGCAAGTCAGAGAGAGGTTACTATTACTGAAAATTTACTGAAAGGAAAAAAAAAGTTTATTTTTAGTTCTCAGCCTGTTAAGCTTCAAGCACAGTTCAGGAGGATTGTGTACATACTGACTCTAGTCGAAAGGGCTTTGACATTTTACATGAACACTAATATAGTGAGACTGTCATAGCTGGTAAAATACAAAAGTAGTAAGTTAAAGAAATTCTAGAAGTTAAGCAGGAATCTTTTGTTCCAATTCAGTCAAGTGTAGCTATTTAAGACCTGCCTAAATCCCATCTGTTGAGCATAAGGCAACACATACTTGAACACAAACTTCTTTAACCAGTCATCTCTTTTGCTTTAACAAACTAGAAATATTCAAGGTAGACATTGCCAATGACTGCTGGTAAGCAAGCCAGAGCATTGTTAAGATTCTCTCAAAATGACAATTCACTTACAGTAGTGCCTGGGCTATTAAAAAATCCAGATTAAATGGAAAAAAAAAATCAATGTATTTTACTCTACCAACTGGGTAATTTTAAAATTTATTAAGACAGTTCCCATAGTTGTATAAACAGGGTTTATTGTACATGTGGAGTTGAAGAAGGAAAGAGAAGAAAGGTATATATTATATATATATGTACAGTGAGCCATTTTCATTAATAAATTTATTCTATCTTGCTTAATACTGGAAAGAGGGAATGTGTCTGGCACCAAAGAAATTTAAAATTGAAAAAATTTAAAAGCTAAAGTTCTGAAAATTATAAAAACCATGGTCTTATGGAAGGAACTTAAAACATATATACATGGCAATTTAAGTGGTTTACACAGAGTGACATTGAGTTGAATTTGTCTTTAAACCAACTTACAGATTTTCTATTAATAGAACTGGCATTAAAACTATTTAAAAGCTAGAATATAAATAAAAATTGGAGGGACCGTTACAGGAACAGTCCAATAAAGCAACTCACAGTAACTCAGTAGACATGTTCAAGAATACAGTTCCCCTTGAGCATCAGGGAAGTAGGCACTAACTGGGAAATAGTCCAAGTCCTGGTGTTGCAGTTGCACTGGAAGTCCATCTCGTTACTGCTGTGCCATACACAATACCTTTTAAAATAAAGCCCTGATTTCTCTGAAACATGTAGAAACTGTTACGTTGTCTTTCTGAATCCCTTTAAAATAGGATAGATGTTTTCAAATGCTTCATAGATTTCTGCTCGTACTTTAGCACCTGGAACAAGAGAAAGAATTTAGTTAGCTTGTACCTTTCACCTAATACTTCATTTTAGCTTTTAGAATGTTTATTTGAATGTGACTCTACGTAAAACCTACGCATATCCCTAAATCCTTATTTTTACAATCTTTTTTACATTGAAAGCATACATTTCCAGACTTCTGTTTGTTCTGAGAACTGTTAAAACTTTAATTAGCATCTATGTGCAGATGCTATACTTGCAAATGGGATTTTCCTATACATAGTTTTCACAGAAGACCCAACTACAAAGTACAACCCTGCAGGACGTTTCTGCAGACAGAGCATCTGGGAGGTCTGGCAATGGACAACACTGCAGAGGCCTGCCAGTTCCCCACACTGCAGGGACATAGTCCTTCTTTTGTCTGCGAGTCTTGTGGGTTTTTCCTTCATACCAAGACACAGCATGATGGGAAAAGGAAGGGTGTAGGTGGAGTGCCTGAGTCCTAGATCTCAGGTATCTCCCCTTCTTTGGCTGCTGTATTGTGGGAGAATGGCAGCACCCTGCAGCGAAGCTGCCAAAGAACAGCTAGCTCAGTCACACGTACTCAGCCCACTGAAACAGTCCTTCAGATTTTGCCAGAAAGATTACCTGCAGTCTTAGAGCTTTTTGGGCACCTGCATACTTCATTAGGATTCAGGATCATTGACATTCTCATCTGTTAAGGAATACACATAGTGCAGGTAGCTTGGCGGGCAGCTGCAGCGCTGAGCTGCAGACTGAGCTGCAGATTGAGCTGTGTGCGACAGGACCCCCGGGCAAGAGGCCCTCTGCATAACAAAGGACACTGGGACCTGTGGGGAAGCCAGGTGACCACACTCAGAGAGACTACACGCAGGGACACAGCATGAGCCAGGGACTCAGCTGGAAGACCCGTCTATTGGGCTTAGACTGAGGGTATAAAAACATATAAATTCCTTTGTTGGGATCCCTCCTTGGAGGCACCCAGCTCAAGCTGTTATTTTGTTACTGCGCTAAGATCAAACTACTTGAAGGATCTGGTCGTCCAAGACTGTATTATGGGAAACCCGGGGTTGAGCCAGTAAGGAGACTCGGTCTGACTGTGAGTGTGGTATGTGTAAAGTGGGGCACCTGTCGGCTCACTGCAGCCCTGCTGCAAACAGGCTTTGGTCCTAGAGCAGGTGGTGCTGGTGTGACTGCCAGAGTGGCTCCTGGATTGTTGGACAGGGAAGTTTCCTTATCTACAGAACACTGTACTATCTCTTCTTTCACAGCACTGTGATCTCTAAAGGAAAGTACCTCGCACCTTACATATCCCCCGTGTGTTCTCTTAATAGGATGAATTTCACCTACTGGAGTAAGATACTGTCTTGACTTACCAGTTAAAACCACTTTTCCCGAAACAAAAATAAGCAGTACAATTCTTGGCTTGATCATTCTGTAGATTAAGCCAGGAAACAATTCTGGCTCATAGCTGTAAGAGAAGAGAGGGACAGTGTTTAAACGTGTTTGAAAACACATGTTGCACTCTATCTTCTGCAGGAGTGGGCAGACCAGGTGTAGACTTCACTGAAACTTGGGAGAGGGTAGTAGGGAAGATAATTTTGATGGGTTCACATTGGCAACCTCAGCTACACCTAAAGCAGCATAGAGAGGAGAACAAAGATGCAGGTTTCCCTGTGGTGGAGCAAATAATCTAAACAGACGTCACTCTCTTAAGTTAGTTAGTATGCAACAGGAATGAAACATAAGCAAGCCTTTTGTTACCTGCTGAACTGCTGGTGTGTGAGTACCAATCCTTCCAGTCTGATGGGAAATTTCACATCACAGCTGCCCACCATGTTCTGAATTTTAAAATCCAAAAATTTTGCAGGAAAACCCAGTTTCTGAACAACTCTTGCATACTTCCTTGCTGCCAGTCTGGATTGCTCCTCACTGAAGTGAGAAAAGGATATCTGTATTACTGCCTCAGGTAAGTATTACTTGAAGCAAACAGCATTAAACCAGAAATATCCAACGGGGAGCAAAATGTCTGTGTGGAGGGAAACGGAAGGTCACATGCAAAATTTTTATATCCAACACTAACAAGTAGCATTGCTTTTCGTGTTAATTTTGGTAATAGGATCCTGAACACCACTACTGTTGCATTCACTGTATATGAGGCACAAACCAGTAACTTATAAATCCATATATCTCATGCTTTTATGATATTGACTTGAGTCCCCCTATTGGGAAAAGAAAACTGTTATGTAAATTTTCAGCACAGAAAAACTTTAAACTACTACTGCTAGAAAATACATATTTCTGTAAAATGTGTCAATTGCCAAAATCCTGTGCTTGACTGAGCCCAAGCATTTGAACATGGGCTTAACACAACTGAACAGCCTTACATGCTGTTGCAGAATTCAGTTTGCTTCAGGTTTGTAAACAGCTCTGGTTGCTCCTGATGCAGAGTAGGACAACTTGAACTTCAAGTGTCACCAGGCAGAGAAAGTGTTTCCCTGTACAGCTTTATTCATTCATCTCTGCTCATTAGCTTATTCCTTCTGGATTCCTAGTAGGCTTCTTCAGAGGAGAATTTCTCTCCTGCCCACTGGAGTTAAGCTTATGTTTAATTTTCAATTTATTGTGCTTCAATGATCATGTTAAGAGCCAACTAAGATCAGACTACAGGGACCAGGGACTTGAAGCTCTTATCCTGTGATGAATTAAATTATTCAAATATAAAAATTTTCTGCCACCGCCCCCCTACAGTTAATCAGTTCCAGCGCACAGTCACTGAATTTTCTGAATCAGAAAAAAATCACAGATAACTGCAAAGCCAAAAAACTGAATATAGTAACCCCTGGCAAACCAGTATATTAGACTGGATGAAAGAGTTTCAGAAACAGAACTACCATTTCCCCATTAGTTGGGAAGTCCCTTCAGTCATGAAAAGACATTTTGCATAGAAATGTGTATTATTTGAAACAACTGTGAAGCAACATTAGTTGTACCTGTATAACTTGGATGTATATATATACATAAAAACAGTATTATTTCTAAAGCATCACAGTGCACGAGAAAAGACACCTTGAATGAGTTTGCTTGTAGTGCCTAAACATACCTTTTTGCTCCTGTGCACACCATTTTTCCAGAGCTGAATATCAGTGCAGTAGTACGTGGTTCTCTTATTCTCATAATAACAGCAGCAAAACGCTGAAACGTGAGCATTGAGACTCTTAGTGATATATTGCTGTAATCATTACGTTAAAACCAAAACTGCATCATCTAAGTAGCAAGTTACACTGTAGTGCAAAGAAATTCCAAGTTCAAACATACTTACTGATCACTCAAAGTAAACTTGAAATGCTTAAATCATAAGTAGCTTCTAACACACACATTGAGAGGTAGAGCCAGGCAGGAAGGGTATTTACCACTGCATTGCTATCTTACTAAGTTCATCTCTCATTACTGTATATGCAACATATAAACAATGCTAACATTTGCATCAGAGCAATAAAGACAATTTTCAAAGTAAATGAAGAAAATTTCCTCCAAATGTCTTGAAATTTGATCTGTTACAAGTAGGATGGAAGACTATCTGCATATATTTTATGATCTGTCTTGTTTCTGTGTCGTAAAAAAAATTAGACAGTGTTACAATACCAGTAAACAGATCAGCTGGAGATCAAAGTTCTGTGTAAACAGAAGTCAGCTACCACAGTAGGACATGGCAGCCCAGTTAGCTTTATCCTTTTATTCTAAGTAAGCATTTCCAAATATTCTTAAACTCCTAGAAGCAAGAGATACTGAAAACTGGTGCGGGCATACACATACACACACACACATAAACCCTTGTTTGTTATATTTAACTTGGACTGGCTCACCATGCAGTCTCATGAATTGTTCTGCTGACATAACCAAGGCGGTAGCGTGGGTTATCCAACAGCACATTTGTCAAAATATGTCTTAAATAATACCGCCAAGCAACATCTTTCCTTGATAGATGAATGTACTGACTGAACATCAGGAGTGCGTTACATAATCCTCCTTTCTCTCTGACATGGAAAACAGTGTTTCATATTGATTATTTTAGCCTACGAGTATTATACAGCCACCTACCCCCTACCTTAGGAGCTATCACGGCATGCTCAAATCTTTGCTGCACTAATATCTTACTCACAATTACGTAACAGCATCACTGGTAAAAGCTTACAGTAACAGTTATTTATCACACATGCCTGTATACATGCTTCAACCTTTGAGAGCAGAGTCCAGGTAAATGGCAGCAAAATCTTAAATACTAAAATAGAAACCCCTTACACCCCAGGAAAACTGAAGTCTTCCCAAGGCATGCCAATTCAACTACATAACATCTAAACTTTTATTAGTGTCCAGCTACTGTGGTTGCAAAAATAACACTTCCAAGAGGAGCCATCCAAAAGAAAAATGAAGCAACACAATTTTCCTGATTTAATGCTCCAGGTCTTCTGCTGTTGTTCAATGTCCCATGCTAAAAAAAACCCCACAGTTTAACACACTACCATTTGGGAACAGCAGGCAACTTAAAAGTCAATATGCAAAAAAATCATTATCAGTTTGTTGTTTCACCAAACTTAGCCATCAGAAGCAGTGAGATGGCAGGAGTACCAGGGGAGAACACGAGGGAACAGAGAGGAATTGAGACTAAAACATGAGTGACTGTGCTGCGACCACAAAAATTCCAGGGGGCAGCTAGATGGGGGAAGCCAGAGAGTATACAAAACAATCATGGCCATATGAACAGCAGCAGATACCAGCTCTACCATGGAAAGCTTGGCCAGTGTACTAAACTGTTGGTTAGGCTCTTTCTAAATCTACCAAATTACAACCTGGTGCAAATCACAGCTACCTCAGTATAAAAATGCTTTTTACTAATTTGACAGAATGTTCTAAGTTTCTTAAAGACTTCTTTTTAAACTATAGTATAAAACTGCATCTATAGCAGGAAGATTTTTCAGTCTATTGAAGCAACCTGCAGCCACAACCTTTGATGTATCTTTTATAGATGAACTCTAATACATTTCTCTTACCTTGGGATTATATTCTGCATTTCGGGCACGAAGCGCAATAGTTTTTAGGTCAAGTTTGCAACCAAGATTCACTGTGGACACAATATTCCTGAAGACAGGTCAGAGAAATATATTAAACAGACAATAAGGAATTCATGTGTCCTCCACTTTTTTAACCAAGGTTAATTGATTTTATTATTATTTTGTTTCTCCAAGTGAGTTAGAATAACATCTTTCCTACTAACAAGAGCACCGAGCAGTGTTTTGGCTCAAGAAGCTCCTTTTTTAGGGCAAGAACTCCTAAAGCATGATTGCTGATTCCTCCTTATCTGCCAGCTATTATGAAAAGTGTCCCACGAGAAGAATCTCTATTTCATTTTGGCAGGAAAAGTTCTTGATTCTGAGAGCCCTCATCACAATCAGAGAAGCTGCTGGAAACAGGGAAAAATGAGTTAGTACCATCTGAAATTTTCCTTGCTATGCCCTTCAAAGAGGAAGGTGCAGAACTAAGTAGGAATGACCCAGGAAGTAAATCCATTGCCAGGAGATAGGATAGCAGGTCTCTAGAAAGTTTAAAAGAAGTTCCTAAATGCAAAATTTTGGGGTTTTGGGAAAACCCTGAAATTTAAAGGTCCTCAGTGGAGAGGGGAGAGGGGGAAGGAGAGAAATATGAGATACTAGTCTTTCAATTCAGCTTATCAACCATTTCTCTTTGTCCCTGCCATAAATTTCTGAAAAAGCCTCTTTAAAACTGAAGTTCAGTGAAAATGCTTCCATACATAAACTTAGAACCAGTTCAAGGGTTTCATTCCCTTCCTACAAACTCAGTGTGAGCCATGCACTAGAAAAGGGAACATTATGAACTCCTAAAGTGGATAGAGTTAAAAGTTACAACGGTCTTAAATGAAGACCTATCTAACCCACCCTCCACTGTTATGCTTAAAAGATGTATGGTTGACAAATCACTAAGAAACTCTTCATATTACTAAGTGGTTTAGTAATGAAGCTAAGCTAAAAATAAAAGCAAAAATTACTCATATTGCTACAGGAGACCCATAAATTCTGAGGACCTCCCTCTCCACCAAAATGAAGTACCCAGTTCCTGATGTGAATTCTGTCCTAAGTCTTCAAAGGGCTCTCTGAGAAAGGACATGATGCACTAACATATAGGGCACTCACTGTAGTTGTGGAACTATCCCAGAACTCTCTGACGCTGGTGTTGCAGGAGTTATTGGAGTCATTGGAGTCATGGGAGAGGGGTACAGAGGTGTGGTTCCTGGTAAAGGGGCTGTGGTAAGAGTCTGTGAATGGAAGAGCTGGGGAGTTTGACCAGATGTTCCCTGTGTTGCTTGCTGTGATGTAGATTGCTGTGCTGCTTGCTGCTGCTGCTGCTGCCGCTGCTGTTCCTCTAATATAGACAGACTGTTGGTGCTCTGGACAGGCTGTGGTGTCAGTCCTGTGCCATATGGCATCATTGGGCTAAAAATTGGAATTCCTGGAGTCATTGCACCCTACAGAAGAAAACACAAAAGAGAAACCACAGATCATGTTGATTCCATTTTGTTCTTAAGAGACAAAGTTTTCAAGGGTCTAAAAATAAACCTACGTAAGTTGAGTTGACCATATCAAACCTGAAGCACATAGTAGTAACTTGTTAAAAACAAAAAGTCCTTGGAAATGCAGCTATTTTACAGAATAAAACATTTGCCCTAGGGGTATGACACATTTCTCACACTACCTTGCAAGCATGTCTAAACTTTGAACCACAATTTAAGTTGCAATTGTTTGAACACAGACTGTATCTGTTGTACCAAACACACTCGTAGCCCAGTCACAATCTTATGTATGTAGTTTAAAGGGCAATCACCAAAATAAAATTAATCTTTCCAACTTGTCAGGCATGCTTCAACTTAGAGGAACCCCATGTATCTGTATGTTTCTTATACCTCTGGATAAACACATTGATGGTTTTAAAAATCTACTAGTATTATTCGATACCTAGAAGACTTTTTCAGATCTGCAAACAAAAAAACCTGAAGTTACATGCAAGAAATGGAAAACACTTTTACAAAAAAAATTCAGATAATAGTTGCATATTAAATCGTTTCCTTTTACCTGAGGGGAGGCTAAGCCTTGAGCGTAGGGTGGCAAACTGTTGTTCTGATCCATGATTCCAGTTATTTCTTTGGTGAGGCCAGAAGTATTTCCTTCAATTACTAAACTTCAAATCCTAGAGCGTTTTTAACCGTTTAAAACATTCCAGCAAAGTAGCTTTTAAAGCCAAGCTGGAAGGGTTAAGAAAACATCAGCTCCAGAGAAATATGAGTTTAAAACACTAACCAAAGCCTGAAAAAAAAAAAAGAGTAATATCTTGAGAATAATATCTAAACATAAAATGAAAAGCAAACCTGTGAGCTGCTGACTCAGATAAGAGACACACACCCACGTATTAATACATATAAGAACATCCACTCGTATGCACTCACACAGGCACAATCCATAAAAATAACCTTTTTCAGGCACACTCCACAGGAATTTTGCAGCGTGATTCCGCTGAAGTCTCTGGCAGGTTACGTGACTCACATGGGCAGGCCTCTGTCTAACTGAACCCTCCTGCACAAACAAATCAGGTTCCTAATGCTCACTCTACGCCAAGCATTGCTTTATCTGGAAAAGCACAGATTTTTTCAAAATTTAATTCCCCTAACTGATAACTGACAAGTTTACTGACACATGGCTTATAAGTCTCTACCTGGCCATTTTAAGGCTCGGGCTTTCAAAAATTATTTTTTTCTTCTTTGAGGAAAGCATCATTGGTCAAATCGTAACTAGGAAAACCTCTCCCATTCACTTCCATTAAATAAAGCACTAACAGACTTCAAACAACAATGACGTGCTTTATGAGAAGAAAAAAGAAATACGTGAAAACCAATTTCAGGTATACAACTGGAACATATACATGATTTTATTAACTATATCTTGTTTGCTGTGTTAGGGAAGTAAACAACAAAAGTAAAGAATTTAAATATGATATCAACGATATAAAATATTTTCCCAGCAATCTGTAAGTTTCTTAACCATTGCGTAGAAATACTCAAGGTCATTTTCAGGCCGGATGCTGGCCACCTCAAAATCTGAGGAAAGCCTGTTCAGTCTTTTGTTTTGTTATTAAGATATGAGAGCTTAGAATTACGCTAATATTTACACTGCGGCGAAAAAGGCCTGCTCTTTTCTCCCCTATGACCATAAGACATGACGATCTTTACCCTCACCGAAGGCATCAAGCAGAGCACCCAGGCTTCACAGCCTGGAGGCAGGGGGGCATTAGAAGCCCAGGGTTTACACTCTGTAAGAAATAAAGCCCTCTCCCCGAGAGCCCAGGTGTGCAGTAGGGCGCCTGCACAGCAGGCATGGCAGGGCCCGGGCGGTCCCTCCTGGGGGCCCCGAACGCGGCTCGCCCGCACCCCGCGACAGGCCCAGGTGGGAACGGGGTCCAGGGGCCGCACCCACCACGGAGCCGGCCCCGACCCCCGCCCGGGGTCCCTTTCGGCCTCCCAGCCGGGCACACGGCAGCGCTGGCCGTGCGATCCCGGCCTCCCGCCCCATCCCGCAGGGTCCCGCCGCTGCCCGCCTCCACCCCGCCCCCGAGCGAGCCCCGCGGCGGGGGCGAGCCCGGCGGCCTCCGCCGCTGCCCGCCCCGGGAGTGCGGGAGTGCCTGCCCGCCTCCCCCGCCGCGCCCCAGCCC
>JAWWEW010000112.1:41338703-41440279 GCA_035583185.1 Anabacerthia variegaticeps | reverse complement strand
CCCTCTGCCTCCCCTCCCCGCTTCCCTCCCCCCGGCGCTCTGTGCGGGTTTGCCTCCCCCTAGGATCGATGGGGAGCAAGGGCTCGGCCTTGCCCTGGGTCTGTGCAGCCCCTCGGGGTGTTCTTGCATGTCCGTGTGGCTTTTGGCACGCTCGGGCGCCTTGAACACTTATTGGGCTTAAAATAAATACCTGTTTGTTCCCCGTGGCGTGGTTTCTTTATAGTGGCTGAGGAAATGCGGGTAATGGTCATATTGCAGAGTCACAGAATTATAAGGGTTGGAGGGGACCTCTGGAGATCATCTTAATCCTACACCCCTGCCAAGGCAGGGTCACCTAGAGCAGGTTACACAGGAACACATCCAGGTGAATTCTAACTGTCTCCAGAGGGGGAAACTCCACGACATCCCTGGGCAGCCTGTTCCAGTGCTCTGCCACCCTCAGCATAGGCAAGTTCGTCGTCATGTTGAGGTGGAGCTTCTTGTGTTTAGTTCATGGCCATCGCTCCTCCTCCTGTCCTTTGTAAACATGTAACTGTGTTGAATGCTGCCTTGCCATAACTGTTAAAGGGAGGTGATGTTTTACACGCCTGAGCTGCTGGCAAGATCTGGCCAGATAGTGTTATTTAGGTTTTTTCCTTGTGGTGCCCAACTCCTTTTTAAAGGGCATCTGTTACTTACTGGTAGTACACCTGTGGCAATCACAAAGCTAGTTGTTTGGAAGCAAATAAGATCACATCAGATTTAAAAAGTGATGCTAATTGGAGTGTAATGATACTGTTGCTTATAGTACTTCGCATGTTTTAAATAGGTGAATCATTATCAGGCATCTAAAATACCCAGTCTATTGAGTCTGGTTCTTGGCTGGTGTAGAGACTCTGTTTTATCAACTTTCCATGTGGTTTTTAGTCAAAGTAGAGGGTCACATACATGCATTTTCTTCATTGTGTCTAGTATCTTCTTCCATCAGTGTTGAGTCACATGGAGGGATGTGCGTGGTGGGGAACATAGCAAGGCATATAAGATGCTTGACAAAACAGGAGTCTGGATGTAGAATTAATATCTAGTCTGTTTCTGTGCTGCCTAAGAAAATACTTGTGCTGAAAGTCATGATTATTCTCTTCTTTAAGGACTGTGCTGGCGATTGCTGGAGAAGACTTTTCGATCGTTGCCTCTGACACGCGTCTGAGTGAAGGCTATTCAATTCACTGCCGGGACAGTCCAAAATGCTACAAGCTGTAAGTCCAGATCTTGCAAGGATTGAAACAGATGAAAGATGTTTTCTATTCCCGACCATGTCACCTGCCTTCTGCTTTAAGCCAAATTCTTAGAAAAAAGCCACAGCAACAAAGTAGATTTTGTGGTCATGTTGACAATTGCTGTAATGCAAGATGTGATGTGATGTTGTAAACGTAGCCAGTGTTGCACACTCTTGAAGCAAGAACCTGATAACAGAATTGTTTTAGCCTGATACGAGGCTTAACGTAAGCTGGGTGGGGGGTTTTTTGGCTGGATAATCAGAAGAGCTTTTGTCTTAACTGTAGCAAAACTTAATCCTGTGGTAACTCATTCATCAGGGCGCTCAGTGTTGTTATGCAAGTGTGTCCACTCCTGCCAGTGTCTCTCTGGTTAACCACGTGGCACTCCAGGGAAGTGCTTGTTTTAGGAAAGGTAAACCTGTCAGTTCTATTATTGAACTTGTTATGCTCATTTTATGCCTTTTTTGACTCACGTAGATAGCATCTTCTTGGTTTAAAACTACATATTGTTTACTTTCATTTGACTGCAGGAGGTGCTTACCTAGTAGTCCACTACCAGCTGCAGGAAACATTTTTTGGTTCTTTTTTTCCCTGTGGGTTTTGTGTTTTTCTTTTTTCCTAAATTGATGGTGCAAGATCATAGGAACTTATGTTTCTCCTGGCTGACTCCTTACTATATGTTTGATTCTGATACTGCCCAAATGGAAATTACTGTGATACATATACATACTGCACACAGTGGCTGTGTGTAATTCTAGTGACAGGCTGAAAGAAGATTGCATTTTAAGGTGTTTTCTGAAGGACTGCTCTGTGTAAGTCTGCATTTGTTAATGTTTGTAGACTCCTGTTTTACTGGAATTTAAATTTCAAGAGTGTGTTCCTGTTGCTAGTGTTCATGAAACATTTTGAAGCTGAGCAGAGAGCTAAGCTTTTGTAATGCATCTGCAGCCCGATAACTTCTGTTGCACTGACACCATAAATGTCACATAACCAGTGTACAAGTTTAATGCAGCCCTCTAGTCCAATGGAGTAAAACTTGTACTGAGTGATAGGATCTGTGGCTCCCCGGCATAAAACAGATCCTCTAACAAGACTGAATTGTAATATATAGGGGTGCATGAAGAAATTAAGAATTTCTTCTTGTCAGTGTTACTGACTGTTGAAGAAAGAGGTGGGTTGAAGACAGGCATCTGTGTGGTCCTGTGCTTGATGAGTCATCTCCAAGACGTAGATTGCAGTTATCTTTCATACATCACAGGTCTGTTACTACATTTTAGACAACTGTTTTTGGTAGCATCAGGAAAACTGAAGACACTCGTGGTGTTCTCATAATAACCTACTGTGTAAGAAAATGCTCTAGTTCATACTAAATCTAAAATTGCAACAAAATGTTATGTTTTTCAGAACAGAACAAACGGTCATTGGATGCACTGGTTTCCATGGTGACTGCCTTACCCTTACTAAAATTATTGAAGCAAGATTAAAGGTAGCTACCTGTATTATTATGTTTAGAAACGTACATCCTTAATGTTATGCTAGAGACCAATAATATTGTATGTTTTAAATATAATTTTTACTGATTTTCTTCAGGTGTTTGTATCTTAACTGTATTGCTAGTAAAAAAATCAGGCAGGGGAAGTTGATGCTGTGTTTTTAATAAGTGTGACATCACAAATTTAAAGAATGGAAGAGCTGGAGAGGAGTGTGTTAATGAGACAACATCTGTTATTTGTAAAACTTTGGAGAGATTAATTTTTTTTTGCCTTGTAAGAAGGCTTTGACTTCTAGGCCAGCATGTTTTCAGTAATGCTGCTAGTTAATAATTTTTGCTTAGCATCAGACTCATCTATAGTGAGGTTACAGAAAATGTAATTCTCGTTGAATGTCACATTTAGTGTTTGACTTTCTTCTTGGATGTGCTCTACCACTGGCAGATGTACAAGCATTCCAATAACAAGACCATGACTACTGGGGCTATTGCAGCAATGCTTTCTACAATCCTGTATTCTCGACGTTTCTTTCCCTACTATGTTTACAATATAATTGGTGGACTTGATGAAGAAGGTAAGACTTTAAACAAAAAAAAGGAAAAAAAGAGTGGCTGAATTTCTTTGAGTGGGTAGCTGTCCCTTTACATTTCAGGTGTACTGATGGAGTAACAAAGTTTGTGTTCCTATTCCTAACACTGACCTTTAAGCGTTATGATATTTACACAGATCAAATACATTTTATGCACCTGATTTGTTTCCTAGTTTTTGCTACTAACTTAATCTTCCATTTCTGAAGGTCTAAAATCTCTTAAAATTATTTGATTACAAATAAAATCTCTACAAGTGAAATCTTTCATACTTAGACTTTAAAAGCTTTAGAGCTTTTCTGGACTTCCTAACTGCACCTTTAAAGGAGATGTTATCGGTAAAATTGTATATATTTTACCCAGACCTGTGAGTGTTGTGGAGGTTATTAAATATGAAGATGTACTCCAGAGACAGGCTTCTACAAAGTTATTTTTAAATGTTAGCTAATGTCTAATGAAAATCTACACAGAAGCTGTAGTTTAATGTACAGCCCTTACACGACTTACTGGGCTCTCGTCCACTGATTTGGTTGAGTTGCTGAAATACTGTGTTCTCTGGCTTTGAGACGGAGCTCAGAGGTGGTCTTGTTTGGGTAATTTCAACCATTCCCTGCAGTCTGTTGTTACCATTAAGTTGTACTGCTTTCCCAGTCTTGATAAGACATGTCTACACTATGTGGAGTCGGAAAGGGAATTAGTCTGCCCTGCATAATGGTAAATTTCAGATTATGAGGGTGCTATAACAGTTGATAAGAATCAGAGTGTAGGTTTGCATGTGTGGACCTAACTTAGGTCCAGCAAGATTGATTTTTGATTTGGCTAGCTTTCTCAGGGCTGTTCAGCTCCCATGCTGTGCTGCCAAGTGCATCAGTCAGTTCAATTGATTCATGTGCAGCCTGTCTGAACAGACAGGCTGGGCTTGGCCAGGTCCTGCCTTTTGACTGGCACATCCTCATCAAGTCCAGATGCTTCAGAGCTACAGTGCATCTGCATCTCTGATGTTGGTGCCAGCCAGTAAACTTTGCACAACCTGGCCTGGCTCCAGAGGGAAGTGTGTAAGAGACCAGAGCATCACCCCTGGTTCTGGGAGAGTGATACATGCTTTCTGGATGTAATTTGAGAACTCTGTCATTCAAGAACAATGTCTAAATTGCTGCTTTGTGTTAGCCTTAGAACCCCAACGCTCTTTGCTTTAGCCCTATGCTCTAGCACGTTTTTCTGCTTTGACTGTGCATCAGCAATTTTTCTGTGGTAAGGACTGTAGAAAACATGTGTTGGAGCGTGATTGTAGCTTAAACAGGCAAAATAACCTTGGATCTTGTACCAGGCCATAACCATAGTGAGCCTGCTGTACAAAGCGTTGTCTGAACATATACTGCAGTATCATTTGGTAAAGGTTTGCTGGGATCTGTGGTGTTCCAGACACTGCTTATCAAGAGAGTTAGTTTTTTTTTGTAAATGCTTTGTCAGTGTTGACAACCTTTCTGAATTGTTATTATATACTATTTTTTTTTCCCAGGGAAAGGAGCAGTATATAGCTTTGATCCAGTGGGCTCATACCAGAGGGATTCTTTCAAAGCAGGTGGATCAGCAAGTGCCATGCTGCAACCTTTGCTGGATAACCAGGTAAAACAGTTTGTTGGGTTTTGGGTGGTTTTGTTTCCTTCCATTATCTCAGTAAACATTTGTGACATTCAAATTAATGTAGCTTTACTTCTGGTGAATATTACTTTTGAGATAAGTTTTAAGTCTCTTACAGGTAGGACCTGTTAATCCACACATTAATAAATTGTGTGGCATTACTTTCTCAGGGGAAATCAAAGTTTTGCTTTGGAATTTTTTCATGGTTTTAATATGTTACTAACAGTGCAGTACCTGTTTTAGAAACAGATAAATGTCTTAATTGGGGAGTTACGTTTCTCATAGAAATCATTTGTGGGTTTTTTTCCTGTTTGGTTTTTTTTCCCTTAGCTCATAACATAAATATACCTGTTACTTAGCATGAAATAATACCAAATTAGGAAGATATAATTAGTACATACATTTTACCACAACAATACACTTCTTTAAGTCCTCAGTTTTGTCCAGCTCAAGATAGAATTTGCTAAGAATGCTCTTATGTAAAACTGATGGAAACTTATTCAATTGAATCTGCCTAAAAATACTCAAAGAATACTTTTGTATTTAGTTGAAGCTGTTAATGGTTGAATGGAAGAAATACCAAGGCATGTTTTACTCATTTTATCTTCTGACATTGGTGTTGGTATTTAGTTGAGCCTGATGTCAACACAACTTTTGTGCTTAAAAAAACAGTAAAGGAGTAAACACTCTTTACCCTTATCAGCTGAGAAAGAAATAGATTTTTTCCTTTTTTTTAATTTAAATAACAACATGTTCTCAGCTTTGACTTAGTTCTCAACTTTATTAACTGAAGGAAATAAAATATATTCTGCAGAAACAAAGTTGTCATAAGTAGTTTTTTATTGTTTATGAGTTTAGGCAAAGTATGCTACTCTTATTCTCCTTTACCTGCTCTGATGCTTAAATTGACGCTTAGATTTATCAGCTGAAATACGCTATTTATTAGGACCAGATGTGCTCCAGTATAGACTTATTTTCGAATTCTAGGTATGCTGAGGGATATTAGTTTTTAAGAAACATTCCTAGCTACAAATGACTAGAGATAAAAGGCTTGTGTGCAGTTACCATGCAGCTAACCTGGTGAGAAGTTTCTGAAGAATTAGGTCAGTTCAGATCTGAATGTTCATTGTGATCTTGTATACGCTGAATGAGCGTGAGACGTGTTGCTGGCTGTATACTGGATCTGCTTCTTATTACTTTTCTAAGAGTATCAGCATTGGCAGACTTCTGAACTGTAAACTGTGTGGAGGAACACTTTTGTCAGCTTTGGGTTTTTAAAACAGGCAAACCTTTTCTTTTTAATTTGTCTAAATCTGTTCATTCTGGTGCTGAGACTGAAACAGTTTTCATGCTAGATGGGTCATACTTCCTTTAAAATGCATTTTCATCTTTTCTTAGATTGGCTTCAAGAACATGCAAAATGTGGAACATGTACCTCTGACTCTGGAAAAGGCTTTGCAACTGGTCAAGGATGTCTTCATTTCTGCTGCTGAGAGAGATGTGTATACTGGGGATGCACTTAAGATTTGCATTGTCTCAAAAGATGGAATTAAAGAGCAAACTATCCAATTGCGAAAAGACTAATTCAGTTCACCTGTAAATAAGTAATCCATGATGTACAATTTGCCTGTGTTATGAAGACATTTGTCTTATTAAATTTTTTCCAAGAAGTTCAACTACTGTGATGCTGAGTATATTGTCTTTGTTAGAAGTGGTAATGTTCTTTAGAAACTAGAGCAGTTCCTGGTAAGGAAGCAAATAAAAGTTACAAGTTAGTTTTGTTCATCTCATCTTAATCTGTTGATCAGTCTAATTCCAATGCGAGTTTAATCCCCTTCTCATAATCCCTTATGCTGCAATATGAGAGAGTTGAATTTATTAAAATTTACACTCACAGGTCGTTCTGATAATGCTTTCAGTTCAGCCTTGGTTTAGTGAAAAAAGCATTTGTTCTGTTTGTGCTACCTTCTCTGCGCTCCATAGATTCCTTTCCCTATATTCTCCTTTAGCTCTCTGACATGCTATCCTGACACTGGACTTCTGTGTACTTATTTAGAGAGACAGCATGGGTCACTTGAAACCAGTTTCACTGTGTAAGAGGGAAGAATGTTAAATGGAATCTTTCAGAGTTTAGTCCTGGACTCTGCACCTGGGGTTCGCTTCTACATCTTCCTTTTTGGTTAATGCCGTGAATTTGAAGCATTGTTGCTTTCTGGCTACTGATGGAAAATGACTTAGTATGGAGATTCCTGAGTGCTTTTTAATGTCTGGGAGCTTTGTTAGCCCTACTACTGCTTTAGATTCTCAGGAAATTGCATCAAGTGTAGTTTGTTTAATGTGCTGTATTGCCCTCCTGGAAACTGGCTGGAGTACTAAGACCTTTAGAAAAAGAACTGCATCACCAAGAGCAAAATAATTTTCTCATGCTCAAGACTCCTTTCACAGTCTGTAGCTATTTAACAAAGGACATATAAAATATGTCGTTGTTTGAGGTGGCATACTTGTTTCTTCAAAGAACAATTTTGCTGATGTGCGTGACCTTACAGTAACCTTGGCCCCTGTTTGGATGTAACTGGCTACCTTCAGTGCAGCATTTTGGGTGCTGTGTATTATTCCTAGCTCTGGCTAATCTTCACCGGCGATGGTAGTCTCAGTCTTTCTAAACAATTGAGATAGTGGATAGCATTTTGAACACCAATAATCGAACAACCAGTGCATTTAAACAGACTGGCTGTGCTCAGGAAATCCACCGAGTGGAATCTTGGAACAGCAGCCGATTCCCAAAGTGTTCATGAAAGCACTTGACCACTGGGTGCCAGTGTCGGGCAGAGTAAGGAGGGAACTGCTCATCCCTGGGGAGTTGGGCAATGAGAAAGGCACACAGCATGTGTCTGACCAACAGTGGGGCTGAAGTCACTTGGTCACACAAGTCAGAACTAGGCATATTCAGGTAATTTAAGGGAATGTTTAATGTTATTTGCAAAAGTCACCTTAGAGGGACAGGGTCAATTGTATAAATGACTGTGTAGCTATATGCTATTTGTACTGAGACAACAGCATATGATGCAATAATTCTAAGAACGCAAAGCTTTGCATATTTAAAGTACAAATCAGCAATACCAAGTTAAACACATGCTCTGTTACTTCCATAAAATTAAAGTACCTTAAGCTCACCTATCTTTGATGTCAGATTTATGTTGAATTGCTCGTGTTTCACAATAGAGTTAGAGTTTTTTCCAAGGCTGGTGAAGCCTAGTGAAACTAAATACTATTTCAGTTGCACAAAAAACCAGCCGAGGGTAACAAATTGACATGCCTGCCTTTGGGACAGGTCTATTTGCAATATGTAAGGTATAAGCAGTAAAGGGAAGGGCGACAAACAAGGGGAACTGTAATTTCTACATTAATTAATTTAATGTTCTTACAGTATGCCAAATGCATAGGAGAGTTGCAGTGATTCCATTGAAAAGTTTTGATAAATTTGGATGCTTTGAGGGTACATTTTACATCCAAAATAAATGCATGTTGACAGATTTTAGGAACTACTGGTTTTAGTTTGAGTTGTCTAGGCTTGTTTCTGCAAGTTCTTTCAGGAGAAACGCAAGGTGTTTCAGATCTCACTTGCAGTCTCACAAGAGGTACAACAGCAGGTGCCTGTTTTCCTGCCACTGTGAGTCAGTGCTATCCTGTTGGCACACTCGTGCAGATGTGAGATGGCCATTTTGTCTCATTTTCAATTTTCCCTGCAGAGTACATGTGTCAGAAAAACCATCAGGGAAAGAACGCTTTTTCACAGGTCTGTTGGACTGAAAATACCAAATTTCTTTCACAAGAAGAAAGTAACACTGCGTTCATTCCCTTTGTGGATGGGTTTGGTACCAGTGATGTGGGAAGGTTTGTTTGCCCCATTTCTAACTTTCCCTGTGCCCTGCCTTGATGTCATCACTTCCCCGGCTCAGAAAGAGGAGTTGCAGGAGTAACAGAAGATGTGTGAGTAAAAAATTATTCACAGGTTGAATTCAGCCAGAAGTTACTTGGTTATTAGTATTAAAACATCCCAAAATTTCAAGGGTGGCTTACAGATAAAAGGCACCAAGAGAGTGTTTTTTTAATCCACCATGTTCCTTAGTTTTGTTTGTGAAGACTGTCATCACCTCAGGCTGGAAAGTAGGAATGCCCTGACAGTCTGCAGCTCTCCTTAGTTGTGTGGCTGTACTTCCTATGTGTAAATCAGCTCCATACTCACCTTTCACCATGTCTACAATGTAAATGAATAGTTAATGAAGCACTTTGAGCCTTACTGGGTTACAGAACTGTCTAGCCAGGTAGGTACAGCTAGCTAGAGGTACAGCTAGGCAAACAAACACTACAGTATCACTTAGGGTTCACAGAAGCAGAGGTCTGGGGTTGGCGGATCTACTTGGCCAGGGGTTAGATGTCTTTAAAACAGTTTTATGTAGGAGAAAGGAGGGAGAGGGAACATGTCTATTTTTCAATCCTTTCCTTAACTTTAAACGTTATGTGTATCTTTCAAAGGATTGCCATAACCTTGGAGGAAGCACTTCTAACCAACTCGTTGAAGAGCTTGCAAGTGGCAGGGTGTATAATGAGCAGTGCACAGCGGCAGGAACAGCTAGCTCGACTTTACCTGCAACAATACCAAAGGCCACCTTAAGATGGCAATAGTTAGTTGCTGTGTAGGCCTCAGCAAAATTACACACGGGGCACGTAAAAATAGTCACACATATTTTACCAGTTTCCCACTATAATATGCTTTGTGGGACTGTTTGTTGAGGCGATGGGAGGGGAGGCTTTATTTTGATCTCTGCCAAATGGCTGTGTAGCCTTGCTTATATAAGGAGCTGTACAAGGTCAGAATTAGCCTCAAAAACTAGGTTTGGAAAGCAAAGTCTACGTTATTATTTTTGGATATGTTTTCAGCAATATTGTTTATGCATAAGATACATTTTGTGTATGGAGGAGGGGACTTGTTACTATGGAAAGTGAAAGTGCTTGACAAGACATAAATATTGCATATATGCTTCTAAAAGCTTAGTTCACTATATCATTCAAGGATACCTTTAATTTGCCTTTAACTAAAACCAAGAATTTCTTGAGGCTGCATCATAAAATGTTGTTGTATAAACCAAATACCAAGCTTTCCCACTCTAGGTTGGCTTTTTTTTTTTTTAACAGTAGGATATGCCTTTAACACTACATTTGCCTAGTGTGATGGGAGTCAGGCTGCTGACTAGAGAAAACCATTTAAATTGGAATTAGAAAGCACTATATGAAGTATAGTAGTTTGAAGTGGTCCTACAGCAACTTACTCTTTATTCCTTTACATTATTTGTTTACTTAGGGCACATAGTTGTAATTTTCCGCACTTGATAAACCTTTGTCGATACCCTATAGTCATCCATCCTGGAAAGCAAGAGAAAGCTGCCTTGGCAAGTGATCTCCATTTAACAGTTTGGGATTTTACAAACCTAAGCTTGGGGAGAAGTGGCAGGAGCAAGTGGGGACTGGTTAAAGCAACATTCATGTGAATCTGAGCAAAATAAAGTAGTCCTGTTTCTCTCCAGTCTAGTAGAAGATAGTTTTTAGGAGCATGAAGTAACTGCTGCTTTATTCAGGGTTCCTGATCCCAACTCAAGAACCAACTTTTGCGTAGAAGGGATTTGGAAATGACAGCTTTCAAATTCCTCCTTTCTCTTTCTTTCAGCCTTTGCTTTTGTTCAGCATGAATGTCCTTTGCTTTTAGGCCATTTGGGGCAGTCATAAACCGGACAATAAGGCACATGGGCCTGAAGTTAACTAAGATTTGCCTCCCGATCTGTCTTCTCAAGCCAAATTCCTTTTGAGAAAGGGTTTTGTCTGTGTGAGTGCAACAGAGTGAGACCAGCCTTATATTCTTTCAACACTGATATGTAGTCAGTTTAATTGTATGAACCATTTTCTGTGTACTTCCTTTTCTAAGCAATTTCAACAAAGTATACATAATTACAAAAACATGGTTTAGCAGAAAAAACAAACAAACAGAAAATCCTGAGTATCTTTCCTGTTAGGCTGTTCTTGGCCCTTTTCCTAACAGTTGCTGGCAAAGTTCAACTTCTGTTCATTTCGGAGGCTCAGATGGGGGTAGGGATGGACTTCATTGTAGTTTACGATAATTAATATTCTTTGGCACAAGACACACATTAAAGAGGTACAGGCAAGAGAGCAGTCACGATACCAGAAATTCAACCAGTTCCTTGCACTTTAGCTCAAAGAACCAGAAAAAGAAAGTTAAAAAAAACAAGATTCCCCTTTTTGCTGAGGAAGAGGAACAAGATACCTAAGTTTGCAGTGTTACACAGATACTTCACAGTTGAGGTAAAGTGCTTTTGTCTCTCCTGAGACCTGACTTCTCCGAAACAGGTATTTCTGTTGCTTAGCTATCTATAGCCACACAAGTTTGGTGATCTCCTTGATGGTTCTACAAGAAGTCTCCAATGTGCTGATTCACTTGGGTACCCACCCAGGTGTGGGTATGTGACACCTACCCAGTGTGTTACAGTGGTAGTGGCCAGTGCCTGGCCCACTGAAGTGGCCTAGCTGAACCAGGGCCAATTCCCTGTTTAACCAGGCTTTGTGAAAACTCTCTGTCATCAGCTTGGCAGTCCAGCCTGGTGGATGATTGAGCTCTTTATTGGTCTTTCAATGCTGTGCTCTCATACTGGAGACCCTGGGAGGCTCAGTTGAGCACCACTTCTCCACAACCAACCTGGGCTGCTGATGGAGCCATACGCAGCTGGGGATACATGGGAGGTGAAAGATGCTGTAGAATGCCTTGAAAGTTGCACTCAGGAGCCCATCCTCAAAGTAGAAAACGTATCTCTGTTTGTAGCTTGCTTATGCAGCAATGCAAAGAACCTCATGCACTGAGTCACCAGGCAGTTAAGAGGGCTGATGGGGTTAAAAACCCCACAACAACAAACCATGAAAAATAGTGAAGGGGGGGCTTTTTTCCAGGATTTATTTTCTTTTTGGAGAAAGCTACATTCCAGTTTCACTGCCTTGTGCTTGATCTGAACTTTTTTTGACACATACCTTTGAATGTAGAATGGTTAACACAATCTCTGTTAAGTCCCATGGCAAACAAACATTTTGGTGAGGTTGGTATGTGTTTGCTAGTTGCAGACAAACCGATCTCATTAGAACTGCATTTACAACTTTTGCCAAGCATTTTGAAACTGGTTGACATGCACAACAGCTGCCTGAGCTGGAATGAGATTCCATTCCCTGCCTCCATGTTATTAGTGCAGGGGATGTCTTGATTAATGACAATTAGATGGGATTTTTAAAAGTGAAAGATAATTTGTCTTTGGAGGAGCTATGCAGTATGTTTTCATTCTCTGATTTACAGTAAGTCATGAAGTCTAGGTTTTTATGGCTTTTCACAAAAGCTGAGAGAAGTGCTCACCCTTAGGTAGCCCACAAAATTTGAAGTAAAATTATTTTAATGGGTGATGCAAAGTGTTTTCAGCTGGTACATTAAACTGCTCTTTAAAAAACACAACCAAACAAGATTTCAATGTTGACAGACTTTTCTCATCCAACTCCTGCATAGGGATCGCTGTGCAAGGTAGGGGAAGGAGAACCTTGCCATGCACAGTCTGTGGCATATTAAGCAAATTTACATAAACTCAATGTGAAGGTCACTGTGATATATGGCTCAACTTGGTCTACACATTTGTTGGATTGGTGTATAATAGAGTTTATCTGCACTCCTCCACTCTGTCACCCTGGTGGCCAGTGTCTCCTTGCCAGCTGTCCTATTTCAGCCAGAGCACACGCTTGATCACAGAGGAAAGCATTTCCGCAGGAACGTGAGGACTTGATTTCCCCCTCATTTCTCCAGGCCATCAGTGCAGAGCTTTTGAGCTTACAGTCTTGAATAGACAGGCGCTTGATTCAGTGCAGGATATTGCATCTAAACCATCCAATGTATTTTTTTGGCTCTACAGCCTTTAAAGTCAGTGACTGTGGTGCCCTTCACCTCTGTTAAAAGGCTTCTCTGTCAAAAGGACACTCTCCATCAAATACAGTGAAGCACCAAACAGCCAAGATGCTCTTCTCTGAGCAGCTGGGGAGTCACAGTGGCAAAAGCAGCATCTATATGCAGGCATTCATATGCCTAATTTAACCCAAAAAAGTCCTGTACAAACATTTAAGAGAGGTTTCTGGCAGTTTAGTTTAAGCCCTGCATTTAGTTTAAGCAGAAAAAAAAGCAGAAAAGCTGCACTCATATTCACTCTGCAGAAACCTAGAGCTCTGAGCTCCAATTCATGCTCCCAGATAAATTTAACTATGGTGCCAGAAGTCACCATTGCAGTCAAAATAAAAAAAACAACAGTGAATCAGACTCCTGAGTAAGTGAGGTCCTTTTGCCTGGTTGGCTCAGATTAAAACAAAATAAAGAATAGAATTCTCATAAGAGAATACACTTACAGTGATTTAACTAATATTTTGACCTGCACAGGTAAAGGACTTTTTCATAAACTCTTTCCATTCAAAGCCAAAATGCATTTTGGAGCTACTCCAAGAGTTTAGTTTCTATTAGAGGCTACACAAATCTGCCCTTTTCTTGCACCATGTCCTCCTCATGCTATTGCTAACAGAAAGAACATTGAGGCCAAGCTATCCAACAGCAACTAGTGGATGATCCTTGAGTGTCAGTTTTGAGATCCCAGAAGTAGTCTTGACTCTGAACTGGAAACTAAAAGCCACCTGTTTGTTGATTTGAACTGAATTGCTCCATTTAGTCTCACTACAGAGAAGGTAGATTTAGAGATTTCAAGCTTAATCTTAGAAGATGTGAAGTGGGTTCATGAGAGATAAAATTTTCTGTCCACATCCCAACTCACATCCAGGCACTTGGTCAGCCAGTGTGGCTCTAGCTACAGTGTTGGACTACAGGATTGCTGCCTTATAAACGCCAATTGTAAGTTTTAATGAGACAACCCAATTAGATGGCTTGACAGACCATCACAACAGTGACGCAACCGCACTCAACCCCCATTACAGAAGCAGCAGAATTTCAAAGAACTGCTATTAAAGAAAAGTCACAGAATAGCTCGCACACGGCCCTGCAAACAACAACATCACCCACAGGCTGTGTGAAGCAAGGGAAAGGGCTGTGAGAGTAAAGGCAGAAACAAGCCAAGGAAATTAATCCAAATACTGATTTTTCACTTTCTAACACTCAGCATGGGCATAGCTTCAGTTTCAGGTACCATCTATGAAATACAACTGCTGTGCATAATTCCCACTGTATTGGTGCAACAGTGCCTACAGGGAGTTACAACATGGCCTTTGCAAAAGTGCACATGTACAAAGTCACTTGTGCCAGGCACTGCATTACATTGTCTTACAGATACCCACTGATGCACACAACAGTATTCATTGATGCCCCCACACTCACAAGACATTTCTTTCCTGAAAGCCAGAGAAAATTTTGGTCTCTCTTTTGTCACAATTTTTTGTCACTCCTGACTGCAGAGGATCAATGGATGTGGATTTTAAAATTTTGTCTCCTCTTCATCCTCGAGGGAATCATTCATACATTACTTGCTGTCCCTCGTGGTTTGAACTAGCGGCCTGGCCAACCCCACAGCTTGTTACAGACAAGTTCTCTGAATGCTTAGCCTCAAACTACTTGTTTTTAGCATGTTGACCCCAACACCAAAAATGTCACCAAGACACAATCCAATTATTGGAGTGTTTGAATGACACTCCCAAGACAAAATTCCCTTTGCAGAGCGTGATTCTCAGCAGTTACAGTCCTCTCCTGTTGGCACTGAAAAGCACACCAAACAGAAGGTTCTGCAGGCTTGGCAAGGTCCTGCTTGTCAAACCAGAGAGCATTTTAAGAAGTTCTTCTCCTCTCCAAATGAACCACTTTGCCTCATTTTTACATTTGTGTCAAGGAGGATCCAAGACTAACAGAGAGAGTAATGAAAGTTGCTGGCTAGTGAATCCTCAGTGGCTTGTCAATGGTATTTTCCCTAAATTAAAGATCCATACACACACACCCTGCTTGAACTGCATGACACATGCATTACAGAAGGAAATCTCAAGGACTGAGCTGATTCTGAGAGGACAATTTGTTCATCTTGCTCATGAGAGTGAAGGAGACCCCTGTGGTGCTGCTGCAGTACACTGAGAGAGATGGAGGCAGCAGGGGCTCACGTGGCTGTGTGGAACATCTGTTCTGCCTTACGGATGCTGTCCAAGTCTCTCTTGCCAGCCTACTGCTCGCCATTATTCAAAGAAGTATAACACAGAGACACCTCCTTTGCTATCAGCTCTGACTGAGCCCTGTCCCAGTAAGCTGTTGGTGGGAAGCGTCTACCAAGAACTGGGAGGCAATGTATTGTGGTTTCAGAGCCAGATGCAGTAACCATGACATAGCTAGAGCTGCAACACAGGCCACCACAGATTGCAAACCCTCTGCCTGTTTTTCATGTTAGTATAAATCACATGACACCATGTAAACTATCACTGCCAGCTCTTGCCAGCCTCTCGGGAAGATCCAACAGACCACAACATGTCAGTGGGAGTTTTGCCTTAACAAGTCCAAACCAAGTTACCCCAACCCTTGTGAGCAAAGAGCAACACTTCAGGAGGAGAATAGATGAACTCTGTAGCACTATAAACATGTCTGTATTTGTTTCTGCGGGGTAAAATAGTCTGTCAAGCAGCAGATCATTAACACATAGTTAGGTAGTCTTCAATAAACTGGTGCCCAACTACTGTGGCAGTAGATGATAACCTAGTGCACGGTAGCATCAGTGAAACCAAAGGGCATCCCGTTCCTAGCCACCACGTAGTCATAGCTCTGGAGGCTCCGACATGTGCAGCAGTAAGTCATATGCTTTAAGAAGAGGGAAGACAAGGCAGGACAACTTGAGATGGAGTGAAAAAGCTGCTCTGCAGACAGCAATCTCACTGTAGGTGCAAAAGGTTAGCAGGGTGGAAGATACACACCCAGAACTGCCCTTACAGCCTTTGTCCCAACTGCAGAGAAGGGGATGTTAGCTGGGAGTGACTTTTCTGTACACTTGCAGTACAGACACCAGTGAGGAGCTGCTGTCACAGGGATGTGGTGGCAGTGTGCACAGTGACTGCTTTCTAGGGGCACAGGCTTAATGAGGGAAGACAACCGCCTTGTTTTCCATGTTCCATCCAGAGCCCTAGAGCCAGTGGCAGGTCAGACCTCCACAGACTTATGTCAAGGATTAAATAAAAGGCAAACTTCTGTAAAGAACTAAGTGAGCCTGCAACTCTAGGCCAAAATGTGGATGTGGGTCTGCAACGCGCCTCTCTTGCATAGTACCCTGACACACTACTCAGGAGGCAGAAAACCAAACCCAAACAAACAAATGAAAAAGGTAAGATGGAAGAAAAGAATTACATGTGTCTTACAAGGCTGTTAACTACAAGATGAAAGTCTCGCATGCAGTGACTGCAAGGTTAGGCCAGTCAGTGAAACTTGGAGCAGTGGACAGCAATGCCACCTAGGAGAAGCAGAGCAATAGCAAGCACTGAGGTTTTCAAGGTTTTTCCTGGCGACAGCTTTGATCCTTACGTTTCCTCAGTCAAATGACTGAAATACGAACTTGAGATAAGCATAGTGCAAAGCTCTGAAGTCTTCCTGCCCCCAGCCGCTTCCTTCCCAGGAACTCAGGCACCTGTGTGGCAGTGTGTCACAACACCTCAAAGTGCAGCACCACGGCTCGGTGCCTCATGCGTATCTCCCCTCTGCCCTCCGAAACCCAGCCGAATTTGTCACAATGGCTCAAGAGGGAGTGAGGCTGGCTCTCCTCCGCTGGCCCTCTCACAATAGAGGATTGCCCTATTTGTGTGTGAAGGAGAGGGGCTGCCGCCTGGGCTGCAGCCCTCGCATCTGTAAGGGCTGGAGACAAGCCGCACAGATAGGCAGAAATCAATAAGCTGGCGGATCAGAGGGCCCGGCGGAGGAGCCGCTCCGTGCACACGCACAGGGGCTGAACATCTGTCAGGCAAACAAAAAGCAACCCAAGCGGAACAAAAGAGAGGATTATTTTAACTCAAGTTCTTCTTCGGTCTCAGCAGGCAATGTTCAAGCCGTCCTCGTATTCAGACACTGAGGCCTTATGGAGTACGGGCTGTCCGGGAAATGCCAAACACTGTTACCACCAGACAAAAGAGGGGTAAAATGAAAAAAAAAAAAGTAGATATGGAAAATTCAGACTGACTTGTTGAGGGCGATCGAGCAGGGGGAAGGTGGAGGGGCACCAGTAAGGGGGTGGAGGGCAGGGAGGACAGTGTGACGACGTGATGAAGAAGTTGATGACAGATCTCCACAGCAGTACTTGAAAACAAAGCTGATCATATCAAACATGCCACAGAAGCACAAAATATTGTCACACAGATATGGATTGACAAGCTCTAAGGCTATGCCCCCCACCTCCCTCCCTCGTGTGAAAGGGCAGGTCACTGCAGACCTTCTGCTCATGCAGGCAAACCCCGGGGAGTTGGTAGAGCTGGCCTGGTACCCCAACAACCTCGTCACCTGGAGGAAGTCCACCTTCGACCACAAGCCCCTCGCACTTCTGGGGGAGCAAAGGATTTTGGATAATCTCAAAAACAAGCTGCCGTGCCTCTCCCCTGTGCTTTGTGTTAGCCAGCATACATGGTTACTTTGCAGCTTGGTTTCTCCATCGCAGCTGTCTCTTCTAATTGCCATGTCATATATGTGTTAGAAATAGGTGCAAAACAGTGAATTCAGGATGAAACATTTAGTAAAAATCATATTTTGCCTTAAAATGTCAGAAACCTTCATCTTTTCTGAAAGAAAGGAGATCATTTCACAGTTAAGAACACCCTGTGTTGCATTCACATGATGCTGCTCTTTGCCCTGATGCTGCTGTTGGCCTGGTGCATTTTCAGATGGAAGTGTTACTAGGGAAGAAAACCCTCTAGGTTTTGGGATTTCTTCAACGGTTTCACAGTATGTAAGCTGCTTTCACTGCTGAAAGCAGAAGCTGTTCTGGATAAAGGTGAACTTGCTTAGCAGAAGTTTCTGAACTTGCAGCTCCACGGCCTTGGAGACATCCACCCGTCAAGTATTAGACCACAGAATCCTACAAAATAGATACATGTATCAGTCCTGAAATTGACTTGCCATAGAAGACATGGGTTCTTAATGGCATTTTAGGAAGTCTCACACTGGTATTTTGGGTCAGCTTCATTTAATTATGCTCTGTTTGGGGTGGGGAAGGGATGTGAACTGGAAGGTTTTGACTTCGGGAAAACAGGCTCATTTCTTAAAAACCAGCTGCTGCCTTATCTTAGAAGCTTCTCAATTTCCTTAGCCTTGTTTACAGCACCAGACACAACTGGGTTAGCTGTGAGACCTCCAGGATGACCCTTAGAAGAGAGTAAGGCCTGCCTTTTTTTTTTTCTTTCCCGGTGAAAGTGAAAGAGAAAGAAGGGCTGCCTTCCCCATCCCTGGAACGGGTCTTGGCTCCAAGTACCAGCCGGCCACAAGTACCTTCTTGGATCTCTTGAACTCAGTCTACACATCAAGGAGGAGTAAGTAAGGCTTTGAGGGATTTACGCCACCACTGTCTTTTGCTCACAGGTACCACTTACCTGAGAGGAATCAAAGGCAGGAGACAAGGCACTGCAGCCTGGTGCTGGCAGCACGTTCTTTCATCACAAGCAAACAAACAAGGGCATCTGCCATAGATGCAGCACCTCTTTTTTCCCAGGAGCTTCGCTCAGGCGTACCGTGAGCATTTCATAGTTCATAGCTAGGACAGTAGCCTCCACCAGCCACTGAAGATGCTGCAGACCTGGTTAGTTTCACCACACATATCCTGGAGATTCCCCAGCGTTCATGGAAAACACAAACTGAGGTTCAAGCAGTAACAACATAGCCTGAATGCTACACTGCAGGTCTGTGCACGGAGACCAAATGCGGTCCCCTGTACACGTCCTACACAGATCATGCACACATACCTGGACTACCTATCCAAATAGTGAAAGGGCTTATGAGACCAGAAAGCTCAAACTCTCTTCCTAAAACACAGATTCAGATGCCAGTCTTCGGCATCTCCTTATCCAGCCTTCACTGGTCCTGAGCTGTCAACTCTTGTACAAGGAGACTTGTCCAGCTTTCCACTGAGCAGAGTCCCAAACTCAGAAGCAGAATCTCCTTCCCACTGCTGCTTCTGGCCTGCCCAGGTTGTTGTTGACTTTCCTTCATCAGCAGTTAATCAATTCACCTGCAGCCTCTCCTGGATGCCTCACTTTGCCTGGGCTGTAGTTTTTCACAAGAAGTTCCAACCAACTGCTTAGTCATGTCTCAGGAATTTCAGGGGTCCTCTATTTTCTTTTTATAAGCAGTTCTCATACCATCAATAACAGATCAATACTTTCTTTTCTCACTGTTAGGATATCACTAATATTGGTCCATAGTCAATGGTTTTCCTTAAAGCCAAAGCAGTCAAGCTGGTTTTGCTCTTTTGGGTTACTTTTTGCCAGTCTTGAACCACAT
Organism: Anabacerthia variegaticeps; assembly: GCA_035583185.1. NCBI lineage: Eukaryota > Metazoa > Chordata > Aves > Passeriformes > Furnariidae > Anabacerthia > Anabacerthia variegaticeps. Next base: position 41,420,718 of record JAWWEW010000112.1, on the reverse strand, counting down.
GCAAGTCTTATGTTAAGACATACAAGAAAATGCTTCTAGAGAGCTGGACTTTAGAGAGAGGCTCTTAAAACAAGGGGTTTGATATTATGCTGTTAAATTATATAACAAAAGAATAATACAAAGCTAAACATTTACAGGAGAGACAACTGTTCCACATGAGGAACAGTTATGGTAAGGGAACAGTATAGTACATTGTGCAATAAAACAGGGAGGATTTTGCCCTTTAGTTTGTACCATAGAAACATGCTCCTCATTCTCCATGCACACTGACTCCTCCAGGTCAATGAAAACAAGAAAGAAAGGTAAAAAAACTAGTAAAAACAATCAATATATGTGCATCTGTTTTGTGACAGTATGCAACTTTGCCCTTGGAAAATAAGTATGTTTGAGGTGTTTAATTTCATCCTTGTCTATCAGCAATGAAAGAGAAGCCATCTTATCGGGAGGATCTTTTTTGAAGGGGATTGGGTTTGAGTCAATCTGGCTGTGAGAATCTCTCGGATGAGGAGTCATTGGAAGTGCCTTTTTTGCACACGAAGTCTGACATGACCAGTTCCTTATAAAAACTGGGTTAGGGTGTGTTTTGATGCTTGCGAGGTTGCACCACAGGCAAAGGGTGAACCTGGAACATGAAAGTCAGGGACAGGGAACCTAGACGGCAGAAGGCACTGGTCACCTGGGAGTGGAGACCGACAGATTTACTCTGATTTATGAAAGCAAACCTCTCCTGAGTTTGATGGTTCTCATTTCCTCTGAAACCATGGAGTACCCTGCATCCTGTCATGCTTTTAACTGAAACATTCTCAAAGTGCTTTTAACTGAAACATTAGAGAGACAATGCCAATGTGTGATGTTAGAATGACTTTGCACACTAGTTGACACGGTCCATTAGAATGCAGCTTGGGCACTCCTGCTCCAAGAGCCTAAAAGAGAGATAGGACTAACCAGTGACTCTCAGACAAGCAGCTGTGACATGTGCCATCACAGTAAATTAATGGTGGCAACAGTTTTGACAGTGTAAGTCAAAACAGAACTGAACAATCAGAGCAAGTTTTTGTCTTGTGGCTGCAATGAATTCCCTAGTGACTGCATGCAGCCACTATTATTGTCTTTGAGAGTCACTGCCCTAAGAGATGAGTTCTTTAACAAGTGAACAAATAACTCAATTATAAATTAGAACAGTACATTCCTGAGAGGAGCTCAGCAGCCTCTTCTCCCATTAGCAACAGTGGGAGTTGCCATGCTCTGCACATCACCAAGTGATAACTATTCTCATTCCCTTCCTCAGACAACTCTCATGTAACTGATTGCTACACAATGTCATCCCAGTTTTCCTCTTTTGGATACCATTTGCTAGTATGTGGGAATGTGCTGATTTTTGGTCAAATTTCAGCCTAGAAAAAACAATCCAGTTACACAAAACCAAACAGAAAGGGCAGAGGACTGGAGATCAGTTTTATCAGATGATAAGTGAACTTTTTGTTGAAAAGTATTTATTGAGTACTCACTTTGTGGATGTGCTTGTTCTGTCAAGGAGAGAGAAAAATAACATAATTCCAGGATCTAAAACCAGTCAAGAAATCAAACTCAGGCAGTTTGAAGATTATAGATTGGTCAATCTGAATTATGTGAGGAGTACAGATAAAATAACTTTCCTCCAAGGAAAAGTATGTTTATTAAATGTATTCAGTGGGCATGGGGAGCTTCCTGCAAGGAATAAAGTGTCCTTTGAATCGTGGTAGTGTGGTACTGAAAAGCAGAAGGGGTGAAGGAATTGTGAACAGCTGGTGAGTGGCAGCCCTATACCAAAAGAATGAAGTGTGGAGGAGGGGAGAAGGCAATTAAAAAACCCCAAAACAACAGCAAAAAAGAACTAAAATCCTAACAACAGTAAAACAGAACCCAAACAGAAAAACAAAACTGAAGTGTTGGGAGTGTACTGTCAAACACCAGCTTCCCATGGACTGTAAGAGCAACAGAAGCCATTGTCCTCTGTTGGGGGTGGGAACCATAAAAAACAACAAGTTGGGCTGGGAACATAGCTGCTGTGTGTTCTCACTCACATTTCTCAACTAAGACCAACAACTCTGGCTCTCTCTTTCATATGAGGGATGCTTCACAGAGGATGAGTACACTGCTGCCTAGCTGGGGAGATGATCTGTGAGCACTTACCTTCCTTAAAAAAAGAACCAAAAAACCGAACAGTTAGAATGTGATTAGCTCACTAAAGCTCTCAGGTGACGAATAAACAATGGCTCCGTGTCGGAGTGGTGTGGATGTGGGACAGGGAGGCAGTCAAGCACGCAGTGCAGCCTGTGGGCAGTTCCAGGGAAAGGTTTGGGCTGGGGTGGTTGCAGGCGGCAGCACGCCCTGCTCCCGGGCACACAGCTGGCACAGAGCTCCGCTCCGCAGCTCCGGTCCTCACAGCTGCGCTCACTCCCGACAAGAGGAAGACAAGAGGTTTATGCTCAGCCTCAGGCGAGCCGCGCTGACTCTCTCGGCGAGCTTGGCCCCTTGGCACAGCATTATACAAATTTGTCCTTGCGTGCTTCCACTTGGCGCGGCAGCTCTTCAGAGGTTTGGGCACTTCTGCCGTAGAGGCTGGGCGGAGCTGCCTGCTCCCCTCCAGACTGCTGGGGACCTGCTCCTGGCTGAGGCAAGCTCGGCACGTCCTGGAGGGCAAGGGCACAAGGGCACAATGGCACAAGGGCACAAGGGCACAATGGCACAGCGCTCGCCCCGTGCTTGTTACCCCAGCTGCGCTGGAAGCTGGGCAAAGCAGTGCACAAAGATGCTTAAAAGCAGCAGGTGATTTTGGAGAAAGGAAAGATTAAGGAAACAGACTCTAACTGAGCACCAACAGTGATGTGTAGCATTGTGACAGATATGGAGAAGCGATAATGGAAAAGTTATTCACCGCTTCTCACATTACAAATATTAATGGGCTTTACCTGAAACGATGTGACAGCGAGGTCAAAACAAATCGAGGAAGTATCTCTATATAGTATCAATTATAAACACAAAGAGACAAATCTAGATAAGAACAGTCTATAAATGCAATCAACACAGGGGTACAGCCTGAACTCAGAAGTCCTTAAGTCACAGAATGCCAGATACCAGGAGGATAACAGGAAGAATTGTCTCTCTTTGCTAGCCATGTTTTTACACGGTGCCATCGACCACTGTTGAAGGCTGGAAAGATCTTTACTGAACACAAGTGTATAGTCTTGTTTTCTTCAATTTTTTTATTTGTCCTTTGAAACTTGGTATACTCTGTTATTAAAACCAAACTTGTCTTTGAAGCAAATATATCCAAGTCACATGTATACAAAGTGCTATGTTAACCTTACTGCCACATGTTTTGATGTTCAGTATTTTTAAACTTTTTAAAAGGCTTCTGCTCATGGATGGGCTCATTTTTTTCAGGGCATGATTGACAGGGGTCTATTTCAAAATAACTCCCATTAAGGGAAAAAAAAAAAAAAGAAAACTACCTTAATGGTGAAGCAGGGAATGACAGCAGCAGACAAAAGATCATTGCTTCTTTGTTCTTGAAATCTGAAGCAAATACACAGAACTCCATTGTAGGACTTTTTCATGCACAACATTGTCTCCCTTGACCCCATGCACATCTGCAGCCTGAAGTCCTCTGTTATCTCTGGATAACAGCTGTTGCATCACTGATTATTCATCAGCTCCACTTCAGTCTGCCTAAGGTGCTGTGAAAAGCCCACAAGTTGCCGAATTTACTAAGTGAGTCAAGATAAAGCCTTAAATTGATGAAAAAAAAAATAGGAATAACAAAGGATAACTCTTACTGGACATTTTGTTTGGTTGTCTGTAGCACATGGGCCTATACTTTCACATATTAGAATTGGAGAATTGTTTTAAAATATAATAGAATCCTCCAGTTTTCTCATCTAACTCCTTTATACTTTTTATTTGGCCTTGAAGAGCAAAATGTTGGACAAGGAACACATGCAGTCAGTACTGGAGAAACAAGCAAGCCCTTCAGTTATATGATGTGAAGAAGCAGAATTTGCTGAGCAATTAATTAGCGAGGATTTCCAGTTAAAAGAAGGTGACTGAAGAGCTATGTGCACAACCAAACTCCTTTGAATGCAAATACTCCTTGATCTTTATTTGGGGCAGCGGAAGTAATTTCTCTTCTGTCTTCTCACACTTGCTATGGAGACCACAATTCAGTATGTACCTCCTCCCCAGGTAATTCATCTTCTGGGGTCTTCCACCACCACCTCCCCCAACCATTTTCCACCCCTACCACTCCCCAGTTACCAATGCTCATATTCCCACATGGGTGCTAAATCCCATCAGTTTTTCTGTCCGAAGGCTAAGGATGGAAGAGGATTTCTTTGATCTCCAAGACTCTTTCATGGGTCATTTGAGAGGTGAGGACAGGAGAAGGTGAAGATTTCCAGTTTATCATCAAGGCATTGATGGCCACCAGATTGCTGGGAACGTAATAATGGATATTCCTGAAAAAAAAAAAAAAAAAAAAAGAGGTTGCTTTGCAGCCCAGCACTAAGTTGTAAATGAGCTCCTGTTGTAAATTTATGAAGTGTAGGGACTCACCCTAAGCAGGTGGCTCTGCAGTGATGTGCAGCTTCCAGTTATCTACTTACAAATAAGTTGTACACCTCCTGTCACTGAAATATCTGCACAGTCAGTGTGTGAGTTTAGTTTAGTGTTACAGAGTCCACAATGTGCTCGGCATATTTCTGCAAATATGAGCCCACCTTACAGACTGTAGGCCAGCGAAAACAGTTTCTGTAGAAGCCCCATAAGAGGCAATTACATGGCCCAGAGACCTGGTACTGGTGGCTCATTTGCCTTGTGACCATCTGTAAAGCAGACTGCTTAGAAGTCATCACTCTTTGATCTCTCCAAATGTGAAGGCGCTACAAGTGCACAAATGTTGCAGGTAGCTGCAGTTTGTCTGTTGGAATTAAGAGTATTGTAGCTCAGGTATAGTCTGCCAACACTGAAGTCTACTGAAATGATACAGAGGGACAGAGTTAAAAGTAGATAATTGACCTTTGTTCCAAATTCCCTAACTAGATTGCAAAATTTTTTTCATGCTCTCAACTTGTCTTTTGTCTCTTGCAGTTCATCTACATCACATCCCTTGCAATTATATCACACTCCCTTTGTATGTATGCCAAGAACTTGCTGAGGACTTACAAAATCCTTCTTCCTGCTTGTTTACCTGTTTGGTACAGGATTTCTGCCTTTCTTCAGAAAGCAGTTCTGCTATAGCCTCCTTCTGTTGGGCAATATTATGCAAATTGCATAGATTAAATTGCTGTATAATGGTTGATCAGCTTTTCCTTATTGTTTGCCATTTGCTACACAGGATTTGTGTGCATTTAAGAGTTTTATGTGTTTAATAGTTATTTAAGAGGCTTAGCATAGCTAATACGTTCAAGCAGTTCTGTCCCTCAGACTAGTGAGAAGTAAAGGCTACCTCTGGCATCAGTGAATTTGACTGGAGAAGTTTTAGAAATTTTTTTAAAAGCCTGAGTAGCAAAGTTGCTTAGGAGAAGGTACAGCAACTGCTGACATTGTTTGGAGAGTGTGCTGCTGTTTACCAAAACTCTCTTCTGCCTCTTTCTTGATAAAAGGAGCTACAAAGCAGGCCCACCTCCCACTGGAGGGACGGTTCCAGCAGGATGCAGGTCTCCAAATTCCATGTTTTCTATTACAGCATGTTTCCACTCATGTACATGCAAATGCTTGAATTCACTTTGGCACGAGCATGGACTCCTATTCCGGCTCGAGGCTGGTTGCAAGAGAACACATAGGCATTTCCTCTCAGTTGCCAGATCCTGTTCTCATTAACGTTTTGCCAAGGCATTAATCATATCCCAAATCCCATGTGCCCCTGAGCAGACTTTCCCTCCCAGCTGCCTCATCCCCATCCCTTGATAGACAGACTTTCATCTCTCTCCCACTCCTTACATATCCTTGATCTTTTCCAAGAGCTGCAGCCCCACCAGAGCAAGCAGGACAGGAACAATGAGTGCTTTGCTGCCATCAAGCTGGCTTTTACACATCCTCGCTGGTCTCATAGTGGAGGCCACTCCAGTCCACTCAGCAAAGCACACAGGATCCATGCAATACGTACAGCTTTTCTGTAAGCAATTAACTGAAGAAGTCAGGATTGGTTTTCTTAAACAAATTAGCCTTTTAGTATTGAGTTATACACACCGTTGAGAAAACAGAGAGTAAAGTAAATACGTTCTTGAAAAGCAACCCTTCTCCCATGCAGCCCCAGAGAGTACTACTCACACATTTGCCCACTGCAAACAGATGGGCCATTTTCTTGTGTCTCTATTAGGTAATAGGCTCAAGCTGTGAACAAATAAAGCAGAAAACACCCAATATGCCCATGTGTTAATTTTGTCTTCCTGTAGGTGTCCCTGTCGATTGCAAAATTGAGGCGAACGCAGCTTTGTAATTTCTTTTTTTTTTTTTTTCCAACAAAGACAAGTTATAACCTTTTTCCTGGGCAAAATAAACACTGAGCACTTTTCACAGTAACAGATATATAAAAGGTGTTGATTAAGCCATACATGAGAAACAACACAACTAGCCCTAGCAACCTGATAACTGTTTGCATCTATGTTACTTTTTTAGATAGCTGGATTCTCCATTGAAGCTGTACATCTCTATGCACATTCTTTACCAACTCTAAGTTTTAATGATATGCACAGAACCATTCTACCTGATGTGCATATGAATACACTCAGTATGTATAAATATTTGTCATTTGCATGTGGTACACGGTGTACCTCACCGGGGTATAGCTCAGGGCAGAAACTGTCTCAGGATGCACAGATCTTAAAAACTAGTAACATGTATGAGTGGTCCATCATTGCTTTTACACACCAGACTGTCCCTGTGCTTGCACTGGCACTGCCAGAAAGTTTCCACAGGGAACAAAATGGAAGATAACAACCTCTAAAGAGGTCTAGATATTGATGAAAACTTAAAAAAAAAAAAAAAAAAAAAAAAAAACAAAAAAAAAAACCAAACAAAAATAAAAAAGAAACCCACCAGGACCCAAACCCCAACACCTCAATATTCTTTTTCCAAGACACCCAGTCCAGTTCTGAAGTTTTACTTATCTTGCCTAGAAGTCTTTCTCCTTGCAGGGCTGAATTCTTCAGTCCAAGTTGGAGCAAGTGCTGAGTGCCACAGGGATTTGTGTACTTCCTAACACAAATTCAACAGTTCTTAATGCACTCAGGCCTATACCCAAGAGATATAAAGGTGCTTCTTTCTTTAAAGCTTAACCTGATTAGAGTCACTCCTATGACTCTTAATTTACCACTATCAAACTGCCTCGCCTATTGTTATAACCTTTCTTTCTTTCATGAGGGCTCTTTGGAAGCTTTTCACATACTTGTTAAATGCTCTTGGTCACAAAGCCTGCTCAAAGTTCCCTTGATCATGTCATTGCTATGGTGTAAAATCGAATTACTTTTACAATGCGTGCTGTACCCTGGCAAAGTGAAGCTTTTTCCCACAGTTAACAGAGGTGGAAGGCCTCAAAAATAAATTAATAAAGGAGGACAAAAAATAAAAAAGTGAGTTTTCACTAAAACGAGGAAAATAACTTTTTCTTGAAGTGGAGGGTAGGCAAGCTCAAACAGCTCTTTAGTAGGGGTCAGTCAGGCACACTGTCTCACTGTTTCGAAGGAGAAATGGGCTGACTAGATAAGGGAGGGGTTAATAATAGTGAAAAGTAAAGCATTTGTGGTTTGCTTAGTTGTTTGGGTTTTTTTTGGTGATGGTTACATACAACCATACTTTGTCTCCCATGAAGAATCAAGAACATAATAGCTTTTCAGTTTTTGAAAATGGATGTGGGGTATTGTAGGGTTGCAGATCACAAAGTTAGTTCCCATCCTTACTTATGTCCTTTTTATAGAATTGGACATCAAATGAATGAGGTTATCTAAACCGGAGATAAGTATTAAAACTAGACAAGCATATACTCAGAGCATACTCCCTGTACTCCAAAAAGAAATCCTCTCACACATTCCTTCCTGGAAAATAAGCTAGGATTTGTTACTTGTATTGTATCATCCAAATAAGGAGTTTGATTAGCCCTGCTTGTTCCAGATTCTTGTTACACAGTACAATAACAGGGCTGAACTGGCGGCCCATTGCTTCATGCTGGGGACAGCACAGTGTCCCTCAGAAGACAAGCCTTTCTTTGGGAGAGCTCAGTAGTCCTGCACGGTTTCCTTGTTATGAAACACATGAAGCAAAACACATGCACGTGGTTAACATCTTTCTTGACTTCAACATTATCCTCCAATGACCCTGCTGAGCAACTATATTAACCGGTGTCAAAAACTCAGGCTAATTTTCCCTTCCCTCTGCTTTTGGTGCGTGACCTGTTCGTTGTTATTACACTGTGAAGCTCACTGTCCTTCCTGACACAGCCACAGTGTCTTCCTTCAGCTTCAGGTTTTCATGTACTTGAGGGCACATTCAGTCCTCAAGCCAGTGGGTCAGGACTGGCAGGAACTCATGGCCAGGGTGCATCAGTCATGACCAAGGTTGTAGCTGGAGAAGGCCTAGATGTACCCATTCTTATCTTTGGTAACTCAGTCTCAGAAGCCCATAAAGTCCTTGTTCTGTTCAAGACGGTCCTGAGTGGTTTCAGTCCTGCCTAGTCTGTAAAAGGGGCTGTGCTGCCGTGTCACGGGGCAATCAGCTTCCACAGGTACTGTTCTTGCAGGTATATATTCTGCTAAAATCATGCTTTTGTGAAAAGAGCTTGCATCCTGCCAAGCAGGATCATTTCATTGTACTGTTATGAAAGGTGTTTGTGGTGAGCTGCTCCCATGCTGCCCTGCACTTGGGTGCACGCAGAGCACATCTGGGCAGATGTGACCTCTCCGTTGCTCAAAGAGATTCCCGGTTAACCAAGCAGCAAGGAGAACAATGGAAGCAACACCCTTTTGACTTGCATGGTTTTCATCTTTCTTTTGCTTCCCTTGGATTTTCTAAGGCAGGCTGTGAATACTGAAGTGTCACCACTTGCACTTAAAGACTTTGCAGGTGATAGTGTGATGCTTGTTCACACCAATATGAGAGGAACCCCACAGCAGGAAGTCAGTTCTTTCAGACCTTTTAGAAATGTGTGATAATCTTATAGTGCATCAACACTTTCTCTCTCCCCTCTCCCCCTGCCTCTAATTTCTCTTAAACAAGGCTATGTTAGTCTCCACATTTTCATGGTACTGCTGACATAGCTCTTCTCTCTCTAAATTTGTCTGTTTCACACCTCACTCTTCAGTGTTTTGGGGATGGGTTTATATATTCAGTCTACACCTAGCCTGCTGTGTTGCACTCTTCATGATGCTTTTTTTCCACATGCTTTGGAAAAGACACATTTGGTGGTAGATATGCAGACCTTTTTGTGTTCTCTTCCTTTTTTCCTCCTTTTCTTCTTCCCCCTTGTGTCTTTTCTTCTTCTCCCTTGTGCCTTTTCTTCTTCCCCCTTGTGCCTTGCCTTCTCTTGTAAGGGTTGGTCCATATTTAACTTTTGCACTTATAAATCACATTCCTTCTATTCTTACTATGTTCAGAGCCTGTCAGAATTTTTATGTTTGGGGTTTTTTTCTTTAACACAAACAGCTTTTATTAACGAAGTATCCCAATTCTGAACGGTTTTCCAGGAAAGGAAAGCACCAGGTTCAAGACCCTCTATGGACTTAATGACAATTTGAATACAAATCCACATCCCATAGGAGCAGTCTTACTGCCAAAATAATGTTTATTCTATGTATATTTGTTTTAATTACCAATCCACTAAACAGCCTTTGAAAGATTGTTTTATCTCGATGTGCAATAAAGTTGAAGGATTTGAGAAGTTTTCTGGCCAGCTCTATTTATATCAGTCTAGTATCTGAATTTCTTTCAGAGTTGATTAATTTGCTCATGCAATCCAGCAAACAAGGCAGTAACATACCAGCCTGGGTTTAGAGTTGGGAAATAAAGACACAGAAGACAGGTTAAGCAATTTTCCCAAGGTCACACTCAAAATAAGAATGTGCTCCTCCACAAGGTTCTCTTTCATGCCACACTAATATTTTATCTCCAAACTCTCCATTTTTAGTTAAATACCTAGCAATATTTATGCCATCACCTGATATCAGAGCACTGAGACTTACTGAACCTTTTATTAAGGCTGTGTACAAACGCTACATTCTCACGGTGTCCATCTGGAGTAGCAATCACTATTTTGTCTCCTCTGCAGGTTATAACACCGGAGGACATATGGGAAAGGTGATATGACCAAAACTGTGTTGAGAGTCAGCAGGGAAAGTACTGTCATCGTCCTCATCTCTCCACATGCTCATACTGGGTTCCCTGTAGAGGACACCAGGTTCTCAGGCTGCTTTTCATTTGGTTTAAATATTGGATGTTAATACTTTTGTGTACTTTATAAATCCTGGTGAAGATCAGCATTTCCCTCTTTAGTGCAACAGAAGTGTGTTAAAACCCACCAGGGCTTACACACCACCTGTGGGCCTCTCCTGAGAAGCTCAGCTGTAAAAATAATTCTCATCACACATTACAAAGTTGACTGTGGTGTTAAACACAGCAGACATTTGGTGAAGTGTACTCCTGGACAGAACTAAGTAGTTGCTAAGCGTGCTAAGAAACAGTTCTCTCATTCAAACAGAGGCCACCAAAATGGTTTTTGAATAAGAACTCACTGGGTTTTCTTCACCCTTTCATCTTGTCAGGAAATCTGTGTGAACTTCCCTCCTCTCCATTTGCTTTCCTTCCCCTTTCTCTGCTGTCATTTACCAGCCGGGCTATTTTCTTCAAAGTACCCTCTAAATGTCACAACCACTGAACAACCACAGCAAATAATGGAAATGCCCTAGTAACCCTTCCCAAAGCACTTATATACCGACGCTGAATAATTTGACCTGCTCTCATTCCTGGGAACATATTTCACAGTAGCAGCAGAGGAAAGAGAATAGTTTTAAGATTTTGTTCCCTTTTCACTTGGTTCTGTTTTGATGTAAGAAAAGCTCTACAAACATGAACAAGAAAAACCCTTCAGCCCAAACCAGATGCCCCTTGGAAGGAGTGTGCTAGCTAATGCAACGTGAGGAAAAGGTTCCCATTTTGAGTGCTGTTGTATATGCTTCACCATGTACCCCGAATTATAAGAAAATTACTTAAAAGTTCTCAGAGACCCTTAAAAAGAGTAATCCAAAACAATAACAGGCTTGGGTATAGTGAGGATATGCACATGTTTGAACACAGGGTTTCACCATGGGAGAGACAGCCTGTGATACAGGATTTCAGGCAGGAATCCCAACTCTTATTTCAGTTTTCAAAAACCACTTTTTCAAAGGGCCATGAGAACAGCTCTTTTGCTGATTCTTTCTAGTGTATCAAAAGATACTTGCTGGAAAGGCCCACACTAACAAGCCATTTAACCATGATAAAATATGTTAAGATACCCTACTTGACTGATCTTGGAATTTCTGTATAATTTCACTCAGTGTTGGTTAAAATTCTCACCTCCCAAATGACTTATTCCTATCTATTTCTTTGATCACTTTGAATTTCGTGCTATTTAGTATTCAAGGTGTGCCTGAAGCAGTCTCCTCAAACCAGCTCCTACCCAAGATGAGAGAACAAATATTGAAATTAGGGCTTAAGCTTTGAAGATGATCTTATTTCAGTCCCAGCCCTATCTCTGGATCTAATCTAGACCAGGGCTTTAGTCACTGCCCCCTTTCTCTTTTGCAGGATCAGGGCAATATTGAATGTATTGTCTTTCTCAGGATAGTTTTCCCTCCTTCCCTTCAGGCCTTTCACTGCAGTAATTTGTTTTTCCCTAAACAAGGAACACGGACCTTATCTTCTGTCACTAGACAGACACCTCAAACCTAATCTGAGTTATTCACTCTGTTTTACAGCTCAAGAGTGAGCAGAGGTGTCCTCTTCATCTCTCAGAGGTGTGGGTTTAGCCACACACCTGTTTACACCTAAGTTCCTCCTGAACTGCTTCCCATCTGCATCAAACAAAACAAACAAAACAGCAGCACTCACAGTGCAACCAAACCAAAGCCTAGGTGCTTCTCTGGACATGGCTGGAGTACACAGTGAAGGAAATTCAAAAGAAAGATACACCCTCCCAGAATTAAGCTGTGCAATCCATTAATGAAGAGAAAAATTGTTTCTGGATTCCAGGTGTGAAACTTGACGACTGATATAAACATCCTGCCTGTAGACCTATTCCCAGACCTACCTGGAAATTCCTTTCAGATCAGCTACACCAGCCAGGAGTTGGAGAATATTCCTCCTGTTGCCAACACGATTTTGCCAGGGAGAGACCCTGTTTAGATGCAACTAAATGAGCAGAAGGATTCATTGCTCATTCTGCTCAGAAAATGAGTAGTATTGATACTGAACAGAGGGCATGATGGCCAGTAGCTGGAGGGCTTGGCAACACATTTTGGGGAATAACTACTCCCAGATACCCTCTGGAGCACAGAGAAAGTCTTGCTCTCCTCACTGTGCAGTTGCAGGACCTGTTGGCCTCCCTGACACCACGTGGCGGTGTGTTCCTCTGGTTCATTAGAGGCACCATAAGCAGGAGATGTTTGTACACCCAGTCAGCCCCCTCTGTGTCTTACACAATGGCTACAAATTGCCTTTGTGGTTGATGGCACTGGCCTGTGGCACCAGAAATGTGTTGCTGCCGTGCCTACACTACTGGTGTGCTGAAGCCCTTCTGTCTCTTCTGTCAGGTTTGTGGGCTCCCCATCAGCTGAACACAAACAGTTGCTAATGATAAGAGATCCTCTGTCCTCAGTGTATCACAATAAGCAAACAGTTAAAAGTTTCAGATGCTCAGCTCCAGATTTTGCTGAAACAATGGTAGAATGGACAGTGGGACTTGAAGGCAAGAGGCCCAAGCCCTTCACCAGTGTCCCATGCCCCGGGCAGCCTTGCCTACTCCTTTTCATCGCAGCACGTTTGTCCGTGTGGAGCTCTTCACCCAACCATCACTGAAGGTCATAATTTCCTAACCTTCCCCTCTTGGCTTCCCCATTTGATTTACAAGCTTGATTCTTCTGGTGATCTGATTTCCATGTGTATGGGATGAGGTGAGAGCATGGCCATTTCAAAGCCTCGGAAATGGACCTCCAGCACGGGGATGCTGAAGGAGGACAGGGGAATCAACATGAGAATGTTATCCTAACACCTTGGCAAGAATGGGAGCCCCACACACAAATGTTTATTCAGAGGCAGAGGGGTGGCCCTGCTGCAAAAATAAAATGCTGGGCAGCATTTTATTTTTCACTCTTCGGAGTGTGAAAGGAAGACCTGTAAAGAAATTTACAACTTGTAATTCCCCCTCTGAGACCTAAAAGATGCCACAGAGTTGTGGAAAAACAAAAGGCTTTTGAGATGAAGGGGGTAATTCACTGCTTCCAATGAGCTTAAACCTGCAGTTTGGTCTTTTGACTGTGCTTGGAAAAAATTCAGACATGAAGTTGATGTCTGTAAAAGATGGAACAATGGGATTTTGCCCAAGCCATGGTTTTCAAAATCAAACAGGATTCTTCTTGTTTGTGGCTGGGAATGCTCAGCAGCGTGATACAATCTGACCGCAGAACTGTGCAAGGGGTGAGATACCCAACAGGAGATCAGCAAATCTGCTCAGGTAATGAAAGTTACCGTCTGCCTAGCAAAAGCTGTGAGGACTGATCTGGTGCTCTTGAAAGAGCACAAGGCGTACCAATTATCAAACACTAATGAAAAGCTAGCACAGTGAGTGCTGCTGAACCAAAGCAGAAGCTGCTCCTGCTGCTGCTCAGCACATGGTGCAGGAGAATGCAGAGAAGGGTCTTGTTTTCTGGACCATCCCAGCCTGGTCTCAGCTGTGTTATGGGAGCTGCCTTCAGCTTCCCAATAGCCCCTCTCTCCCATGTCTTCCCTCTATAAGAAGAGCAGAGCACATGGCTTTTCACATTAACACATCACACCTTTTTCCTCTATGAATGCACATATGGGACATTTCTAAATATTTTGTCCAACTTTAGGAGAGTTTTGCAAAAAAACCAAGGCTCTTGTCGCCCCACAACATCTCTTGGGGGACCATCCTGTAAGTATATTTGATATGCATGGAGCGACAGCCAAATATATTCAGAACAAACTGCAGACAGGCATATTTGAAACCCAGAAAGCCCATCAGAGTTTTCTGACCTGAATACTTGTATGTCCTGAGGGTCATCGGCCATGAAACTTCAGGCTGCTCTTCTGTACTGAGAAGGGCTTTCACTTTGGGAGGATGACAAATTGCTGTGCCCTGGAGGAGATTAAAGTAGGTAAACAGACAGCATGGCCTTGACCTATTTCTCACAGATTTCACACAGGTGAGTTCACCCAGTTTCTAAGGTTTACTTACCTGTCAATGATAAGCAGTTTACATTAATTTCCTGTTTTAACCACCAGCCTCTGGCTACCTTGTGTTACAGGGTCACACCTCTCTATCCCAGATCAGTGAATCCATCCAAAGGGCCTGCTTCTCACCAAAGCCTGACCAACTGAGGACAACCTAAAGTGATATAAGCCTGGCACTGTAGCTTGATCTTATTGACCAACCATTCAGGACAACTCAGAGATGAACACATTCATTTGTACATCAGAACACAGTGGCACATACTTTGAACTTGTGTTAATGTGACTAGGACTAACATGAGGGCACTTTTATGGAGCAGTATGTTGGCAAGCAACAATTGTTTAATATATTTAGCTTTCAAAATAAAAGCAGCCCACTTTGTTAAGCCTACAAGCATGAGTGTCTGTGTTCAGATGTCACTAATCAGTATAGCATATATTTTCACTTCCTGAAGAAAAGTAGATAGGTAAATCCAAAGCTTTTGGTAAGGCACTTCTGTCCTATAGATGGTAACACAGTTTTCCTTCTTCAGAAGAGCAACAGGTCCCAGAGAGAAATTTCCAGTGAATGGGCAGAGCTCCAGGATTCTGCAAAAAGTCCTCCCTCTCTCCCCTCCAATATAAGACTTCAGGAAGATAATCTATTTTCATCCCAACACTATCTCTCTAAACTGCCCATTTCTAATAGTCAGAGGAAAAACAGCACCTCCCAAGAGCAGATTTGGGTCTCAAGCAAACTGAATAACTCTCTGGAGGAGACTGGCTTTTTCCTAATTTGAGCAGAAGGAAAAGGAACCATGAGGCTAACTGCAATAACACACTTCAGGTAACCAAGCCAACAAAAATCAGGCTTCTAGCTTATGTTAGCACTATAGGCTCCCTTTACAGTCAGAGACTCCTGTAGAAGACTATTTTCCTACCTATTTTAAGAGGGGCTGAACTACCCTCTGAAAATATCTGTTGTGTCCTGGACTGGCAAATGAAGGAAGATAAACTACCAGTCAGGATCTGCAGCTTTCAGACAGCTAATGCTGTGTGAGTGCCCTTAGGCATCATAGGTCAGATGCCTTCAGTTAGTTGATGGGAATCTTGGCAAAATACCTTTGTCAACCTCAGAGAGGAGTTTTGCATTTTCAGTCTTGAAACCCTTCTTAAAAGAATCAGAAAAAAAAAAAGCAGAAGAAATTAATTCATATTGCAGCCTATTTATTGGACACTTATATCTTCAAATTGAATCATCTTCAGCTATGTGATGGCAAAACAAGAGCAATCAAAAACAGCTGCAGTGATTTTAGTTGAAGGACTAA
This sequence comes from Anabacerthia variegaticeps, assembly GCA_035583185.1. NCBI lineage: Eukaryota > Metazoa > Chordata > Aves > Passeriformes > Furnariidae > Anabacerthia > Anabacerthia variegaticeps. The sequence continues at coordinate 41,404,936 of JAWWEW010000112.1, read as the reverse complement.
ACCTTCCAGCCTGGTCACTCTGGCTAGTGCTAATCTCACCAGCATCTTGGAAGATCAGATGATAAGCTTGCACATCTACATGGAATTTTCCGCAGCAGCCACAGGCATAACTTATTTTCAGTGATCCAACCTCAAACTTCCTATCAAGGCATTTCAATTCCCGTATAACTAAAGACAGAGCACAGCTGGCTTCTGCTTTTGGGGGCAGCAAAACTGTATGGAAAATTCAGGTTGTAGATATAAAATATTCAAATAATTATAATTAGAAACCCCAAGACCCTCTGAGTTCCATGCCTGACTAGGAAGGATCATGTGCAAACAACTGATAGTGAACCAAAGAAGCATTATACATTCTTTGCAGTGTTATAAAGAAGTATTCCTGAGTTCTTTATAAATTATCAAGCTCAGCCCATATCTGAAGGTAGTGTCAGGCAAACTGAACTGACAGTCTGGTCTGGTGCAGCAAATTCCACTTTGTTTTGATTTCAACCCCTTTTTTTTCCACCACCAATAGTTAATGTTTGATATGCAGGGCACAGGGATAATTATCACCACATCTGTTTTCTCTGTTACAGACTGCATTTTTAGCCATATAATCACTTACAATTGGATGGAGGATTCTCAGAGTGTGTTTATCAAAGACGAGTATTGAGAGGCATCTGTTTCATTTAGTCTGGGGAAAAAAAAAAGTCAAAATTGAATACTTACCCTGGAGCAATGCTGAAATTATGCTACATACTAAAGTCCAGGCTAGTTCTCTATTAAATCAACTTTTAATGCCTCCTTGTTAAATCTCCTAACCTTTCCTGCTCCAGACATGCCCAGATTTCATGAGCATCCTTGCCAATACTAGGAAGCAACTGATGGTAACCAAGAATAGAATGCAGCAAAATTTAATTCCCAGAGTAAAACGAGCTTGTATTTTCCACTGTTATAATAAGCAAACTCTAATTAAGTGTACTAAGTGCAGTCCTGGCTTGCAGAAGCTCTGCACAGACTGCAGAAGCTCTGAAGAGCAGGAGATGCTTTATTTGACAGCTTCTGCTAAAGAAAATAAAAATAAATACTTACAAGGAACATTCACATAACCCCTTGCTCATTTCAGAGTCTGTGGTTTGCAGATCACTGCAGACAAACTAAAATTGCAATGCTTGGCTAAGTGAATTCCCACATATCTGTCTCAAAGTCTTGTTGTTCTTTGAAGACAGAGGAAGTTTCAAGTATCAAAACCATCTTTAAGATCTTTATGAGGCATAGTAACAAGGTACTTTGTGCTTGTAGGGAGATGAAAAACAAGCGATCTGATTTTTTCCCCCAGCTTTTCTTATGCTACTTGTAAAACACCCTGGTACATGGAGATGCTCTGTTCTCCCCTGTCTATTCTCCTCTCATCCCACATCTCCTTCCGGTTCCTGGCAGAGTAGCTGAAGGACCTTGGGCTGCAGAGCAGGGGCATCCATTATTTGAGACATAACAATTCACAGGTCTTGGTTGTGCCTCAGCTGTGTCCCATGCTACACTGTTTAGCCTCCCTGTAAAGGTGTTGAGTCCCCAGGTTCAAACCATGAAGGATCAGGTGGGCTGAAGTTACAAAGCCTCTCTTTCATTAGGGAAGACCAGAGGTTGCTTTGCATGAGTTCTGTGTTTGCATTAAAATTCTGAGATGTATGATGATTTCCAGGAAGATCTGGAAAGAACTATCTATCTACCTATCTATCTATCTATCTATCTATCTATCTATCTATCTATCTATCTATCTATCTATCATCCATCTACTGACCCACAGCTACCAATGTTAACTGGTATTAATAAACCACTGCATAATATTTAAATATTTAGAAAACCCAGTAGCATGAGGTCAATTTAAATAAAAGCACATGTTTCAAAGTCATAAAAATGACCATCACAGATTGACTTCTTGTTATTCTCTCGGCTAACTGCTGTTGGTACGACAAACTAAGCAATTCCATTTTTTAATGCCGTGTAAATGATACTACTGTGTTGTGATACATCAATTAAGTTCTTTGAATAAATTAATCAGAAAATTCTGTAAGGATGTTTCTTTGCTTTCTAAAGGGAAAAAATAATAAACCCAAACACAAACCCAGGCTTTGTGTTTATCTCGTGGTTTGTTTTCCTCTGGAGTTAATTCATGGGTTGAAAACTCCATGCATATATATTCACACATGTAAATAAGGAATCAAAAGCTTCACATTCTGTGTGAAAGGCCTCAAAACACTTCTCATAATTTAACTTAATAGATGTTAGCAACATGCCAACTAAATAAAGTGCCTTACACACATTTAGATGAAGCATCAGTTTTGCAGCTGACTGACTGCTCCATTATTTCTACTAATTACATATTTATCTGCCTCAAGGAGCAGTTTTAGTATTGATTCAACTAGAAACAGCTTGCACAAAGCCAAAAATAAAGCAGCATTATGAAATCAGACTTTTACATGCAAATACAGGACCCAGTTAGCAGGGTATAACACAGCAGGAACATGGAACTTCACTGAGAGCTGCACCACCTCATCTGACAACCAAAATTGTTTTATCTCAGGTTTCAACATAAAATCAGAGAAGTTGGTTATGATCAGATGAACTTACGAATAACACGGTACATGTGAATGTCCTCTGGTTAATGTAAACACATCAGTGCTGCACAAAAGAAAGAGTCAGATTCACAAATGCTGAGCAGCATCACAACTCTAGTCACTGCATGAAGAGCTTGAGTTCTCCATAAGGGAGTAATGCTGTGTTTTGAACAGAGCCTAATTTCTCAAAAACTGATAGACTCTTCTTTTCTCTGCTTTAGTATGCACAGGATTGATTGAGACCAAATCTTGGTTATGCTTGAGTTTTGCTGTAGCATGATTATGTTAAAACATTGTAAGAGTCAATACTCTTTCTACCTAATTCCTGATTTCTGCATCAAACTTAAATCCTGGTGTATAACTTAAATCCTGGATTTCATTTATATAAATTAAATCATGGTTTTTAATGCTCACAGCTTCTCAGGAGTGGCTCTGACTATCTGAGGAAACATGTGCAGTATTTATCTGTTACACAGAACTCTCAGATTCTGGTTTTGCTTAGCTATCTGCGAGTATAATACACTTTTATTAACTCATAAAAGCTGCATCCTCTCCCTTGTCTCCCCCCAGTAATGATACAAACCAAAAAAAGAATGAAAAAAGGAAGCATCATATATCTCTTAGTTCCGAATCTTATCCAGCTTGGGCCAAAACACTGATGCTGAAAGTCTGCGGAGTTGCACTAATTTATGCAAGCAAAGAGACTAGATGCTGAACTGCTGCAATCTCGAAATATGCCACTGTAATGTTCTCCAAAACTCATGGCCCACAAAGGAATACCACAGCCATGTCAGGCAGCAAAATTCGAGGTCTTGCTGGTGATGAGACATTGGGAGGCTACCTTACAGCATGTTTTTATTATTGTTTTTTCCCCATGATTAAATTAGTGTATGTGTTTAGGGATTTTGACATCTAGCATGTGAAAGGAATGTATGTGATTACTGCAAGAGGAGAATAGGTATGTATTGTATATAAGTGCTGAAAGTGTACACATGCATGTGTGAGTAAATGTCCACGCATGATATATATTTTCAAGGGAACACAGGAGTATTTCTTTTGAAATAAAGAAGAGAGCAGTAGTTGATGGAGGGGATGGAAAAGTTTCTCTATCCCCTTGCAAGACTGAACATCATCTGTACTGCGTGCTGCCAAATATTATGCATTAATGCCCTTAAACAATATGCCCTTGAAGAAAAAGGATGGACGTATTGAGGGAGGTCAGATTTGTAAATATTACACAAAAATCATTCAGTACTTCTTTCACAGTGCAGTATTAAAGACACACAAAATTAGCAGTCCACTTCCCCCGCTCTCCTTCCCACTCAAGTCATGTCTGTTTACCCTCAGTAATGACAAAACGTAGACAACTGTCTGCTAGGACTGTGGTGACATTGGCACACACATACCAGACAAGCAGAATGTTGTGGGAAACAGAGTTTGAAGCATCTTGATATACGAGAAACAATTATCATGGGAATTGTTGTTTCTCAATGCAACAGCTATAATAAATAGTTGCCATATGCTAAGCACAGATGCCTCCTTGAAAAGCAGCCCTGTGATGGCACAGCCCATGTTCTCCAGAGTCTGGGGCTTTCATGAAGTGACTGGCTTTTTTACAAGCAGAACTGCTGCCCCAAAGAAAGGTATCTCAGGCCACTGAAGAGCTTAGGGTAATAAAAAAAAAAAATAAAAAAAATTTAAAAAGGGGCTCCGTAGCAACTTTGTGTTTTGCAGGTGGCTTTTACAGAGGAATCCGAAGCTGATCCCTTCAGTCAGGTGACAGAAACTGGCATGCCTCTTGGTAACATGGTTTTCACTTTTGCTGGCTTCTCAAAAAAAGAAACCAAACCCAACAGATAAATGGAGAGGCAAAGAAAACCTTTTTTGGGAAGTTGCCTGCATTAGGCAAGTATCAGAGCTGCAGAAGGATTTGGTGCACTGCAGGGGTCTCAGGCTTTGTTTGTTTCAGGACTTATGGGTCGAATGCTTCATATACATATATGCACACGCACACACACAAGCAGGTATGCACATATGCATGTATGCATGTATCTTCACCCACATATCACAGGATTTTTCTGTCAATCTAGATAGGGAAAACTTATTTTTATAGCAGAGGAAGATAAAGAAACAAATGGAAGATCAAGAAGCAAACAGAAGATCATGAGGTTCTCCCACTAATTTCACTAATACCTCACAGGAGACTTGTACTGTTCAACACAGAAAGAAAAACAAACCAAAAAACTAACTGGTCAAAATAAACCAGGCAGTCTGACTTGCACAGTTGAGGCTGTCAGAACTGATGCTATTTTATCACCACTGCTGATTTTGCATCCTTCTAGATCCCGGGTTCTCTAAAACCCTATCTTCCTTGCATTCACAAAAGCCTACTGGCACATCTCCACCCTTTCCCTCTGTACAATGCAAAAGCTAGATTGTCTAGTTGTCTAAGAAGAGTCCAGTCCTCAGGTCACTAAATGTCTGAATACACCTAGGTACCAGATTTCAGTGAGAGTTAGAAGGGTAGATTCTTCTGAAAAAAAAAAAAATTAAAAAAAAGACCTATCATTAGGCATAAAAAACTTAAAAATAACCCCTGCCTCTGTATTCTTCAGGTTTACAGCACTCAGCAGTCTCAACCCTTCCACTATGCTACTATTAAAAATTCCTACTTCCTCACTTGTGCTAAAATGGAATTACCATCTCAATCTGGGCATGCAGGTGTTATTGTAACAAAAACACTTATAACTTCACTGCCAGGACACATGAGAATTGACATTTCAACAGGTTCCACTAAGTGAGAAAACCGGATGAAAATCTGAACTTGCCAATGATGTGGGGGGTGTGTGTGTGTGTGTGGTTTTGTGCGTGTCACTTTAAGAACATGGCAGGGCATATATTTGGAGAGCCAGCTGTAAACCCCTTAGACAGGCTTTGGAAAAAGCCAACCCATCATGCATAGCAGATGCTCGATTCATAAATGTCACAGAAGGCAGTGATGTAACCTGCTGTACTGTTTGGCTGACATAATTTATGTGTGCTATCATACAGAATGCTAATAGTTTTTAAAATATATTTTTTTGAAAGTGTTAGTCATACTAATAAACATGTTACAAAAATATCAGCTAGGTTTTAACTTCTCATGTGATTAACACAACAGTTTAACAGCTGTGAGAAATTTCGAGTAACTTTTCACATTTTTCATTCATACAGTCCCTTTTAATCAGAAACTTTTTTTCTCTGAATTTAGTTGTATGCTTTGCTAAGAACTGTTACATCAGCGATACTAGGAACTTCCTTATTATTATCCTATTTATGCCAAGGATTCTGATTGCTACCCCCCACTCCCATCTCAAATTTAAAGGAAAATGGAAAACTGTTAAGGAAAATTAAACCCTGCCGAGTGGTTGCTATGCATTTTGAATAGCCCTTTTGTGCAAGTATTATACATACATACATACTACATGAACCTTTTATTGGCTAAATTTGTATCTAGTGTATGTTTATTAAACAGCCAAAAGAAAAAAAAGTCACTGTGAAGAGGCTGCCTGTTTTCAGCTCTTACTGGATTTGCAACAACACAAGATACCTGAATAAAAGACAAATACTGAAGTGTTAAGGGTTCTTTCTTTTAGCATATGAACACTTTACAGCTTCACACTTGGAGTTCTCAGAAGTGCCTCTCTTTCCAGGATCTTTTTGAGCTCTTACTGAAACCCTTGAAACTTTTTTTTTAAAGCTGACCTATCGGTCATTTAAAAGCAACAGCAACGATGACAACAACAACACACACCAGGATTTTTTTCATCAGCCTTGCTATTATCCTATTAGAGATAAAGTACAATGATGACAATACTAATATACAAGCTATTTTAACTCTGTGAATTCCACAGCACTGCTTTATTTGAAGAAAGTACAGGCTCAGAACCCATGGCTACACCTGGCTGCTGACAGAACAGGCTTTTCAGTACCTTGGAGCTGAAGAGAAGGAATTAAATTCAATACTGGCACTAGAGTCTGCATTAACTTAGACCTAGGATGGAAGGCATTTCGCAGTCCTTACTTTAACCTTCTCCTTACAATTTTTCTACTGAAAACAGGGGAACCACCAGCTGGAGTAAGAAACATTGGACTCAGGCTGTAGGCAACGCTGTGCAAAACAAACTTATTGCTGAAATGGGGTTGCCCTTGGCTTATATGGCACAAGGAAACAGCTTAGCCTACGAAATGCTGACCAACAGTTCAGGTCAACATCAGCAGGAGGGAACTGAAACCATGTGAGTAAGACATAGAAGTTCAGTTAGTCCAAACTGGAATTTAGCTTCAATGCATAAGTTGGCACTTGCCAGCTGTGAAAAGTAACAGAAGGAAAGAGTCAGGACCTTGTCTTTACAGTTTGTTTGAAGGAGAAGTTCAGGCACATCAAACAGTATCTATGATGGGTCCGAACCCTGTTCATAGAAGACAGGAAGCGTTCCTCCTCTTTTAGCCCAGGCTCATTAAGGAGGGCAATTTCCTTCTGCTTCCTAGGCATAAGAAGGGTTGCTCTGGAGTCATTTGCAAGTGAAAAATCTGACACTCAGATGAAGGGAAGGGTTAGAAAACCAGTAGCTGGTGGAGTTAATGACAAGTGGTATATGCTCCTGAATACTAAATCATGTTGTGCCTAAGAGGAGTGACACAAAGCACTCTGCAGAATAGATCCAGCTGAACAGAATGGCATTCATCTGCTGAGTTACGTATTTTGCCAAGCCCTTCTACTGGGAGCCCTGCCCTAGCCTCCCTGTATAGATCTTCCTAGATGAAGAACACCCTGATGGATTATATATACATAGTACTATCAATACACAGAGTCTGTTTCAGGATCCGAGTTAGAGCTTTTAGAAAATATACAGCTCTAACCATTTCCTCATTTCTTCTCACGAGCTCAGGTTGAAGCTCTTTTACAGGTAGTGTTATGGCACACTATCTGCAAGGAGCTCTCCAGGAATGCCCTGAACTTTAATTATAAATGTAAGGCAGTATCTCCATTATTCCCCAACTCCAGCAATGACAGATGTGCTTGGAGCACACCCTGCTCCAAGTATTCTCTGAGCTGCAGCAGCTGTGGGGCAAGACAACCGTCACAACCACATCTCACCAGCCACTGGCTGTCATGAACAGGGTGTTAGGAGTGACATTAACATGTCCTGCTATGGTCTGAATGCCACCACAATGATATTGAGGGACTGAAGGGCCAAAAAAAGAGAAATGCAAAATTGCTGGGAATGTTACTCTTCACTCTTGTCATAGTGCTTCTCTACAGCCAAACAATTTTGACATTCATTCCATTGTCTGTAAGCACCTCAGATGATTTACTTCGGGTATAATATCTGTATTTTCTTGCATCAGATAAGATCTTAGATATTACTGCACATCTTATCAGAAGCAATTAATCTTACAGCACTGCTCTGAATGGGGGTTAGCAGGGCCATCTACAAGGAACACCTGCCCATGTCACTCACTTGACTTGCAGGGTTCGAAGGGAGAACAGTAGCTGTTTCTGACTCCCCCTTCCTTTCACCTTCTCTGTGCCAGTGACTAATTTCTGACGGACAGTGAAGCCCCCGGGGACCACGGCTCAGCCTGCTTCACCCAGTGGCTATTGTTAGCTCTGCTTTCTGGAGCGTCTAATTCAGGACAGTCTCTTAAGCTTGTGTCTGGAGTGTCAAGAGTTCCTGTAGTGGGATCTTCATCTAATCTCCCCTGGGATAATCTTAAGTGCCTTGTTTTCCTTTTTCCTCTTGCTTGGGCTTTGTTCTTTTTGGTTTGCATGCCAGCTAAATTCTCAAGCTGACAGCAGTTACTGAGAATCTGGAGGTAACTTCAATTACCTCTTTCATGGTGAGAAATTCCTCCTATTTTCCTCGGCTCTACTTTGCATTGACTGAGTATTGCTTTGGCTAATTACCTTATTTGTCCTACTCTAAGACAGATAGAGTGTCTGTGTTTGACTCTCAAGTTTTCCAAGGCATAGGGGAAAAGAAAAGACAACAATAACCAAAAGTTTCAAGCATGCAGAGCATATTATAAATAGGCTAAAACCTTACATTTGAAGAGCTATGTACATTGTACCTCCTTAAATTTTCAAAGGAGATAAGATGTTAGAAAAAGTGACCTTCACATCAGATTCCTAAATGGACACATCAGCAGATAAGAAAGTGCCAGAATCATCAAGGATTCACAACTGCAGTGGAGTCACTAGGAGCTGATGGAATATTAGTGCGCAGAGATAAGAGTCTGATATTTAACAACAATTTTAAGCCAAGTTTACTGGAAAAAAAAGTTTGTTCAATAATTTTCTACACATTTGCCTATCTTTAAGTACACTCAGCTCTCTTAATGACCTTCTAGTTAACTAGCCAGTTTGATGGAGGTTGAAATTATGCTACAAGTTATTAAATTCCTGCAAGTCTCATGAAAATGGACACTGGGTTGAGGAAGGTGGTTCAGTTTGTGCCCCTATTGAGGGTAAGTCCTTAGCAAATGCTAAACCTTACCAGGTACAGGGAATCTGTATGGGAGACATTATGAATGCCTCAGTCATTGAAAAAACCCTTGAATAGAGCCAACACTTTATCAAACACCAGAGCATAAAATCACAAAGCAGAAATCCTGCAGACAGCATGCTACTCCAGTTCTCTTGCCATGAACTTTGTGTCTTAAATTTTCTTAGATGGTTGTTTCCCTGCCTTGTTCATTATGGGCTGTTCAAAACATCCAAATCAAGGAAAAATACAAAATGTTACACAGGCAGTCAATCTACCATATTAATCAAATTATTTAGTCTGTTACCACTTGTATGTTTGTTCACTCCTTCCTCTTACTACCTAAATGCGGGTAATCAAAGAAAGGTGAGTGGGAGAACTCTACCAAGAGTGTTCTGTATGGGCCGTTGCTTTCTGAGGGTAGTATTTATTTCATTTATGGCACTACCAAATACTGCTAGCTGGGGCTAATGGTGGCATTTGCAACCCAATGAATTTTTTGCCAAATATGTTGTTTTGCTGAGGATGAAATGTTTCCCAGGAACGTATACATTTCACCAGTTTTCTGGTCCAGATCCACCTAGTCACTTCTTATTACATAGAGAGTAGAGAATGAATGGAAAGGTTTGAGTTTTCAATGCTATATGTATAAAAATCCACTAACAGAGGAGTTATCCATCTGGTTCTAAAGGGGAGTCAGAAAAGTAATAGTAAAATCCGAAATTTATGTGAGTAGAATAATGAAAAGCATTGCATGAAAACAATTTGTTATGATGGGAATCCATCTTTGCTTTATTATGTTGTTGTATCTTAATGAGTCTTTGAATTCTACCTTCTCACTAAAATTTCACACACTGTGTGGTATTAAGGGAAGTCAGGGATAGTGTAAAGAATATCTGTATTCCATCTCCTATTGTTGTTTGAGTGCTCACTGAGGTAGAAATGCAGCACGTTTCTTCTCAGTCAATGACTCTGGGTAGATAAGTGGTATAATGTGAAGAGCCAAATTTTGAGTTAGGATGGATTTATCTGTACCAATCATTAGACTTTTCATTATGTCTCTGGTTTGTCTATTGTTACAGAACTTACCTATGTGGTTTAGCAGTTTGGTGAGAAATTACTGCTGTCAATTTGGTTAGCTTTTCCAAGATGAAATAAATGAAAACTGAATGCCATGGAATCAGTTTTCATTATACATATGCTCATTCTGTTTATGTTTACATGATGGTGAACTTTGCTGCTGTCTCCAATATGCTCATTGTTTATTGTGTATTTGAAATATCAGTGTTATATCAATGAAAGTAAGTAGTGAAGAGAGGAAGAGGGAACATTTTTGCTACAACACATAAAGCACACTCACTTCACACAGTTTTGGAATGCCAGGCTCTAAGCTAAAGTTACATCTGACCATTAATTTGAAAATACTCTTCCGAAAGCTGCTTAAATCTGCAACCAGATTCTGTTTCAGGATGCTGTCAAAGGCTTGAACAAAAGTGAAGCATCACAGAATCAGGATTATGAGATGTATGAATAACTATGGCCAAAAACCAGATCTTGTGGGATGTCATTGGGCCAAAGAGTTAAGCAGCAATGGCTGCAAAGAGAGAAAGTTCTAGAAAAACAAAGAAACAGGATCCAAGGAGTATGAATGCGTGTTCCACCAGCAAAAAGCCCCAAAATTCCAAAAACACAGCTCCCCAAACATCCCCCCATCCATACTTCAGAAGACAGAGATTAGCAATCACCTGTGAAATGGAATCAACCATGTGCTGATGAACAAGTAAGGAACATTGCAAAGAACCAGGATCCTTGCCATTTTCATTAGAGAAATTGTGGCTGCAAAGGTTACTAATTTCTGGTGGTATTGTTATTTGCACTTTCAAGCAAAAGAAGCCAAAATAAAAGCACTGAAGAATACCAAATGAATAATTCAAATTTTGAACATTTTGCAGGAAAAAACCCCTTTGTATACCAAGTGATCTCTTCAGTTTTTGTAAAGGGTCTTTGTCAATCCAGATAGGATAGCAACTTTTATCTCAAAGCAAGAGTGGCTCTATTGAAAAAGAAAAACTAAAACCCAATAAATAATAGTTCAACAGAGAAACAAAATCTTTGGAGCCCAAAGGACCAGGTTTGAAGGAGCCACTAGGTATGTATCAGCCAGGGTGACAAAGGGAAAACAGATCACGTATCCAGACAACTTGTTGATGGATATGCTTGCCAAAGATAATTTAGTGCTGGACACAGGCTGAAAGCAACCAAGTAAAAATCAATAGGCATCCAAGTGGTGCTGTGTAGTGCAGTTTTACAGAGGACAGCAGACATCAAAGTACGCAGTGAGAGTGAGCTGTGGCCCTTTCAGTGCTCAGAACTGAATTAAGTCAAACGCACATGGCTTCTTTATACAATGCTAACAGGATAGAAGGAAGATTTAAGCCCATCAGCAAGAACAGAGCAATGGATAAACCTCTTTGGCTAAGACTTAGTTTATTTAGTCAGATGGGGGGGAAAAAACCAGCCCACCAAAGCCCCCCTGAAACCATCACTATCCCATCTGTCTGTGTTATTAACAAAGCCTTGTCCAAGGGCTGAGTGGTGTTAACAAGGCGTCTCTGCTCATTTGAACTATATGAAGGTGCAGAAAGTCATAAAGTTAATACATTGTTAAGCATTTATCAGACAATAACAACAAAAAGTAGTGAGAAAACCAGCATTTAATTCATGGACACAACTGTGGGACGTGATATCCAAATAAGAGACAATTTTGTCTCTTGTCCCGTCAGCAAGTCAAATTTCATCAAATTCTTGCTTTAAAGATGGAGTGTGTGTATGTGTAAATCACAAAGGTAAAGTACATCACATCTCAATTCAGCTGTGATCCTCTCTTTCTTCCTAACCAGAGACCACCACAGGAAAAAAGGACTTCTCAAAGGATCATTAAAGAAGAAAGATGCATGTTATACTGCATGCTCAAACAATGGGTAAAACCCAGCAGAATTATAGATCTTGGCTAATGCATGAGAAAGTCAGAAAACAGACACAAAGCATCACTCACTGACAGTAATATAATAGTGTGTTCCCCTGGGACTGACACATGCAGAGTACTGATTGGCCTGCATGTCTTTTGGGGATGCAATGTTGTTAGTGTTTTTTTTTCAGACAAAGGAAAACTGGGAACCCTAGAACTCATGCAAAGAAAATGCCATTATCAATATAACTTTTCAGTGTTTGGACAACCCTGGGAGCTTTCATCAGGCTTCTTTCAGAAATTACAAGAATTCACATGCCATCTGTTTGTCCCTAAAAGCGCAACAACTGATGCCATTATCAAACCTTCTCTGCCAAAAGGGATGAAATTGACTCCAGCCAGCTTCCCCCATGCAAAGATTGCTTATTCCAGCATGAACTGCATGCAAACCATTAAGCAGGAATTTGGAGATGATTCCTGCAATGTGAACCCACTCTGCTGGATTCAGCAAGTTATGGCTGGACAACTGATGCCAAAGGGAATTTGGACATTCAGTGGATGCCTGAATCATCATCGCCCAAAACTGTCTTGAAGCTTATGAATTACAGATGTGTAATGTCCATTCCTGCCAAACTGATGAATGCTTGTGCATTAGTAATGGATTCAAATGCACAAAGATATGCAAGTTCCAAGCCATACCAAGTAAATGACTGATGGTGGAAAGGAACAGAGTTTGCAAAATCACTTCAGTGAAGATTTTGCAGAGAAAGATAAAAAAAAAGAATAATCATGCTATACAAGACCTGTGGAGCAAATATGATTCCACAGAGGAAAAATATAATGCTGTGTTTTTACAGTGTATTTAAAATTATTCGTTGCCTACTTGTGTTCAGAGTCTCCTTTTTACCCAAGAACTATGTACTCTGATTGATGAAGTGGGGATTGTCATCGGAAACATACTTAGCAGCACTGAACTATCCCTCTGAGAATGTTATCACATCCAGACACTATCTAGAGGTAGCAACACCTGTAGGGAGCTTCAGAAGAATTTTGATCACAGAAAGTATCAGCAAGAGGAATGCCTGACCTTGGCTCACCAACTGTTTTGTAACTTGTCACTTGTGCTTTGTAAGATTTCCTCAACTGGCTTCTTTTGGCAGGTGATCGAGCAGCTAAAAATGTGCAAGCTGTCCTTATCAAAGGGAAAAATAAAATTCAATGGAGCCAGAGAGCTAGTGCTAACACAGGGGAAATGTGGTCCTGCTCTCTCCCTGTCCTGGATGCTCAGTTCCATCCTTGGTGGTACCATGCCCTGCCTACTGAAACAAGGGTTTGTGTAGTCATGCCATGAATTAGACTGGGGAAAATGGATTCAGGTGCACCCTTGTCCTCTCAGCTACAGCTGAATCTGCTCCAGTTCAGCATTAAGCTAGTAAAAATACAGTGAAAGGGAGAGAATAGTACAAGCGTGAGAACAAGCAGCCAGAAGCAGAAGAAATGTGGAACTACTGCTTTTATCAATACTGACAACTTATGCCTGCTTAAAGTATTTGTCTGTCTACAGTCCTGAGATCTTCCAAATAGCTTCTCAGTTCAGCTTATATATTACCACCTCATAATCCTGTCATCACTCTGCTGAAGCTGGTCAAAACATTGCAAGGGAAGAGGGTTTTGGAAAAGAGATTTTGTTTTTTAAAAACTAAGCTCAAGACTTTCTTCAGGTATGAAAAGGACTGAATACCTGAAGACCAGTCCTGCACATTTAGATTGAGCAACATCCTCACCCCAAAATATATCTTGTCGCATTGCCTTTGATATGCACTACTTCATGACTCCTGAGGATCAAAAGTTTAAATCAGAAAACATCCTGCTAGGAAGATGATTGAAGAGACTGAGGAGGAAAACACTGAATAAACTTGGGAACGCCAAAATGAATAAATTAAGCACATTTTTTCAGAGAGCACCTGTTTGACTAAGTTTCAGTACGCCTATCCCAAGTTACAGAAGTGATAGCCATTCCCCAATTCCCTTCTTTTCTTGCATGCCACACACAGTTCCTTGTCCAGCTTTGATAGTGTGTACAACCCATGCAGGTTTCTCATCTCCAGTGGGAAAAACAAGCATTCTTCACACAGCTCTGCCTCACTCATTTCTGTTCACTAACAGTGTCAGCAGCAAGAGCCAGCTTGGAAGCTTTAAGCCAGGATTTGAAAAGAGAAGTTTTTCTGTCCATTAGAGCCTCCAGAATGCATTGATTTTTACATTACTATGAAAAAAAAAATCCATATCCTTTTAATTTTATTAATTTTGGCACAACTTCTTAGCTCTAATTCACCTGTTATTAAAAGAAATCAGCTTTTTTAAATTAAATTATTTTAAACATATCTTATTAAATATTTTGTTTCAAAAACTTACTATAATCTGCCATATTTTATAAAAATTTAATATCCCTTTTAATATTGCAATTTTTGTGTGTTTTAATGTGAAAAGCATAAAGAAAGGGACATGACTGAAATAAGAATTGCAGTCTTACTGAAATAAAAGTCAGTCAATCTGAAGGAATAAAAAGTGGCATATCTCTTATTTGGCCTACGTAAACACTCTTGCCTTCCACACTGATTCTGAAATGAAGCATCCACAACATTCATATCCATGTGCTTCCCACCCCTGCAGACCCTGGCTGTGGTGGGTAGCTCGGGCTGACTTGGTGGTACACTGGCTGCTGCTGCAGCTCCTTTGGACAAAGCACGCAGTCTGCAGTGCTCTCCCTCAGCTGCAGCTCACTAGTAAACAACTTTGTGTATGCTTTTTTTTTTTGTGAAATTGATGTTGGTCCAAGACTTCGACATTCAGCACCTGCAGCCCTCTGGTATCTGCATACTCATTTGCTTCATTGAGATCAGGATCTTTTTATGTGTGAAACAACCTCAGGCAGAGTCAGATAATAATGTCAACCTTCTCAGTCTTCAGGTGGTGAAAGAGGTCTCATTTCAATCTAATGCCCCAATCCCACCAAGCCCACTATCCCAGGCAGCCTATGAGACTGTCTGAAAAACTCCTGGAGCTCTGAGAATCATTCTCTTTCTTCCATACCCCATTCCAAGCACTTGCATCAGTGCTAAAAATAATACCAGAAACAACTAGAAATTCCTACTTGAGGGAGGGGACAGTGCATCTGGGAGGGCGGCAGGTAGCGCATTTCCCTCCTTCTCCCCAGCAGATCCTCCCCAAGACGGGAGTGCACACGAAAGGTTTTATGAAAGTGACATATGTCTAATTGGCTGAAAGGTAATATTCAAAGGCCCGCCGCTCCTCTCGGAGCTCAGGGACTGCAGCTGGCAGAGTGTTAAATCAGTTAACAGTTGGGCCCATTACTGCGCTGCACCACTGCTGCTGCTGCTGCTGTTACCGGGGCTGCTGCCCAGTTTGGCTCATTGAGCTCCCCAGTCAATGGAGAAGGCATCTCTATTGTGCACCTCAAAGCACGCTCACAGCCCCTGAAAGAGAAACAGGCCCCAAACTACTGGGGCAGATCGTATGACAGGATTACTTGCTTGTTGCTCCTCTTTCTTTCTTTTTTTCTTCTTTTAAAGGACTTCTATTGGACTACAGGAAGGAATTACGCGAGGGGGAGACCATATTACATAGTGACAGCTGGAAAACTGGGGATTGCAGACTAGTAACAGAGATGGGTTCCTTCTGTGCTGGCTGGACACCTACCTAAGGCATCTTTTAATTAATTTGTGTGGAGAGTGATCTCCAGAACCCGGGCAGCTCAAATCCTTGCACAGCTGATGTCAGTGGCAGCCTGCCCCCAGCACTGTGGTGAGGACGGGATTTTTTCACAAAGTCACACACAACAGCCCCTCTTTGAAAACTGTAGAGCACAGAAGTGCAAGCTTTTATTGTTCTTGCAGGACCCAGCCATCCAGATTCAGGAAATGTGTTAAAGCTGTGATTAAGCAGAGCTCTGAATGCCTAATACTTCATCCACAGCAGAGATCAGGTTCTTGGCTGGTAAAAATTGTTATTTCTCTAAAGGTGTGAACAGATACCATCCAGCCGAGGAACTTCCTTAGCAGACCAACAGTGCTTCTGTGATTGGTTCTGATACCTCTGTTTAAGTAACAACAAACAGACAATTTATATCCACCCCTCTGCTTTTGGCAAGCCGAGGCTATGCGTATGTACCTCAGACACCTGTATATGTGCTTGCAATAAACCACCTACAGTTTGCCTTTCAGTGCTGTAGACAGGCACAGCACTAGGGAACTCCACCATTGCTTCAGATGAGGACAGTAATCGTTCCATAGATGCCCACAATGGCAGCGAGGGCATCACTGTCTGGAATTTCAACATGACCCTTAGCTGCTACACTTCCCTACAAATGCATAAACATTACAAATTCCTGGTAAAGTACATTTATATACCTTGTCTCACCTTGTTGGTAGAATCTCAAGGTGTTGAAATGCTTTAGTTAGCCATGCTCAGTGTTCAAATACCACTCCGTTAAGTCACACTGTAATCTATCTTCTCAGTCGCACACAGAAAGCAGTGCCACCATTTAATCTGAGCCTAAAAGCTGCACAAAACATTCAGTCCTGCTCTGGGTAAAAACAGTGCTTTCAGTTGGGAACTGCAGATCCTTTTGGAGGCTGGGCAGATGGTGGCTCATAATACCAATTTTCCTTCACATTTTTTGATTGAGGGAAAATCAAGTAGACTAATCTTGAAGCAAAGTGTTAAATTCTGCATTGTTTTGATTCAAAATGCATAGTAGTCTAGGTCTGTAAGGTTACCCAGAGCCTCAAGCTCTATGACGTTCTTGGAGGAGGTAAAAGATCACCCTAATTTTCATCTACATACCAGCAAATTTGCACCATTCTGGCAAAAAACAAGGACACCGAAAGTGGATTTAAAAGCAGACTGGCACAAAACAAGTTGCCACAAGAGAGGTTTGGAATTTAGAGCGCTCAGGCTCCATTGTGGTAATTGTGATAAGATCAGATAAATGCTTTTATCATAACCACAATAAAGGCAAGGTAAAAGACTCGACTTGCTGCTTGTTCTACACAAGCACAGGGCAGTACCTCACACGTGTCACAGAATAAGACCCAACTCTCAGGCACTCACCAGAGAGCAGATGAGGCAATGTAAATCCCCAGGGTGAATAAAACCAGCCTGTTGTGCCAGAACATCCTGAAATAGCAACACATGCTGAAGCTGTGCATTATTATTAACACCTAGGATTACGTCAGTATGGATCAAATCTTATCCAGCTCTACCACACGTCATGTAGTCTCTGAGCACGCATTATTGTATTATTCAGTAATTTAATTAAAACCATAATTGATGCATAGGATGACAAATAAAGAGCCCTTTTTTTCTGAAAAGCTTACAACTTAGCCTTATGAAAAAATAGTATAGATACCTAACAGGATGAATTATAAAATGGGAAGAGAATACTAGAAACGTAAGAAAAAAGTATTTTAGAAAGGTGAGAAGCAAGGAAGGTTGGCAGAAAAGCAAGCCAGAGTACAGCTGAGTGACCAGGCAACAGGAACAACTGGATTGTGGTAGGAAACAGAAAGGATAGGCTGGATGAGAGAAAGACTAAAAACTTTGTTTTTTCTATGTAGGGACTGCAAAGGGACAACATATCTGAGAAAAAGATTTTGGGAAAACATGAAAGAGGCAAGGCTGGGTGAAACGGAAGAGAGAGAAATGGAAAGATGATGGGATAGTGTTCAGTTCCAAAGTTGAGGCTGAGAGATCGTGTAAGAGACTGCTGTCATCCGGGGACCAAAACTCCTGGGTCAGGGGGAAAACACTGAGGAATACCGATACAGAAAATAAAAGACCAAGATATTTCACCATTTTACAGTGTTTAACACTACAGGGCATCCAGACTTTATCCTAATGGCTGTCACATTTTACCCTAGCCATTATGGCCAGCTTCACCAAAGACATTCATTTATCAGATGCTGCTCTATTCCCTTCACATATAAGATGGGAAGAACTACAGGGCAGAGTCTACTCATCCCTCGTGTCTGGTATGCGGCTCCTGTTGGCACCATGGCAGAGCTGGGGCTCTTGGTGTGCAGTGAAGGGCAATCTGGTCTAGTGATCTCAGCAGGGGAAGGCTGGGATGTGGGCATGCCGCGCGTCTCGTGCCAGCTCTCACACTTGCTTCTCCCTCTGTAGAACGGGAATACCACCTGCCAGCCCCACAGGCTTGTCAAGAGGATTGATTAATGTCTGTAGACATTTCTAAGAGGGGGAAAGCTCACCAGACAGAACTGCCCAAAGGCTGCATGTGGGCAAATGGTTGTATCACTACTCTGGCTTAGCATTGTCTTCACTCTGCAAACTGAGGCCTACACTGTAAAAAAATGGTTACATTTGGATTCAGTTTTGTCCCAAAGATTTGTGGCTGTCAGGCGCAACTACAACACACAGCAATTCCAGAACAAGTGACTCTTAATTAAGGGAAAAGTAGCCCATCCCTTGCCTTTTGCTTGGATCCAAAAATCCCTCTGTCAGCTTGCATGTGTTCAGGACTATGGGTGTTTCAGTCACAGTCTCATCACACAAACTTCCTAACATTCTCCCTCAACCCTGTGCTCCCATCAGAAAGAATGCCTGCCCCTGCATCCAAGGGGACAACAGTTAATTCACGGGCACATTAGGTCTGCTGCAGACTTTTACTACTTTTCCCTAAAACTTATACCTTGAATTTTGGTTGCCCTCCCCCCCCTCCAGATCAAGGGAAAATGCAGGGATGGGGTAACCCTTAAGGCGGCGGGGCTGCCATTCCAGAGCACAGATAAAAGTGAAACCTGAGCGGAAAATGTTTGCAGTGCCACTGGCAATCAAGGGCCTGGTTGTCCCAGCAACGGGAACACTTCATCAGCTCAGCTAACAGATGGTCAGTGAGCAACAGGCAGCATATGTTCCAATAAGCACTGACATCAGCACAGATGGAGGGTGGGCAGGAGGCTGGCCCTGAAACATAACCTGACATTTCCTTCTCATTTGGTGCTGCATTGTTATAACTCACACAGGAAGATTAGCAGGGAAAAGTGAATAGCATTAGGGAATCTGCTCAGGAACCGATTACTAACACTTCACTGCAGTTTTAGATTTTTACTTAACCAGAGTGCAACATTGTTAACAACATTCAGGGGCAGAAAATGAAAATGCAGTGGGTTTTAACGATGGGGCTTTATTTTCATCACAGACAGGTTTTCCCAAGAACACTAATTAACAGATTGCCACCTTCTAGGACTCTAGATCTCCATTTCTGATTTCTACAACTTTTTCTTTTACTCCTTCCATCCCTCCCCCAACAAAATGCACCCAAATACACCACAGGATTAAATAAAGCTCCACAATACATTGTCACAAAGCGTATAACTTTCCTCAGTCCACAAATAAACTTTAATGGTTGCTACAAAAGACAGTAAAACAGCCACAAAAAGAAAAACTAAAATAAACTATATATTCTTGCTGATGAGCATTCAGTAAAAAAAAATAGAAATCAAAGGAGACTATAGTCCTTGGAATCAACAACAGATTGATCTGGGACACAGGGAATCAGTATGCAAGCAGGTTGCACACAAGTTGTATATTTATGGACTTGCATTGAGGATAATGGGAAAGCATGCTGCATGGCTCCAAAACGTTTCTTTGTGACAGACAGCAAGATGTCAAGTAGATGCATCTAAATGATGTAAGCGTACAGCTGTATCACAGGCAGATATTAAAAAAATGTAACATGTGCAGCAACAGCCTTCTGTTACCTTGTGAGACACCTTTAGAAGTCTTTTCCTCTGCTAACGCGTGGGAAAGTTTAGCAGGCACCTCCCTTCAATGCTAATGGGACTTGTATGTACATCCATCTCTTGTGTCAGCACAACAGACCCTCCAGTGAAGCCAGTCTACAGTCCTGGGGGACTGCCAAGCTGTTTTGGAAATGGCAAACCCTTCCATGTCTGTTCCTTGTGCCTTTCTTTGGAGGGCATGAATTTGACCAGAGATTTGCAGTCTGGATAACCCCCTGTACACCCTTCTGTTTATTCACACACTTTTTTCTCTGAAGCTTTACCCAGACACTATGCGGTTATATAGCCCAATTCACATAAGGATCTCTTGCTCTTCTTCAAACTATAATCTCTCTGTGAAGTAAATATCATCAACCCTCTTTTAGCAAAATGTTGCACAGAGAGTCAACTCATATTTTCATGTGGCTTCCAGTTTTGCACACCTTGATATCTGGCGTCAGCACTGCAGAGTAATTAGGGGTAATATTCCCCACATTGAGAGGCCATTTTTGATTAATTTCAAGCACAAGGATACTAGACTGCTGAGAATTGGCCATTTTATGCTCTGGACTGCTTTATGCTTTGTGTTGTCAGTGACCTTTAGTGTACCAGAAAGACAATCTGCAAGTCCAGGATTGTGCTGTTGAAAGCCCACCTCTTTCAGTGCTGTTTGGGGAATACTCTTCCATTCATAGGAGGTGCTTTGCTCCTTTTCCCCACTATATGTAAGCAAAGCTTGTACATACTTACTAGTTTGGTGCAGCCTCACTGTACCAGTTACACCAAAGACTTTCTATTTCAATCATCACCGTTTAGTCCTTTGGCAAATCTTCACCAAAGTTAAAGCAGTGCAGATCCTTTATGATGAATGCTCTTACATGGAAATTGAAGACAGGCAATGATAGGCAAAGTCAAAATGAAAAATTCAAAGTGTGTGTTTTAATTGCAGCAATAATGCTGACTGTTTACAAAGCAGCTGCAGGGTGAGCACATGCAGCCAGTGTCTGCCAGTTAAGAACATTTGAAATGACATTTAACAAGTGAAGTGTTTCAGGGTCCACAAGGATTGATCTGGTTTTGTATAATGTGCTCTAGAGAGAAAAAAAAATCTCTATTTGCACTACATATGTTCCAAAATATAGGAAAGTAGGTCATTTGGATGAGTAATCCAACAAGACAGGTCATGAGTGTGGCATTTCTCCCCATATACATATCTGGACAGAGGCACTTTTTCTAGGAAAACCAGAAAGCTAAGGCTGTTAACATTACTTAGCTCTCCAGAAGTTCCTGCCTCCAAATACATCTGTTAAGGAATCAAACTGGACAAAGTACCTGAGCATTCCCTTCCAGTGAGTCCCTCAGTTCTCTGAAGCAGTGTGGATAAGGACTTGAACAAATGCTTCATCTGAGCAAGGAACAGAAAAAAGGAGATAGTTTCCACCTCTCCTTCACTCTCCATTTTCCTGATCCTCAGAATGAGTAGGACATTCATGACTATGGACAAAATAGTTCTCTCTCACTCCTATATACTGTCCTTATTCTTCTGACTGGAAGAGTGGGGCAACAAGAACAGTATGAAGTTTAACACACACACGAGCAAAGTCCTGGACCTATGATGAAACAACAAAAGTGTCCAGTACAGGCCAGGATCTGCGTGGCTGGGGAGCAACCTTGATGAAAGGGACCTGGGGGTGCTGGTGGGTTACAAGCTGAGGAGGAGTGAGTAGTATGCTGCTGCAGCAACAAAGGCTAATGGGATGCTGGGCTGCACCCACAGAGGGAGAGAAATAATTACCCCACTCCACTCAGCATCTTTTAGGCCACACCTAGAGTACTGTTTCCAGTTCTGGTTAATTCAAAAAGAGAAAAAAGAGTATTTCACTGAAAGACTGGAGAGCAACCAAAGGAATTCATGAAGTTCATCAAAGGGCTGGAAACCCGCTCTATGAGAATAAGCTGAAGGAGTGAAGTCTTTTCTCCCAGGAGAAGAGAAGGCTCAGGGAGAAGCTCATCACAATGTTCCAGTTCTTGAAGGCCAGCTACAAAGAGGACAGAGATTCTCTCTTTACTAGGATCTATGTAGAGAAGACAAGGGATTTCATCTCAATATAATCAATAAATTCTTTACAGTGAGAAAATCATTCACTGGAACAGCCTCTGCAGAGATGTGGTAGGGTCCCCATCACTGGAGGTTTTCAAGATGTGATTGGACAGATTGAATAACTGATCAAAAACTAGAATTTATGCTTACTTTCAGAAGGAGGTTAGATATTAGTCAAGCCAACTCCCTGACTTTGTAGACAAGACACGAGCAAAGGAAGCCTGTGGACAGTAGTTTTCAATTTGCTGTAAAACAATCCACTGGACAGTTTCAGGACCGATGAGACTAGTATGAGTTGACTTCAACTTCTGTGGACACAGAGACACAAGTGTCTCCAAGCGTTAAGGGACAGACACTGGGCAACCTCAGTGGGTCTTGCCTTGAATTTAACTACTGACCACAACCAAATATGGTTGTGGCAAAATATGCAAAATATGACCACAACCAGGACCAGAGCAGATGTGCTATACCCACAAGTAAAATTTCATTCAGGGCAGAGAAATGAAACCTGAGCATTGTTAATTTGCTGGGGATTTCGTGAACATTTGCCTTTGGGGCACTGAGAGCAAGGGCCATAAAATACAGAAGAATCCTTACTGAGAGAATGTCCTAGAGCATATCCTGAAAATGCAGGGCAAATGGTGTCGCTGCTTTGCCCAGCATCCCCACCAACGTGAGGGCTCCAGCCATACCTCAGAGCCCTGCAAATAGAGAGATCCCAGCAGAATTTGCTCAGAGGAAGCATAAACAGAGCAGTTCTAACAAGGCTAATGCAATGCTAGGAGCATATTTGTGCAGGGACTGGCAGTGTCTTACAAGCAATTGCAGGTGCCTGATCTTAATGCTAGCAACTGCTTCTTTATGTCTGTACTGTAGCCAGGACTTGTGAGTGTGAGAGAGATTGAATGCTTTGTAATGAAGGTATATTGTAACATTTCTCTCCAGGTGGCACTTTGTTAACAACAATTAGATCCTGATTGATCTTTGAAGGGCTAATTCTTATGTGGTTTGCAAGGGTCCTACAAGGAGCAAGTGTTGAGTGGGGGCACTTTAAAAGTATTAGTGAGGAAAAAAAAAAGAATAGTGCCATAAGAAATTTGCAATACAATGCCCAAGCCTCCTTTGCACCCCACAGTAATTTGTTCTTATTCCTGTTATTATCCCCTCGGGCACTAATGGTCACTTTATTAATTAGTTGAAAATTGCATTCTAGGTCAAATGGCAGCTTTTTTCCCTCCCATTGTTGCAAATTGCTAGTGGTATGGCCCAGTAAATGGCAGTGTTACTGCAAAATGGGAAAGATCCTTTGCTTTTCAAGATAAAGCCTATGGACCAGCTGCACTTTCCATGACATTTCTAAGCAGAGCATTTCCCCAGGCCTGCTTTTAAGCAGTTAGAAATTAAACAGAACTCACTGTCATTGTTAAGATTTCTAATCATAGGCTGTTACTGTATTTGCTCTCACTCTCCTCACCCTCCCTCCCATTTTAATTCTAGCCGAGCCTGTTTCCTAAGGTGCATCTCTGCAGTGCTTAGCCCCATTTTTCAGCAAAGCAGACAGTGTGTTTAGGTGCCTTCATTTCTGGTGCTCTGATGGAAATGCTGTAGAGACATCTGCTTTAGCAGAAGAGGACAGATGCTTAGCTTATTTCTGAGAAATAAGGCCACGTCTGTGGCATCTGAAGTTAGAGACCCAAAAATTACAAATCACTCTTGAAAATATTTGCTGGCTACTGAATGTAGAAATAGAGCAAACCACAGCCTCAGAAAGCAAAATGGGAAATTACAGATTTTGTGAAAGCTTTTTCATAAAAAAAACTCCTACTGAGGACAATAGATGTTTAGCCTTTAAACCAGAGGATCAGCCCACCAGAAGTGAACATCAAAGCAGTCTATTTTCCATTAACTACTTTCTGCAGCCTACTGTGCTGGATGCAATCTGTCATGCAAGTTCGTAGTCCAGCAGTCAGGAAAGCTACCAGAAGTCAGAGGGCCTGGGCTAATTTCCCAGCACTGTCAGCCTAATACATCTAAAAGGGTGCAGTTAATATGAAGTCAGTTGCACAAGCCATCTGAGACAAAACATAGCCTTCAACTTGTATTTTTTCAAGCAACTCTGGCCTCATATACTCTTAATTTTCTTCTGTAAAGTTACTTTTAAATTAATATATCTTCTGTTCTGGTGGGCCAAGTTTAAAACCAACAGAATTCAGTGGAAGAAAACCCTCCTCTGGCCTTTAGGCATGTAATTGAAGTCCTGTAAAGAGTGAGAAAACTTTCTGTATGGGAAAAAAATGCTACAGTCTCTTCACACATGCTACTGTCACATAACTTAAAGTACAACTATGCTGGGGTTGAAACTATTTCCTCATGAAGAACAGATATATCCAGCGCACAGAAATGCATCTTATCATCCAGCAGGCTGGACAGTCATCCTCTCAAAATCTAAATGCTGTAAGCTGGCACCAGCTGTAGCCCCTAGTGAGCATTACACAGAGCAGTTAACAACCCCCTGAATCACTGCACTCCTGGATCGCTAGCAACAGAAGAAAAGCTTTATTTCTTTTTTCTTTTTGCCCCTTCCTCTCTCCCCCTCCTCCCCCCCCTCCCCAATTTCTAAAACAATAAGCTATCAGCCTTGCTAGGTTGGCTCTCTCTACAGACAGATGGGGGTGTTTGTCAGGGAGAGAGATGGTGGAGTGATCAAGCAATAACACGTTAGTGTAAAAAAATGCACAATGACAAATTTGGGATTTCTTTCCTACTCCCAACAAGTAAGTGTTAGGATATTCAAATTGTCTCCTATTAGCACATTTTTTTTTTTTAAGCTATTTTTTGTCTTGCTTGGAGCAAAAGTTTTTTATAGGACTATTTATTGTCAAGAATCAATATAGTAAACAGAAATGCAAAGAAGTAAAAGAATTCCCCCCTCAGAATAAAGGAAGGCTGAATTTTCAGGTTATTATTTCTTTTGGTCAAAAACTTCAGGAAATCATTAAAAATGATTTAAAGTATAAACCACAATCACTGTCTAGACTTGCAGAGGTGTCACACAGTTACAAAATGAGCCTAGACTTGCAGATAATCAATAAAAAAACCCCAAACAAGCCTGCATTAAGTGTATTCCAACCATGCCAGAGGTTCAGTATGCCCAAGGTTTCCGAATTGTTTCTAAAGCCTAGTTTTTGTCTAGAGGCACTGGCCACCTTTGCTCTGTGCTGCTGTGCATCAACTGTGTGGCTGCTCTCCCTCTTTTGTTTGGAAATGCACCATCGCTAGTGGATTTGTTTGAACTTCTGTTTACTCTTTTGTGGAGTCTCCCCTCTGCATAGGGAAGGTAGAGCAGAAATTAAATCACACCTACAAAATGAAGGCTTTGTTGAAAAGAGAAGTATTACAATTTGCCCAAAGATGGTCAAGATTCAGAGGCAGCCTTATCACTGTATTTAAATGTAGTGATCTTTCATATGCATATTATGTAACAAGGGGGTCTCACTTTATCACCAGCATGCCTCAAACCTCGATAAACTTCACTGAAATTTAAAACCCTCCAGCAGAATGTAGATCAGAAGGACTAAAGCATCTGATGGGTAATTAAACTAGGGGGCAAAGATGATTATCAAAAGGCAGTGCATTGTACACTTACATCCTTTTAGATGAGCTGCATCATCAACACAAATGAAAACTAAAGTATTATCAGAAAATAAATACAGAGCCTGCTGGGCCTCTGCTATTACCAAACAAACCCTTGACTAAAATAAAGCTGGATATGGTAAAGGTAAGTCCCAATTGGTTGCCTTGACCCAAATTTTCCAAATGCCCTAAATGACACCCAAATTTCTCATCACTTTTCCAAAAATTATAATTGCTTTCACTGAATAATGAATTTTTGAGCTACCTAAAGCACATTTAGAAAACACATCTGAGATCAGAACGGCTCTTACAGTACCGTTTTGCTCTTAATAAGAGTTCAAAGGCCAGCTGCACACTTGGCTACCTAATTTTTGAGACAGGGGGCACTACACTCTATTGAAAAGCCTGCAGTTATCAACCATTTTCAGAGAGCTTACATCTGGGATTGGTTTCTGTGCCTGGTATTTCCTGTGTATTCTGGCATAAAAAAAGAGCAGGTTAATACATTTGAAATATCAATGTATTTCATATAAAAATTCATGCCTATATTAACAATTAATATATCCCTGTTTATCTATGTGGTCACTACCAATAAAAGGCCATTTGGTAAGTGATCTAATCCCTAACTGTGGGAAAATAAGAACCAACACAAAGATTATAAGAACCAACACTAGAAATATTAAGTGTTGTGTGCATCCATCCCTTGCATTCTGTTTTGACCTTACTTCCCTGGCCTGTGTAACTTTCAGGTTTGTGGTTCTATCCAATCATCAAGTCCTGTCCTTCATCTCCAAAAGACTAGTAAGCAGTAATCACAAATACCATCAGTGAGGAGAGGAGAGTCTCTTGGCCATGCTTATTGACAAGATAAAACTGTGATATCAAATATGAACACCCAGTGCAGAACACAACACTGTGTGACCGAAATTCTGCAGTCAGAGCAGTTCTTTGGCCCCAACTACCTCCCTATTTGTAGTATATACAGAAATGGGAGGCAAAAGTTGCAATTGCCATAGCTGATATCCTGTCTGCACTCTGATTTCATGTGTGTAAGTGAATTTAAGGTATACATGACTTTAACTGCTACCTGGGCAATGAGCAGCACTCAATGCAAGATCAGAGTCAGTAACTGGTTTTGATTCCTTACCTGAACAAACAAATACTCCAGACTGTACGGATGAGGGGGTTTAATACAATAAAGATGCATTTTTCCAGTTGGCAAAAGCAAAACCAAACATTAGCCCTTAATTTTGTAGTAGGATTGAGTAAATTTAGGTTGGTGAGCTCTCAGAATACCCTGCCAGCTACCTCTTTGTCATTTACAGACAAGTCTTCAACTCGTCATGTGTTGTCTCAAAAAATCCTAGTCAAGACCCTGTAGGCTAAACTTAATGCCTGATTTCCCACCTAGGGTTTCAAAAGCAGTACCAGCCAGAAGAGCTCTAGCAGCATCAGTTTCAAGAATATATTCTTTAACAAACAATCTTCCATGTTCTGAAGCAGCTTCAGACTGTGGTGTGTAATGCTGAAACGCAGTGTAGCCAGTAGCCTAATTATGGATGAGAAAGGTCTGGGTGTCAGCTGCAAGGTCTAGGAAAGCAAGGAATGGAAGGCCCACACTGTATAGAGATACACAAAGACACTCTGCTGGCTGGAGTTGTTTTCAGTTTTTCAAGCCGTTTTCAGCAGCAAGTAATCCCAGAGTTTTGACACCATCCAACTACTATCGTAGTTTCAGCCAAACTTCCTGACCCCCTGTGCTGTCAGGGCATTAAGGCCCACTGCCACAGGGCAGTAAGGGTGGTCTACTCCACAAGGGAAGGCAAGCCAGCTGTGGAGTGGCAAAGTAGAGCAATGACCTGACTGGTGAGAGTGCAGTTCCACAGCACCTGAAGAACAGCAGGTGATGCTAACCAGATTCGCACAACATTTCTGTGGTCACTGGACAAGTCTATGTGGATGAGGAACATCCAGGTCAAGTCAGGAAGTCAAAGCAACAAGGCAAAGGCAGAATTAAAAGGTAGATTAAGCAAGCACCAAGGGTAAGGACCTGGGCTTAAATGGACCCTGGGCTCTTGAGCCAAGGGTCTCATGAGACTCCCATGAGACTTCTCCCATCTCTCACACATTAGCTGGATCCAAGGTCACCCAGCTGCAGGTAGCCAAACCCCCTGAGGGCCAGAAGGAGAGCCTGGCAGTGCATTCAGGGTGCAGGCATTCAGCTGTCAGGCATCCCTGAACCTGGGACACCAGAAAACACCAAAAACCACCACTGAGCCCTGTCCTGAGCTGCCTCTGCCAGTCTGAATGACCCACACTCAGGAGAAACCTTAGCAGGTCAGCAGCATGTATCTAAAAGGGCAGCCTCACCAGACTCACAAAAGGTGATGGTATTCCTACACTCTCAACCATGATACGCCCATATGGCATTAACTTGCCAAGGTTTCTGCTTGTTTACTGTGCTGACCATGCTTCTACATCCCCAAAAGATAGTCTCTAAGAAGGGGGCTCTGCACCAATGAGGAATATCCTATCAAACTTCCTAGTGAAGGACATGCACTAGCCTGCCTCCCAGCTTGGCTGACAAGAGGAAGTCAATGTTTAAATGTGAATACGTAAACTTTTGATCTTCTTCCCCAATATTTAAAAAAAGAGCACCTTTACAAAATAATACCATATGTTTGAATATCCTTATAATTTTACGCAGACAGCATGGCATAAAATGATCTGCAGAGCCTTAACACTGCTGTTCCCCTCCACCTCAGCACAGTGCTTGTTAAGGTAAGCAAAGCAATTAAAACTGTAGTTTCCTGTTTACTAAAGAGGCATAAACTTTGTTTTGATACTTTCAGTCCCACAGCATCATAAGATTAACTCAGTGTTTCCATGTTCTCTGCAGTCCAGATTCAGATTCCTGGTATGATGGTGTCACAGATGAGTAAAGTAATGTAAGAGGAAGGATACAGAATCAATAAAAAGAGGAAAGTTGATAAATGTCTTCCTGTCAGTCATTCTTTCTCTCACAATGACCATGTTATAACTTCTGCTGAGTCACAGTTGACTAAGTTATTGATGTTATAGAATATTCTCTGAATCTCCTTCCTGAAGGGAAACACACAAAGCTAATAAATCAATCCACAGTTTCAGTGAACATTGGATGAAATACAGCTACCTAGTGCATAGGGTAGAGAACATCACCACCAGTACAGCCGAACAAGAATGCTTTTCTTCACAAACACACGTTCCACCATTTCAAACCCACATCTGTTTTTCCTGTGTCCTGCAACCATTCAAAACAATCCTGCAGTCCACATTTAAGGAAAACCTATTAAACTGGACTCTTTAAGGTCATATTCTTGTCTGTGATTTCCTTCTAGAGTCCATAAGCTTTATGGTATTCTGAACAATTCAAAGTTTAGTGAGACAGGAAAGTAACACCTCTATGTTTCTACTTCATGCTTATGATTTCACTCTACAATTCCTGGTGGGAAAAAAATCTTTTGGTTGGAAAGAATAATAATCAGCTTCTCCTTATGGTCTAAGATTAGGCAGAAAAAAGCCCTCACAGAGACGCTATCAATTCTTCAGTAGTCAGGGTAATTATTACCAAGAATTCACAACATACCACAGTCGGCACAGCAAAACTCCCACTCTAACTGTATTTAACTTTGTTTATTGAGGCCAACAGAAATCTTTTCTCATATCAAAGCCTGAAGGGGGAATTACCAACAAATTCTGGCACACAATCACATTCTTTTCAAATACGCCATTATACACCATGAGATCCCTGAAACTAGAGAACTTTCCATAAAACTCAGACCATGTTATTCCAAAAGGTTTGGGGGTGGGGAGAAAGAAAAAAAAAAATAGCATAATTACAGTCAGTGACAAACTAATCAAAAAAGGAAGCAGGAAGAACCCTATTATGACAGGATCCATGGAACACAAATCAAGACACCATGCTGTATAAAAATTGTGTCTGTTAAAACTTTTAATAGAACTAGAAATCCTCTATTGCTTATTTGTTTAGTTGGATTGTTGCTATATGCCGAGTACAAAAGAATATATTTATTGGGTTACAAACAGAAAAATACATGCAAGGAAATTATAGCATGGAGTTATGTATGTCTGACAATATTATTCACTTTGACATAAAAGGAAACTAAACAGGAACTAATTCCACTGACAGTTGACTCAAAGGAGTTACCTGCACAGGGTCTAAGAAAAACATTAGCTGCATAATCACAGAATCACAGAATGGGTCAGGTTGGAAGGGACCACTCTGGGTCATTTGGTCCAACCTCCCTGCTCAAACACAGTCATCCTAGAACACATTGCATGGGATTTCATGCAGGTGGTTCTTGAATACCTCCCATGAGGCAAACTCCACAACCTGTCTGGACAACCTGTTCCAGTGCTCAGACACCCACACAGCAAAAAGTTCCTCCTCATATTCAGGTGGAACTTGCCATGTGTCAGTTTCTGCCCAGTTCCTCTTGTCCACCACAGAGAGAAGCCTGGCTCCATCCTCTTAACAGTCCCCTTCAACACTGATGAGGTCACCTCTGAATTGTTTCCTCTCAAGGCTAAACAGGCCCAACTCTCTCAGCCTTTCCTTGTGAGAGAGAGTCTCCTGTGTCTTAATCATCCTCACAGTCCTCTGCTGGACTTGCTTCTGGAGCTCCATATCCCTTTTTTACTTCGTTTTTTTTTTTTCTTTCATCATATATTCCCATATGAGAAGGAGTTACTATATAATTAAGTATATTTAAAAAGGTTGAAGTAAAAAAGTAAAGATACTGTGATTCCAAAGCGCATACACAGATGAAAACCCAGCAGTTCCATACACATCCACTTGAATCCCTGTTCAAAGTTTGCTAGAAATCTAAGAAAAGCATGAAATTGTTGAAGTCTATGTAGATGGAGACGTTTTTCAGTTAAGTTGAGATGCAGATCAATGAAGAAAGAAACACAGTTCTAAGTGTGTCACATACTTTCTACAATCTTATGTGTTGTTAAAAATTGCATGTGCTCTGTTATTTTACATTTCTTTAGTATTGTTTATAATCTATTTAAAATGAATTCATTTTATAACTAAAGAAATATATTTATCACTGAAATTGAATCACAAAGTGAAATATATGAATTTTTAAGATACAATTCTGAAGTGTTTAAATTAGAATTCTGGGCAGAAAAGAATATTGACTTCTCATAAGTATCATTCATTACAGACGTAAAACATGACAGATTCTTTCCTCATTTGACAAAGATAGAAAAAGTCACTTAAGTGGAAGTACCAAACGTAATAGCAATTTGTGTCTCTTGTAAGAAAGTGTTACATTTTACAAAAAGGTAATTTTGTTTCACTGGGAGATGATACTTACAACAATGATGCCATGTTTCAAACTTTTCAAAAGGTTTCAGTGATACAACACTTAAGACACAGATACAATCCACAATTAAGACAAAAACCTCAATACAGCATGGACATGACACATGGTGGGGAAAGTATTCTAATATAAGCAACTATAACAAAAATATGCAAAAATTACAGTTTAAGTCTTAAATTTACACTCAGGACTATCTAACAGTATTGTAAAAAAACACTTCAGACTTTCTGTTTTCAAATGGACAAACCCACATAGCTATACTGGGGTGCTACTGTGCTTCGGGTACCTGTAATTTAGGTTTTAATGATTCTGGTCTCACAAGAAGAGACCTAACATGACAAGTGATTGACAAGGTGAACAGCCTCAGCTTTGAGTGATTTCCTCCACAGTCACACGGTTCAGTTACTCTGCAAGGTTCATAAGAAAGAGGCTTCCATGAGCAAAAATTATCCCATCATCTCAGTTTGCCACCTGTAGACACGTATTCTTTACCGAGGAGGGAGGTGAAATCTCCTCCGGTCTGGGTGTCCCGATCCTCCACCTGGAGAAAGGGCAAGAGGTATTAAATACTTTTAATGAACATTAAGGCAGAAAAACAAGAGCTTATTCCAGTAGCCCTCAAGACAAATTACATTTATACATATCTTAAAAAAAGTATGTTTCCTTGTCCAGTTGGTGCATATTTACTGGTAATATTTTGGGATGATGGAGGATAAAGTCCATGGTGGCATTCAGTTTTTCTTAAAACTGGTGGGCAACTGTAACTTTTAAATCTAGACCAATTAATGGGCTGAGATAGTGAGTCACACAGATCATACACTGTGCCTCGTAGATAAGACTGAATGAATTCAGGAAAGGAAAATACACCATTTAGAACCAGACATAAGCTATATTTAAAAATATTTCACACTGATTTAAGTGTGCCTGTGTACAATACTTGTTTAGTTATACATTTCTAGGAGCAAAGTAGTATTCCCACTGTAAATCACACTTTTCTTTTTCAGCACTGAAGTTCTACTAAGTCCTATATGCATTACAGTTGTATTAAAATCCTGTTAATCAGCAACATGCTTGAACACCAAGCATGCAACACAAATGTGGAAGCCTTGACTAAATATCTTGCAAATGAGAGCCTGCTTGAATTGTCTTCTGTTACGTATTTTACAGTGTGCTAAGACTGAAGTGAATGTACCCTCTTGATGCAACTACATTCCGTGAAAAAATGGAAATCTGAGTAATTCCTTTTTGTCTTGGACAAGAGTTTCTCTTGAGGGAGACATGCCTCCAACAATTTTTTCCCCTTGTGTCTTTCCTTGACACTCATCTTCTGTTTCCCCTGAAAAACTGCTTTCAGTTTTCCATAAAAGCTTTTCTCCAAGACCTTGTGGATTTTGGGTTTTTGTTTTTTTAATAGATTACTTTTGCAAAAGTGATATTTTCTAAGTTAAAATCCTTAGAAACCAACAAGCTGCCAAATTCCACTTTTCCTTTTTTTTAATTTTTATTTTTATTTTTTAAATAGATGGAAAAAAACCACAGCAGAGATGGATGGAAACAAAGATGCAAAACAAAATTTTTTTTTTTGAAAGAACAGAGTTTTCTTAGGTAAAATATAGTTGACCCCCAAATCCAAAAACATCTAAATGCAAGTATGAAATTGTCAGAATGTTTCATGACTTCCCCATCTTGCTCTTTATGAGTCTGGTGGTAGATGAGTGGTAGCTACAATTATCAACCATTATTTCTAGAGATCCGAGAGGTCTTACTCATTACGATTCCTCCCCTGAGCCCATCATACAGAGAGTTATGATGTTTATCTTATCACTGGCAGAAATGCTATATAGTTTCCAATATCTTTCACTACTTCTAAAGTATTAGGGTATCTTTGATTTCAATCATTCATGTGGCTGTTACAACTAGAGGCACAAATTCTCCCCTATCTCATTTCCTTACCTCCAGTTCACTTTTCAGGCAGATTTCAAAATACCACTGTGAGAACCATTGTACAAATCACAGAAATTTTAAAATATAGCTATAAAAGTATATAAGACAATGCATAGATAAGGTTAGACTCATTTATTTAGTCTTTTTTTTTTTTTTTGGCTGTATTTTGTATGCCCATTTAGATATAAGTGGCAATTTGTATGCTATGACACACGATATTGGTGTTATAACAGTTGGACTGCTGAAGAGAGTGACAAAGACACATGATACTTACCAGTGCCTTCCATAGTTCTTAATGTTTATTTTTAGGGTTTTGTAGAATGAGGTAATAATGTGATGCAAAATAACGTCTTAGTGGTCTTAACTTCCAATTAATGAAGTTTATATACCAATAGGCTATATGGCCTGTGGTGTGGTGTTGCAACCACAAACCTAGAAGCTGTAAATTATAAATGAGAAATACTAAGGGGAAAATCTACCTCCCTATGAGTTGTCCTGCTCTGAGTTACATGGATGTGCTCTTATCCATTTATAACACACAGCCAAGAAATTTAGGGTGAGAAGTTAAATGAATAAAATAAAAGAAAACCCCAAACCCCCACAGCTGAATTTCCTAAACTCAAAATACAGCGAGAGGATGAACTGTTAATTACAGCAGCTCAATGCTTACTATTCACTATATAATGAGGGATGCCTAAATCCAATTCTTGGTTTGCCTGAGGGGATTCAAGCCATCATCTCAGAGAAATACCAGTGCTTCTCAGGTTGATGCTTTCTTGTAAAGGCACTCTTTCCTCCACTGGTGAAGTTGAGACAGTCATGGAATTCTTGAACACTAACTGATAAGAGAGAGCAAAGGCTGCCTAACCATTATGTACACTCCTGACACAGAAAATAGGGGTCCTGTGCTTACTGTTCCATTACTTTTTAATGCATTTAATCTAATGATTTATATATAATATGCAACAGCAGGAATCATAACAATATACCATGGGAAGGTATATAAAGGATGGGAGAGATAGATATCAGTAGCACTACAAGGATGTTTTATAACATAAGCTACCAGGAACACAAAATGGCTACTTTTTTGTTCTTTTTTCTCTCTCTTTGGTGAGACACACACATAGCAGAGACAGCAGTTACATAAAGAAGCAAACCAAATACCTGTGCTGATATTAGCAAACTGAGAAAGAAGAAATTTTGTGAAAATGAGTCATGTTGGCAGATCAGTTTAAAAGGAGCTTTAAAACATTGCTCAGCTCTTTTATAAGGACAGATGTATTTTTCCAATAAATCTGTTTAACTTACAGGCAATTTAAGTGCAGTTACAGGATCATGTTTTAAGAGTGTCCTGAGGGTAAGAAATAGGGCTAGTGTAGATGAAGCCAAGATGTTTTAATAATGCTACTGAAAGACATTTATAAAACAGCAGCACAGTTACTGTGGAACATACTTTTTGGGATCCATTTGGAGCTGGTCAGAGATGATCTGACCTTTGAATATTAGGTTTCTTGAGATGGTCAAGAACTGATAACAATGACCAGTTTTGGTTTTCCTATGGTCAGCATACATACTCTATATTTTAGCTCTACATTTTACATACAGGATTGAACAACCTAATTTGTGAATCAAATGATACTGTCTTACTCCCAAGTATTCAACAGTGGCAGATGAAACATATTAAAGACTTCACTGTATTTATTTATCATTTATATTCCCTAATCACAAAATCAATCTTCTTTGAAAACCTCACCTGGAAACACAAAAGAAATTCAGGCTCTGAAGACTTAATAAAATGATGTTTCTAAGACACTTCACTTCCTTTTGCTTATTTTCCTTAATCTACATGTATGTGCTTCAACTCACTGTAACAAGGAAGTAAAACTGACTTATGTCAGTTCAACAGTGCTATCCACATGATGCTACATTGCAATGTCTGTTCAAGAAAGGAAACTGGTGAATGACTTAATATTAATGCCAAGGCAAGACAGAACATGCATATGTGTCACTTAGGAAGTGACCTAGAAGCTGAGACCCTGATCTAGAAAACCACTTAAGAATGTGTTTAACTTTATTCATATGCTTAAGTATTTTGTTGAAGTATGAACAAAAATCTGCAGTTAAAGACTTCAGACAGATATTTTTGTGCAGCTGTGCCAATTTGTTTTAGAACTATTACAATTTTAAATACAGTTCAGCTGAGACCAAGCATGAAAATTATAAATACCACACGAAAGCTTTTTTCCCCAGAACACTGTAAGTAAAAGATGACTAGAGATTACAATGCTACACTCTACCTCACTCTGCAGAGTCAGTTTTTGCTAATGGTAATACACCATCAGTATGATGCAAGTTTTGTTACTGACTGCTGTAGCCACAGGGTAACCGCATATAGACAGACAATGTTATATTGTTGATAGAGACAATTCCAAAAACACAAATGTGCACACATCTTTTACCTTGTGATCGAGGATTTCTCTGTATGAATCCCCTCATCTGGTTATGATATGGAGAAACAAAATGACTTCTGCGTTGTTGTTGGAACCTGGGATTAAAATCTCTTTGTTCTCTTCCTGAAAAACAGTATTTGCTAAGCAACTCTGATAGTATATAGGATTAAATGAAGAAAAAGGGAGGCAGCATATTCTTTTCCAGGAAACAGTATCTCTTAGTTTTATGCCAAAATACTCATGCACAATCACGATTTTTCCAAACTAAAGTCAGACTAATAAGCGTGGTTCTTGTCTTCATTTCCATCTATGCACATCATGATTACAAGCTGTTAACAAGTGTATTTAGAAACCAGATCAAAATTTTATGACACAGATTTGGAGAGTGCAGTCATTAAACCAAACAGAAATCTCTGTCCAAATTGGAATCACAAATCATAATTAAAATGGTTAAGTACAGCTCTCAAAGAAAAGCAGATGCTAACAACGTCTGGTACTATAAATCACCAACAGATATCCTTCATTTTGAATGTCCAGCACCAGCATGGTGTGGTACTACATTAGAAATATTGTTGTAACATAATACCAAACTAGCAGAAAATCATTCTTCTGTTGTAATTTGCTCAAGGAATTCTTAAGGGGTAATTTTCATCCTCACAGACATTATAACTGATCAAGTATTAAGCAAGTAATAAGCATAATCTGAGCATAAACACTGAGACAGGGTCAGTTATTTTGAAGTCTTAAAAGTCTCAACATTCAGGCTGGCCTGTGATTGATGTTAAAAACCTTTTAGATGTTTTCTATTTCCCCTGAAAGTCAGGTAGATCACGCAGGGAAAACAAATGTCTTTAGCAAACTAAGCCATAAAGCTGGGGGAAAAAAAAAAGGCTGTAAACAAAAGAGCAGTTCTCCAGTTGCCCAAAAGCTTTCTTACAGTTTGAACTATATCAGACAGTTCAATAAGAAGTATTCTCTCTTCACTGCCTCACTCAGACCTTCAACAATCAATGTTAAAATATCTCCCCTGAGGCAATGGGAGAAAAAGCTCCGAGTCATTTAACTGCTCCTATAAAATTAATTTTAGTCTCTAAGTAAATAGTGATTTTTCTGTCAATGAATGATATTTGTTGCATATATCTCACTAGCTATGTAGCTAGATGGAAATATTTTTCCATCTAAACTTGATTGATCAAATTCACATGAATTGCTAAAAAGGGAAACATCTTCTTAGACCTCTCCTTTGGTTTCTTGGAGAAAGACCTTAAAAATTAATTAGCCCGTGTAATTGATGCTGCTGTTGAAGGATAACTGAACTCATTGATATATTAACTTTATTGAGAAAATTAACATGATGCCAACCTGTGTTAAATCCATTCCCTCTTGGCCTGCTCTGTATCACTCTTTTCTTTGCCATGCAAACTTTGCAAATGAAAGACTTCAGATTCTGGAAGGGTGTATACAAAGACTCCTGCAAACAACACAAACAACCACAAAAATCAATGATTGTTCTGCTCATCTTTCTTCACTTGTAGCACAAATCAAACAGATACACAACAACTAAAAGACTTAGCCATGCATGTATACATGAAGGTGGTAGATCTGGCTCACGGTTTTTCAGAAACTAAAGTTCAATCATTTGATATTAAAAGTGGATACTTGGAGATATGAGTTGGGGTGCAGAAGAAGTGTCTTCCTACTTTCTCAATGAAGTCTGTTTTTCTTCTCTGCTCACATCTGTAAGTCACTTGTTTTCTTATTCTGTTACCTTGCACCCATACATATAGCTAACTAGACTTCTATCAGCAATATCTTAGGTAGAGATGGTTAAAGCCTCCAGATAAGGACTGATGAACTCATGGAAATAACACCAGTTAAAATCAAAGTCTCTTAATCTCATGCTTTAGAAACAAAACTTAGCCCAACAGTAACACATCAGCCCTGAATTCTGACTTATAAAATATAACTAAGTGTAAAGACATATAGGGAAATTGAATAAATATGTTTACCTTGTGGTGTGATGAGAAGTTCTACTGTCAAAAGGACAAGCTGAAGCTATTTAAAGATGCAATACTAAGAGATGTGATATATCCTTAACTTTCCCTGATTTCTGTGAGCTTTGAAAAAGTGACAGATATCAGACTGTATATCCTTTCTCCTGATTTGTACCGGACATGTGGGATTTAGCACACAATTAAGAGAATTATGAAAAGAGAGATTTTAGAGCAATAGCATAATTTGTGATTTTCATAAAACTGAATGGATGTTTACAGGATAGCAATTCCTTTTATAGGAGCAGGCAGGAGGGAAGAACACGATGCAAGAAGGTAAAAAATCCAATAGGTAGCAAGACTGCAGCAACTAGTTAGGTTTCTTAATTTAGAGGTAGAGCCTAAATCCCTGCACCCTGCTGCAAACTTTCCTAGTACATTTTTTGAGTTAACAAACCTCTTTATAGAGCATTAAACAAAACTCACAGATTTATTTTTCTTTTTTACCACTCAAACAGTTCAGTCTGTGAAGGACACCCTCTAATGGGCAAAACCCTTCCATTTTATTCCGGGGAGAATAAATTCAGAATGTGTTTATGAAGGTCAGATGAAAGGCATGATCAGAAAAGAGCAAAACATATCACTTATGCTGACCCCATTATATAATTTGGTTTTGATTAAAAAAAAAATCATTACAAACATGCTCATTAGTGAGAAGCACAATAAAAAGGCTAATAAAGTGATAATATGATTGCCTCACTGCTTTATGAGATGATTATATCCAATTTTCTGTGTGGATAAAGAAACTAATACAATTACTGTTCTGAAAAACAGAGAACTAGCATAATATGAGCTTAACATATTTTTTTAAAAAAGCAAGATGGCTCTATTTTTTATTCTTATCAGAAGCTGTCCATTTTTTACCTTTAACAGCTATTAGACTGCAAAGAACTGAGCCGCACAAAAACTTGCCCACAAATATATCAACTGTATTTAGTGTATATATTGTTTTCTTTGGGTACAAGAATCTGTAGGGAGCAAACCCTAAAATGTTCAGAATTTCTGATATACAGAAATTCTGTATATATATATGTACATATATGTACATATGTACATATATGTGTATATATATGTATATATACATATATATGTTACATACATATCTACATATATATACATATATATGTAGATCTCTATATATATGTATATATACATATATGTATATGTACATATATGTACATATATGTAAAAATATGTAAATATTTGGCTGGGATTTTATTTCCACTGTAATTTTCAGAAAATCATTAACTGTTTTTGAGTCCCTTGTTGTCAAAATAACACTTATGCTGAGATTGCGTAGAGTTCATACAGTAATGTAACCATCCAGATCATAGACAAGGGACCTTATGAGTTAGGAGACAAGCACTGAACAACAAAAGGAATAACTTTTTCCTATTATTATCTTTTCTATAACAAAACATCCCATGTAGAATAACTTTTTCTGAACACAATGCTGCCACTATCACTAGATCAGATTTATGGTGCTCAAGGGTAGATTATTAACAAACAAGTGCTGAAAGATCCTGGCTTCCAGCAGTACATTAAACTCTGCCAAGAACCAAGTACCATTTTTATTTATTAAAGTTGAACTTATAATAATAGGAAAAACCAATCACATATGCTTGCTGCCTTGCCAGTGTTCCCAGCAAAACTGGCATCTCTTGGCAATTCTCCCCAAAACAGATTCTTGCCTCAAACTGATAAGCTGGAAAGCTATTTTATTAGTCTGGGTACATATCTCTGCCATATATGTACCATAAAATTGTACCTAAAAAAGAAAAAGATATTTAAACTACTCTAAAAATTCACATGGCTTGAGTATTTGTCTTTACAACAGAAGGGTTTAGCTGGGGTTTGTTTAAAACAGAGCACCAGGCTTTTAAAAACCCTAACCTAGGTATTTTAGTTGGTCAAGCATATTTCTAGTCTCCTTTAGGGACGTAATCAGCTTTCTTCATCTTCATTAAAAAATAGGACAAAATAGTGCTCTTACATTACCACACCAAGGTCCTCAAATATTAGCTAAAAGATACTACTTAACACGTTTAAAAATACTGACCTCAATTTATAAAAATTTTGTACAGATTTAGATATGAATCGTTATCCACTAACCTGATTTCTACCCAAATGGAAAAGAAGCATTGATTTCACACAGATTTGAATACTTTTACATTTTCTCATTTATTCTTTAAACCATCTATTGTTCTGCAAAAGTCTTTAATGAAAACCTGGATGAACCATTGGTCCAATCCAAAATCTACTGAAATCAACAGACCAATTAATAGGAAACACAGGATTTGGATAGAGGTTATGGTCGTAATCATATGATTGAATATATAAGGAAAGGATTATTCTCCTCCTTCATACTAAAAACACATTCATTGCACCCTCCCACAAGTGTTCCACTCATCACTCCAGACCAGTATGGTATGTAATTGGACAAAAAATTATAAAAGAAAACTGTACAACAAGGGGCATTGAATGCACAAAACTAAAATACATCAAAACTGAAATATTTTTTCTCTGTAACTACTTTACTCTAACCTCAAGTGATATATTCAACAGCAGGTAAAAGCAGTTCAAAGGTAAGATTTTCAAAATGAAATAAATGACACAAGCTTTTCAGTTCCACATTGAAAAGAGACACAGTAATTGAAAGGTCTTCAGAGCGGCCTTTACTGATGAGCACACATCTGCCCAAGCACTGCTCCACATATTCTGTGCTGGTGGGGCATGACCCAGCTCTGGTTTGAGGCTTCACTCATGCGCCAGAACAGTCTTGCACCCAGTCTAGCAGAGGCTACCTCTGAGCCTGGACATTATGCCGCTGCAATGCACTGTGCTGAGCAGGACTCTGATGGTTTCTCCCTGCCCAAACACGTTTGAAGTCATACTGGTTTTTTGGTAACATAGCATGCAAATCTTACAAATCTCAGTGAGACTGAGAACTAGAGTACTTAGAGGTAAAGGAAAGTGATTGATGAGATTTTAAAAAAAAGTCTAGATACATATGTTCTTCTAATTTACAGTTCCTCTTTGAATTTACCAAACCTCCACCTCAGACTTTAGGTTCCTTAATACCTTTAAAAAATATCACTCTTAAACACTTTAAAAATTATACTCAGTATGCTTACTTAAAGATGTACTTAATAAGTTGCCTAAAATCTTACAGGAAAAGACCTCAATAATACATCAGTACTAGAAAACCATTATGGCCACTTTAATTTTTTGAAACTGACAACCATTTTCCCTATATTATTTTCTGAGTAGTGTAAGCAAAAATGAAAGTAAAATTATAGTTTCCTTCAGAGGCTCAGTATTTCTAAATTTATTATTTTATTATTTTTTGTGGAGAGAATGAAAAAGGACTAAGAAAGAGAAGAAGAATACCAAGAAAGGGGAACAGTGCAAACACAAAAATTAAAACAACAAACAAAATGGACAGGTACATTTTTTCAAAGAATATGGAAATGTTTAAGAGGATGTGATTACTTACATTGCCTTCCAAAAGCTCTTCCACAGGGCAACCTCGGTGTGACTGCTGGTATTTTTCTTGAAAAAGTTTTCCATCAAACACTGCCCAAGGCATCAAATCATCCATTCTGAATGGAAAGCCGCAGGCACTGTTGGCCATGAGCAAAGTTGTAAGGCCACGAACCAAGACAGCGCCAAGATGTACAGCTCTGGGGTCTACTTCTGCAAGCTGCAAACACACACACACAAACACAGGAAGACAGGCCTCACAAATCAGTGAATATGAGCAATCTTACCATCACATATAGCCATAAGAACAGCAGAGAAAATGATAAACTGTCCCAAAGCTGTGACAACGATGGCCCTGTATTGCACAGCAGAATTCGTCAAAGGACTCTGCATCTAGTTTTATTCAATAAGGTGAAAGAAGTGAGGTTTAACAAATCCAGCATCTCCCTCAAGTTTTTAAGACAGATGCATTCAAAACGAAAATGGAAAGACAAAATAAATGGCTGTTCTCCACAGAATTTTTCAAGCATTAGCAGTTCTCCAGAAAATAAAACTGTTAGTGGAATGTAAAACATGAACTGGGAGTATAAATTGGTGTGTACAGTGATCCATTGACCTTCCAGAGTTTGACTACCCCAGAAATGTCACAGCACTTAGAGATCATTTAAATTACAGCAGTTGACAGAACAAAGTTTATTGTATGCAAACTTTTATTTTAAACACTCTCAGATTTCCTCTGACTATTCTGAAAGTCAAATTATTTCACTTCAATAGGGATGTCTCCAGAAGAAATACTCAAATGGTATGACAATATCCAGAAAATGCAAAATGAGAAACTCAACAAGACAATTAAAGCTCACAGCCAAAATAAACCTGATGGGTGAATTTAACAACCTGCTGTGGCAGAGCATAGCAAAATATAAAAGCCTTGAATCTGATATGAGGAAAACTTTGATTTTAAGTACTGTGTAAACAGTACAAAGCTCATCAGTGGGCAATGGTTTTTTCACAGTCTGTACTGAAGTAGGACCAGGAGAGATTTGTAATAGTGGGGCCATAAATGCTTAATCCATGGTGGCTGTTGCACACTTACAGTATAAATTATACTAGAAATGGAATAACACAGAATCATAGAATGGTTTGGGTTGGAAGGGACCTTAAAAATCATCTAATTCCAAGTTCCCTGCTGTGGGCAGGGACACTTCCCACTAGAATTTGTGCAGTCATTCAGAAAATGAAAGGTTCATATTTTTCTAACTGTGACACTTCACACTTGAGTAAGGGAGACTCTCTTATACCCCCTCTTTAAAATGTAAGTATTTTCAGTGAGGGGGCAGGCCACTGAGTTTCAGGAAGCTATTGCCTCCAGATGTAAGCTATCATTTTGCCAGCTGAGACTAGTAACTACGTGTACACTCGTAACTCTCTTGCTCTGGCAAGTAAAGTAGAGGTTTGCAAAACGTCTAACAATGCTGAAATATACTTGAAAGGGGAATGTGGTTTAAGTGAACCAGTATTTTTTGTACTAAACTAGACTGCAAGAGTGCACACAGTCAGTTACCATGTTGCAGCCAAGAGATTCTTACATTGCATTTACTAGATTGTTTCTGATCACCTGATAAAGTCTTAACACCTGCTAAGGAAGTGAGTACACATCATTACAAACTTTGAAATGGAATCTGCTTGGTTTGTGATGGCAAAGTAAGACTTCACGAGCGGGAAGTACAAAGAGCGAGAGCCGCTGGGAATCCTCAGAACTACAGGGAATTCTTTCAGAATTTATACACCCTGGTCTTGTTCTCAATGCATCAATAAATTGAACTTTAAGTAACTTCAATAAAATACCTCAGGGCACTCTGACAAGTGGTTTGCTCTTACGTTATAAGGGAAATGGATATGTGAAGCTACAATTAGCAGCAGAGGTCAAGAGTAATGATAGCACACCAACCAGCTGAATCAAACTTGGCCAAATTGATATCAATATTACTTATATCACCAATAGTCTTTTTATAATAAGTTGGTACAAAGCCAGGCTGAAATTCACAGTCGTATAAATCTGTGTCTTCTGTCACTGAATTATTGGCACTTATAATGTCAAAAGATTAAATTTCTGAAAGCAAACTTTCATGAAGAATAATGAAAACAAGTATTTAAGCTGCTGAAAATAAAAGAGTAAAAGCTGTCACATGCATCAAGCAATTTCCCATCTACTTACTTAGTGAATGTGTCTATATGACCATTAATTCACACTTTTTTGTCAGACACTTTTACTATCCTTTTTAATCCCAATAGTATCAAGGATATAGAACAGCTGCTAGAACAGGTTACTAATACTATATGTGGATGCTGAGTGCCATTTGGGCCATAAATCTTAAAATAAAGCTTCTATATCTTTCTTTTATTCTGAAACCTCTAGGCACAGACCCAACAGAAATGTGATTAACCCAGCTTTCTTCAGTGATGCTATTCAAGTTAACACAAACCAAATGTATACATATTTGCAGAACAAGTGTCCAAATGA
Organism: Anabacerthia variegaticeps; assembly: GCA_035583185.1. Taxonomy (NCBI): domain Eukaryota; kingdom Metazoa; phylum Chordata; class Aves; order Passeriformes; family Furnariidae; genus Anabacerthia; species Anabacerthia variegaticeps. The sequence continues at coordinate 41,361,448 of JAWWEW010000112.1, read as the reverse complement.
GATTCTGAAAAATTTTGCATTTGATGGTGATGCACAAAATAGTAAATTACAGAAGAGGACTTTGAGTGTTGTCTCAAGCTAGAGATCAGTGTAGTACTGACATTGATGCTGTTACTTCTGCCTAAGCAAGTATGAAATGTGAGCCACCAACAAAACCTTAGCTCTGCTCTTTTCAATTACACTTGATACACATTGGTTAAAGAAAAGATAAAATAATGTTGCTGGTGACAGGTTTTACAGGTAGAAGACTTCACTGTCTAGGGATATAAATCCAGAAATTTCCTCAAGCACTAAAGTATCGTTGGGTGGGGTGGGGTGTGTATGTGTGTGTTTGTGTATCGTGGGTATCAGGTAAGGTTTGGTCCTCTAATGGAAATCAATATCGGCAATACCAAGGCAAGAACTATAAACAGTGATTTCTTTATTTTAATAGGACAGGAAATATTCACTAAAGGGTAGTTTCTAATTTCCATGTCTGGCAATGAAACCCAAAGAAAATGAAAGCACAGTGAGTCTGTAACAATGAGGCTGTGCACGTGGCAAACCACAGACTTGCTTTGCCATGGGAATGTTCACAACAGCTTGGTGTCTGCAATGTTAAGACATCCTGATGAGAAGTGGAAAATTCCAAAAGAAAAGAAGTCTTGTCTTGCAGGACATTACACCCTAGAGATTACTTCTTTTCAGAAAACATGTCTGCTCTTTTTACTGTGTTTATAAACTCAGGACCTCATTGAATCAAGTGAGATACACCCTGGTGATCCCGCTGCTGCTACTCCTCCCAACAGCTGATGACATTTGAGCAAGAGAAACAGAGTGCATGAGAACTGCTCCTCCTGCACCAACTGCCTGTGCTGTGTCCCCACCAACAGCAGCTTCCCACCCTCTCAGCACTTGGGAAAAAATATTACTGCTCCTACTTGCCAGTATTAATTAAAGACTGAGAAGAGAGCTCAAAAGTTCATAGTCCTCTAGCATCACTGCAGCAGAGGTTACTGATATCATGCTTAGAAGATCTGATCTGAACTGGATAAGCCACTTGAAAAGAGCAAGAGAAGTGCTACAGCACCCACTGCATGATGTATAAAGTATTTTTCCTAACAATTTGAGAAATGTCTTTACTAGAAAAGACATCGTCACAGACTTAGCTCATATCACAACTTTTTCTGCTGTAGAAACACAGGGCTTTGGCCTGTGGACCTCAAGTTCAGGCCAATCTCCTTGGTCATGTGCATTTTCATTGAGCACAGAAAGAGGCTTTGCAAGACACATTTGCTCATGGGAACACTCCAAATCTAAACTCGGAGACTGCACATCCTGATGAACAGTTTTAACTTACAGGAAGAAGAAATACATGGATTTTGTATTTGAAATGCAAATTTCCAGTTCAAATTTCATCTAATGAAATAATAGCAAAAATCAATCAGTATATAAAAATACCCTTCTGTTCTAAGGAAATACTACTAGTCCTCTGAGTCTTCTTTGTGGATTCACAAATGTTTTTTTCATAGAGGCATAAACTTTATGCTATGCATTTTGAAAGCTGCACAAACTATTTCCAGGAACACACTAAAAAAACCCTACAGCTCCTTTGCCCCTCAGCTGTATGGAGTTCAAAGGGTTTAAATTCTGTTAAAAAGATAAATTTGTTCTAGAACAGTTGAAATGTGAAGGTGAGTATCTGAACATGCCACATGTCAGCAGGCACAAATGAAGGCCAGAACCATACCCACCAGCAAAGTCATCTCACAATCTGAATTTCTAGAAACCCAGGAGAAAGGTAAAGATATAATAAAAATGCTACAATTCTTTACCTGTGCTACTTCAAATGTCCTCTGTATCTCAAGGTATTAAATACCACAGTTTCTTTAAAAACTAGCTCCTTTAGCAGGATTTTCAACAACATTCTGAGGACACTCTTTTCTCAATGTAAAAAATTTGTATTAATAATTGTTACTTAGGTTAAAGTTGTTCTTATGCATTTATTTTTTTTACTAATTTGTTGCCTTCTTCCTGTGGTGAAGTTGCATACAGAAGATATGACTATGGCTAACATTTTGAAATAGAAATTTAAGTAGAAATAACTTTAAAATCACATAAGGCATTTCTCCCCCTCCTCCTTTCCCCACCTCACCCACCTACAAAAGAACATATCTGTTTTTGTTATAAGAAGGAAAACGTTACACTCAAGGACAGGTTAGTATTTGATGATTACTATTTAAAATTAATCACTTCAATAACAATAGTTACAAATCAATGTAATTTGATCCAAGCAATATACTGCTGGAATTCAAATGGTAGTGATCAAAATCTGTGTACTGCCCTAGTTTAACCTGTTCTTTTTAGACCCATTTGAACTCAGATGGTATATTACCAGTATGCTACTTCTTACATTAACTCCCCCAAAAGCCACCTGTATCTTAAATGATCAAATATTTAACCATAGGCAATTTATAATGAGCAATAAAGGCAGCAGGTAGATCCTATCTCAGGAACTTCTCATTAAAACAGAAAGGCTTAGTTTTGCCTGTGAGCACTAAGGCACATTGTGTTCCAAATATAGAGAGATAAACTGTCAACTGATGACAAAACAAGTTAAACTCACTGCAATGAAGAGCATCATTAAAAAATTTCAACCCAAAGACAGAGACCAGATCTTCCTGCCTTCAGCCACTAGCATGAATTCCAGGTGGGAGTCACCAAAAGATGCTAAAGCCCCTGTGCACTGGAGCTATATTCTCTGTTCTTGAGCAAAGGTAACCCAAACTGGTGTAATGGTGGTACATTTCAGGAGTGTCACCCCACAGAGCTGGGCTAGTGAAACAGTACATTTACTTAGCATCAGTCAGCTCTAAGCAATAAGCTCCTGGGAGCATAATGCATCATCTGTTTCCTTGACCTGTCAAATTGAGGGAGGAGAAGAGCACCAGTATTTTGAAAACAGACTAAGGTTTATTCTGATAAAAGATTACGGCTTAAATTAAGCTCTTCCTGCTTAAACAAGGTGTGTGCAAAGGAAAATAGGGATTGAAAAGAGATCCTATGAGGGAATCTGCTGCAACAGAAACTAGAAAAACCAGTTTTTCAATACTTCTAAGGCTTCAAAGTAAATATTTAGCAGTAAACAACGCAATTGTTTAGTATTTATATGTTCAGCAAAGTTTATTTACCAGGTTTTATCAGGACTTTGATGTAAAATGATACCTGTCTGTGGAACAACACTGTTATTTACATTAAACCAAAACCACCACTGAAGTAAACTTAAAAAAAAAAAAAAAAAAGAAAAAGAAAATCAAAAATTGCTTTTACCATTAAGCATCCTACATATAATAACATAAAAGTACTACAGCTAACCAGTTTGCAACAACAAAAAAAAAATCAGTTACAAAAAGATAACTATAAAAAGATAACATTTAATTTCTGGTTTAATTTTCAAATATGGCCATCTTTATAAGAATCCTTTATCATATCCACAAGAAACTGCAGCACAAATGATACTTCTGTGACAGTAAATTTCACCAGTCAAAAAGTTTAGCCCTCTCAGCTTATCTATACAGAACACTAACACCTGCAAAAAAGACTGAAATAACATTATTTTTCTTATTTTACCCACGACTGCTCAGCTCTGATCTAAATGATTACTGGACTAATGACAGTCCACAATACATGTGACATCTACAGAATGTTCACATCAATTTTGAATTATAGTCATCAAACTAACCATCTGACTGTAGCCCAGCCAGCAGTCATATCCTTTCTATAAAAGTGAATGGATTCATCTGGATTTTATCTTTTACTGTCTTAAATCCTTGCTCATGTTTTTGATGACATCTTTGAACCTCCTCACCTTTCCATCATATAGATAATATCGAATTTATTTGGTAGTAAACTATATTTTATTTGTTTGGGACTCTGAAAATTTTTGTGATCTTTCTTCCTTTTATTTTTTTTTTTTCCCCATACAATATTTGCATACTGTGGAATTACAAGAAGGGGATGTATTAGTAGCTCGACCTGCCTTGAAACTAATAAAGTCTGTCCCCCTGATTGGTGACTCCTGGTATGTCTGCACCACGAACTGATGGGCTCCTGCATGTGCTATGTCACTGGCATCTGAAATGGTGCAGAAATTAATAGAACTTTCTTCCCCATGCCTGTAGCGATGTCTTCCTCTCACATGGATGCCCTAATAATGTGATGTCACATTAAAATTTCCTCCTTAAAATTTAGAGTGCCTTTCCCATCTTCCCTGCTGTCTCATTAAAACAATCATCAGTAACATATTTATCTCACAGACTCCTACATCTCTGTCAAAGGTGGCTGAAATTAAGCAACATATTCAAAAGTTATTAGGGGACACAGAAAAAAAAATTTAAAATCATGTAAAAGGTCACTTCTCTTCCAGTAACTTTCCATTGTAAGCCTTCAAACATCAAACTTCTTCCACTCTTTACTTTCTGACACTCATTATATGTTTCTGTATTCTACTCTACACTGACTAGCTCCTTTATCAAAATCTTTAAAACAAGGGTCTTCATTTGCTGCTCCCTGCATGTCAACCACACTCATAATCTAAAGTCCTTATCCACACCTTAACCCAGCGCTTTCTCTTTGTTTAATAATAGGACTGGTCCATGGAACAATGTTTTAGGGGGAAAAATTCTGCCACCAACAGAACTACTCAGCGGAGTGTGCTTGGCTGCCTTTGACAATGCAGTGTGTCCTTCCACAGTCCCAGACTACACTGGCAAATGGCAGCTGGCTAGGCCTGCAACTGCTCAGTTCTCTGCTACAATTGTCCAAGGCTTAATTAGCCAAGCTTAAAAATTAGTTTATTTTCTCTCCAGAGTCAGAGTAGATATTCAAGTTCTATTCAGTTGTCCTAATGTATAGTCACTTTCTCTCTTAAGCTGTTTTGAGTTTATACTTTTTAAGGGCCTGATACTTCCCACTGAAGCCAACAGAAAGATCAGGGCATTTCAGTAGAATTAGATTAGGCAAAATTTAGCATGTCTGAAGCATTGAACCTTCCAGAAACATTATGACAACTCTTATTAATGTCATGTCTGGTATACAAGCTTTTCAAATAAAACTGTCATTGAACCAAAATGGTTAGTATAGAGAATTCCAGGAAAACAAATACTGTTTGCCAGTGCAATATAGGTTGTTGTTTTTTTCTCTCCTTGGGTTTCTTTGTACTGCAAAGCAGCTGCACAATAAGATTGTTGATACTGCGGTTCACCCTTTGAAGTGATACAGTCCAAAGTAAATACTTCCAGCTCAGGAATTTTCTAGGTGTTAAGTCCACAGGTTGAGGAAGAAAAGAACAGATCTGCTTCTATTTCACAGCAATCCCAAGGTCCAAGACAAATCAAACTGTGAGTCACATAGCAGTATTTCAGATACCTGTGAGAGGAACTGGTATCCTGTAACCTGTGATCAGGTATGTTAAAGAGATCAGGAATTTATTTGTAACTAAGCTGAAATAGAGTATCCACTTCCAGAACACCTATTTCTTTTGAAAGGGAAAACTGCCATATACAACTTGAAAGTTGCTGCCTTTTGGCACAAAAGCATCAACCCCATGCTGTGGTTTAGATGAACTCATACAGAGAAATTAAAGAACCCTTGTTTGGTGCACACAGCTGTTGAATAAAGATGGTCTTCTGGGCTATTAAAGAACTGACTACAAACACAGGTTTTAAAGAAAATATCTTACATGTAATATTCTACATTTTCTTGTCTTGGCACTATGTCACAGCAAATTAAAAATAAATAGGGAAAGAGTTTCTGTGAGAGTAACCTGACCATTTTTAATGATGCATTTAACACAGAGAACAATGCCATCCAGAAGAAAATGTATGCTCTGTAATAAGCCAAAGTTTGGGATCTCGGCCCTTCAGCCAGCATTAGACTCTGCAGGCACTTTGTTGATAACATTCCAGCCTCAGGAATTGATCCACAGCCATTTTAAAACAAAAGGTACCTTTTTTTTTTGTTTGGTTTTTTTTTTTTTTTTTCAGAAGGTGCTGTGCCAAAATAAACTTCCTGCAGAACCACTACACTTTCAGCCTCCTATAACTGAAAAATATCACTTGCCATAGTTGCTAGCCTGCAATATTCTTCTGCTGCATTGAAGCATCAGGGTACAAATACAACATACAACTGTATAATTTTGCTAAAAAGTAAAAAACATGGAGCAGATTCAGGGATGAATTTTTAAAAGTGTATTGGCGTAGCGTGGCTTTTATTATATTCAGAAGTAAAGCTATCCTTGGCTTTAGTAGGAACTTATGGAACTTAAGTCCTAGCATAGAAACGTCTTCTGCCAAGATGTGTTTGTGTACCCACAGAGACTAAATAGAAAGTTACTGCTGAATAGGAAACAGTACTTAGGCATGCATTAACTGCCCTTGCTAAAACCAATACATACATAACTTTGCATTTGGCAAGGAAATGAGTACCTCTTCTTTTAAATCTATCAGGGAAATATACAGCAGCCTAAATGAATGTAATATACTTTTTTAGTTAATGTGCATATGCTTCCTACTAATGCTGGTGTGCCTCTAGATATGCTCATGAGATTACTAAATGATTAAACCTCTCCATAAATCACTGATTTTCTTTGGAGATAACATACCTTTACACATCTAGTGCCTACTGTCCCTGTGTTGTTTCCTTGCTTATAATAATGGGATTAGAATTGTCTTAACAAGTGATGATGTCTTGAGATGCTAAAAAATAATGCTGATAAGAGATATTATAATATACTTTTATTGCTTTTCTCTTAACACAGCTCCATTCCTTTATAAAAGGCTCTTTTAACCACATCTTAGCTATTGCTCAGTAAACATCAAATGAAATTACCCAAAATAAAGGTGAAGCAGAAAAGAATATAAGTGGGACACCAATATTAATGTTAATGTATTAAAAGTTCACATTTATATGGCATTTATATTTTTGGCTAAAGAAGTTTTATTATTGAGAGTAGGGGTGCATGAGTACTACAAGCAAGAACTAAAATACGAGAAAGAACTGAACAATTTGACGAAAGCCATGAGGAAGCAACTGATAGAAACTGGACACCATTTTGACTTTTAACCCCTGGACAATGATCATGTCAATCAAGAGTACACTTGAAAAGAAAGGGTAAAAATCAGTTCTTGGTTAGCCTGGCTGTTTCTGATATCTTCCAGAGGAACATTTCTACTATAGTAATTGAAAAACTCCAGTACATCCAACAAAGAACTGTAACCATATGCCTATAAAAGCATCCACCTATAAATGGTTCATTAGGTCATTTCAGAAAACATTTTTGTTTCTCTGAAGTTACACATAGCCATCTGCTTCTCCAGGGAAAGCCTAGACAGATGTGCAGCTTGCATTCCTGCTCAGGCGTGACAGAGGCAGGCAGGCAGGTGCAGGCAGCGCTGAGCAGATGACAGGCAGGTGCACGCGTGCCACCACTTCCTGACAGCACGCTCCATTCCTGCCCTGGCTCCAGCCCCTGCACGTCACCTGCCCTGTGGGGACACAGGTCTGCCCTTAAAGGCAATGGAGAGCAACCCCACCTGTGCCATGCAAACACCACCTCCCACCCTCATGGACTGCCTGTTCCTTCTAGCATACAATATGCAAGGAAGTGAAAACTATTTAACTCAGAAGTAAACATACACTTTGACCAACAGAAACTTGGCAGGAAAAGGTCAGTGGATACCAGAAGTATTTATTTTCCCTCTCTGTTATAGGTTTTGTCTGAGTTTTCAAAGCTGTCAGTATGTTTAATATTTTGCAAGAGCTTTATTACTCTCATTACTAATAACTATGTTTCACTTCCTGTTATATTATTAGGCATGGATTAAAAAAATTAACAGTAATTTTGCCACCTGAAATTCCTGAGTGTCTTTTACCTTATGCATCTTGAAATATTCTTTATGCTACATACTGTCTAAAAGCAATTTATAACTGAAAAATTGCTGCTACTTCTGTGTTGCTGGAACCTTGTTAATAATGAACTACAGGGCAGTAAAGTGGAAAACTCACAGAAAAACAAAACAAACTTAAACAATTATGCAGAAAAACGCAAGATCATCTTCCACAAAGGAACATAAATCCTCTTTTTAGGCCCTTGTTCAAGATTTTCTCCATGTGCACACTGACTCCAACTAAGTGAATATATTTTTTTCAGAAGGTAGAAAAGATGATCTGCAACTCATTCTCTACAGCTACCTAAAAGGAGACTGTAGTGAGGTGGGGGTCTGTCTTTTCTGCCATGTCTCAAGGGAAAGGACAAGAGAAAATAGCCTTACATTGCAACAGGGGAGGTACAGATTAGACATTAGAAAAGTTTTTTTCACTGGAAGAATGGTTAGGCACTGGAATAAGTCAGGGAAATGGCAGAGTCACTGTCTTTGGAAGTGTTCAGGAGGCATTTGTAGATGGCACTAGGGGATGTTTTTTAGGGGTGAATATGGTGGTGCTGCATTGACAGCTGGACTAGATGACCTTGAAGATCTCTTCCAACCTTGACGATTCTGTGATTTTGAGATCTAGTTATGCTGGGGTTTGTATTTGTGCCAGTGACACATAACAGAACTCCCACAGTTATGTGAATTCTGATACTAGAGCTTATGTCAAATGTAAAAAATGTTCAGGGAAATAGACTCTAATAAATCTAATAAATATACCAAATTTGGTCAAGAAGAAAATGGGAAGAGTGGGGCAGAACACCAATCTTATCTGCAAGTTGAATATGTTAGCCTAAGATTTTTGTTTATATGCTTATGAACCAAGAGCAGTAAAGAAAGGTAGAGCCAGTTGTCAATGCAACAGGCCTGAGAAAACTTGATTTTTTTCAGAACTTCAAAAGATGCTTATGAAAATAGAAACAGATTTACATATGGGTCTTTCAAAAAGTGAATAATTTCAGTTCCTGACATATAATTTTATTTGCACTAATGTTTGACCTGTGTAAGTGAACTGGAACTGTTTCTATTCAAACTAGTCCATTTAAGCCTGTCTTGAGAACATGAGACAAAAGTTATATTTCTAAGTTTGAACCAACCCAACTTGAGATCATATCCCATATTGTTGTATTTTGTTCCAGATTACCCAGAACAGTGAGAAAACCTAGACTGCAGATGAGAGAATGGGCTGGGAAGCAATGTCAAGATAAGTAAACTACTGCAATCCACCACCATTCCCCATCCCATGCAGTTACAATCTCACTTATCATTTTAGAAGCACTCTTGATAGATGCGAATATTGAGGGAATATAAATCCCAATTCAGTAAAGTGTCTGCGAATGCACTCAAATTCCACTTTAGTTAATACTAACTTACAGCACAGAAGCAGGTCCTTTGTATATAAAAGGGGTTTATCTGTGAGATCTTTACAATATTCTTACTTGCATTTCATGTTTCACTCAATCCAATTAAACTTAAAACAAATATTTATTAGGAAACAGTCATAGGGGCACAATAAAGATACATTCCCTGGGGAAGAAAGGACTTATAAAAATAATTATATTTTGAAAAATACTGATAGCTCACAAAGGCTGTTTGGAGTCTGTTTGAAAAATATCACACAGTGTTGACAAACATAGCTTGGCTTGCCAAACAGGTCAGAAAACTGAAATTCTTGAATGTTCAGAATCTAGGTATTATTTATGTTTGTCTGTCCGCATGGTATAAAAAAAAGAATACGGAGTTTAAAAATACAAAATAGATTTAGCAATGCCCTTCTTTAAATCTGAGGGACCCTAGCCAATATACCTACACTACTACCTACTACTACTCTAAAAAATACTGTTATTTTGGACAGATGTGGTAGAAACATATGGATGTTACAGAAAAATATCTTGTGTAATATTGGTATAATACTATTACTAAGGTAGTTTTGCTTCCATGACACCGTACAATGCAAAATACTTAAAAGTTCTGCACAACTACAATTCCTGCTAAAGCTATTTCCACCTGTCAAGCTAGTTAACTAGTTTTCTGGGTATTTATTATTATTACAAAATATCATTAAATAATAATTAATATATATTTTGTGAAAGTTCATTTGCAATCAAATTGCAAAGACTTTCTGGAACTTATAATTTAAAATCTAAAATCTAAAATGGTTGTGCTCATTTCATAGTAGTAATACCTTTAAACAATTGAAAGCACCTAAAAAATTGAAGGAATATACTTCAGCCCTTGACAAACACAGTGGCCAGCTCAATACAACAACTGCTCGTGCCTCTTTTTCTCTGCAATGGCCTCAAAGTCAGACTGATGGCTCTCTGGGCTTTTTGCCAACACCACACACCAGATTAAAATAGAAAGAAGGGAAATAGACAACCTGGGGTCCAAAATTTAATTCTGACCTTATGCATCAGCTCTGTGGGGGGCTTGGGCAAAGCAGAATGCTTATCTACCATATAAGGGGGCAGCACAAGAAAACTAGAAAAAAACTTACCAGAAAAACATCTTCTCTATCATGGGCACATTTTGGTATTATGAAACCATGGATCTTGAAAAATAATCAAATCTTCATGTATAAACATTATGTTATTCTCAGAAAGTAATATGTAATGTACAATGTAGTTACATGTCCACAGCCCACTTTCTTTCAGCATGAGATAAACTATATTTTTTATGGCTTTAACCCACTTTATTCAAACCATAGACATTTCTGTTTCAGAGATTTGTGGGTTTATGGATATCATTAACTATGAAATATGGACAGCGTATTAGAAAGCAGATTTGAAAGTCAAGGCTGAAAGGCTCTCTTCATTCTATCAGAAGAATAGGCTCTATTTATGTTTCCTCTCATATTTCACAGAGGAATTTGTGTCCTTCTGCTAAAAGATATTTGTTAATGGACACCTTTACAGACACAGAAAAACTTTTTTTATCAAATTAGTGTACTTCACAGAACTGTTTACAAGAAGTAAACATTTTTTTCTACATTTAAAATAATACTACAGTGTTAAGTACAAAATGTCAAATGAGCAAACATCTTCATAAAATTTTGCAGATGCTGACTAAGCTTAACCTAACTTCCTTGAAAGCTCTGTTAGTAAGTCTTCCTAAGGATCACTTTTAACCTTGCAGTGGAGAATAAAAAGTATGGTAAACAGACTAAAGCCTTTTTCTGATTTCCTACTATAAACTCCATTTATTAATTAGCTGTGTACCAGTGTAATTCATTGCACTCAGATCCTTTGATTTTAAACACAAATATCTAGAATATTAAATACCTGTTGATAACCTATTTACTATTAAAATAACAGCATAACTCAATTTTGTAAAATGACTAAATAAACAGAGTAATGTGCAAATTTAGGCTATTCTGAGATGGAATCTTGAAAATGAGATGCTTCAATGATAATGCTCAGACAGCTTGCTTTATTGATCATTATTCTATGGGTACTTATATAAGATATTTTAGTTATTTAGTGTCCTGCCCTTTCAAAAGAAAGATCCCAGGACATCATTAAGTTCATCTACACACCACATTTCAGAAGCACAGAAACAGGAAACAGATCATTTTTCACTCTTCCTGTAAAGTGAGATTAACTTCATATAAATCTTGAAACTGGTCCTGGTCCTTCCACAAAATTACAGGTGGCTTATATATGAAGAGAAAAAAGTATTTTTATGGCAATTAATACAACATAACATCTTTTCTTGATACAGCTTAACAAGACACAAGTGGACAACAAATAGAGAAACAGCAACTGTTTTCCACCAGGAAATCCATGTCATCAAAACACAGGAAGGGAGGTTTATTTGAAGGAAAGGGGGAAAATTTTGAAACTGTTATTAATCTATTCACAAACTCAGAAGAGAAAGAGACAAAAATCTTTCCTCACTACTCCTTTCAGAGGGATTTATTCTGACTGAAACTACTACCAAAGGCAGTATTGTGAATTTTAATAGAATAAACCAAGAAGTGCTCCACAAAATAGCTCGATACAAAAATTTCGACTGCATTATATGAATCTTTTATTGACTTTTGATGGAGCAGAAAGCATTGTGTGATGGTGCATGAAATGCTTACTTAAGCAGTAGACTTTGGAAGGACCAGGAAGTCAATTCCAGCAACATGCTGTCTACTTCATACATGATACAGTGTAAGACCAGCTTCATATTTCATGCACTTTTATGTCCATAACCGATTTGTCATAAGCTTTGTGGGAAAATAAGAAAATTTTGTGAACAACACTGAATTAGTACAATGCTGATGAGTAGCATACATTGATTACAAGCTTGCAACACTCAGATTTCTATTTTCATAGAAGCACAACACAAATGAATCACACATAGACCTCTAATTCAACCAGAATAAACTTCCAAGCACTTTAGAAACTTATGTAATAATACCTGTAAGTGCATCTATAAACAAAGTGTTTCAACATTTAGATTTGGTTCTCTTTACACTTTTGCTGAATGACTGCCACACAGACTTTAGATAAAGTAATGATACTCCCAATGTTGAGTGCAACACTGTGCATTTGATAGAAATAAATCCTACCTTTTTTTGCAATTTTCCATATTGCCTACATTTCATCACTTCCTTTTTGTTACACAGATTTAACACTTCATCAGCTGCAGAACAAATTTATAATGAATTTGAAACAAATGATAGGAGACTGGACTTTACACATTATAGTGAATCAAATAATGAAACTAGAAGCACACTGCTTTTGGTATGTTGGTCCCTGTGCATTAGAAACAAATGGAGAGTAACAGGAGTAGCTGGTTTACCTTGCTATCAGCAAAAAGTACTTTCAATATTATCACATGGACAGTTCAAAGGAATAGAGAACTTACTGGAAGTATAAACAAGACTTCCAGAGTGAAGATATGTTAAGATTCTAACCATTTCTAAAACCCTATCCCACTTACTTTCACACAAACCCACAACTCAAATAGCCACTGACATGTGCAGTCTACACTGCTACTATGTTTAATACAATTTCAGGCTATGAAATTGAAAGTACTCTTGTATAATTCTGTATGTAAGAAGAACCATTTAAATGGTTCTACTGCAATAACCATCTAGGAACCTGCCTTTCCACTGGATTAAAGAAGATATGAAAGGAAAAAGGTTTGCATGGAGCATATAAAATATTGAAAAGAACACTTGAATAATTAAGGAATAGCGTAATTCAAATAGTTTTCACTACAGTGGGTCACATTAGGTAACATTTTTTCTCGTTAGGCTTATACTGTGTTTATATTCTCCCTAAAGTATACTAAAATTTGATTTAATGTGGTGATTTTCATACAACCTATGTCTCAAAACACAATCCTCCCCAGTAAAAAAAAAATGAGGCAACGTCAGAAGACAGGAATCACTGTCACAAATTTTTCATCAGATGGAAGTCTGGAAGCCAAGTAAGGAAGAAATCTGAGACTAATTTGCTCACACTAGGACTACAACCACCAGAAATTGTCCTTTGCATTTTAACTTCTTATGTGATAAACAAATGTGAGTATTCACATGAAATGTAAAACACTAACAGCCTATATATTTACCATGATCCTTAGTTCCCATATCTGAAAAAAATTAATGTAGAACAATTTTCTCCCCCAAATATTTATCACAATGTTACCATGACCATTTCATGCTTCACAATTATTCTAGTCCATACCTGCAGACCTGCCAGTTGAGCAGCTGACTTCCCTTTGAGGCAGAGAACAAGTGCCACAAATGCATTTAAGTCCTCCAGAGAGAGGCTACTGACCTAAAACAGGGGGAAAAATAACACATTATCTGAAGAGGAACTCTGTTGAAAATTGACTCCTCTTGCTCAAGCACATCAAAATCAGATCAATGACCTCATGTAATTACAACCACCACAAATATATCATCTGGGAAAAGACACTTACAGGGAACAAAATACTTTCTTTCAGAACTTGAATTAAGTGCATACCCCAGTACTTGTGTATAGTGTATACACATGGACTTACACGCACACACAAAAAAATGCCCACACTTCTTTATTCCCTTTTCCACTTCTCTTGAAGTTTCTTAACAACAGGCAATAACTTCATCTCCATACATTAAGCATAGTAAAAAAATGAGATTAAAAAAAAAATTGCTTTATAATTAAGACCCAGGATAAAAAGCAACTCATTGAGCCACAGATGTGATGACCATTAGGGTTTTTTCCAAATGCTTACATAGTTATCTGCTGGAAACTTTAAAAATAATCTAAGATATTTAATTGCCTACTTTAACCTAAATTTTAGGATTTAACAGAACATATTTGATTTCTTTCAGATTTTCAGGCTGCAAATTTAAGTGAGGAAAACTCAAAATTATAAGAAAACTAAACCTAAAATGCTCAAGTGGGGACACATAAAGAAAAATTCTAAATTCATGTAACAGTTCACATTAATACATCCGTTAGTAAAGGGGGAGTGAGGGCTTTTCATGCTGTGAGTGTTCTGAGATTCTATAGGGGCACATGGTCACCTCAGAAGAAAGACAGCACCTTGAGACCAGCTGCGATGATACTATGACATGACCAGTTCAGTTCTGATCCTTTCCTTCCTCTTATAATAGCACTATAGATTATACATGTGCACGAAAACCACTTATCTGTTACAACTTTTAAAGCTATAAAGAGGGCTTTAAAGCAAGATCCATAAAGCATTACAATTCCTTATCAACTGAAACTTGAGGAAATATGGAAACGTGCATTGTGGGCTTACAGAACAGCTAAAAGGCTAAAAAATGGCAATGCAGAGTTTTAGGTAAACAGCTTGATTTTTGGGGAATGTTTTGTACATTCCATTTCAATCTGTTAAGAGCTCCTATTTAGTGACAGATAAAATCAAGAAGAGAAAAATTAACAACAAACTAACAATGCAAATCAACAGGGGAAAAAACCCATTAAGAAACAATCTATTAATTATGTTTTTCATTTATTTGTTTAGGAGGAGTAACCCATTCTTTCCTCTTCAGGATAAAAGGTATACAACCACTCTTGAGATATTTTTTTAAGTTCAGGCCTTGTGCTTGTCCCACTGTAACATTCCCCTCTAAGATGCTCCTGAATCTTGCATAAAGCACAAGAATGTAAGGGATATTAGAAAAATGTGAAGCTTTCAAAATGCTCCTTGGTATTCATTAACTCCACCTGTCTGCTAAGATCTGATAATGGTCCTGATAAAGTCAGGTGTCACCTTTGTGTAGAAGGCAATGAGAAGTTTTATACGTTGAAGTAACAGAAAAGTGACTTCCATCTACAAAACAATTCTTAATACTTGCACAATTGTGTCCTAAGAAAAGAAAATCAAAGACTGCTTGCAAGTACAACAGCAAGAAAATGCCCCTAACAGAGCATATCAGTAAAAATGCTTACAAATGCAAAAACACTCCTTTAGAGAAATACTTTATTCAGTAACCAAAGTTGGTGAGTTACCACAATTCCACTGTCAGATTTATTCCAAAACCATAGGAGATTGAAAGAGAAATTTGCCCTTTCTTTGCAGATTTCACAGTCTGATATTTGAACTCATTTGCTCATTTTCCAGCTTTAAAGACAGACCTGTTATTTTGTAAATTTTTGTTCTTAATTTGGCGAATATTTGAAAAGTACCCTCACTGAAAACATTTTTCAAATCAACACTTTCTTTACATAGTTAAGGTCTGTTTATTATAGTATTTTTCTTACTTTAAAAAAAGAAGGCATCTGAAGTTCTCATTAAATACTTGCACATAAGTTTTAAAGAAGCCAGATGGGTTGGGCAGTAAGCTGGTTCCCGTAAAAGCCCAATTTTTAGGTAGATTAAATGATGAGTAATGTTTATTCTCCCTCAGATGAGCTGAAGGAAAGCTGGAAGCCTGCTTCAAGGCAACTTACGGTCAACTTAAATGATTTTTGAGGTAACAATCCACCTTCCTTCTCCAATAGAAATTTAAGACTAAAGTGTAAAGACAAGAATTAGATCACAATTAGACAAGCATTGTTTTCTCAGGTATAAAACAAATGGAAGCAATATGGCCAGCTCAAAGCATGGCTCCTGGCGCTCTTGCTCTCAAGCTTTCCTCTCCAACACCCCAAGAGAACAAATGGACAATATCAGAGAAATAACCAACATTTAAAATAACTCAGCAATGACAAACATTTTAATTCAAATTAATTCCCTACTCTGGTTCACAGAGTAGATTCAATCAGTGCAACTCCGAGGCCAGAAGAGAATCAGGAAAACAGGACAGGTGTTGAGAGACTGGCATTGCCATGAACCACCCCCCGCCAAACTAAGCCCTTTGCATGATCTCTCTGCTATTATTCCTGCTGAAAAGAAGAAGTGTGAAACTGTTTTCATCTCTGTTTCTAACAGTATGCATTGGATTACGAGTTCTGAAAATAATTTCCTTGCAAGCATTTTTTTTCATTTTCTAATATGCTGTGGTCAAGGTTCAGCAAACCCACATTTCCATAGGTGTTCCATCCTGTTATTCCTCTTCGTAATCCCACTGAAGAAACCCTTCTCAAACAGTTTAGTCATCATGCCATGAAAGAACATACAGGATAGCACAATAAATAAATGAAATGGTGATAACAGATAAATAAATGAAACTGTGATTTCATATCCAAATATGAAGAACACTTCAAGTATATTAGAAGCTAGGGACATGATATGCATCTTGCTGAATTGAAATGGCAAGGTATGAAATGATGTTTAATGAGTTTCATCTCCAAAAAATTTTAATTTATATTCTGTGATACAAAAATTAAAGAAGAAAAAATTCCCAGCTATATAGATCACTTGTATAATTCCCATATATACTTTCTCATCACATCATCTGAATTTGAGGAAACACAAAAAGAAAGAAAGAGTCAGGGAAAACTTTTTTTCATATATCACATGCCAATATATGGAATATATGGAGGAAAGTGAAGTCTGAGAAAGCAGAACAATAGACAAAATGCAGTTCAATGTAGGTACAAGTGAAATGGATCTTATCAGATTAGATAAAAACATTATAATTTTCTCATCCTCAGAGAGGAAAATCTGTTTGTGAGATCAGCATTTGAAATAAGGCAAGTACAGACAATATATTAAATACCTAAGAGAAAGGTAAACAATCAAGCAATATTGTATTTAATCTTGTGCCCCTTTTTATTACAATTAAAGTAGGCTTTGGGCTGCCAAATATTTGGAATTTTAGCAGAACGGCTACCTAATGATCCCCTATTACTCAGAATTTAATGAGAAGAGCCATATCCTCAATTCTGGCTTGAAAATTACTAGGTTGACAAGATGGTGTGAAAAAGCAGTGAGAACTGACTAAATATTTATATTGTCTGTTTGCACAGCCTGCATAGTCACCTGAGGGAATGTCTTCTTTTGATGACACAAAGGGAACACAAAAGGAGCAGCTTTAGTTTGCAAACAGGTCCCAAAAAGCAGAGGAAATCCCTCAGTTTATATTCTCTCTCAAACTGCCCAAGGGTTTTTGTCACGAGCATGTGAGAGTTATGATTAACTACTAAAAAAACTCAAGTATTTCTTGAACAGGATGGTGCATGTTAAGCAGAGTAATTAAAAATACTGTAATGCAGTACTGTTATATTTGATCAACTATGCCTACAGTAAAGATTAAGAGAAAAATCCAGCACAGACTAGCAAGAAATATTTTATTAGTCAGTCATATCTATCAGGTGACAGCTGAAGAAAAAGCAACTGTCCCACTTACCTGCATCATAAGATAGACCAGCAAACAGCAGAATCCTGCAACAGGTGCTTCTAGAGCTTGGAGTTCTTCCATCTCATCTTGAAGGTGAAAGCATGCCAGAAATGTACTATACCGTTGCTTTTCCACATCAGGTCCTTTGGCAAGCCACAGTGTTTTCAAATTAGGTGTTCCACCTATGAAAGAAATCCATTATTTTATTTTGGCAGCAACAAGATAAAACATGTCTACCTCATTACAATGTGAAAGGAAACAACTGATCTGCTCTTGGCACTTGTAAGGATCACGGAGTTGAAAATAAAATATATTTGACAAAACTTGCATTGGAAAAAAAAGCCCACATAAAAATATTGCCTGTAATTTAAACAAAATTTATTGAATACAGGCATGTTTAAGCAGAGTGGACTGAATTAAATTGTTACAACAACATAGACAACTTCGAGACAGCAGGCATTTAACCTGCGCAAAACCAACGTTTGCCTACAGGTGGGTTCTTACCCTTGGGGATCCACAGCATTACACGAAGCTCACTTCATCACAAAATAGTGATTCAGCAGAAAACAACAAGATCTATTTCTTTTCTCTCTCATAGAACTAGCGTGTCCTGGAAGGGTCCTCACACTGTTGCCCTTATAATCACCTGTTCTAATGAACAAGCTGATCACCTAGGCCACTTGCTGGCAAACATGCATTCTCCATAAAACACTGTTGACACAACTCCTCTGCAGTAGGTTGGGAGCAAAAACCAAGGTGATCTGGTATTTTGCATACCGTAGACTACTCTGTGAAACAGTTTCAAACACACACAAAAGAACTGTCGTCAGTTATGAATAATTTTTCTTTCCAGACTTTCTATAGTATCATTCATGGTTGTCTCTAAATCCTTAATATTTACCTCATGTTGCCATCTTCAAGCTTCTGCCAGGTGTGGACTAATGCAAAATTTGCACTTCATTTAAATTACATTTAATCTGTTATCAAAATAAACACTAATGCACGTGAAATAACAGAACAGCTTACTGGTTATTCCTGAGTATCTCAATAAAACACAGAATTGCACCATAAAGTACTGCTGTCTCTGTAGTTAAATAAAATTAGGTGTGAATTTTAAATGTGGACTAATTAAGCAACATTTGGTAACACCTTTTCTTATTTTATGTGACATACAGCAGCTGCAGACCAGTTAGGAACACTTGGTGATAATAAATGGTTAAAGTGACAAGGTGCTGAAATCTACAGAGATGATGTTTATTTAGCCAGGAAAGCCCATTAACCAAATGGTACTAATTCTTTGGAGAGAGGGAAACCAGAAGAGAAGTTAGCATTTTCTTTCTTTATCTCCCTGATGGATGTTTCTTTTACTATTTTTAAGACTAGCTCTCCTGTCAAAAGTTTTAACCATGTAAAGAACTACTATCATACAATCTGTAAGTTTCTAACATTAAGAAAAAGTATCAGTTGCTTAATTGGAGGTAGAAATGCAGGGTAGAGATAACACAAACAGTGGCAATGAGTGGGCCAGTACAGACAGCAGCAATAAGACTCAAATTAGTGGTTTTGATATTGGTAATTGCTGCCTTAAGAAAAAAAATAAAAAAGAATGGCATAGACTGACTTCCAGGAATTAAAGCAAATATAATATGTGGGAAACCAACACAGAGCAAACTTTTCCTACGAAGTGCAAGACAATTTGTACACGGGTAAGCTCAAATAGTTTTGATGGTTTCTACATACGAAGAGACATGCCAGAAATCAGTTAAACCAAAGTTCTCTTTTGTGTCCAGGGGTATATCTAATAATAGAAATTCTTTTTTCTTCAGAGTAAAACCATTAGCTACGTCAATATTCAAAATTACATATCTGCATTGAGAGAGCTCAACAAAAAATTCAAGACATCCCTTCCATAAACAGTTCCTTACACTTTCAGAAACATATACTTGTGCTTGGGAAAAAGAAGTACTGATAAATTATGAGTTATTTACTCTGGGAAAGACAATTTGATGCTGTCTCCTTTTAGAAGACACCAACCAAAGGTGTTATTTTTCTGAGAGGCTCTCTTCTACAAGTAATACAATTCCACATAGTACCCCAGACAGATCTATTAACCCTTAAATGAAAGATAAGTAAAACAAAGAAACAAATACCCTGAAGTTCAATGACTCTCCCATCATACGTAACGTCCACAGCAGATTCTAGATTCATATACAGTAGACCCCCTAAACTGTTATCTACTCTAGCTACATCCTCACTACATAATTTACAGTAATTAGAAAACATGCCTGAAAAAGAAATTTACTTGGATAGGTAGGAGAAATATTTTACTGCCAGAACGTGTCTAGATATTTGCTAAATTAACATACAAACCAACCAGTAACAGAAGGAAAACACACAAAAACATACTTAGATATATATAATTGATACATTTACTGTAAAGATTAGTAATGAGAAAATTATCTATCCTACTGGGATTGTAGGAAACACAAGTTCCTATGAATCACAAATTCCTATGAATTACTCAAACACTGCATACGCTTATGATTATTCTCAATATGCACAAAACTGTGTGAAAACCATATTCAGTACTATGCAAACTGTAGTCCTCAGGAACCTCCAGAAGAGAAGCAGCACAAAGACCTCCATGCATGTTAAGAGATACTACCTGCCTACACACAAAAATGGACAATGCACAAGTTGAAAGAAAAAGCATGGACCGAATTACTTTTTATCTTTTTCTTTTATACTCCCACATTTAATGAAATTGTCATACATAAAGCAGCATGATAAAAAAAATCATTTTAAGGGAATACACAAATACTTATTAGACTTATTTGAATTTCAATAATATGAATATAGAATACATGCAAAAGTTATGGAATGCATTAATTCTACATTATCATTTAACTCAAGGCTTTTGCAAAGATGATCCTTACATTCATACTGACTTTAAACAAGTCATCATTGTATATACAAATATAAATATATGATATGATATATATTTGTTCATGTATATTTGAAGTATTGACTATTGAAATTTCATTTCATAACACCAGTAATAGAACTTTAACGCTTCCTCATTTTTACATGCTCACGTAAAAACTGAGCAATAAAAATCAGTTTCTAAAAATGTACTTCTCAACAACTGTGGCCAGTTTTAAAGATGCCATAAACACAAATGACAAGTAAATCTGACCATTAAAGAAGCGCTCCAGAGACAGCATTTTGAACCTAAACATATTCATGCCATATTCATGTAAGATGCAATGATTCAAATACTGAAAGTACATCCAAACTCAGTGGTATGAAGCTACAATGTCCTACATATTTTCAGAAATTAACTGAACAGCAGAATCTGTATATTTCCAGTAAAGACTTTAGAACTTCTTCTGTTCCATATAAACCGCACACATATCAAACATATCTGCTATGTTCACAAGACATGGATGTTAAACAGTAATTTCCCGGATCACAGACCTTCTAACAAAATTAATTTCTTGGTGACACTTTATCAATTTAAGTGCTGCTTTGTCAATGTGTGGGAAACGTCATGGTCATATTCATTCAACTGAAAAGAAACATTCCAGAAGGAAGAGAGACAGAGAACGTGAGCAAGCACAGATGCTAATTCAGAAGACTGTCTCTCGAGAAAAATACATATACATAATATATACTATATTTTAAATATCTTTTAAGTTATCCTCTTCCTTACCATACTGCCTTCGATATTTTGTTAAAAAAAACCACTAACATTCAATCTATCATCTACAACCTTTCCAGATGTAGGGCAGTTATGCTGTTTTATACAGACAGAAGCAGTTAGTGGCAATTCTACGGGGTTTTTTAAGACCAATGCAAAATTTAAAATATTTATTATTATGTACACTTCAGTTCAAAGTTAATAGTTTCTTCAAACTTTTTAATCTAAATCAAATTCATAAGAGTAAGAATCTTCCATATATTCTCAGTACAGCTCTAAAGTAGTTTTGATGATGAGGCCATCAGTTTTTCAAAAAAAAAGATAAAACACAGAACATTCCAAAATTAATTGCACTATGATTTTTCTAATAGGTTTTTGGTAAAGTTTTTTTCTCTTTTTGCATAACCTGATCTTGATTGACAGCTTTGAACTCTAACTTCCTATAACAACTTTAAATTTAGCTCGAAATATGATCCCTGTCTGAAAAATGTGATGTGCTGTTGAGAACCTTATTTGGTGAATTATAAAGTCATGCTGTGGAAAATCAAAGATGCATGAGCGAATGTAAGGCATACAAATATGGACTGCAAAAATTTTAGAAAAATATTTGTTCGCTGAAGGAACGACAACAGAGCACTAAAAATAAACACTATAAGTCCTCCTCCCTTTTTTTAATAGTCTGCTGCAACAGCCTTTCATTACCGAGTTAGTAAAGATTATGGCTGAGAAGATTCTGTTTTTATAAACTTCACTTATGTGGTTGTTATGAACAAACAAACACAGTGATTTTAAATCCTGTTTATTGTCAACATAAAGGGGAGTTTTATACGTAGCATGTTTGCAGAGCTGTAGAATCAGAGTACAGGAGATTAAGTGGACTCCTCTCCAGAAAGGGAGGAAGGAACTATACTATATAGGATGTAAAACTTCACAACAATAAATGCAGTATATTTGCCAGGCAATTTGAAATGTAATTATGGTTTATACTTAATTGAGTTTTGTCTCATTCTTTTACAAATGCATGTTCCCAGACCATTGCATCCTGAAACAAAACAGTGGTATAGGAGCAAGTGATCAATTTTTATCCTATATATTCATACCCATTTGGAAAATTTCACAGCAAACTCATGCTATCATAAAGCAAATTAGATAATCACTCTCCTAATATTATATGTGAAACTACTGTATATCAAATGAAAACCCATTTGTACTTTTTCTATATAGTCAAATTCTTTTCAAACAGTCCTTTAAAAAGGATTTTGAGAAGCGTGGTGGTTTAGTTTTCTTGGTTTTGGTTCAGGCCTTCCTTGGTAACCAGGTTATAACTAAGGAAGTATTCCACACC